>OZ004711.1:48817653-49513676 GCA_963924515.1 Vespertilio murinus | reverse complement strand
CAAAGCTGTCGTGAAACTAAAAACAACATTACTAATTGCCCCAGATGTCGATCCGATGTAGTTCTTTTCATGCAAGTCTAAATTCGATTGTTAGTTATAATTGTTGGACCTCCTGGAGATAGTAAGAACAAAATAAAAGCAAGCTATCTGCACCTCAAAACGCGTGGTTGGTTGTTTTCTGTGAAATTCTGGGGTTGGGGAGGTAGGTGCCTTCATCAAATAAAGCAACTCAAGTTCAAAGTAGCCCCACGTTCATAAGTTCGTGAAAGCAAATATTTAAATCATTGTGCTGAATATATGCAGCAATTTTTAAAGCATACTTACCATTGTCATGGGCAATTTTATCCTCAAAAGATAACAAAACTCCCCTAAAAATAACGGATGAAATCTCCTACACTTATCAAAAAAATTATTTTTATGGGAGCTGATTCAACTTGTTAACGAAAAAAAACCATTGAAACCTGTAAAGGAATTTTTTGTGAGTTTATTTGAGCCAAAACTGTCGACAATTGCCGGGAAGCAGAACCTCAACGGATTGAGATTATGCTCCGGAGAATGGCGGGTTACATTTCTGTATTTATACATTGCAATCAAAGGAGGGACATAGGTGGGTTACATGAATATTCATTGGTGATGGAGTAAGGAGGCGGGAGAAAGCAAGCCTGTGGGAAAGCCCTGGGATACTTAGGTGAGTGCAGGAACAATTAACATGATAACGAAGGAATTTGAGGCATCTGTCCTGGCGCCCACCACATTTGGTTTTACCCCAGGGGCTCCAGAGAAAAGGGAAGTTACAGGTTACTCAGACATCTCACAGATAGGTTATCTTAGAGGCTGGAAGGCAGATGGGCTCAGTAAAGATCAAGCTGATCTTTGTCTGGGAAACATTGGCCTAGAAAATGACTGCCCACTATAACCTGTTGGAAGTAAGATATTTAATTTTCAAACCATCCTTCGTGGTTACTTCAGGTCTCTGAGTCTGCAAGACTGCCACGCAGGCCTTCCCTGAGCTCATCAGGTCAGCAAGTGGCTGTTTTCGTTCACAAACTAAACCTATCAAAGACATTAAACAGCTACCATATTTTGTGCTAGACACCTGAAGCAAACATACTATCAATTTTAATTCTCCAAATAAGATCTTGGGTCTTCACTCATTTACTCAGCAAGTATGGTCTTAAGTCGGGGTCCCTAAAAGCAGAGTCCAGAGCAAGGACTCTTGTATAAGGAATGTTTGAGGCTTGAGGCGCTGCTGCCACAAAAGGGGGAGTGAGGGGGGCAGGACAGAGGAGAGAGGGAAGCCTCAGTAGCAGTCAGCCCAGTCCCACAGGGAGCCTAAATGACACCAGAGCTAGTTCTGTTTTGGAATGGGGGAGGGGAAGTAGCCTCATTGGACCCCTCATCTGCCAGTTGGTGGCTACAGGCTGTGTGCTGGGGGAGGGGAGGGGGTGGGAAAATGGGGAAATCACCTCCCAGCTGAGGGGGACCTTTGGCCAGAGCAATCTCTGCAGGCTGGGGCACTAAACAGTACTCCAGAAACCGGGTCCGGTACACATACCCTAGGGCAGTGGTGGGCAAACTGCGACTCTTTGGCCCCTTGAGTGTGGCTCTTCCACAAAATACCACTGCCTGGGCCAGTCTATTTTGAAGAAGTGGCGTTAGAAGAAGTTTAAGTTAAAAAAATTTCAATCGTCGTGCTGTTGATATTTGGCTCTGTTGACTATTGAGTTTGCCGACCACTGGGCTAGGGGAATCTGAACGGTACCACAGCACCCACTGCAACTTGAATGGCCTATTCTTAACCTAAATGAGAGAGGCAGGACTTACTGGGTGGTTCCTGAGGATGGTCCCCAGCAGGACGTGCTAATATTAAAACAAGCCTACCGGCTGAGATACAGCCAGAGCTGATGAGAATGGTAAAGCTTTTCACACTTCTGTAGTTGAAGCTCCCAAGTGCAGGGTCTGGGAGAGGGGGAGGGGCCGCGCTCCACCCAGCAAAGGAGATCGTCGCTACAGGCAAGGCCTGGCTGCTTTTTGTGTAGCTGGGGGACACAGAGGACTGCATAGGAGGGTCCTGGAAGTCCGTCAGGGGCACTCTAGCAGGAGCGACCAGAACCCTTGGCAGACTCACCAGCCAGCCTCCTTCCCCTCAGTCCTCCCAGAATAATGCTCTCAGGCGGAGTGGGGAGGGGATTCGTGCTCCATGCCCTCAGCAGCCCTCCGTAGTGTCTCCACATCATTGCATTTCCAATGTAGACCGCCTTTTCTCTCCCCGTGTGGACCGGGGGCGACAGAGAAGGGCAAGCCGAGCTTCCTGGCTCCAATCCATCCCATGAGAAATCTTCAGTCATCCTTGCCCTCTTTATGCTGAATCTTTCCTGTCTGTTTTATAAACCCCACACCCAGGCTACGTGATAGCATGCTGAAGGAATTACCCATCCTCACTCAACACCCAGAGTGAGGAGCTGAAATCTAGGATCTGCTAGCTTGTGTGACCTGGGACACGTTACTGAACTTCTCCGTTCCTTGATATTCTCATTCATAAGATGAGAATAACAACAGCATCCACCTCACTGGGTTGTTGTGGGGATTCACCGAGTTCCTTCTTATGAAACTTTTAGAGCAATGCCTGGTGCAGCACCAACAAGAACCAGCAAGCATTACTGTATGAGGGACCATCATACAAAACATCACGGTTGTCAAAACCGGTTTGGCTCAGTGGATAGAATGTCGGTCTGCGGACTGAAAGGTCCCAGGTTCGATTCCGGTCAAGGGCATGTACATTGGTTGCGGGTACATCCCCGGTAGAGGGTGTGCAAGAGGCAGCTGGTCGATGTTTCTCTCTCATCGACGTTTCTAGCTCTCTATCTCTCTCCCTTCCTCTCTGTGAAATATCAATAAAATATATTTTTTTTTAAAAAAAACATCATGGTTAGGGACCAGGGAAACAGCATTTTGGAGGGGATAGAGAACAGGTCACACCCATGTTCACCAGATGCATTCTCTGGCCTCAGCTGCTGGAACCAAGTACCCCACACTGAGGGGGCTTTTTCACAGAAAGGCTAGAAATCCAAAATGAAAATGTCCGCAGGGTCTGTTCCTTCTGGGGGCTGTTAGGGAAGATCTGTCCCAGCCCGCTCTGACTTGTAGATGGCCACATTCATGCTCCCATAGCATTCTCTCTGAATGTGTGGGTCCCAGTTTCCCCTGTTTAGACAGATACCAGCATATTAGGATAACCCTCATTTTACCTCATTTTAACTTCATTTTCCATGCCAAGACCTATCTCCACAAAAGTCACATCCTAAGGTACTAGGGACTTCAACATATCTTTTTTGGGGAGACACAGTTCAACCTCTAGACATGGCGCCCATGGGACAACACATTTTTATAAGAAGTGTTTTTGATGGATTGTCTCAGATGAATTTATCATCTCTATCCAGGAGTAGCTGGTTATATAAATGAACCCTGTAGAGGTAGGGAGGGAGGCAAATCAGAAGCAGTCAGTAAAATAACAGGTGAAAACGGTGGTCTCCATGGTGACTGGTTCAAGAATAACATTTTATGGCTGTGCTCCAGGAAGAGAAAGTAATTTGTATTTGTTTACTCTGCCCTAAATGTCATTTTGAGAAATCCAGGCAGAGAGAGAAAATATTGTCTGCTAGATAGATGGAAGGACTTTTGAAAATAGATTGGCCCATCAATTTTTATTCTAAGGTTATAAAAAGTGAAAGCTTAGGTTTATGCTTAAGGTATGTCTGGGTCAATATTTCCCAAACTCTTCCTAGGGAAGTTGGGAAATGCTGTGGGGAAAAAAGGGTTCCACAACCAAATAAATGTAGGACTTGGGTAATTGTACTTCCTTTTTTCTTTCTTTCTTTTGATTTTATTTCATTTTAATTTTATTACAGTTTACATTCTATATCGTTTTATATTAGTTTCAGGTGTACAGCATAGTGGTTAGACAACCATACTTTAAAATGTGTTTGGGTGGTATTTCCAGCACCCACCTGGCACCCACCATACATTATTGACTATATTCCCTATGCTGTACTTGATATCCCATGACTATTTTGAGACTACCAGTTTGTACTTCTTTTTTTTTTTTTTAATATATAGTTTATTGATTTTTCACAGAGAGGAAGGTAGAGGGACAGAGAGTTAGAGACATCGATGAGAGAGAAACATCGACCAGCTGCCTCTTGCACACACCCCACTGGGGATATGCCCGAAACCAATGTACATGCCCTTGACCGGAATCGAATCTGGGACCTTTCAGTCCGCAGACCGATGCTCTATCCACTGAGCCAAACAGGTTTCGGCTGTACTTCTTAATCCTTTAACCTTTTTCATCCAGTCCCCCAACCTCCCTCCCCTCTGACAATCAAGTCAGGACTCTGGTAGGGTAATTATGCTTCTTTATGCAGGGCTTCTCAGAGCCTTTGATGAGTTAGAATGTGTTGATGTTCCAAGAGGTAACCCAATGCTCCCTGATGCTATTTGATGATGGAACTGTTTTGGTTGGTGCTGCACGTGATGCCGGCTGAGACAAGGGACAGAGGGTGAAAACGTGGAAGGGGTGAAGAGGACTAGATCTCAGTAGAAGAAGGAACTGGATATCACCTAAGAAATGAAAGTAAGTGCTGTGATTAAAAAAGAGAGAAAGGGTAAGGTATTTGAGAGTACGTGGCTGGGGCTTCTGATGCAGAAGGAGAAATGGAGAACAGCCGGTTAGAGGAAACTCCATGTAAATGCTGTGGCCTTAAGTCTGGGGTAAGCAGGAGTGGGGCAGGGCTTTCGGGCAGAGACCTTTGCAACCGCAGAAGTATGGGGACAAGGGAAAGCACAATACAGTCAGAAAACTAGAAAAAAAATTAGTAAGGTTGGAGCAAGAACCTCTGAAGGACTGGGAGTGAGAGGCAGGACAAGGTTGCAAAGGCTCCATATACATACTAGTAGCCCTGCGCACAAATCCATGCACCAGTAGCTCTCTGCCACCCTCCTATAGCTCCCTCTTCCCTTTCCCCCACTCATAGCTTGCTGCCCTGCCCCCTCCGGTAGCCTTTCACTGCCCGCTTGTAGTTCGCTGCCCCACCCTCCTGCAGATGCATTACTCAGTCGGTTGTTAAGCCTTGAGGCATAACAGATAATTACCATATTCCTCTCTCATTATATAGGAGGATTACAGAGTTTGGGCTTCACCCTAGGAGGTAAGGGGAACATGAAAGAGATTGAAGCAAACTCGTTACTTGATCAAATTTTAGTTCTACAATGTCTTGAGCTATTCTGAGAAAGTGATGACATGTATTTGTCATTCTACATCAATGAGCTTACATATTTCCTCCTGGGGGACCCCACCCACAGGAAAAAAAGACCTTTACCTACCACCAAATTTCTAGCCCTTAGTGGCTGTACTGATAGCTCAGGGGCTTTGTAACCATCTGTGGAAAGGTCTTTTTTAAAGATTGTCTGGGGGGGTCTCAGGATACATGTAATAAAACTAGGCTGATAGACTCTCCGGGCACAGGAGGGTGGGGGAGGGGTGGGGTGACTCATGGAGATGGGAGGCCCCCTACTGCCCACAGCCTTCCCAGTGACAAGTCCTTGTCTGTGGAACTGGCAGCGGCAAAGCAGAGTCTGGCCCAGCAAGGCATGTTCCCCTGAGGATGTGCTGTGAGGAGTGTGGTTCCCGGGGATCGACTCCCATTCACTCCTGCTCCGTTTTAAGAAAGGGCAGAAAGCAGGTGAGAGGGGTGGGCAGATGCCCTAATGTTTTCCAATCTGTCAGGAATTCCCTGGAAGAGATGGCATGTCCTAAAAGTCTGGAATCCGTGCTTATCCTCAGGTCTTTAGGTGTCTGGGCACTCTGAGATTATGCCTATGTATATTTTTTAAGGGCATGATTCCTTAAAGTTTTTCTTTTCATTTTAAAGGTACAAATGATTTTAAAAGTTTAAGGAATGCTGTCCTGCATGTTTCAGAGAGGGAGCAGACGGACAGATGCCTACGCCATCTGAGAACACCTGCACATGGCTCCCCATAAGAACAGACTAGACTAGAGCCTTGGAGCTCAGGATTCCTTTCCCTCTGCATCCAGCAGAGGCCGCTGTTCATAAGCCTGTGCAGGTGTGTGCTTCTGCAAAGGGCCTTCCAAACCAGCCAAGACTCCAGGACAAATGCTTCTTGCTGCAGATGTAATAGGTACACATTCCCTGAGTTATAGAGAAAAGTCCCTAGGGATGTGGAAGAGACCCTACCCTGTCTGACACCAGCTTCAGCCTCAGAGAGAAATATGGGGGCAGAATCCTTCTCTGTAATTGCAACGTATAAATGAAGTCAGCTGTTCGTTGACAGCCGGCTCCATCTGAGACTGTGATGTTTTTAGATGGTAGTCAGGTGAGCATACAGGTGCCCCTCGTTCCCCAACCTGCTGGGAACCTGGCCCACATAAATCCGGAGTGGGCAGCCGCCTCTGCTCTCCCTTTCCTGCCTAGAACAACCCAAAAAGCTGGAGAAGTGACACCACCTGGTCCACCAGCCTGAGAGCAAATGGGAGCCTGAGCTGCCATGTCCTAGGAAAGGGAAGGACCACTCAGGGGAGGAGAATGAGGCCCCTTGTGGAGAGCCCACCGGAAGGAAAGCTGGAAGCGGAGAACACTGGGATCCAGGGTCTTCAGATAACAGGCCCACAGTCACCCCGTGAGTAGCAGAGCTGGAACCAGAAGCTCGGTCTCCAAGGACCAGGGTGCTCACAGACACCAGAACTGAAACCTGCTGGAGAGGAAGCACAGGAGCGCGCCTTTGCAGAGACAAGAGGGCTCCGTCCCATTTTCAGGGTCATCGGAGCTCCGGGCAGGGCAGACAGGAGCAACCCTTCAGGTCAGTCCACATGCAAAGGCCCTCCGGCTCTTCTCAAAAAGCCAAGGCCAGGAAATCGGTGCTTATCTGCTCAGCATGTCCTGTGAACAGACAGCGGAGGGGAGGGAGCCAGAGCTTCCGGTAAACCATGTTAGAGACACTGAAGAACAAATAGAACAGGACCTTTCCCACGTTCCAGGAAGGAGGCTTCCTGAGGAAACTCTGCTTGATCCTGATGATGCTGGGATGAGGGAAGCCAGCTGAGAGCTCCAGAATGTCCACGGTAGGGACTGGCGCCAGAAGGGGGGTTTCTGAGAGCGGGGTGCTGAGTAGACATTCCAAAGAGTGGGGAGCACTCAGTCTCACCCGTTTCTGCTTGAGACCAGGATGAGTAAATGTCTTAAAGAGGAATCTTCCTTTTTCAAAGAATTGTCAAAGCAAGGGCACATGTGAAGAGGTGCCCCTGCAAGCACTACACGTGCTATTTTTCCGTAATGCACAGGTAGCTGTGGGAAAGGATTTAGAGTGCAGCCTTCAGCCCAGGGATCAGTTCTAGCTCCTTTCTTTCTTCCTGTGTTAGGGAAAGTGGAGTTTGGTGGTGATGGTGGTGATGGTGATGGTGATGGTGGGGGTTGTGCCATCAATTAGAAAAGCACTCTAGCTATTAACTGGCTGACATGAGCACACAGGACTAGTTTCATTTTCCAGCCCTGTAGGAAAAGTCATGACTTACTTACATAGGACAGAAAACAAAGAAGCACAAGGCAGGGTGTATGAAGATGGCCATTTGCCCACCACCACCTCCAACAACGCTCCTCAGACTTCACAGTGCAGAGGTACCACCTGGGGTCTTATTCAAGTGCAGATCCGGTTCAGCAGATCGGGGGTGAGGGCACAGGTTTTGCATTTCTAACAAGCTCTCAAGTGAAGCCACTGTGGCCAATCCTTAGACCCGTGGTGGGCAAACTGCTGCTCGAGAGCCACATGCGGCTCTTTAGCCCCTTGAGTGTGGCTCTTCCACAAAATACCACGGCCTGGGCAAATCTGTTTTGAAGAAGTGGCGTTTTAAGTTTAAAAAAATTTGGCTCTCAAAAGAAATTTCAATCATTGTACTGTTGATATTTGGCTCTGTTGCCCAATGAGTTTGCCGACCACTGCTTTAAGCCATGCTCCTAGGGACCTGGAAAAATGCCTGGCCTTTCAGGCTGTGAGATGATGACCCCAAACTTTAATGCTATACATACATGCCACTTCTTAAATACAAGGGTTTCCACCTACTTCATTGGTTCTCAACCTTGGCTAACCAATGGAGCTACTGGTAGCTTTAAAAAACTCTCCCCCACTCTCCCCCAAGATTCGCTATAATTGGTCTGAGTTAACCTGGGCATGAGGAAGTTGAAATTCTCCCCGGGGTTTCTAATGTGCAGCCACTGTGGAGAACCCAGATCCAGCCAAATGAGCTGATTCACTTAATGATGTCACTTACAGGTTCAATATTACTTCTGTCTTTTCTCACATAATAGCACCAACTTTACCTCAGCCAACCAGATTTTACTTTTAAGTGTGCAGCAAGCCAGTTGTCTTATTTTTTAAAAGCTCAGGATTACCCTTCCTTAAACTTTCAAAACATGCTGTGCTTAAATTTTTCTCACTGACATGGCAAATGTATTAAACATTTCCCCCCATACTGTTGACATGGCTCAGTTTTATTGATTTACAAAATTGCTACAATACTTTAAACAAGCAGAATTTGTTATATTTCATAACAAAAATATAAAGTACACCTTTTAGCATTTGGAAGAAGAAAGAATACTAACAAAAATATACATATATTTTTGAATAAAATTTATTTTCCCCTGGAAATAAAAATCCTATTCTCAAAATGTTTCAAAATTAAAAATGCTTATATTCATTTAAAGCCATATTTGCTAAAAGGTTACTAAATATATTTAGAAACTAGCTATTCCCTCAATTTCAGTATTTCTAATTTATTTAACTTCTAAAATTACAAACTGTTCATTTAAACCCCCACAAACTCTTGTTGCAAGAACCATTATAAATATAGGGTGTCCCCAAAAAATGTATACACACTTTAACAGCTGATAGATCAATTGATGTTTCTTTCTTTTCAGATTGATCCCACTGGAATTAATAATTATTCAAAGTGTGTATCCATTTTTTGGAGACCCTGTAATTAATAAACAAAAATAAAATGTTTTTATTTTGGGTTATGACTAATTCCAAAAATAAAAACATTTTGGTTATGACTAACCAAAAATAAAAACATTTAAAAGGCAAAAATATAAAGTGCTTATGTCTTCAATAATATTTATATATACAAACATAAAGCCATTTTAAAACAGCCATGATATCTTCTAATGCTTGCTCCTTTATGTTTAAGTTAAAATAATACTTGGTGTGCAAATGTGAATAATAAATACTATAAATACTATTCAACTAAATATTGAAAATTTAGGGAAGCCAATCATAGTTAAGATATTCAACCTATCTAAACTATTAAAGATAAAGTGGTAAGTGCTGAGTGCACTCAAGAATTGGAAAGCAAAGGTGAATACTAGCAACACAGCACTTAGTAAGTAGGCAATGAATATTAACTGAACAAAGACTTTTTAGAAGGGTGAATAAACATACAACCCTAAATTAAATGTCCCCTTGACTCACCACCCTTCCCCAGTGATTCTTTTTCTTTTCCAAAACAGTCCACCAAATATAGAGAAATTATTTGAAGAGGCTGTTTGGGAGAGGGGGAGACACTATAATTAATCAAAAATGGAGAAAAGATAAAATAACATAAAGTGATAAGAAAAAAAGTAAATACAGAAAGAATGGGAAACATTCATGACTTTCTCTTTGGTTAATTATGGATAAATTGGAAAGCTCTTGGAAATTTACTTTTAACATTCAACCATGATTTATATAACATACAAGCATGACTTCTTCAGGGCTAGAAAAAAAAGGAAATATTGAAATAACATACAGTATTTGAAAAACAGAGGGGGGGAGGAACCTACCACAGAGAGTCTTTAATGTTCTCTAGATCAAGCCAGTAATGAACCTTAACTATTATAATAATCTAAAATTATAATCACTGTTACCCCCCCCCCGCCAAAAAAAATGGGGGGAGGGGTAGAAACACCTGCAGGAGTTAAATCCAAAAGTGACATATGTAAACAAGATAGCACATGGTGTGGCCAAGGTGGCCCAATTCACAAAATTAATAAAGAAAAGCTACAATATGTAAATTTCCCAAAAAAATCATGGATAATACTTTAAAAAACACAGCAAAGAAAAAGAAGAGCAACTAGTCTTTCTAAGGAGGTTTGCTACTTAGGCAAAATTGAAATACACTAAAACTCTTCTCTCAAGTGATGACTAAGGGTGATCCACACACAAACGGTGGCATGTCAAGCACTGGTATGCTACTGAATTACACTTGCTAAACTCGTTTTTAAAGTGTTTTAAAAGTGTGTCAAAGGTTTTGTTCTGAGTACCATGTCAGCATGGCAGGCTTCAAATTCAAAGGAACTGCTAGTAAGTGCATGGTGTGTGTTACATACACTTTGCCTGAAGAGAGATGGTGGGCTATTTTTCTTTGCATTTAAAAAATATACAATGATTATGTTCATCCTAGCGTGACGGTGGAACCTGAAAACAGAGAATCAACTATGAATGAAATACCTTGTTTATTGTAAGCGCTTAAAAAATATAATCTAGCAGAGTTATGCAGTCAGACCATGATCATGACCTCATATTCTGGATGACAGACTATCCCTGCCACCATTCCCCACACCCTCCCACCCGGCCCATAGCAGACATGATCAACCAGTGCAAAACAAGAAAGCAAACCAAAAAAAGAATAAAGACAAATAGAAGTTGTATATGACTTGTACTCTAAGGAATCACCCAAGATGAGGCACGATAGACAATCTTCTGGATCTGCCAAATCTGAAGGCATGCTGAAACACTCGGACAACCTAGTTACGTGTAGAGTCAAGGTTTTCCCTATGCGTCAATAACTCTTCCTATGGTGAAACATCATTCTAGACGGGTTACTGAACTAAGAGTGATAATAGTAATAATAATGGTAACCATATTAATAGTGGTTAGCAATTAACACATATTATGTGCCAAGTAGTCACTGTTCTAAGTGCTTTATGTGTGTTGATGAGGTAGGCAGTACAATAAAACCATGCTAAATAAACAGAATTAGAGAGGGAAGAATGAATTATGGAATACTAAAGACATTTTGTTTTCCACACACTATTAGAAATAAAATCTAAGTTTCCAGCTAAAAATGATAGACTGACCACATGTATTTATTTTCTCTACTTCCGAAACCCCACCAAAAGACATTAAAGCAATATAAACGGTCATAAACCAGAAAAGCCCAGAGAACAGACTATATAGGCATAAGAATTCAACAGTTTATACAAATAAAAACCAGGAGGAGGTATAATAACAAACTTAGCCAAGTGGAAGAAGTTAAAAGCCTAATGCCCAAAACACACTCTACCAAACCCTTCACAAGCTCAGGTCTGGGAAGCACCAGGAATGGTGACAAAAGGGAGTGAGGCAGGCAGCTGAAATTAGGCCTTGAAGTCTGCAAAAAGAGCAACTGGATACCAGGTCCTCTCCCATCCTCCACGGGCAGACAGCCCACCAGCCCCAACCTCCACACACAGGAACAACCGAGGATCACCAACGACAGAGGAAGACTGGGGCAAGGCATGGCAAGGCTGCAGTAGAGGGATTAAGTAAAAGTCACCATACATACTGCGGGTCCTCAGCCCTCTTCTACCCTACTGCCAGAATCCAGGAGTTCTTTCTAGAGAAACTAAATGTCTCCAAAGAAAAGACTTCCACTGGGCATTAGGGGATCCCAACAAAAATGCCAACTCGGCATGATGGCCCTTCAGATAACTGATAAACCCAACCTACACATAGACTTACAAAATTAGCTTTTTTAGTACCTGATCCCAAATAGGATGGATGACCTCTCCAATTTTTCTATGGAAGCCTTCAGAATGAAAGACCTAGCACAACACATAAACAGAAAACAGGAATATGGAAGAAATAGAAACATTGCAACAAACAGGAAAGACAAGAGGGAAAAAAAAAACATAATTATCATCAGGGATAATGAGAAGACAATGAATCTATAAAATGAGAGGCTATTATGAAAAAAAATGGAAAAAACATATATCTTAGAAATTAAACTTGTAGTTTTAAAAAAATTAACAAAAGAGCCAGAGGATAAACAACAAAAAATATAACTTCAGGAGCAAATAGAGAGGAATTTTTTTTTTAATTAGAGGATCAATCTAATAAGTCCAACATTCGAATAACAGGAATTCTAGAAAAATAGAATACAGAAAATGAAGGAGAGAAAAATTATCAAACACACACACACACACACACACACACACACAGCAGAGGGGGGAAAAAGATTTTTTAAAAATTCCCAGAAATGAAGACAAGTCTACAAATTAATAGATTCCACCAAGTCAAGTACCATCAACATGAATAAATTAATAAACGAATGACCCACATCATCATGAAATGTCAGGGGTATAAAGAAGCTCCTAAAAGCTTCCAGAGTGTAAAAACAGGCCCCATGTAAAAGAACAGTATCAGAATGTTCACATGAATGTTAAATGCTATAAGAAAACGGAATTCATAGGGAAAATTCTTAGGAAAAATTACTTTCGACAAAGACTCCAAACTGTCAATCATTCAAGAGTAGACATTTCAGAACTAGTTAAGTCTCAAAATGTTTACTTCTCAAGCATCTTTCCTAGAAGGTTTTTGGTGGTGGATCCACTTTGGCAAAAACAAAGGGGAGGGACAATAAATCAAGAAAGAGGAAGTCATAGGATCCAATAAACAGAGCCAACAAAGACTAAAAGAAAGGGGTCCCAGAAAGACCAACGAGCAGTGCCCAGGCTTAGAGAGTGATGGTCCAGACTGTGGAAGATGAAGAACTGTGGACGAAATGTCCCCAAAGGACAAAAAAAAAAAGGGAGGGAATTGATAGATTATCTTATATTTTTTAACATGTATGCCTTTGGGTAACCATTATAATAGGTACATAAATAACTAAGCAAGTTTTAAAATCAGGCAAATATTATTTCTGAGAAAAATATGAATCCAGTAGAAAGGAAATAATGATAGATTCCAGTAGAAAGGAAATAATGATGGAAAGGAAATAATGATATTTTAAATGTATTTTTATTGATTTCCTTTCTATCATTAACCACATTGGGTTCATCAGTGAACAAAATTTATTACCTATTAATTTAACAAGTTGTAAATAATCTATATTAAGAGGCATGGGGGCAAAAAGTAAATCCCACCTGCCATAAAAGGAATTTAAGAATCATTTCTGAAATTGATAAATCAAGGAAAAGTAATATTACTATTTTCAAATAGGAAGGCAGGTGCTTGTCTCAGGGGTGCTAAGTTGGGGAATAGTTCTATTTGATTATTTTCACTATAATCAAAAAGAACTATTTCCTAGTTCTATTTAATTTTTAAAACTATATGCATAAATTACTTTAGAAAAAAAAGAAAGTTAAATTTAAAAGAATTTAAATTTACAAATTCAGTATGAACTCCAAGAAAGACATTAAAAGTAGCCCTATCTACCAGCTACTCCCCACCAGGGCTATTGAAAGAGACCTCCTCAAAGGAACCCCTGAAGTCTAAACAGGCTTCCACAGCAAGGCTCAAAGGACAAACCCAGTCCTGGCTTATCTGGCTCAGTGGTTAGAGGGTCAGCCCTCGGACTTAAAGGTCATGGGTTCAATTCCTAGTCAAGGGCATGTACCTGGATTGCAGATTCGATCCTTGGCCCTGGTTGGGGTACATGCAGAAAGCAACCAATTGATGTGACTCTCTCACATCAATGTATCTCTCTCCTTTCCTCCTTCCTTCCACTCTCTCTATAAAAAAAAATGTATCTCTTTCCTTCCTCCTTCCCTTCCACTCTTTCTTAAAAAAATCAATTGAAAAAATATCCTCGGATGAGGATTAACTACAACAACAAAAAATGACAGACCTAGGGGCACTTCATTTAATAAAAGTAAAGAATTGGTAGAATTGCCGAAACCGGTTTGGCTCAGTGGTAGAGCGTCGGTCTGAGGACTGAAAAGTCCGGGGTTCAATTCCAGTCAAGGGCATGTACCTTGGCTGCGGGCACTTCCCCAGTAGGGGGTGTGCAAGAGGCGGCTGGTCGGTGTTTCTCTCTCATCGATGTTTCTAGCTCTCTATATCTCTCCCTTCCTCTCTGTAAAATATCAATAAAATATATTTTAAAAAAAAAGAATTGGTAGAATCCAAAGTACTATTATAATGTATATGGAATTAGTATAAACAGTAGAATATTAGTAACATATTATAAGGATATACTTCCTGAGATCTCGTGATGATTGCTAGACACTAAATACAATAATGCATAAAGAAAAACTATAATTCAGGGTCAAAGTTTTCATAATCTCTTGCCTCAGAATTTAAGTTTAAGCAATAGCATCCTTTTGGGGGCTCAAAATGAACCACAAAAGTTCAATGTAATAGAGCAAAGTTTAAATTTGGCCCATTTATAGAGTAATTCCCATGAAAGTTGCTTTAATCACAGAGCTCTGTGATTCTCACACAACAGAAACCAGGTACCTGAAAAGAAAAGCAAGTACTGCGTTTGCTTAGATCATCTACATAGCAACAGCATCCGAATTTCTCAATAATTCCATGGCCTAGATAAAGCAAAATAGGGACAACCAATAGTTACACATTATTTTTTTTTAAATACTGACAAGCTAAAATCCTTACAGAATTTGCTTCGCTTCATCATTTTCTTAAAATTCAGGAAAGCTGAGCACACTTAAAAATATACAGAGATGCTCAAACTGCAGGTTCCCTGAAGTGTTATAGGTTGCTTCATGCTACCCATCCACTAATCAAAACTTAGATGTAATGCAAGATACACTAATATCCCCTCAAAAAGTGATTTCACAAATATATTGGCTCCTACGAGAAAAAAAAAAAGTGGCTCTATGTCACAATAAAAGCCATACTCAGGAATAGAGCAAACCTATTCAAAGCACCTGTTTCAAGAAAGAAAATTTGGTATGTTCCAGAAATGACTGCATTTTATTTAAAAAGAAACTGTTCAGGAACTCAGCTTTTTGGATAAAACATAGAAAGTGAATTTATTTTCTAGGAGTTCAAAACCTTGTTGTATGGTTTTCATTATAAAAAATAAAACTACCAGAAAAACTCCCTATCAGTAGCACCTTGAACTTCATAGTCTTGTCACTATGCAAGTTCTTACTAAAAAGAAAAAAAAGAAAAAATCTGATTATCTGCTCAACATGAAAACTTACATTATCAAAGTTTTTCTCAAATTAGACATATGAAGTACAGCATATGACCAGAAAAATATTCCATTTAATTCAGTCTAATGATCTGAGGTTATTTAAAATAAAATACTTTAAGAGCATACAGTTTATCTAAGTGTATATTAATTACTATAGATTGCATATGTCCATTTAAACATAAGGAAGAAAGCCTATAATTACAGATTTATTTTAATAAAGTAAATACCAAACACTGATTCTTAAAAAAAAGTCTCACCACACACTTATAAGAGAATTTTAAAGTAAAATAGGTCACACTATTCTTAACTCAAGGCAACAAAATTAAAATTACGCATCATTTCTGTTTTCATTATGAGGTCTGAATACACAAACAAAATCAAAGAAATGACCAATACTATTAAAACTTGATAAAAATTAGGCAGAATATCAACAAATGTAAAAAAATACAATGTATTATGTGATGAGTTTGAATGCAAAAACCACATATTTATTAAACACATGATTAACTTAAAAACACCAAACCAGTTTGTTTTAAAGTGCTCCTCATTCAAGACCTTGGACAAAACCATCACTTCAAAGTGAATTTGGAAAAACAGTTTACAAGGCAAACACTGACAATAGATATGGACGGGAACTACCAAAAAATGCTATTTGTCCTTTAATTAAATAATGCCATTCTCAAGTGATGTAGAGCAGTTGCCTTAATAGAATTCCTTTTTTGTATAAATATTCATAAATTAAAAAATGTCTCTAGATATCCTAAAGAGCTGCAAACATTAACACCTTAAAACAGCAGCTTAACATCTATTTTAGGAAAAAAAGCACTAAAATCTCTTCCATTGAAAGCCGTTTATTTCTCTGGTGGAAGTGAGCAAAGGTCACTACAACATTAGCCTCTTTCCCAGAACAGTGTAAATAACAATGCATACACATCTTAAATTTGGTAGGTCATTTTTGATGCAACAGAAAAATAAATAAATAAAAATTAAATACTTTAACTCAACATTTGGTATTGACAAATCAGTAGTGTCAACTTCACATATGAAGGACAGCACAGTCTGGTTTGTAAAAAAAAAATCCTCAATGTCATGGTATTTGGGCTAAAAATATTTAAGAATACTAAATGTTTCCTTTTGCTTAAAGGAATACAGTACAATCACCATCAAGCTGCTATGGTAACTCATTTTCAGCGGGGATAAAATGACCATTTGGTCCATGGCACAAGTTACATATGTCACACTTCTGTCCAACTGAAACCTTATATTTATAAGATTTCATATTTACAAGCTACAATACACTGACTAAGCTGTCAGTCACTCACAGTTTTTTAGAAAAATATCTACATTTGTCCTTATGGATGTCAAAATGTTACACCATCATTTGTTTAAAAAGAAAAAAAGATGCACATTCATACTGTGAAGTTATTAGGAAAATACTCTTGCAAATAAACTATGTAAAGATAAAATACATTTCAAAGGTATGTGGGTTTTTTGTTTGTTTTACAATATTCTATAAAGTGCAGAGAAATCCTAAGGGAAAAACTACTCCCTATGACATAGTTTAATTACAGCAGCTTTTGCATAGCAATACTTAGAGGAAGTTGGACATTTCTGTTTCCTCAGGAAGAAAAGGATGAAAGAGGATCTTCCAGTTCAGATTTTTTTTTGGCCATGAGTTTGCTCTCTTCAGGAATGGTTGCTGATGACAAATCTCCATTAAGTGTATTTCTTGAACAGTGAACAGGCCCTATTAACAAATTGATTAAAAGGTTAAACATCTCATCAATAATAACTCCAATATCCTTTGTGAAGAACATTTTAGGTTTTCTTTTCAGAGACATAAATTCCTTTAGCTTTCTGCTAATTTTTCTGATTATTTGTTTAATAAAGAAAAATCTAACTTTTCTACTATTGACAGTCATTGGGAGAAATTTCAGAGTTCATGAGATAAATTATGAAACTACCTGAAGTAGAGATATTTATTTTGTTCATTGCTAAGGCCATGGCTGGCACATAATGGGCACTCAACAAATATTTGTTGAATTGAATTAATCCTTCTTAATTAACTATGGCTTTTTCAGCCTGATAGTTTTAATACTGTTAGTAACCTCCTTGATCTTAGGCAAAGAAACCAAGACCCCAAAAAGGTTACATGGCTAAGGCAAGATGACACAATTGGTAACAACTAGACTAATTTGGGTCTTGCTATTTTCATCACTAGACTTTCTGAGTAAAGCTCACTGAAACTTCCCTATTTCCATTTGGAATGCAACTCACAAAACTATCACTAGATGCAACTGAATGGAGCTTAACATATTAGTATGATCTGGTTTCAAGGCAGTTGCACTTTTATAGGTACATATTACTTGAATTTAACATAAATTTTTATTGCTTTTATTTTTTTAATATAGTTAATAAAAAACAGAAGCAGCTGGGTCTCTCAAAGAAAATAATATTTTGGAATAAAGTCTTTCAACTAAGACTGACAATTGCAAACCATATTTCTAAGAAAGAGCACTAATTCAGTTTCTGTTTTGTCAACTAACTGAGACACTAAACTTGAGGACACACAGAAGGAAATCTAAGGATAAAACTTCTGACCTAGCCTACAGTTGCCAATTTTAAAAAGTTCTGGAGAACTGAGATAGATACATGTATATGTACATGAATATGTATACAAGTGTGTGAGCCTGCATGTGGGACTAGTTTTGTTACAATCCTTTATAATTAAATTGGGGAATGCTAAATGGAATAGGCTTTATACCTAAGGATTTTATGAAAACTGTTTTCAGAAAGTCAAGAATACAGTGCCTAAAACAGGAGAGCTAAGGAAAATGGCCATCTTTAAAGAAATTAATTTAGCTATCACAAATAAAAATGTTTCCCTTTAAAAAAAAAAAAAAAAAGAAGTGGCAACTAGAGAAAATTACAAGGCAGCATATAGAGCTTTCTCATGAGCTCAGGATTAAAGGGTCATGTATAGAAGGCAGAAAGGTTAATCAGAATACATAATACTTGCCTCAGGTAACACTTTCCCCCCATTCCTAACCTCTCCTCTCTCTCTTCCTTACCTCCTCCCAGTTGTACTAACCTGGCCCAGAAAAGTTTTTCTCCCTTCCCCCTATCACCCTCACCCTTTCCTCTCTTCATTTCTTTCTTTTTTTTAATTTTTTTAAAACATGTTTTTATTGATTTCAGAGAGGAAGGGAGAGGGAGAGAGAGACAGAAACATTGATGATTAAAGAGACTCATTGATCAGCTGCCTACTGAGAATCAGCCTGCAACCTGGACATGTGCCCTTGACTGTCATGGAAACCGGGACCCTTTAGTCTGCAGTCCAATGCTCTATCCACTGAGTCAAACCAGCTAAGGCTCCTCCCTTCATTTCTTTACCCACTGTCCCAACTTAAATTCAAAATGATAATGAGCACAGATCAGTGCTCTATATCAATAAATAGATTATTAGTTCTATACTAAAAATGAGCATAAATAAATATCATCAACTTCTAAAGATCTAAAAGTGGCCTGCAGTCCCTTTTTAGAATCTTCACCATCTTCATGAACGCCACATTCTCCTCTAACTAAATCTGTTTATCCTGGTGAGTAAACAAACTCTATCTTAATGGTTTCAATATATTCAAATACTAGAAATATAACACCATTTGTTTTGTCCCATTTTAGCCATCCTGTGAATTGGGCTCTTTTGGCAACCAAAGAATCAAATTGCCCTAGCTGGTTTGGCTCAGTGGCTACAGTGTCAGCCTGCAGACTGAAGGGTCCTAAATTCAATTCCAGTCAAGGGCATATGCTTGGATTGTGGGCTCGATCCCCAGTAAGGCATGTGCAGGAGGCGGCCGATCAATGATTCTTTCATCACTGATGTTTCTTTCTCTCTCTCCCTATCCCTTCCTCTCTGAAATCTCTCTCTCTCTCTTCCTGTGTGTGTGTGTGTGTGTGTGTGTGTGTGTGTGTGTGTGTGTGTGTGTGTTTTAAAGAAAAGAATCAAACTGCCGTCATTTCCATAAGGGAAATAAGACCTGTGTTCCAAACAACTGATTTACAAATGAATTCTTGGAACACAATCTGTTACAGAACTGGGAACTGTATGTAGTTTCTGGCCCACAGGCTTCATAGGCAATAGTAAAGACTTTATAAAGCAAAAGCCTATTAATGGTAATAAGACCATATTTATGTTCAGTAGAACAGTAGAAATCATTCAAAATACTGTCTAAATAGATTGTCTAACACACTTTTAAGGTTTTTTCTCTGCAAAGAAAAATCCTTAAAATTTAATATAAATCACAAAACCTTTCCTAAAGTATTCAATCACAGTATACTTCCTCTTTAAATAGTAAGGGATAAAAAGGTATAGGAATAAATGCTACTGTAATTCACCACCAACACCAGAAAAAAAAATTTATTTTCCTTGGACATTTCAAATTATTTAAATAACAATGCTGACTTTTTCTTTGAACTTAGAACTTATCTGTATTTTTTTCTTATTTTCTAAGTACTTTGAACTTGCCCTAAATCCTACCCACAATTTATTCTTTTTCTTCTAAAATGCTCTTTTTAAATGGAAATGTAGTGGGAGTAGAAAATTATTAAGCAATTACTAAAATGTAGTGGGAGTAAAAGATTTCAGTATACTATATAAGTCTAAGATAAGGTATTTATAAAGAGATACTCAGAACTTCTCAGTTAATAACAAAGGTTTATAAGAGGATATATGAGCTTCTGTTGATTATGTATTGTCTGCTTAGCTCTGAATTAAGGATTTAATCAAAGGGCCCAAGTATGGTGTTCACTTGTCAGTATTCTTCATTTCAGCAATTACAAAGCCCCACAATAATGTTGCTGAATACACCAAAGAAAGATGCAGACCCCATCTAACTTACTATCTGGGTCTTCAAGAGGGATATCATTGCAAGAGTCTGTGTCTGAGTAGGTTCTTCGTCGTCGCTGAGAGAGCCGGTGAAGTGTAGACGCTGGTTCTTTCATAGAGTGGCTACTTCTGCAAATTAAAAAGAAAGCATTAAACTGTAAAGTTTTAAACAAATGAAAACACCCTCAACTGATCTGGAATTTTAAATGACTTTTCTTTAAATGGAAAAGGAACTATCTTTATGCCCAAAGTTCTATTTTAGTAAGTGCTACTTGTTCAGAGGTCAGGCCACAAGTCAAATCATTTAGAATCCAGCTGATAACCCAGAGAATATGACCTTTGAGCCAAACTAAATGCAAAAGGGATAAAATGAAAATGACTTTTTTTTTAATAGAGGAAAATCCAGCTAGACAGAAATATATCAGATGGTTAACAAATGTTTAAAAACTAAAAATTATGGATTTCACAAATGCACAGATCTAGTGTCAATCCATATCTGATTAAAAACAGCAGGGTGAAGAGGAATAGGCAGGTAGTGTGGGAGCATACTAAAGGTCAACTCACTGACAGCAGCGAGACAAAGATGGCAAATGAAGGCTACAAAAACTATTTAAAAAACAGTCTAGAAAATAAAAAAATTAGAAAATCAATAAAAAAATTTGACATAGAAACAAATCACTGCCACTCAATAGCATCTTGGCTATCAATGTATTAAAGCCCAACATTACTATTCTTAATGATAACCTTGAATCATCAAAAAGAAAAAAAAGTTTACATCTTATTTACCAAGATAAAAAGGATAAAATACAGTTCAGAAAACTTTCTCTCATAAATGTAAAATTTTGTCAAAGGGATAAAGCTGCTACTTTTCTGGAAAATTCTGTCAGTGAAACTCTTCATTCCGATAGGACTGGATACATAGGGCACATCACTGAACACCCCTGAGCACACAATAGTTCAATCACTTATTCTTAATGTAGAGAAATAAATGCTAATGTCATTATAAGTTCATCACTTTCCAATGAACCAAGTAAAACAACCATAGCAATGTACAAGAATATCACCTAACAAGATAAAGAATACTCTAGTAGCCTGGGATATTGGAAAGATCTATCTAGAACATAAAATTTTTAAATGTGTTGAATGAATATACAGGGTCTCCCCCCAAAATGTACACACACTTTAATAGCTGATAGCTCAATTTTGAAAATGAAATATATTTTAATAAAAACTGCCTTTATAATTATTCAAAGTGTGTGTATGTATTTGTGTGTATACTTTAAAATATCAATCGCTTTCTCTCTCTTTTTCAGTAAGATCTTTAGAATCTAATAAAACAACAGCTCAGCCCAGCCAGCGTGGCTCAGTGGTTGAGCACTGACCTATGAACCAGGAGGTCACAATTCAATTCCCCCTCAGGGTACATGCTTAGGATTGTAGGCTCAATCCCCAGTGGAGAGCATTACAGGAGGCAGTCAATTAATGATACTCTCTCATTGATGTTTCTCTCTCTCTCTCTCTCTCTCTCTCTCTCTCTCTCTCTCTCTCTTCCTCCCTCTCTGAAATCAATAAAAGTATGTTTTAATCAATAAAAATATATTTTTTAAAGAAAGAAAAACAGCTCAGTGTAAATATATGATGCACTAAAAGCAGAAGCAAAATGAGCCTAATCTTTGGAGCCTTGTTATATCAAAAATTGATTTATAAACCATCAAATTATATCATTTAATATAATTTTAAACATCTAAAAGAGGTATAAAAGCCCTAACTGGTTTGGCTCACTGGATAGAGCCTTGGCCTGTGGACTAAAGGGTCCCAGGTTCGTTTCCAGTCAAGGGCATGTACCTTGGTTGTGGGCATATCCCCAGTAGGGGGTGTGCAGGAGGCAGCTGATCGATGTTTCTGTCTCATCAGTGTTTCTAACTCTCTATCCCTCTCCCTTCCTCTCTGTAAAAAAACAACAACAAAAAAAAAACTATATATATATATATATATATATATATATATATATATATATATATATAATAGCTGTCAAGGTGCTTACCTTGCTGGTTAATTTATTCACTCATTTTTTTCTTTACTACCTACTGTGGCCAGGCCCTATACTAAGCACTAAGAGAGAGAAATGCTGAGCAAATCAGAACCAGACTCTGCCCATACAGAATTTACATTCCACACCACTTTATGTTAAAGGTTCAAAGAATTTCCCTAAGTAGCTATAAATTTGAGAGAACTTAGTCAAAATAAAGTTACTTTACCTCTCTGAACTGCAAGGACCAGGGTGGCTGACAGAACGCTTCATCTAGAAATTTTTTTTAAAAGTAAGCATAATCCATTAGTCAAGTAAAATAAAGCAGCTCTAATATATTATCATCCTTATTCAGATTTTTAAAAATGGCTGGCCAAAACTATTATGTCTTACATACTCAAGTAACATTATTAGCACAATTTCAAGCTTTCTCCCTAGTAACCATTAATGGGAATCTTTCTCAATACATACCAAAAACATGCTGGATTTTTTTCTCAATGCTAAAAACCAAACTTTATATCATATGTGTGTATATACATAAATATAAAAAAAGAGTATACTTATCAAGTCCCCCCAAAATCATAATGTTTTTGATAAAAAGGTGTATCTAGTAAGCCAGAAAATATTCTAATTTCTCTATGTATTTTTTAAAGGACAGGAATAAAGTCTAGGAGCAAAGCTTCCCTTTATCATTCATTATTCAGGTAGCTATCACACAGATGTTCTAAAGGATGGTTTTCATGGAAGATGGCATTAATAATTTATGTCTTTAAAGTACTCAGAAGAAGAACCCTAAGTCTCAAATAGGTTTCTAAAAACATATATTAAAAATATAAATAAATAAAATTGGGATTAAGCAGAACATTCATAAATATGACAAATACTAAATTCAACTAATGAAAAAGCATAGAAAGAGGCAACCAAGTAAAACAGATTACTTCAATATTTAACAAGATGACAAAATAATAAAAGTTATATTAAAGGCTAAGAATGGTTGGTTTTATATACAGGCTCAAGAGTCTTAAGAGGTCCAATCTATGTCTAATAAATGTGTTATGTAAATAAACACCTTCTACATTTGTAACATGAGCCACGAGTTGCTCTGAGAAATCCCAGCTGAAATAACAGTTGTGACCCATCCATGAGTCCAGGGATATCTGGTTGGCATTAAGATGCAATGTATTATTAATACCCCCTTTAACAGAAACCACTTCCTTTAGGATTATTCACCCAACATCCCCACTGCAATTATCATCAGTCTGTGCATCAAAAAGACCACTGTTTGAACTTCCATGAAGATTTGAAGTATAATTGAATGCAAGTTAATTTTAAGAGGGACATAATGAAAGTAGCTACATAAAATGGTTATAAATATCAAGTTAATTTTGGAATTCTCAAATGTTTTATTTTTCATTTACTCATGTTATTTTTACAAAGGGGACTGTCTGACCTTACTTTCCCTATCTCTAGGATTAACTACCATAAGCCACAGTCTGTGCTTTATGTATGCAAAAAAAAAAAAAAATGGCATGGCAAGGAAAAATAGGCAGCCACTGACTGGATTTCCTGTAATGCTTTTGTTGGTAAAGTTTTGGTTTAATGTTTCTATTGATAAAAGGTTTTGGTTTAGAGGAGGAACAGTTATTAGAGTTTCTTATACATCAATACAAATATGACCTCTCGGGACTATAGAGCATTTGAAACAGAAGGCATTGTCCTCAGAAGTTAATACAAACATGACAGATTTGAGGTTTATTTACTGTATTTGGCTCTGTAAAGTACATCTTTAAAAAACCAACAACAGTGGACCTCTTGTCCATCAGTCTCAGAAACACAGCACCAAATATCCATCTCAAAAGATCATGTTTTTGTTCAGCTATATGTGCTATATGTGTTATTTAACATTTCGCAGTATATCTATAATTATTCTAAAAGCAAAACTGTCAAACTGTGTCTACTGAATGCTACAGTCCTAAGATGTTATTCAAAAATAAATAAACAGGATCTAATTGCCAAACAAGTTTCAGAAATACTACACACTTCTTCTCAGAGGTCATTAATTACATTAATACTTCCTTTAACAGAAATCACTTCCTTTAAGAGTACTCACCCAACAACATCCCCTAATACAAACAGGTCAGGTCTTTTGCAAAGAGCCTCTGATGTAGAAGACACTGGATTTTACAAATGCTTGACGTCCAGAGAGATTAAGAAACTTGCCTACTCAGAGGATTCGAATCCAAATGCAGTCTACAAAATACTGTTTCCCCTGCAATAAGTTGTTTCAAATTCCTTACAACTTCTGTAAAGATTTGCTTAATCCTATCCCATTGTGAGTAAATATCACACCATTGTAGGTTTTTACCAAATAGAACCGTTTTCCCCAACATTTCCCATGTCACAGCCCCCAGAGAACATTGTAGTCTTTTCCTGGCACAATGGGGTAAATGGTACAGCCCCTCCAGGGGGAGGGGGAATCATGACCTTGGCACATGCTGAGCTCACCAGATGAAAGGTTCCAATGCAGTGTTTCCCAAACTTCTGACATATGTGTACCCCTAATTTTTGAAACACTGAGTACCCCTCCTCAAAAAAAATGGATGTATTTTAATAACAATCAAAATATATTTATTTTTTATTTTTTTGGTACATACACAAAATAATAAACGAAAAATAAAATTATTCATAATAAAATATAAATAAAAGTTATATTATAAATAACATTTATTTGCACACCGGACCATCTCACGCCTCACAAGACTGTCTTGACTTGACGCATGAGAACGTAGAATTAGGCGCAGCTAAGCATGGTGCAACGCATACCCCCACCAAACTCTTCCCCCCCACTGTCCGATTCCACCCTTAAAAATAAAAACAAAAACAGAACTACATGCAATATTACTAGAAGAAAAACAGTTAAGTGCCAACCATTTGAACAGGAGAAGGTGACACAGGAGAAACTAAGGGGTCCGGATGGGACAGCTGAAACATCTCAGGTTTAAATTTGGCATTTGCTATCTTCACACATTCCTCAAGCGTTGTGATGAACGTATTACATGTGGCACTAAGTAGGGAAGAGGCTTCGTTCATGTTCTGAAAAATTAGACACAAGAGTTGAACAGATTCACATACACGACTATGTACACTCATGCACTACCTTATAACCAAGTACTGACTAGGACATCTGGCTAGGTCATGGCACAAATCTATTTAAAATACACTACATTAGAAAATTAAAGCCATACATGATTAATAATTACCTATCTCTCAGGCAAACAATGTATGAAATTAGATTCCAAGGAAAAAAATACGTTTTTTATATGGAAAAACAGTGTACAGAATTTATCTTAGATAACCTAACCTAAGTGGAATTTTGTAACTATCTGAATTCCGAAGGTGACCAGAGCAGTGGAAACTCTGGAGAATTAATTAGTGGCACACACCATTCATGTCTGCCCCAGGCCCATTCTCCCATTTCTTTCTTGGTAGAATAAAAACTCCCAATATTTTTTTGAAGACAGCAAACTACTCAAAGCATAATCAGATATAAAAGGATACCCCTCTTATACCTCTATGCTGGGAGATGAATGGTTCTCGTCATGGTGAACAAATTCTTGAATCGTATGAACTTGCTGCATTAAAAGGTCACAGTAGAGGCGAAGTTCAGACATTTTGGTTTTCAGAGATTCGCTGGTTTCACTTATTTCTAAAAGGAACATACATAAACATTCAATTAGATCATTTTCATATTTTGGGGGGAAAGCAATAAAATGGAATCATTTAAAAAGCAAGACTCTCTCAGGGAAGCATGCCACGCCTTTCCCCACCCAGTGTTCTCTCTTTTCAGGAGCACACCCAACCTCCCCTCCCTCTTTTGTCTCTCCAAGCTCTTATCTAACTCCCTTTCTTCTAAATTCCAAGGGCCCATCAACTACGTCAGTAATTTTCTAAATAAACTTTCCCTTATAATTTCAGTTCCTTGGCTCTGAATTCTTTCAAGCTGAACTCAAGGGCAGTTCAACTCATCTCTAAGGCCTAGCGTCTTACGGCCATTTTCCTGCTGCTAGCCTGTGTCTGATGGCCCCCTCCTGCCGTTCTGGGTGTGGTGCCCTCAAAAGCATGCTGTGCCTTCCTTCTCCAGGCAGGCATCCTTCCAGCCTTCCTCCTCGTCCTCTCCCCAGCATGCCCCTCTCCTTTATGCTCCCTCTCTTTTCTGTGCATCCTTCTCTTTTTTCTGGACCAAACCGCACTTCCTTCTTTCATCTCTCAAGGCACCTATCTTTCTCCTAAGCAGGGTTTTTTAAAAAGACAATAAATATAAATATCTGTAGTGTAAGACTTTGGAAATAGGATACAAATACTGTTTCTTTCTCCTCAGATTAATGGGGAAAAAATGGCAGTCTATGTCTAACAGGAAGTTTGGGTAGATTAATTCCCAGAGACAGGGTGATGACCACTGAATGTCTTATACAAGGTATTTCCATTCCATCACTCATCTTTCATTGAAAAATGCTTACATTTTTCTTTTGTGAATTGGCTTTTCTTGTCCTTAACTCATTTTTCCAGTTCTGGTGTTTGGGTTTTCTATTAATAATATGTAAACTGGTAATTTATAAAATTTCTTATACACTAAATGTAGCCAGCCATCTTTCACCTGTCCTTTATACTCCAAAATATATTTCAAGGTCTGTCAGTTCTGTCTTATTGTATATTTTGGCATAAAAATATTTTTAGTTTTTATGTAGTTAAAACTACTTTACATAAACATTCATTTATTTTTATTTTTTGGTCTTTTCATCGCTTTATTTTCATATTACATTATTTTCAGAATTTTTAAATTAACAGCTCACTCTCTTTTGTTTAATATATCTGGACAGACTAAACATCTAGCCATAATCTCCGCCACTCACTTACCAATACCTTCCAAACTAGAGGAATAAGGAGCAGAGGAAGGAGAAAAACACACATAGCAGATCCTGGTGCGTCTGCATCCCTGAGTCGGCAGCACTGCTCTGTGGTACTAGCCACAGAGCTACTCCGGCTGGAGTGGACCAAAGAGCTCTAGCTCCCACTTAACCTCACCTCCTACTCAAATTTAAGCCCCTTCCTTCTTTTTAATTATAGTAAAATATGTTACTATTTTAATCATTTTTTAATATACAGTGTGCTGGCATTAATTATACTCATGTTACCATATAACCATTACTCCCATCCGCCTCCAAAACTTTTTCATCTTCTCCAGCCAAAACTCTGTACACATTAAACACTAACTCTCCATTCTCCCCTCCCCTGGCTCCTAGAAAACACCATTCTACTTTCTGTTTCTATGAATCTGACTACTCTAGATACTCCATATTAAGTATAATCATACAATATTTGTTCTTTTGTGACTAGTTTATTTCACTTAGCATAATATTTTAAAGATTCATCTATGGAGTAGTGAGTGTCAAAATTGCCTTCCTTTTTAAGGCAGAACAATATTCCATTGTGTATATATGCCATATTATATTTATCCACTCATCTGTCTATGAATATTTGGGTTGTTCCCACCTTTCATTCCTTCTTATCCTACCCTCAGCCATACTCTTTCTATGATGTTCTTTTCATATATCCATAATTTAGTGCTTTCACTAATTTAGATAACTTCTATTGTTTTTAATTATGAAAGTAATATAAGGTCAATGAAGAATTTTGGAAAATCAAAAATATAGAAAAGAAAAATTGAACAACTACAATCACTGCTAAGATACAATACTATTATTATTTTCATATTTAATTGAATACCATAAATTACTTGCTTTGCTCTTGATTTTTACTTAGTCCTTTTAAATTGACAATATATATACCGTATTTGCTGGCGTATAAGACGACCCTTTGGCCCTGAAAAATATGCCTCCAAGTGGGGGGTAGTCTTATACGGCGAGTATATAACAAACTCTGTATTTTTAGTGGAAATGTTAGGGGGTCGTCTTATACGCCTAGTCGTCTTATACGCCGGTAAATACATATTTTTCAGGGCCAAAAAATCGTCTTATACGCCGGCAAATACGGTATACACAATAAAGTCAAAAGGTAAACAATGAAAAGTGAGTCTTCTTCCCACAAATTCCCTTTCCAAAGGTAACAACTTTATCAGTTCTTATCTATCTTTGCTGAGCTGTCCAATGAATGGATATATAATGTTGAATCCTGGTTTTTTTTTTCAATTATCTTTTAACCTTGGGCATTTCCTCACATCATTAAAATTCCTTTGTAAACATTTTACTTCCTATATATCAGCCTATGTAAGCACTACACAGTTTACTAAACCATTCCCCTGAATTCAAACCTTTGCATTGTTTACAATTTTTTTTTAATTTTAGAGAGGAAATAAGGAGAGAGAGATATATATATAAATATCAATGATGAGAATCATTGATTGGCTGCCTCTCGCATACCCCCTACTGCGAGCCCAGAGCCCAGGCATGTGCCTTGACCAGAATTGAACCCAGAACCCTTCAGTCCGCAGGCTGACACTCTATCCACTGAGCCAAACCAGCTAGGGCTACAATTTTTTTTACTTTGATGAACATCTATGCACATAAATCTTCTACATTCTGGTTATGTCTTTGGGACAGATTACTATAAGTGAACATGACAATTTATATTTGTGTTTAAGAAAATATTCTTACTGCAAAGGAAGTTACCTTTTTCTTTTTTAGTCCTAGTGTCAGTCAAACAGGCTTTGGAGCTTCCCAGAGCAACCAGCCACCTTTGTCTTTCAGCTGCATTGACCGCCTTCATGTAGAAATGCTGCTCTCCTGGAATGATTAATTCCATTCTTGTGTTGTCTGCTGAATGGACTATGATGAGGAACAAAGGAGAAACACAGTCATGGAATTAAGTAAGTTTCAGACACCTAGAACAACAAACTATGACTTAAGGTGTAGGCAGTGCTGCTCTCTAAGGGGCTCCCCCCAAACTGCCTTTCTCACATCTCACTAGCTGGCAATGGTGCCAGGCAAAGAGAAAACACATATATTAACTACTAAATATAATATGTACTGAGAAATGAAAACAAAGAACTCCCTCCCTTGGGGCCAACTGTACTACCCTAAATACACATGCATTATTATACTTATCACTCAGTTTCTACTGAGTTCTTTGAAAGCAGCGCCTGTGTCTTGGTATCCTCCAAGCCTAGGACAGTGCTGGCATACAGATGAAGCACAACAAATGGTAACTATGGCCATGTTGTCCTCAAGTAATGGGCACATCATAATCACTTGGAAGGCAAGAGTATTTTGAAGATCTTTTCCCCTCCATCCTCTTCCTCTTCTCCTACACAGCCCACCTTGATGCTCTGACAAAAGAGAGCTCATCAAGAATTATGCTGAGTCAATCCTAACTCTTATAAGACTAAATGTGTCTTAGATTGTCATTAATCACAAATATTTACTCAGCTCAGAGCAGTGATGGTAGAGAAGATACAGCAAGAGAAAAAAGAAGTCTTTGCTTTAATAGAGGTGATAATTAAATCCAAGGAACCAAACTGACACACTAAAAATAATAAAGACATCTAAATGTTGAACTCCTTGATACAGAGACTTCAGTGTAATTATGAGAGAAAGATAAGAAGAGACAGAAAATAAAAAAGGCTTCAAGAAGAGGGATTTGATGACAGCAGGATTGGCTTAAAACTGAAACAGAAAAACTGCATGAGAAAAGTTCTAGATGAGGAACTAAATATAATATGTACTGAGAATATCAGGAGACAGGCCTAAATGGAGCACTGTGTTATATTACCAAGTAATGATATTCATGAATGGACTAATGATCAATCATGGGTACAAAAGATTTCTAGTCTAGGGTAAAATTATTGAAATCCCAAAGCTCCAAGGATAATTCTTTTTTGCTACTTGCTAATACTAGAAAAAAAAAAAAACCAATAGCTACCTTAAAAGAAAATAATGTTTTAATTTCTAATGATGTTTCTACAAAATGAAACTAAAGAAAAGATGACTCATTTTTAAATATACCAGAATTGATGTATCAGTCAGGCAGTCACCTGAGAAAGCAACAAAGTTAAGAATAATGCTTCTAATACACCAAATTCTAGGAAACATGGACAAGACCTCTATATGTAACACTGCAAAACATTGAGAGAAATTAAAACCTGATTAAATATAGAAATATACCACACTAATGGATCAGAAGATTCAATATTGTCAAGAATATAATCCTCCCCAAATTGATGTATATATTCAATGCGATTCCAATCAAAATTCCAACCCATATTTGTGGAAATTTACAAAAAGATTCTAAGATGTAAAATGAAACCCAAAGAACCAACTATAAGTAAGACAAAAGGTAGTCTAGATAAAGACCCATCCACACATACATGGTCACTCACTTTGTGACAAAGATGTCGCTATAGTGCAGAGGATGAAAGGTTACTCGTTTCAATAAGTTATGCTCAGCCATCAGAGGGTAAAAAAAAATGAATCTTGACCCCTACCTGAGGCCATATAAAAATAAACTTTAAGCCAGTCACAGACCTAGTATAAACCTACATATAAGCAGTAAAACAATAAAGCTTTAAGAAGGTAACAGAGGATTTCTTTAGTGGGACATAAAAATTTCTAATAACAAAAATAATAAACTGGATTTTATCAAAATTAACATGTGTTCATCAAAAGATACCATTAACAGAACATGCAAACTACAGAGTGAGAGAATACCTTTGCAATATAAAAAAAAAATCATCAGATTATATAAAGAACTCTTACAGATCAACATGAAAAATAGTCCAGTTTAGAAACTGGGCCAAAGAATTGAAAAGGGACTTCAAACAAGGATGTTCAAATGGTTAATTATATCTGAAAAAATACTCAACATCATTATTTATTGAAGAAGCCTATAGGAGACAGCCAATCAATGTTCTTTCTCATCAATGTTTCTCTCCCTTTCCCTTCCTCTCTCTCTAAAAAAAAACAAAACAATAAAAATGTTTGGAAAAAAGAAAGAAGCCAGATACAGAAAAAAAATACTGATTTATAAATGTCCTAAAAACCTATTTGTGGTGATAAAAGTCAGATTAATAGTTACCTTTTAGAGGAATTAGGAGCTGAGGGGACATAATAATTTCCCAGCATTTGGGATGAGGATAATATTCTAATTCTTGATCTGGGTGGTGGTTACACAAGCATGTACACTTTGTAAACATTCTTCAAATTGAGTATTTAAGGTTTGTGCCCTTTTCTATGAGTATATTATCCTTCTATAACATGATTACTTTAAAGAGAAAACAACAGAACAAAAATGATGTCATGGCTTAAAAACATTTGGAATTGCCTTAGAATTCTGCCACTAATAGTCTTTTAAAATCCTCAAGATTGGCAAATTTTTAAACTTTGAAGGTAGTTTGATTTCTGATTTTCATCAAATCTCATTTGGAAATGAATCTGGGGAATGAGATGAGATAAAACCATCATACTTTAAAAAAAATAAAAACTTATGCTTTGAATGTGCTTTTCTTGTGTGACATATAAAAATAAAATAAAAAAGCAAAATCAATCCCACATATTTCGGGGATTATGCAAGTAACACTACACCAGACTGGTGATTCTGTGTCTTATATAGCCATGACTCCCTGAAGGAGTTTAACATTCACTCTTCTGGAGCTCATCTTCCCTTCAATCCTCTTAAAGAATCCAATACTTTTCACTATCATTCTGCTTGATCTCTCCTACCTACCTACCTCCATCCTACACACCCCAGTCACACATACAGAAGAATCAATGGTCCATAAAATGTTTCTTCATGAAAATTACAGCATTTATTGCTTCATTTCCCCCATTTCAGAAGAACACAATGTGGAAGGGGGGAGGGTAACTTTACAGTTGAGAAATCTGACAAACTCTGCCTCTGCCAGGTGGTCAGGGCTAACATTAAGCGTAACATGTCATGCTCTGTACCTGCTTAAGAGTGACATGTCATGTTGATAGGACCCACTCTTGATATGATGAGAATGGCACTGTACCTCTGTGACTTTCCTCCTAAAACCCATAACCCCGCCTAACCATAGAAAAAACATCAAATTCCAATAGAGGGGCTTCCTACAATATTCCTGACCAGTATTCCTTAAAACTCTAAAGATCACCAAAAAGGAAAGAAAAGAAAAACATCTCTATTACTCAGAAGAGCTTATCTTCAATTCGGCCTAGAACCATTTTTATGACTGACTTAAGACTTTATTGGAAACCTACAGAGCTTCTTTAGAATTCAGCTTTCAATCTTCACAATGCCTTTTTATGAGAATGAAGAGAACACTTGTAGACTCAGCAGGGACACATAAGTGGCATCCACAAGAAATTATTTTTCAAGTCCATATTGGAAGATGTGCATTAGTACTTTAAAATTCAATTCAAAGTATGTTCATGGACAGAAATATCAAAACTATGCTTAACAATGCTAAGTGCCACTCCTGAATGCTAAGGAAATAAATGGCATTAGAAGATCCCTACTTAGTTAGAAATGCTTTTTTCCCATTTTTGGAGTATGCTGCAGAACCCTTTTCTTACCTTTACATAACTTCCTCTAATTTCACATATTCACTTACCTTTAATTTCACAAACTGCCATCTTTATACTTCCTTTGCTGCCCTTGCAAACATCATCTTGTGAATCATAGTAGGACAATATTCCATTATCTAAAACAAACCAACGAGGCTGCCAACCTACAAAATCATAAATAATGAGAAGTTACTAAAAATTTACTCTCATCACATAGAAAACTATGATTTCAAAACTTACCATCCTTGTTATTTATTGGCTCTAAAATAGCATTCTGATAATGAATTTTTTAAATGACCTGCCCAAAATGTTCTAGCATCAATCTCCACCTTGTTGGGAGAGATTTCAGAGGAAATGTCTCGATCAGCACAAATATGGGGGGGATACCTTTATTCTGGCTCACTGCTTTCTCATTAACAACCCATAAGGCCCATCCTCAAATACAGCCCTACCCTGGGAGCGATATAAATGCCCCCTTCTTCCAAAGGGAACGGAGGTTGGTTATGATATAAATGGCGGGAGAGGAAAAGGAAAAACAGAAGACCTGGATTCTATACCCAGCTCTACTACAATTCTTTAGTTGGATAACCTGGGACAACTCTTTTCATTTCAATAAATATCAAAAATGGCAAGTCTCGAGAGTGGACTGAACAAGAAGACCCCTTAGTTGCCACCTAGCTCTCTAATTCTACAATGTGACCTTCCCCTCTCTTATAAAATGTTTCCTAAGCAAGCTCCCTTGCATACAGTAAGTGCTGCTGGATGAATTCCAGTCTCTTACACAGAAGCTGCATACCCTGTGGTGAGCGCGGATCCCCAACCATCCCTCTCTACTTGCTCTGCTGCTGCACCGCTCTGGAAGAAATGCTAGAAACTACCATCATTCATTTCATCAGTATTTATTCAGAGACTAGAGCACACAACTATCACTAACAAGAAGTTGGGGATGAGGATGATGGCCTTCCTCAGAGCTCAGCTCCCACTCTTGCAAGCCAAACTCAGTGTTCCCTGAAATCTTATTAAGCATGCTACTAATTTTTAACAGCTCACTGATTAGCAGCATGGTGACCATGTAGGAGGCAATGTGACTGTCCCTGTTCTTTCTGTGACTATTAAATCGCACTTCAGCCTGCTCGTTTTGGACATAGCCTGCTATATAATTACTCAATCCCATTTTCCCAGGGCCAAATAGTACTAAGATAATGACAGATGTGGGAAGTTGTTCTTCATCCTATAAAGACCCAGGATATACCTAGCCAAAAACTTCTACCTGCAACACTTGAAATGACAATGCTGAGTCATCATAAAAAGGTTACATTTCACAGCAGGGAATGTCAATGATACAGTTCAAAGCGATGGATAGCCCCCCAAAAAAGTTTTAATGCTTGGATAATTCATTTTATGAAACATTATATTCCCTACTGAGGCCCAGCAAATTTAAGTTCTTTTGGTACGTGAACTTTATCTTACTCATCATTGCATTCCCAGCATCTTCCTAGAATGGTGCCTGGTACAGACAGGTACTAACAAAAACTGTATTGATCAAGTGACTGATTGAATGAATGATTAAGTACCAGAAAAGTGAGATAGTGCATGTTATCCATTCATGAGTATGTTGTATTAAACATACACAGAAATAATAAAAACATTATCTTTCCAGACACTAACTCACCTTGGCAAACAAATTATAAGTAGTGTGAAAATACACTGCACCCCAGGCCCTGTGTGATTCTGTAAGCTTGCAATATTGTGACTCAATGTCTTTAAAACAAATACTGAGAAAAAGGATTCACTTAAAATTAATAGCAACTTCAAAAATAGGCATGGTTAATTAATCGAAGACTCCTCTTTCTCGTTACACCGTTTTGAAGAAATACTTAATAAAACATCTCTAATTGAGTCACACCTTTATGAAGTAAAAAGCTACATCTGTGATAAAGACTCATAGGTATTCTCTCTTTTAAATTATTTAAACACACACACACACACACACACACACACACACACACACACATTCTGCCGAAACCGGTTTGGCTCAGTGGATACAGCGTCGGCCTGCGGACTGAAGGGTCCGGGTTCGATTCCGGTCAAGGGCATGTACGTTGGTTGCAGGCACATCCCCAGTAGGGGGTGTGCAGGAGGCAGCTGATCGATGATTCTCTCTCATTGATGTTTCTAACTCTCTATCCTTCTCTCTTCCTCTCTGTAGAGAAATCAATAAAATATATATTTTTTTTAAAAAAAAACCCACATACACACATTCTTTTTGTCTCAAATTATCAAATGTTACTGAAATCCTTATTCTCTACAAAGGATTCTCAAAGAACGTTGTCACTGAACTGGAAGGTTCTTTAAGAGATCACTTAGTATGAGCAGCTATTCATCCTTCTGACCTAAGATGAACTACAATTAATAATCAGCATTCCATTGAGCCCAATTTAAATTTTAAAAATGGAATTCTTCCAAAAGATATAATTTTATCAAGCTCCTATAAGTGCATACTAGCAGTTAATTTAAATGCTCTGCAATGACTGAAACCTTAAGCACAAGTGGTTAAAACCTCAACCAGCCGAAACCGGTTTGGCTCAGTGGTAGAGCGTCTGTCTGCGGACTGAAAGGTCCCGGGTTCGATTCCAGTCAAGGGCATGTACCTTGGTTGCGGGCACATCCCCAGTAGGGGGTGTGCAAGAGGCAGCTGGTCGATGTTTCTCTCTCATTGACGTTTCTAGCTCTCTATCTCTCTCCCTTCCTCTCTGTAAAATATCAATAAATTATATTTTTTTAAAAAACCCTCAACCAGCTGGTGCTCAGTGCTATAAAAGATGAAAAAATAGCCAGCCACCAAGACCCCATTTTGACACAAGAATAAATTATGACTCATCTCAGGAATCGCCCATTGCTCTGGGCTATGCATTCAGCAGTTGCTCCACAAGACCTCCCATGACACTGTGCTTAAAAACATCTGCAATGAGATGATCATTTGCATAGCTAACCACAAAAGCTACTGTCTTAAAGTTAATACGGTATCTCAACTAAACAGAATGAAAATGCTTAATAAAAATACTTCCTTTTTAAATGTTTCCTATTAAAATATAGAAACAAACTGACATTTTAGTGTGACCAAAACATCCATCATAAATGATAAAGCATTTGCTGCTATAAATCTGGCAGTAGCATTGTAATTAATAATAAAAAAAAAAAAAAGATGGGCAACTGTAGCTCAGTGCTTATGTCTCAAAATGTTTATGTGCAGACTGTGAGCAAAGTCAGGTAGGCACAAGTGTACCATACAATTACTAACGGCTTACTACTTTGGGCAGAGTGAATAAGGGGGCAACAAGTCAAGATCTGCCTGTCACAGTGGACCAAGAAATGTTTGCTACATAATCTTATTTTAAACCCATTCCCCTTCCTCTGATTTGGTGAGATCATAGAATTCTGGACTGGAAGGCACCTTCAGGATAAACTATTTGATCAGCCTGGCGTTGGACTGAGCTCTTGAGAGAATAAGTAACTTGTTCTTATGCTTGGACGATGGCAGAGATGGGACTAGAATTCTGACTTAAGACTCTTAATGGGCCAGGTTGTTGGTGTTATGGCAAAGGGTCCTCCCTGTGGACCCCTTTCTACAAAAAAAAAAAAAACCACAAACAAACAAAAAAACACCTAACTCTTTGGAGTTCTTCCTTGCAACCCACTTCATGGGTGAAACTGACTCGCCTCCTCCCCTTCGGTACGTTGTTGCTCTTCTGTATCTTCCACGATCTCTCACACTTATCTGACATCCAACACATAAGGCTACCTACCTCATTGACAACCAACCCCTAAAGGAACATTATCCAGGGGCAGCTTCCAAAATAATGCTTCTACGTCCAAACTTCAACAAGAGAGCTATTCAAATAAACCGTGTTGCTTTGGAAATGGAAGTGGTGGGGCGTGGGGGGATGTATAGAAAACATTTCTTAAAATTACATCTCGATCTTAAAGGGCTCATTCTGGTCTTGTACCCTGAGCACTCTGTCAACAACATGCTGAGCTGCGTGCGAATGAGGACAGAGATGCAGCAGCACCTGGGGAGGGGGCCGGGGCGATTGCTCCGGGAGCTGCAGGAGGAACAGCACCACTGCGCCCGCCAGGGGTGGGGGTCAGGTGCACCCCCCACCCTCCGGAAGGTGCGCCATCTGGGGCCGTCTCCCTGCTGAGGCCGGCGGAGCTCTAACGGGTTCACGGATAGGGTTTAAGCCCGAGAATCGGAAGGGTCCACTCGCGGAGGGTCACCACGGACGGACAGACGGGTGGACGGACGGACGGCCCGGAGCCCCCGGCCTGCCTCCCCCGCCCGCCGCCCCGGCGCCCGAGCCCCGACCTGTGAGATAGTTGGTCCACTTGTACAGAACGCCCTCCATGCTTCAGGGCCCGGCGCCGCGCATCCTCCTGGCCCGCCGGCCGCGGCGATGGGTAGGCGGCGCGCAGCCCGGACCGCCGCTCCCGGCCCGGCCCCTCCCGGCGGCCCCTCCGCCCGCCCGCGCGCCGGAGCGTGGCGGCCTCAGAGGCCGGGGCGGCGGCCGCCGCGTGGAGCTCGGGCCCCGCGCGGCGCGGGCTCAGGCATCCCCGGGCGAGCCGGCCTCGTGGCGGCGGCGGCGGCGGCGGCGGTCGTCACCGCGGGCCGGCCTCCCGCTCGCGTCCTGCGCCCTCCGCGCCGGGCCTGCCTCCTCCCCGCCCGCCCGCCCGCCTCCCGGCCCCCGCTCCCCGCGGCTTCACTGACCCCGGCGTCTCTTTCACTTCCTGGTTGAAAGGGGCCGGCGCGGCCCGGGAAACCCCTCCCCGGCGGCGGCGCGGCCGCTCGGCCCTCCGCGCTCCCTGGGGCTCCGCGCCGTCCCCTCGGCCCTCGGCCGGCTCCCCGGGCCGCCCCGGATGGGCTCCCGGAGGTCCTCAGGCTTCGTACGGCTGAGCCTCAGGTCCTCCGGGTGTTTCTGTTGGGGGAGGGGGGCTCCAAGTAAATAAAAGATTTCCTATTTGTGTTTCCTGGTGTCCTCACCTTCAGGGGGTCCGACCAGCTATGTCCGGGGGGCCGGGGAGGGGAGGGTGCAGGGGGATACTGAGAGTCCCCGGCCCCGGGGAATAGTCACCCTGGAATAATGAACCTTAGACAGCCACATCTTCTTTTAGGAGACAGGACGGGGAATCAGTGTGCAGTTTGTTTTACTAAAAAAATGGGGGCTTTTCCCTAGCTTTTAGGATTTTTAAAAACCCTGTGTGGAGCCGAAACCGGTTTGGCTCAGTGGATAGAGCATCGGTCTGCGGACTGAAGGGTCCCGGGTTCGATTCCAGTCAAGGGCATGTACATGGTTGCGGGCACATCCCTAGTAGGGGGTGTGCAAGAGGCAGCTGGTCTACGTTTCTAGCTCTCTATCTCTCTCCCTTCCTCTCTGTAAAATATCAATAAAATATATTAAAAAATAAATAAATAAAAATAAAAATCCTGTGTGGAAATGACCATCATCTCACAGAACTGACAATCATTTTCAGGTGTATGGAATTTTGCAGGGTTTCAGCAAAGCGGATGCAATGTGCTCAGTGTCGTGGCTTTTCTCAGCATCACGAACGGAGGTGGATACAGAAACAGCTCCCCGCCCAGGACCTTCTCTAGGCCTCAGCCTTTCTGGCAAAACGTCTTTGGATAGTCATTTGGAAATAAGGGGAATCGATGACTTGATACAGAGATGGCAATAAGTCAACTGCAGTTAAATGCTGATACAGTCTGAGTGGTAGGTGTAAGCCCACGGTGATAGTAAAATTCAGCTTTTTCTGTGTGTTGGAACAGTCCTCATGCTGAAATGCTGAGCGGTGACGCTGGCTGTGCGTCAGGCTTCCCGGGATGCCTCCTGCACAGCGGCTGTGAGACGGGAACAAAACGCCCAGGCCTGAAGGGACAGGAAGTCCTCCCCTTTCAGGAGCTGGATTTCCACTTCCTGTGGGTTCAGTTACCAAGAGGCCAACCGCCATCTGAACATCTTAAATGGAAAATCCCAGAAATGAACAATGCATGAGTTTTCAGCTGAGGGCCTGTTCCGAGCAGCCTGATGAAATCTGCTGGCCACCTCCCTCCTGCCAAAACATGGGCCCCTCTCTGGCCAGCGCTTCCAGGCTGTGGCACAGGACAAGATGTTTCCAAAGAGAGAGAGAGATCACATTCACATAACTTTTATTGTAGTCTGTTGTTGTTTTATTATAAGTTATTAGTCTCGCCGAAACCGGTTTGGCTCAGTGGATAGAGCGTCTGCCTGTAGACTCCAAGGGTCCCAGGTTCGATTCCGGTCAAGGACATGTACCTTGGTTGCGGGCACATCCCCAGTAGGAGGTGTGCAAGAGGCAACTGATAGATGATTCTCTCTCATCGGTGTTTCTAACTATCTCTCTCCCTTCCTCTCTGTAAAAAAAAAAAAAATCAATAAAATATATATTTTTTAAAGTTAATAGTCTCTTACCATGCTCAATTTATTAATTAGTAAGCTTTATCATAGGTATGGGTTATATGGGGGAATATATATATATATATATATATATATCCATATAGTTCAATCCTAGCCTGCTGTCAGACATGCACGGGAGCTTGGAACATATCCCCGGCAGGATAATGGGGCTGAGGATAAGAGGGGACCACTGTACCTCATTTTCTCCTCGTGTGATGTGGATAATTCCCCATCTGGCAGAGTCGGTAGGAAGAGTGACACCCTGTACCTCTGTAAGCCCTGAAATCAAGGGCGGCCCAGGGGTGGGAGAAAGGAACGCAAACTCGCCCCGGTGAAGGCAGCTCGAGTCTGCTCTTCGGGGGAAACTAACGGCGGGGAGCAGGGGGAGCAGGCGCTTCTGTTTGCTCCAGACCCAGAGGCCTTCGGGTTGTGTGCGGCTTAGCCTGGAGCCTTCCAGGACACCCCGGAATACACACACCCTCCACCCATGCCCGCTAGTCCTCTAGGGGTCTATGACAACCATATCCTCTGACTACACCCCACCCGGGGCTGTTTCTTTCATCTTTTGCCGGTTTCATTGTAGGAAACGCTAGCTTTGCCACACCAACCCCGCACCCCGAGGAAACCGGCCGCAAAATCCGCGGAGCCCGCGGGAAGCGGTGCGAGTGGTCAGCGTTGCCTTGGAGACTGATGCCGGCCGGCCACGGCGCCGGGCACTGGGGCGGCGCCGCAGCCTCCGGCGGGCACAATTCCGGGGCTGAGACGGGGGTGCAGGGGGGGGGGGGAGGCGGGGCCCCGCGCGCCCCACCCCGCCCTTTGTGACGTAACATAATGCTGCCACGCGTCGGAACTCGGCTGCCCCGAGGGATGCGAGTGACACGCGGGAGGGAACACAGCGGTCCTCTCGGGCCAGCTCCAGGAATCATGCATTTCTTGCTCAGATTAGCCGTTTTCTTTTGCGCGTGGGGCATCTTTGCTGCCCAGGGACAAAAGGAAGAGGGGCGCACGGAGGAGGTGAAGATAGAAGTTGTGCACCGTCCCGAAAACTGTTCTAAGACAAGCAAGAAGGGAGACCTGTTAAATGCCCATTATGACGGCTACCTGGCCCAAGATGGCACGAAGTTCTACTGCAGGTAGGGAATGCAGCGAGCAGCTGTCACGTCCAGTTGAGGTGCGGAATCCAGCCTACCTCCAGGATGCAGAAGCTTAATTGGTTGGTGGGTGGGTGGGTTGGTTGGTTAGTTGATTCTTATTTTTTAACAATAAGAGTTGAGGTTTTTATTCCTAAGGGGGAAATCAGACTAGATGCAGTAGTTCTCTATTAAGCTGAATATTACTTTTCTTAAGTTATTAAAAAAAAAAAAAGTTGGACCAAGAAATTATCACACACACACAAAGACACTATGGCCCCGCTGGTGTGACTCCGTAGTTGACCCTCCACCCATGAAGTAGGAGGTCAGGATTCAGTTCCCGGCAAGGCAAAAGCCCAGGTTTCGGATACAGGCTCGATCCTCAGTAGGGGGCATGTAGGAGGCAGCTGATCGATGATTCTCTCTCACGATTGATATTTCTATATCTCTCCCTCTCCCTTCCTCTCTCTGAATCAATTAAAAATGAATACATGATGCCCGCACACACAGCCAGCTGACCATTCCCACTACCCCTGGGACTTACAGAAGTAAGTCAAGGCACTGTTTGTAAGGATGTTCACACTTTTCCTTTGCCAGCTGGAGTGTCTTTACAGAGGGTTAGGTTGGGTAGTTTAAGGGATTTTGTCTCACCTTCAGAAGCACCATATTTACAGGCGAGGGGCCACTTTCCAACTGTCAAGAAGACGCACACAGCTTTCCCTGATGACATCTGTGCTCCGTGTCCTCCACCGGACTCCTCATCCCATGACTGCTACTCTGATTTAATTAAAGGGGGAGAATGTGTTCTCTTCATCTGTACTATTACCTATAAAAATAGAAACTGGGAAAACTTAGTTCTTTCTATTTAGAGGAAACTAGAGAACTTTAAGAAGAAAAGGGTACAAATTTTAAATAACTCTAAAATAGTTATGTGGCTAAAACTGAACCATCATTTTTTAGAACAGATCCAAACATGTTAAATGTATTATTTAGACAAGTCATGCAGCTCGGTAGGGGCAGAAGACCCATTAAAGATGTTAACTGTTGAGTAGTTTTTGTAAAAACAACAAAAAGAAAATGAGATGACAAGTCATACCTCATTCTAACTGAGGTAAATTTGAGCCAAACACTTCACCAGGGGGTTCAGAATGAGTGATATAGTATGGGGAAAGAGATGGGGAAAGAGGATCCAATTTTAATACAACTAAATGCCCAGCTGTATTTTTTTTTCATCTTCATCCAAGGTTATATTTATTAATTTTTAGATCACGAGGAAGAGAGAGAGAGAAACATCAATGTGGAAGAGAAACATGGATCGGTTGCCTCCCTTATCGCCCCAACCAGTATTGAACTTGCAACCTTTTTGGTGTACAGAGGAGCAATGCTCTAGCCCACTGAGCTGCCCAGCCAGGATGCTGGGTTTGATTACATGTTAGTTTGATTTCCTTTTTCTTGAAATCAGCTTACCTAAATGTTGCTTTTTTTTTTTTATTATAGCCGGACACAAAATGAAGGCCACCCCAAATGGTTTGTTCTTGGTGTTGGGCAAGTCATAAAAGGCCTAGACGTGGCTATGATGGACATGTGCCCTGGAGAGAAGCGAAAAGTAATAATACCCCCTTCGTTTGCATATGGGAAGGAAGGCTATGGTAAGAGGCTTTAATATTTATTCCTCAGTCTCAGAGAAATACTTGTACACCCATGTTCATAGCAGCACTACTCAGAAAAAAAAATAGAAATAATATGTGTTCTTTAACAGATGAATGGACAAATAAAATGTGGTATTTGCATACAATGGAATATTATACATCTGTAAAAGGGAAGGAAATTCTGGCACATGCTTTAACATGGATAAATCTTGAGTACATTATGCTAAGTGAAATAAGCTAATCATCAAAAAACTAATGCTATATGATTCCACTTTAACTAGGTACCGAGAGTAGTCACATTCATTGAGACAAAAGGATAGGGTGGATGTTAGAGCCGGAGGAGAGGGTGGAATAGGGAATTGTTGTTTAATGGGTATAGAGTTTCGGTTTCACGAGATTGAAATAGTTCTGGAGATTGGTTGTACAACTATGTGAATATAGTTAACACTACCGAAGTGTACACTTAAAATGGTTATACTGGTAAATTTTATGTTACATAAAATTAAATTAAAAATTTTGAATCTCTCAAAAAGTTCAAATAAAATTTTAAAATTATAGAGGAAATAATTACAGAACTATAGGGTACAATAAACTTTAGGTGTATCTAATCCAGTCCAGCCAGCCTCCTGTTTTTACGTGTAAAGAAAATACAACATTGTTCTAATACAGATCTCTGGCCAGAGTTGTTCTTCCTAAACAGTGTTAGCTCTCCTAATGATCATGTATATCCTATAAGCTCTACCTTTGTCATATTTGTTTTTAGCATAATGTTATTTATTTTTAATATAAATGTAAATGGCACGTACCTTTGGCTAAGCAGTACCAAAGCCAAATCATAAAAGTTGGGAAACTGAAACTTGTGATTTTGGAATAAAATGATAGCCCTGGAACGTGGTAAAAAGAACATCTGAAATAACAGTCAGTCACTATGAATTTAGGAGAAAACTTGAAATGTGAAAGAACTGCACTGCTAATATCTCACCTATTTTTAAATCTGAGAGTGAGATCTAAAAATCTAGGTAAGGCAATAAAATGGGGAACATGTTTGCAATATATATGAAAACTCCTAATAACAAATAATAAAAATGACCTACCCTTAGGAATATACAAGTTTATAAACAAGTGGCCCACTAGTAACAATAAAAAATACAAATAACCTTTAAATTTGTGAGAACTCTAAATTTTATTCATAATTAAAGAAGGTGAAATTAAAACAAAAGTGAGTCCCATTTTATGTCTTTCCTAATCTACAAAGTCATAAAAGTTGACAAGGTATGGGAAAAACAGTATGCTCATGCATTATTGCCAGGAATGTAAATCATTCTAACTCTAGCAGTTTCTCAAAATATAAAATGCATATTTTCTCTGACCCAGTAGTTCCATTACCATGAATGTGCACAAAAGCATATATAAAAGGACATTCATTGAGTCTTTTTGGTAGCAAAAGACTGGAAAGTACCCTAGCATCCATCAGTAGGAAATCAGTTAAATAAATCATGGTGTACTTATGAAATGGATTATTGTTCAGCCAGTAAAGAAAAAGCTGTATACAACGCAGAAACGATTTTCTATCCTCAATGAGCCTATATGTATGAGGGAGAATCTCTCCTATGCATCATGTGTCTAGGTAGAAACTCTATCTGAAAAGATACACACATAATCCGATGATATTAAGGGGTCCTTGGAAGGAGGCTTGAGGGTCAAGGGTGAGGAGATTTCTTCTCATTCTGTAACATGTTGTACTGTTTAAATTTTTCACTGTGTACCTATATTTGTTTTTACAAAATTAAATTTAAAAAAAAAACACTAAAATTAAAAGCAGAGCAAATAAATTTTAGAAGTGGGAAGTCTGTCAGAGGGACAGTTTTGATATTTTATTCTCAATTAAGTCCTTGCTTCCTATTGCTGTATTAAGGTTGTTAAAAAAAATCTTTAAAGCCTCTTCATGCTACTTAGAGTCCTTGTTAACTCCACTTCTTTGAAATATTTAGTATATAATTAAAGTCATTAAAGATTAATTTTCTCCAATAAAATATTGTCATTAACTCCCAAATATTTCATTGAAATGCCATGCCCTCTTTGAGGCAGTTGGTTTACTCATTAAGAGTAGTGATTCCCCTCACCTCTTCCCAGCAAGAGCAAGGATCACTGCTCCGAACTGGACTGGAGGGAGGTTAGTGGTGCAAGTCAGGCCCAGTCAGACTTAAAATTTCTCAAGAGACAGTTTCAGATAACTACAGCTTCATTTTCAATGCTTTTTACCAATTATTTGCTCCCAATAAAACAGCTCCCACTGGACCATAATTTGTATATTCTATTTATTTATTAAATATATTTTTACTGATTTCAGAGAGGAAGAGAGAGAGAGAAACATAAATGATGAGAGGGATCCATTGATTGGCTGCCTCCTGCATGTTGGGCCGAGCCTGCAACCAGGCACGTGCCCTTGACCAGAATTGAACCCGGGACCCTTCGGTCCACAGGCTGACGCTCTATCCACTGAGCAAAACCAGCCAGGGCTGTATATTCTATTTTTAATTGTAGAGGAAACGAGAAGAGAAGTAAAAATTGAAGACAAATAAAATTGAATGCAATACTTGTCCTAAAAAATGTTGTCAAAGGTTGAAGCCAATTCTAGGCAACATAACAGGCGAAGTTTGCCTTTCAGTCTCTTTAATCTCTTTTTCAGAGTTTTTCTTTCTTGTGTCTTCCCATCAGATGCCTCCACATCTACCTACTACCAGAGCACCTGCTTCCCTATCAGCCTACACCCACATCCCTCACCAATAGATGTTATCTAGTGTCCTGTTACCTTAAGGAAAATGACTGCTTAGTTTGTCATTTTTATAAACTAATTTATGCTTGAATGACTACACAAGCTGCCTAACCTACTCTTAAACCAAAACCCTTGCTGTGGAGATGTGGAGATTTGACTTGAAGTTGGTTCATGTTCAATTTGAAATGCCTCCAAAAAATATAAAAATAATGGATTTCACTAGTAATACCACCAACACTTTCATTTTACACAGAGAGGAACCGAGGCCCAAACAAACGTGTGTGTTGTTTAGAATGTAATTCACTGCAAGTTTATCTGCACCACAATAGCTCGGATTAGATTATTTTAAAAGTTGCAGTGTAGACCATTGTGCTCAACAAAACTTCTTGATCAAATAAGCTTTTAAAAATAAGTGGTTAAGAACTAACATAAGTTATAACTTTGTTTTAGGTAGCACTTGAAGAAGTCTTTCTTCTGCGCAATGTCCTTGCCTCGTGTCGCAGGACACCCCTGCATGTCTTGAAATGCATGTGACTTGTTTGTGCTTTAATTAACAGCATGTGGTATGTATAGATTCTTCACATTAACTCCTATGTCTTTGATCTACTTCTCTAAATACAAGGAACACTATAGCAAATACACATTTCTCTTCTTTATACTATAGTATTTTTGCAAAAAAAGAATTGGCAATATTTTCTATGTTTATAGTAGAATTGTTCAGAAACTTGAACCTGTAATATTTTTTCTTAAGAAATTTGAATTTGCATTTGGAGTTTTGTTATAAGAAGATCGTAACTGGATGGAATAGGAATGGGTTTTAAAAAGTGATCATTGAGTCAATCTCTAGCTTTTTTGCCCTAAAATCAGGTAACAGGTGCTGCTTTGGTTGATGGTCACATTAGTCATGTGATGCACAGGAAGATTCTTCTATGTCCTGGCTTTGAGATGACTGATGATGATCTCTCCTTTTGGCTGTAACTTTCAAATTCTTTGGAATATACGTATAAGCACTTTAGCCAGAATTCTCTGGTTTTTTTTAATTATTATTATTAAAGAAATTACTGTTTTCTTAAAAGAACAAAATTAGCCATTTTAAAAATAAAGGGTAATTGTCATTTATCCAACAAATAGCTAAGTGATAAGAATAAGGCATGCTGAGAGACTCTAGGAATATACCAGTGACACAAACCACCCACTGCCTCTTACCAAGTCATTTCTACAGGTTACTTTTATGAAATGAACATCTGAAATAGCCAAAGCCTATGTACTAAAATCATCTGTGATATCAGTTAATAGATCAACTTTATTAAGGAGATCTGTTCAATTAATACTTAATTTTATATTGTGTTTAAAAATTTCTTTATAAAATTGTTACTGGTTTACTCTGTCATTACATTTTCTTTTTTAATATCTATAAAGAATTTGAAAGACAAAGAGATTAATATATATGTTTTGTTTATGCTCCCAAATAACTATACAAAATCATTTTCTAAAAGATTACTAATCTGTGCTTTGAGATTTTTCTGCCCAGGCATTTCTTCTCTGCACTAGTTCTCTCTTTTAAAATGATGGGTATATTAATAAAAATTATATTATTTATATTTATTTTCATTTAATTAGGGAATAACAGTCCCCTAAGTTCTTAGAACTGACTTGGTTTAAAAACATTTGTAAAAAATTTCTAAAAAGTGTTTAGAGCACAATTTTTATAGATATAAAATAATATAAACATAATGCTATAATGGCTACTTGTGAGTAAATATTTGAACATTGTCTTCATGTAAGTTAAACTTTTAAAATTTATACTTTTAGCAGAAGGCAAGATTCCACCTGATGCAACATTGATTTTTGAGATTGAACTTTATGCTGTGACCAAAGGACCACGAAGTATTGAAACATTTAAGCAGATAGACACAGACAATGACAGGCAACTCTCCAAGGCCGAGGTAATTCAAACAGATTTCGTGTGTACAGCCTAATTTTTTAACATACTTTAAGTGCATTTTTGTTACAACTCTTATGTTTTTTTACTTTTACCTAGTATGGACTGATTACTTAGCTTTTAATAGAAGAGCTGGCTACAAAAAATCGGAGCTCCAAGAAGAAAATAAGCCTTTTCAAAACAAAACTTGGTCATTCTATTCAGTTTCTTCTCTCCCTACAAGAGGGCCGTTACAATACCATACTAATCTCTAGGAGGCATTTCCAGCATCTGGACTACAGGAGTATATCTCTGTTAAGCAGCACTGTGGGAATGTATAAGAGGGCAAATAAGTCCCACCTCACAGGACTGTGAGGATTACATGAGGTTATGAAAAAAGCTAGCCAAAATTTAAATTATGTATACTGAAAAATTAGTAAATAGGACCCAGGAGTTCAACTACCTAGCTTCTACATCCCGGTCAGTCTTATATTTGAATTGAGGAATTGATAAAGATCTTGTAATAATAATTTTTCATACCTTCTCAGTACCAGGTATAGTTATAAACCCAGTAGTGTGTGACCTTGACAATATATGAGGTAGACACCATTGCCATCATCTCCATTTTGTAGAAGGTGCAAATGGCACCCAGACAGGTTAAGTAAACTAGCTTAAGGCCACACAGCTCTAGGTGGCAAAACCTGACTGCAAACCCAGCAATCTGGCTCCACTACCATGTTCTTCATCATGAGTCCACCCTCCTTTTTTCAGAGATTTGACATCATGAATGTTTCACAGCTAATGTTCATTTCATTGAAGTCTGGTGCCTTGTCTCCCCTCCCATTTGGAGGCAGTTTAGCATGCATAACTCTTATCTCTTAAATAATAAAAGACAACTGGGATCCAGCCGGGTGTGGCTCAGCAGTTGAGCATAGGTCATGAGTTTGATTTCCTGTCAGGGAATATATCCGGGTTGCCAGCCTAATCCCTAGCAGGAGGCATGCAGGAGGCAGCCTACTGCTGATTCTCTCTCACCTTTCATGTTTCTATCTCTCTCCCTCTTCCTTCCTCTCTGAAATCACTAAAAATATGTTTTAAAAGATAAAGAAGCAGCAATAACTTTTTTAAAAAGACAACTATATCATTGATTCAAGGGATTTAAAAAAAGGAAGATCCTCCCTAGCCGGTGGATAGAGCATCAGACTAGAGGGTCCCAGGTTCAATTCCGGTCAAGGGCGTATACCTTAATTGCGGGCACATACCCTGTAAGGTGTGTGCAGGAGGCTGCTGATGGATGTTTTCTCTCATCAATGTTTCTAACTCTTCATCCCTCTCCCTTCCTCTCTGTAAAAAATCTTAATGTGTGTGTGTCCCTTTTCTGTTTCTTTTTCTCTTCCTTCTCCAATGGTTTGCCCACCCTAATTCTACTTTCTCCTTCAAGATCTTAGTAAGGACTTTTTTTCTGAAGGGTTGATCAATAACAGAAGAGGGATAAGAGAAGGAGAACATGCCCCTTAAGTGTACCAATTAGAGGTGTGGCAAACTGTTTCCAGTGCAATACTTTCTGTCAACTCATCACCCTTTTTATTTATTTTTTTAAATAGTTTTATTGATTTTTCACAGAGAGGGAGGAAAAGGGATAGTTAGAAACATCGATGAGAGAGAAACATCAATCAGCTGTCTCCTGTACATGCCCTACTGGGGATGTGCCTGCAACCAAGGTACATGCCCTTGACTGGAATTGAACCTGGGACTCTTCAGTCTGTTGGCCAACGCTCCATCCACTAAGCCAAACCAATTAGGGCTCATCACCCTTTTTAGAATGAGCAGCGCTGCAGATGAATTCACATATTACTCAAGAGCTCAGCGTGTGCACACAGACCACTCAATATCACTTGTACACCAACAGACACATTCTTCAATATGAATACTCAGTAGACCTTAGGGGATCTTTGGTTTTTTTCTGGAAAAAAATAGAGAATGTCCAAAATAGAGACATGCTTACCTACATTTTGCCCAGATTTTCCTGGGTATCAGGGATTAACTGCATTATCACTAGATAGGTAGTAAGAGTGATTTTAACATGCTTGATTTTCATAACAATCGCTATCTTTCCTTCACATCTGTAAACATGACTAATCTTCACATCAATCCTACAGTATAGATTATATTACCTTCCTTTTTTTTTTTACAAATATATCTTTATTGATTCCTTTCTTTAACAGATGGCAAAACTGAGATTCAGAGAGGTTAAATTATTTATCCAAGATCACACAAGCAGTACATGGCAGAGCCTAGATTTCAAACATGAACTAAAATAAACTACTTTCCTTCATCTTCAGAAAGATTTGGTCATTTATTCAGTATAAGTCAGGTGGGGGAGTGGGGGAATACGGTACTTTTAATAAATTACCAAGTGAAATAGTATGGATCCCGTTGCCAACAAAATTATGCACTGCCTTTTTGTACCTCTTCACTGCAGTGCTTTAGAAAAGTACATTTGTATAGTCGCCAATATCAATGAGGAAAGTATATTTCATTTCTTTAAAAACTGAGGAATATTTTATGCTATTTAAAATTCTTTATACCTACATAGGATTTCTAAGGCTCACTTGGAAGAAAATGTATCTTCATCATATAGGACCGAAGTCCCATCTGAGAACAGTTGATAGATCCATTAGTCATTCTAACTAGAGTCTACCAGCTAAGGATTGAGTTTGGGATATGGATTGCTAAAAACTCTCAGGGTTCACGTTAGCCTTCACATATACTCTCGCCTCTACAATGCTCAGCTGAACGTTATCTCTAGATCATTGTGCATTGATTTCTTCAGTTATTATATATCAGCGCTTTCTAATGGAAATATAATTGAGTCTCACCACATCTTAAAAATAAACAGGTGAAATTAATTTTAATGATATGTTTTGTTTAACTCAGTATATCTAAAATATTACCATTTTACATTAAATCAATATAAAAATTACCAAGATATTTTTGTTACCTTCAAAATTTGTTGTGTATTTTGTCCTCAAATAGCATATCTCATTTTTATTTAATCACACTTCAAGTGCTTAGTAATTGTCTGTGGCTAGTAGCTGCTATGTTAGGCAGTGTTTATAATAATGTCTTTGTTTGGAGAAATATCATATTATGTAGAGAAAAGGAAATACTTCAGAATATCTGTTCTTTATTTGACATTATTATTTGAAAAAGATTGTTGTAGTTTGCAGATTTGGAGGAGTTATAGAAGCATAGAACAATTTTAAAAATTATATTTTAAAACCTGTGGTTGGTCTTATTGACTATGCAGTACATTTATTAATTTTAGAGATCATAGAAACACAAGTTTGTATTTTATTCATTAATGGAAAGTAAAGAGATGAAATAATTTATTATTTGATTAATAAATTAATGAAATTAATTATCAAAGGAAATTCACTAAAGATTTCCATTAATAAATTAATGAAATAATAAAATTCATTAATGGAAATCTTTAGTGAATTTCCTTTAATAATGAAGACAGTATAGATTATTAGAAAGCATTTAGCTTCAACAAAACTCAATTTATATATAAATCTTTGAACATATACCACTAATCATCTGTAACTCCAGGGGAAGATTGGTTTCTCTTCAGAGAATTGCTCCCAAGATTAAAAAAATAAAACCTCAAACAGCTTTTTAAAATTTTTATTTCACTTATTATAAGCATTCTTCATTATGAATTTCTTTATGAAAGATTTCAAAGTTACTAGAAATGTATTGTGAATTCTTCTTATTAATGAAATGTTATTTTGGCCCTCTAGATAGATCAGTACCTGAGAAAGGACTTTGAAAAAGATGATAAGCCACGTGACAAGTCATACCAGAATGCAGTTTTAGAAGATATTTTTAAGAAGAATGACCATGATGGTGATGGCTTCATTTCCCCCAAGGAATACAATGTGTATCAACATGATGAACTATAGCATATTTTTATTTCTCAGTTTTCTTAGCTACTTACTGTGCTTTATATATAAAACAAGGTCACTTTCTCCAACTTGTATTTTCTACTTAACCCTATGAGAACATATTTTGATCTCCTCAATACATGTAACTTTGGAAAAAATGTGAGGCTATATTGCAAATTTAATTCTGTGAACATGAGTCGCAGATCCTTGAAACTGACCTGTGTCCCAGTGGGCAATTTTTCCCACTTCGGAGGACATCTATAGCAAAATCTACAAAACTCTCCCCAACTCTAATCTAACAACATGTGCACATGTTGTAAGTAACCATTTTTTTTAATGTTTTAAATGTTAAAATGCCCATATTTTTTTAATTTTTCAATAGGGGGTAAGGAATTAACATTTCATTGTTTATACCTCTCATAGCATACAAGTAGGTAGTAGTATGTAAAAAGCATAGAACTGAAGAGTCTATTTTTGGTGTGCATGCAGGAAAATATGAGTTGTATAGCCCTGTCTCACAGAGAGCTTCAACACGGTCTCTGTACTTTTTGATGCAAGCTTCTGACTTTATATGTTTGTTCCAATAGGGGATTGTTAAAGATGTTTGATCAAATCGTGCCTCTTATAGCAGACATAATACAGTCTAGACTGCTCTGAGTTTTACACTCCTTTAGACATCATGATAAATGTGCTCTTCCTCTTGCTTCTCATAGACTTTTATATCTACCATCCCTAACTTTTTGTCTTGATTTTAAATTGATGTCACAGTATTTCTTAGTTTGCATTTCCTTTTCTCTAGTATTTCTATCCTATGTCACTTCATTTCACAATGATTTTGTTTTTAATCATGAATGAACATTACAAACTGACATGGCATCAAATTTTTGATAAATGCATAGAATTTATTTTACACATGAGGATACATGAGAATATCAAATGAGGATTCATAAATATCTCTCAGAACTGTATGTTAAATGTTTTAAACATTTTCAAAAGGGAAAAAAAATAAATGTCCCATGTGAATTTTGTGTCATTGTCAAATCATTATATGGTACAACTTGCGGAGAAAAAGAGGTAAGAGATACTGTCAGCCGAAACCAGTTTGGCTGTGGATAGAGCGTCGATCTGCAGACTGAAAGGTCCCAGGTTCGATTCCGGTCAAGAGCATGTACATTAGTTGCGGGCACATCCCCGGTAGGGGGTGTGCAGGAGGCAGCTGGTCGGTGTTTCTCTCTCATCGATGTTTCTGGCTTTCTATCCCTCTCCCTTTCACTCTGTGGAAAATTAATAAAATACATTTTTTTTTAAAAAGAGAGAGATACTGTCAATGCAGTTGGTACAAAGAAAGGGCACGTGTTTATTGGAACATGTAAGGTTTAGCCGACTGCATGTATAAGAAGGAATGGTCAGGCAGTAAATCGCTCTATTCATAACAGGTGAGTTCAAAACAAAGCTTTTCCATTTTCTGAAACTTGTTCTTTCCAAACCACTGTAGCTTTTAACCTCTTTTGGTATACTGCCAGAAAATCTGTTACTTAAAAGTGTAGGGATAACACAAAACTCACCAGGTTAGTGGATGTCACATAGGCATAGCACAAAGTTTGACACTTCATAAAACAAAAACATTTACTTTTTTTCTTTTCTTTCCTGCCAATATTGCATCATTCCTCTGCCCGGTTTTATAACTTCTTGCTGGCTTAGTCAATTCTTTCATCTCTTTGCTTTCTTCAGAAAAACCTGCTCAGTGGATGATAATATGCTTTGGTTTGGAAACTGCCCCTACTTTATATATATAAATATATATATGAAAGTCACTAGACCCTTGTTTGGTCTGTATCCTCATATTTGCACTAGAATCACATACTCTGTCTAAAATAAAATACAGTGACAGAAGATATAAATGGAAATTGTCAGATAATACAAGCTATAATTCTAACCTTCTGTCCCATTGTTTTCATACAAAGTGCTTTTAAACTTATCTTTTAAAAGATTATAGTTGATGTTAATACAGAGATTGATTCTGAAACTAATCACTCTTAGTTAAAAAATAAAATTTTAATCATTCTACGTGCTTATAGTGCACAAGTAGTTCGTATTTACAGGACTGCATTGCGCCTTCATAGGTAAATATCTAGAAATGAGTGGTATAATTATACACTATGAGCTCTAGAATTTGGACCTATTATTTTCACAGTTATCTTCATAAGGTATTTTCATTATAGTAAATAATTTTAGGCTGTTTATGACAAACTTCAGATGTCTTACAGAGTAGATGAAAAAGATCTCTTAGAACTAGATATGTTAAATGTTTAAAATATTTTTCAGGGGAGAAAAAAAAATAAACATTTCCTAGCTGTCTTCACTTTAAAATGACAGCAGTGAGTTTTGTGAAGCCAAAACGAGCGAGCATCTGTACGTAGCAGCCCATTACTACTATCAGTCACCTTCTTAACTGTGTGCACAAGGCCCCACTCTGAGCTCAGGGTGCTTTTAACATGATACTGCAATTAAACACTTAGGGTATAATAAATTATTAACACATTTTTCTCATTTTACCAGAAATAGGGCAAGAGTTAAAAGCACCATAAAGTCACCTCTTGTGCAGCCTTTTCATCTTTAAATGTTAGTTAAAACCCAATTAAAAATAAAGTTGGTATTTCAAAAAAATCTCTCTGTAAAAAGTTACCTAAAATGATAGACTAACTCCTCAAAATATTTCTAATATAAGTGGCAGATTTTATGGAGGAGCATCTACATCCTTAATTTTAAAATTAAGCCTTTTTTTCATATAAAAATATTAACCTTCATACAACTTATGAGGAGACTGTTATCACCTGCACTTGATACATGAAGAAAACGATGCCCAGACAGGTTGATTTCTTTCCCTCTTTAATTTGCCACAATTCATTTTGGAAAGGTGTGTGGCACCGTTGCACCTTAAACACCAGCCAAGTGCATTCATTTCTCATTTTATTTCATTCTCTTGTGCCAAATATCAAAACAAGGAACTGCATGAAGTCTCACGTACTTCTGCCCATCGACAGAGCACTGAAAGCACCCATACACCGTCTCCCTTTTTAAGTTCCCCATCCCACAGAGTATGCACGGTCCTTTTGGAATGTTGTGATTAAGTAAGTTAACACGGATGTGAGTCCCTTCTTTGAGTGAAATATCGGTCATGCTGAAACGTTTATCATAGTAGTCAGTAAAAAGGTCGTCCAAGTAAAGCTGTGAACGAGAAATGACGTCCATCACTCTTCTATCTAAAGATGAAAACAGAGAAATGTCTCAGAAGTCAAATTAAAAATAACAAATAACCAAGCTGCATTTATAACCATGGGAATGTAAGCCATCAGTCATGAAATAATTTGGCTTTTAAATTTAAATTCTTAACAGGATTACTCATAAACAACCTCAAGTGTTGACCCCAGAAGATAAAGAACACATTTGAAATACTCTTCAATGGACATGGACATACTTCTTTCAAATAGTATATTTCTCAATCTGTAGAGCACGGCAAATGTTGCTGTTTCTTCCCTTTCAAATCCTCCTTTTGACACTGAAGTGACACAAAGGTCTACAAAAGAATTTAGAAGATGTTATAAGTTGAACTCATATTTGGTGGTTGACAAATTCTGGTACATGACTTCATTGTATTTGTTTAAGTTAAATTTTACATATTTTTAGGAAAGGTAACGTTCACATGGTACACAATTCAAAGAGCACAACAAGGTGGTATAGTGACAAATCTCTATAGACTATCCTTACCCCAGCCTCAGTTTTCCACCCCAGAGGTAACCATGTTAACTTTCTTGTGTATATTTCCAGAAATGCTCCATATATTTTACAAGCATAAAGGAATATGTATCTATGTATGTATGTACATAAAATCCTTTAGGCTCAAAACATTATATATTACACACATTTCTTTCAAATATCTCTTAGAAATTATTCAATGTCAAGATATGTAGTGCTTCTTATTCTTAGTATTTCTTTATATAGATGTACCATTATTTAGTTGCTGATAATAGATCTTAAGGTTATTTCCAATATTCTACTATTATGAACTGAATATCCTTATCCCCATATTTCACACAAGTAAGTATATCTATATGTTAAATTCCTAAAAGTATAAGTAAAGCTAAAGTCTATGCACATTTAAAATTTTGATGGATATCAGTTCTATAGGTTCAGACTCCTCCTAACAATATAATTGTAAAAAACCTATACATCTGAAGGGTCCCAAAGAGAATTTAATTTGCATGTTTTGTTTTGTCTCTGGACTCCCTAGTCTTTCTTCCAATAGAACTGCAGAAACAAACATAAACGGGTCTAAAAATGTTTATAAATTACCATGGCCAGAGGGCTCACTTGCCTGGTCCTTTGGCCTACACCTAGACTTGAGCTGGCTGGCCTCCTAACCTTAAAGGTCTGTAAAGTGTAGAAATCTAAAGTGAGCTACACTGCCCTAGCAGTTCAGTAGATAGAGCATCAGCCTGCATACTGAAGGGTCCCAGGTTCAATTCTGACCAAGAGCACATGCCTAGGTTGGAGGCTCAAACCCCAGTAGGGGCTGTGTAGAAGGCAACCGATCAATTATTCTCATCATTGATGTTTCTCTCTCTCTCTCTCTCTCTCTCTCTCTCTCTCTCTCTCTCTCTCTCTCTTCCTTCCTCTCTTAAATCAATAAAGAAATATGTATTTTTAAAAATAAAAATAAAGCTGCACTGAGGTATTACATAAAGTGATGATTTTAGGGGCAGTATTTATACTTTGAAAGTTATTTTTAGGGAGAGTTGAGGCAGGGAGGATCTCTAATAGATAAAAATTAAAGTTGTCTTTAGGTATACTAGTTTGGGTGCCCTGACATGTTCAGGCATGTTACTGTCTATTTACTCCTCTGTTTGCCATAATAAAAAACTATCTATTAAAGTCCATGTGTTATCTCCCCATAAGTCAAGGAATACATTTGTCGGTGGATTGCATTTTTGCTCTTATCTGTAATTGTGTGGTGGTGGGAGTCTATAGCCTTTATCAAGAACCCGAAAAGAGGTACTGGCTAAGTAGGGAGTAGAGAGCATTTCCTAGCTACTTCATCCAAGCATAAGCTTGACAGTGCTGCCCGGAGGTGTGGTTCAGTGGTTGAGCATTGACCTATGAACCAGGAAGTCATGGTTCGATTCCTGGTCAGGGCACATGCCCCATTGGGTTGCAGGCTCGATCCCCAATGGGGAACATGCAGGAGGCAGCCAATCAAAGATTCTCATCATTGATGTTTCTGACACTCTCTCCTCCCTTCCTCTCTGAAATCAATAAAAATATTTTTTTTTAGAAAAAAGATTGACAGTGCCGAGAGCATCACTATTCTATAATTAAAGAGGCAAAACGAGATAATTAAATTTTTAAAAATATAATCAGATCAGAGTTTCATACAAATTGCTCACTCACCAAAGACACCATCCAAGTAAATGAAGAGTTCGAAAACACTGAAAGCTATGGTTGTATGTGCTGGGAAAACAATAGCTTTGTCCCTTCCCCTGGGATTCTGTTCATCCATAAAATGGAACTATATATTAAAAAAAAATAACATTATTAAGGAGTGTAACGTGTAAGGATAACTTCTTGGAGGAACATAACATTTCCTTCAATCCTATCAAAAGGAAATAACCAAACAAAACACTTATCCAAGTAAAGAATTATCCTGCTGGAAGTAAACTTTATAGCAGAGTTCCAAATGGTCCAATGGGATCTCCATCTATACTAGGAAAATGGCACTCGCCACTCTCTCACTCACTTTGGTAATGGAGCCAATGATTAGTGCTACCACAATAGTTAAGCTCTCTGGCATAGAAGCCTTTTTCTTTCAAATGCAAACCACATGTGCTTAAGTGCTAGAGCTTTTTTTAAGCCCACCCTGGCTACTGTCCCAAAGCCCTCAGAGCTTTTAGCAGCTTTCCAAAGCAATCATCAAAATCAAGTTCATGCCCAAATGATCCAATGTTAAACAATTTGGTGAGCAGCTAAATATAAGCTTTATTGTCAAAGACTTGAAAAAGTTATCATTGAACCTTTTCTTTCTAACGTTTGGAAATCAAATTATTATTATGTGAATGACAAGAACAAATATAATAATGGAAGTAATAAACACAATTAATTTTAAGACTTAAAAAGATTTAACATTGATAGTATGTTTAGTCACTGACAATATTATTTTAGAAAAATGAGTTTAGTATAAAACTATAAATTCAACTTTTAAAATTTAAGTGATATAAAAGATATCACTTGAAAGTAATATCAAAGAATTCAGTAAAATTATCTAATTTTTAATCGTAAAACAGTATTTAAATAGCAATAGGAGGGACTCCAGTGTGTATATTATTTCAGGAGGACTAGTATTCTGTTTTCATTATATTAGTCATGTTTACAATCCAAATTTTCTTGGATTTTTTTTCACATTCTAATACAAAACCATTACTGTGTGAATTCCTTTATATCATTACAGTTCCCTAATCTCAACGTTTGGCAAAATACACAAGTCCCATTGGAATTTGAGTACTTAAAAAAAAATTCCCATTGCAGCATTCTAATAACAGAAGCTTAATGAGTGTGGCTTTACCCGCATAGATTCCCCACGAATTCCAGCGTGCACAGACAGTGAGCACTGCCGTGTGGTTCGAATGCTTTCCATGACAACACACAACACTGCCTTTCTGCTGCTCCTTGACTGGCGTATCAAGCTGTGGTCAAAATTAATTTTTCTAAAATAAACGAGAGAGATGGTCACAAGAGTCTATGGCATCTGATTACATATCACCCAACGCACTTTTTTGCTATCATGTACCGGTATTACTCATTCACAGTCTACCTTAACTAAAAGTAAATCAAGGCGGGCTTACTACAAATCAGAAAGGTTGCTCCAAAGAGATGGAATAATCTGCCTCTCCTTTCTATTTTCTTAAAACATGCTTACTATAGGAGTCTATTGGAGAGACTCTCTCAGCATATTCGTTGCAAGCAGATGCCTGTATTCTTTCAATCTAATAATTTAGCAAATGTATTCATATCCAAAGCAATTTTGTGGAACAATTAAAAATTCTCTGTAAACCAGAGGATTTTGGATACCTACTCCTATCAAAAGTTCGAGTATATTACTAATTTGTATTTTTTCAAACAAATACATTACATTACTAAAACAAACCTGAATGTTTTAATAATGTATAATGAAGTTTATATAATTAAAAAAAATTAATGAGAACACTGCAGGATACTGATGATTACACTGACCGTGAACTAATTTCCTTGAGTAACGTTGAAACTTCCACTTCATGTTTAGTGACTACGCCAAAGGAAGCTTTGACGGCAACAGAATCTGATCCGGTAACATTAATCCCCACATCGTTCACAATATGGTTGCCTCGCCTCCCATAGAGTGAAACATCTGATTCATCTTCATAATTCAGTAACTGATAAGATGAAATACCTTTTTTAAAAAAGGAAGTTAATATTTTTCAAATGTCACCAACTATCCTAATGTAGATTACATATGGTAACACATTCATTTACTATTTAAGACTTCATTAACCACCTATGAAGACAGGCAAAGTTTCAAAACAAGATTAAAAATAGTCATCCAATTAATTAGAAAACAAGAAGAAATAAATAGCTAGAATGCTTAAAATGAACTCAAATTGTACAGAATTTCTTATGCATCAAGATCCACTGGATAGTTGAAAGAAAAACAGATGTTCCTAAGAAATAATTTGTCTCAAAGTCCATTTATTTTCTAACCGAGTCTGTAATATATTTGTTTGCCAACTACATGTAATAAGTAAATCATAAAAAAATAAATACAATTTTTTTCATCTCATTTGACCATGTGAGATAGGTAAGACTAAATAATACCTCCATTTCATAAATGAAAAAAATATATTACTTTGCCATTTCCTAAGCTAATTTGATTAAAACAACTAATAAAATAATCGAAATAAATTATAAAATAATCTTATAAAATAGGTTTCAAAGTTATTTGATCAACAAGAGATTTGATACTATTACAAACTTTAGGCACCGTTAATCATAAGAATATTATTACTGCTATAACAATAAAAGTTGCTTTTATCAATGAAAATGTGTAAATATTATGAACATAAGCAGTAAAGATGACCTATGGTTAGATTACCAACCATGTAGCTGAATAAGCAAAGTGACTCCCAAACAGACATTTAAACTTACCAGCCGAAATTTCTCTGTCTCCTAGAAGAATATCTTTCAGTGTAAAGGGTGTCGAGGTGAATTTGTATCTAGGAAACAGGAAGCATCGCTTCTTTTTAACCACCAGACTCAGAGGTTGGTATTTGTCCGCTTCACTGAGGCTTGGAACAGGAACTAATCTCCCTCCATCTCCAACTTGCTTGACAAAGCTCTTGGTCGCAGCAGCAAACATATTAATATAGCATCAAAATACCCATCAACTGCAACCCTCAGCTAACAAATCCATATTGGCAAAGAGAGTCAGGAACACATCCAAACCTTACTTGATTTTAAATATAATTATATATTTTAAAAACACAAAGCATGGTTCCACCAAGTAGTTTACAGTGTACAGTTCACAACACTGCCTCCCTTGGTGTGCTCAGGTGATGAATTATAGATCAACAGTGTAAAGTGATATACTAAAAGTAAGTCTAATGTGGAACTGCAGTCTCTGGCACTAAAATATGCACAGAAAACTAATAATTTTAAAATGCCAGCAGTGTCCTTAATGAGGGTCAAGGCTAATAGTAGTTTGCCAGTTTTGAGGGAAATGCAATTACGCACTAACGTTAACCTGGACGCCAGCTACACTGTACTTAAGTCCCAAGGGAATTCCTTCACAAGTCCATCATGCCAACTCTGGCAACAGAAAAGTACTGTTTTGAATCCTTATGGTATACAGTTTGCTTCAGCATTTCATTCCTTTTCCTTGTTATAGCAAGTGATGAATATAAAGAGTCACAGACTATAAGGAAACAAATGTATGCAGATCTTTATAAAATCCTGAGTGAAAACCACATTACATATACATAACTGTATAAACATGTGGGTTTCTTACTCTGAGGCTGACACATGGATATCTCTTTGAAAGGGGATCCTACTGTCTTTATTTTCATTTTGTTTCATCACTATTATTCATCAGTAACTCAGCCTTTAAAGAGAGCTACAACTAAAATACACTTTAGAAACAAATCTGAGTGCTGAAATATTGTATTGCCACAGTTAGGTGGATAGTAATTGATATATAGTCATATATAGAGGCGTAAGGAAGAGGAAGAATAGGTTGATTCAAGCCTCAAATAATGTAAATCAATTTTATTAGATTCTGGACATTTTTAAAACATTTACTTTCAAATATCCAAGGCTCACGTGCAAACCCTCCAAAGAACAGTTTTTACTAATGTCCCCTCGTGCAAATAGTGTTGTGCAAAGAACCTTCCAAAACACCAAGAAACCACAGGGGGTCATTTCTGCGATGAGAAGTGATTGGGCATCTCAGGTCTCTGACCCCTACCAAAGGTGGTGCATCCCAGGCAAACGCCAGCACAACCAACACCACAGGTGTGCAGGAACAATATTTAATTTGAATCTGGTTCACAGAAAAGCCTTCGCTTACACCTAGCAGGCCTTGCTGGGATCCTCAGGCCCAGCATTTATTCTCAAGACAAAAGCCTGTGCAAGACAATGAAGCCCCACAGAGCAAGAGGGAAGGAGGGGTCTCTCTGGACGCCGCCGCGAGCTCCTCCAGGCAGGGCTGCAGGGAGGAGCCACCGCAGCCCTCAGGGGCTGGTGCACGTGGAGCCTCTAGCTTCGGGCGCGGCCCAGGAAGGCTCTCTACAAACGTAGCCTTTGGAATTTTGAAATTTTTGGCTTAAAGAGACGCAGTCCCCATCCTTCACCCCGCCAGGAAAAAAAACAAAAACAAAAACAAAAACACAAAATAAGGCTGAGCTTCAGGCCCACAGACGGTGAGACTTGCCAACCCCACCAGCCTCTCCCGGCTGGAAACGGCCTCCTTTTAAGGACCCCGATCTGAGGCCTCCACAGGCCGGGACACGAGATGCCGAGAAGCCCGAGGAGGCCCCACGGTGGGGTACGCCTGGAAGCAGAGCCTGGGCTGGGCGACGGGGCGGGGCCTGTGACCGGAGGGGCGGGGCCTGCAGCTAGGGGGCGGGGCCAGGCGCCGCAGAGGCGGCGGGCGGGGCGGGGCTTGGCGGCGGGCCGGGGTCCAGGACAACAAAGGGGGCGTGGCCGGGAGCCGGGACCCGCGCCGCCGCGCCGAGGCCCCGCCCCCGGCCCCGCCCATCCTCCTCGCCGGAGGGCCGCCGGAGGGGAGCCGAGGGGGTGGGGGGTCGGAGGAGGGAAGCCGCGGAGTTGGGGAGAAGGAGGCGGCGGCGGCGGCGCTGGAGCGTGCCTCTCGGGGACCGGCCGACCCGGGGAGCGAGGACCTCGATCCGCACCGCTCTTCTGGCCGCCGCCGCGCCCTCCCTCCCTCCTCGCCATGTCCCAGAGCAGGCATCGCGCCGCGGCCCCGCCGCTGGAGCGCGAGGACAGCGGGACCTTCAGGTCAGCGCGCGGCGATCGGGCCGCGCGGAGCAGGGCCGGGAGCGGTGGGCGGGGAGGCGGGGCCGGGGGAGCCCGGCTCCCAGCGGCATTGTGGGTAGAGTGTGTTCCCCCCACCCCTCCCTACTTCCCGGTGCTCTCGCCCCCGCGGCTGCTGCAGCGGGCGGACCCGATGGCGCGCGGGCCCGCCCTCGGTGGCCCGCGAGCCGGGGTCTGCGGCTGGGCCCCGCCCCTTCTGCCTCCTCCGGGGTCCGGGCTGGGCCGGCGAAGGTGGTGAGCCTCATCCCGAGAGGCTGCGAATCCGCTCTACCCCCATGCAGATCCTTTCCCCGATCACGGGCCTCCCTCTGCCCGCCGCAGTGGGGCGGGTGGGTCGTGCGCCTGGCCAGCCCCGGCCCCTCGGAGCTTTGGTGCTCCGCGAGTCCCCGTAGGTGGCCGTGAGAACTAGCCTCTGCAAAGCTCCTGCTTTGGCATGCAAAGCACGCACACCCTTTTCTGTTTGTTTTTGCAGTTTGGGGAAAATGATTACAGCTAAACCCGGGAAAACGCCGATTCAGGTATTGCACGAATACGGCATGAAGACCAAGAACATCCCGGTCTATGAATGCGAACGATCCGATATGCAAATACACGTGCCCACTTTCACCTTCAGAGTAACCGTTGGGGACATAACCTGCACAGGTCTGTATGCACAACAGTTATAACCCCCCCGACGACCCTGCGGGCGGACCCTCGAGACTTGATACTGTGTATCAGTTGGGCAGGCGCCCTTTCTTACTGGAGATAGCTGTGAGGCGCAGGCTCTTGAAATGAGACCTCTCATCTCAGGCCACTGGGATTTCCTCCAACTTCGTCTGATTCTCTCCCTGATTTTCTCTTCCCCAGATACCAAGAGAAGCTCAGAAACATCCTAGGATCCTCCTAGGGTTCTTCCAAGAATTAGGGAGAAGCAGGAAAGGTTCTTGGAGCAGCCATAGCTGGATCAGTAGGTGCTATCAAGTTTTAAAGTTTCATAGAGTATAGCTGATTCCATGACCCCAGACTTTTCTGGAACCTCTCCCCTTTCTATGTGGACTCATTTGCCACTTCGGGCTCATTGTACAACACTCAATTCTGTATTCAAGCAAAATGAGGCTTGAATACTCTATATGGATTGCATAGCAGCTTCTAGTTTCTGACACTGTGCAGGGATTTTAATAAGCTGTTATCTCCTATATATATATATGGAAATAGGTTCCAGGAGATTAGAAATGACATGCCCCACGTTACATAGCAGTAAACTTTCAGAGTTTAAACTCACCTTATTATGGTCTGTGAGTTTGAGCAAATTATAACTGAAGCTGCCCATTTGTAAATGTAGACATTCTATTTCTTACGTACCTATTTAATTGCAAACTAAAAAAAATATTGAATAGTAAATTTAATTTGGAAGAATGTCAAGAAGAAATTGTACCAGGAAGGCTGAAGCCCTACTATCCTATAATAAAGTGTTTCCCAAACTTCTCTCATGATGAGAATCACCTGGTGGAGTTGTTAAAATACAGATTCCTGAATCCCAACTAAGAAGTGCTAGACTAGAATTTTTGGGAACATGGAGGACCCAAAGACACCTCTCTCATTGCCTCCGACCGAATCCATCTTCTCTCTCAAATCCATTCCCTCTGTTTTCTCTAGCTCAGTAAATGGACCACCATCACCCATTGGCTGATAATAGAAATTTGTGTCTGATCTCCTTGATTTTTTCCTCTCTTGTCCAGGCTATCACCAAATCTTTCCAAATATCTCTTGAATCTGTCCCCTGCTCTCTTCTTCCCATTGCTACGTTTTGGCCGCTGTCATCTCCCCCTTGGATTATGGCCACAGTCTTATAACTGTGCTTTCAGCTTCTAGTCTTGTGATGTCCATTCTCAACACGACAACCAGAGTGTTCTTTCTGACATTCAAGTGTGTTCATGTACTTCCTCATCTTAAAATCTATCCAGTGCCCTGCCGGCCGGTGTGACTCAGTGATGGAGCATCAATCCATGAACCAGGAAGTCATGGTTCGACTCCCAGCCAGGGCTTGATCCCCAGTGGAGGACATGCGGGAGGCAGCCAACCAACAATTCTCTCTCATCATTAATGTTTCTATCTCTTCCCTCTCCCTTCCTCTCTGAAGTCAACAAAAATATATTTAAAAACATAAAGATATATTTAAAAAACAAATCCATCCAGTAGTTTCCCCATTACCCTCTGGATGAACATATATTTGTTGATCTGACTTAGAACCTTGCTTCTAAAACTGTGATCAACAACAGCATTGGTATCATGTGGACACTTGATGGAAATGCAGAATCTCAGGACTCATGCCAGACCTACTAGATCAGAGTATGTTTTTTTTAACAAAACTGCCAGGCACTTCCAATGCACATTAGAGTTTGAGAAGCACAAGTTTAGGAGGCGGTTCTCCGACCCTTCCTCCTATTCCTACAGCTCTCTAGCCTTTTATCTCAAAGTTTCTTCCTTCAAACTTTTATTGTATCCAACTTCAAACTCATATTGTATCCGGGGCTCCTGAGAACACCGAGCTCTTTATCTTTTTAAAAAATATATATTTTTATTGATTTTTTTTTTTTTACAGAGAGGAAGGGAGAGAGATAGAGAGTTAGAAACATCGACCAGCTGCCTCCTGCACACCCATCACTGGGGATGTGCCCACAACCAAGGTACATGCCCTTGACCAGAATCGGACCTGGGACCCTTGAGTCCACAGGTCAATGCTCTATCCACTGAGCCAAACCGGTTTCGGCCACTCTTTATCTTTGAGCCTTTGCTGGTGCTCTTTTCTCTGCCTAGATTGTTCTCAACCCCTAGCTCTCTACATGTTACCGGCTTTTACTAGTCTTTCCAGTCTTCGTTTAGTTATCTCTTCCTTTCTTTGTGAAACCTTTCTGAGTCCTTCCTAAGTGCAGGGAGCTGCCCCTGTGTGTGCTCCCCTGCGGCCTGCACTTAGGACTGCCATCACATGCACAGTCCATACTGCAGACACCTTTTACCGAAGAAAGTCTGCACTAGGGCTTGTACTCTTTAAAGGTAGTACTGTTCAGTTCTCTATTGTATCACTAATACCTACATTGGGGGATAAATAGTAAAGTGTGTGTGTGTGTCTTCGGAAATTTATTCCACGTCTCCTTTCTTCCACACCGGAGGAATGGGTGTGAGTATTCTAATACCACTTACGAAGGGTTCTCAACACCTAGTCTGAACACAGAGGAAAAAGACTGAATTTTTTAAAATATATTTTATTGATATTTTACAGAGAGGAAGGAAGAGAGATAGCTAGAAATGTCGATGAGAGAGAAACATCAACCAGCTGCCTCTTGCACACCCCTACCAGGGATGTGCCCGCAACCAATGTACATGCCCTTGACCGGAATTGAACCTGGGACCTCTCAGTCCGCAGGCCAACGCTCTATCCACTGAGCCAAACCGGTTTCGGCGGAAAAAGATTGAATTTACCATTTGCCAGATGTGATCACTTACTACAGTCAGGCATCATGTCACTGGTCAGTCAGGACTATCCCCTCAGGCCCCTTAGCTAGACCTAAGGGGTATAGATTGTAAGGAAGACACATACCTTAACTCTCACCTTCTTCCCCATATCTTCTTCCCACCCTGAACCCAGTATACGGCCATGGCTGCTCATCGGGTCACGGCATTGGTCCATATAGGACAGGCCGCTAGAATAAAATTGTGCACATTTTGCTGTGAGCGGCTCCCTTAAAGGAAGCTTCTTGTTACAGAAGAATTTCTCTCTGTGAGTAGGGGAAGAGTAATTTACTAATTTGCATTTCTTCAAAAGGTGTAATATGGGCTACTTTATTACAACTTCATGGAATAAATATATAATGGAGAGATAATATGGATTTTTTTTTAATACAGGTATACATAGAATTAAATACATAGAACTTTTGCCCTTGCTGGATTTGCTCAGTGGATAGATTGTCCGCCTACGTCCTTGGTTTGGTTCTAGTCAAGGCACATGCCAGGGGTGCGGCCTTGATCACTATTAGGTGTGGTGCGATGTTTCTGTCTCTCCCTCTCCCTTCCTCTCTGATACACACACACACACACACACACACACACACACACATATAGAACTTTTAAAACCTTGGGGTTTTTAAAATGTATTTCATGTGGTGAATATTTTTATTATAGTATATGTTTTTATGACTGTGTAAAGCCTGACTTAATTTCGCATTATGAAATCATCTATGCAGACCTCCCCTTCTCACAGCATATACTTTTGTTGTTGTTGTTAACCTTAATTCAGGTGAAGGTACAAGCAAGAAGCTGGCGAAACACAGAGCTGCCGAGGCTGCCATAAACATTTTGAAAGCCAATGCAAGTATTTGGTGAGCTAAATTTCTTTGTATTCTGCAGCTCAAAAATATCATGGCTGAGGAGGTAAGATTAAAAGTTTGAACATGCTTGGAAAAAAACAACAGAGGGAACAGTGTTTAGTATGTAGCTGTATAATATTATTTCCTTATGAAAATTCATCATTCTTTAAAGACGAATTATCCTTAAGAAATTAAATCCAGCAATTAACAATTAAATGAAGGCCCTCTTGAACTAGGCTACTGTTGGTTTGTTTTCCAGATGGGGTGCAGCAGTGGGAAACCAGAGTCTTTCTGACCAATGTCTTACTGTATTGAGACTAACTATTTCTACACTGAGGGAAGCAAGGTGTGAGGGGGGGGGGGGGGGGGGGAAAGATCAGCTGAAAGCACTCAGGAGTTCTACTGGGAAGGAGACAAAAAGATTTCCTTTTGCTATAGAAAGTATGCCAAATGCAAAAGGATGTTCAATGGGATGTTAATTCTTGACATATCTTTCCAAAATAAATGTGTAATCATATTAGGCACTGTTGGAAAGAGTGCCAATCCTGGAGATCTCATGTATCTTAAAGCGGTGTCCTTGGTTTCTAATGGGCACAGCCTGGAACACGGTGTGCCTTCAGATGTATCTGGAGTACAGTTTGCATATCTGTTCATGGCTGAGAGCATAGGCCCATGGGGTTTTTGCTCCACGGCTATAGCAAACTGTTGACTTAGGGGTGGATCTGGGCTCTCATGCAGTGCTGCTCCCTCTTTCTGAATTATTCCAACCATTTGGATAGTTTAGCCAGTGTAAGCCTTGGAGTTTATAAAATGATGCTTGACTCTGTAATTGATTTATGCTACCTTTTAATTTTTTTATTTATTTTTTTTTATATCTAACAAATTGGTAGCTAATGTTGTTTTATATATATATATTTTATTGATATTTTTTACAGAGAGGAAGGGAGAGAGATAGAGAGCTAGAAATGTCGATGAGAGAGAAACATCGACCAGCTGCCTCTTGCACACCCCCTATCGGGGATGTGCCTGCAACCAAGGTACATGCCCTTGACCGGAATTGAACCTGGGACCTTTAAGTCCACAGACCAATGCTCTACCACTGAGCCAAACCGGTTTCGGCTATGCTACCTTTTTAGACATGGCAAATGGGGTGGCAGGTACTGGATCTCCCCCTTGCTTGCCATGGCCACGCTGTTTCTGTGAGGCCAAGGTCCACCCACGGGCTAGGTGCATTTGTGGGAATGCGTGTACGCTGTGAACTTCCCGCACACGGCACTGCACTTTGTCAGCAAGAAAGGCTCATGCATTTACAGGATGGGGCAAAAGTAAGTTTACAGTTATTCATAGGGAAAATAATACAATAATTAATAGATAATACAAGAATAAGCTGTTATGTGTACTTACAACTATAAACCTACTTTTGCCCCTCTCTGTATATTTTGTGCTTCTTGGCAGATAAAATGGGAATTACTAAGTTGTAATGAGGCCTAAAGTGGCCTGATTTAATACAGACTTTCTCATTTCTTCATCACAATTATTTGGGTAGCTTAGACATGCAGCATTGTAAGTGAATGTTCAGATCTCATCAGCCTCTGTAAAGCTTGAAATTCTGGTAAGAAAGAAACTTGAGGAAGTGGCAGTAACTAAGTCCCATTTACCGTGGAAGAAAGGACTCTTCCGTTGCCTCAATGGTAGTAACCTTGGAATGTAGCTTATTCAGCGTCAGGTATCCATAGCCCAAGTAGTATTTCAAATTACTTAGAAGAGATTGTTTTCTTTTTTCCTAATAACCATCATCAGATGCTGAAACCAGATTCATCTAGGATGTATGTTAATCTTAGGGTTGTCTTAGCATAGAGCAGATGATATATCAAACAATTTGTCTTCTATAATTATCCAAATGAAAAAACTGCATTTATGATTTACATTATCCACAGGCCAAATTTCCTGACTAATTATTAGTCTTCCCTTTTTGTGTAGTTGTAACAATAGTATGTTTTACTTAAATACACATTATTGATCACCAATTATACTCAAAGTACTGCAAGGCTTATGAAAGTAAGTCATAGACGGGCCCTACCATCAAGGAGTTTACAGTCTGAACAGAGGCGAGAGGTGGTGAGGGATGGACAAATTGCATGTATTTGTAGGAGTGTATAACTTATGGCAAAACAGTTTGCTTAAGAAAGTGTCAAACCAAATGTTATAATGGCTCAAAGGAGGGAGAAAATACATTCCATTGGGGTAACAGGGTGGGCTTTTTACAGGACGTGGGAATTAAGATGTACCTTGGGTGATCAGATTCTCGTGAAAGGGGTGGGAGATAGGGCATTCTGGGTAGAAGGAACAGCAAAAGCAAAGGCATAGAGGGTTAGAGAGAAAATGCTTGTGATTATTTGGTAACCGGGGGAAATCATTTGGTTCTGTAACACTTTAAAAAACGTTTAGCTTTGCAGTTCCTGACCCCTCAATGCCTGACCCTTCCAAGCAACCAAAGAACCAGCTTAATCCTATCGGCTCATTACAGGTAAGCTGCAGTTTCCCATATGTAACATTTTGTCTGCTGAAGAGAGGTGTCCTAAATTGATAAAACCAAGGAGGAGGGCTGAGACAAGGAATTAATATTTTAAAGATAAGATGGTATAATATTTTGCTTTCCAAGTTATGATCATTAGATATTATAGTGCTTGAAATTATTTCCCTGTTTTGAATTTTCCTCCATATGCAGTATATGCCTTTGGTTTGTGGGATTCTCATTTGAGGTCAACAGAACCTCTGCATATGTTTTATACTTTACCAATGTTTCTTGCCACTTTTTTTTGACAAATCTCTTCCTACTTTTGTTGAGACAGAAGACTAAATTTAAAGAACTCAAATCAGGTAGCCAAGTTCAAGAATAGGGAAGAAGTCTTCATTTGCTTCTCCTACCAAATATATGTATTCAGCTTTGAACTTCTGCTTACAGAATATCCTTCTTGCGGATTATTGAACTTCTGCTTACAGAATATCCTTCTTGCAGAAGGATATCTTGCAGAATATCCTTCTTGCAGTGCTCTGTTGGACAGCTCCCCTCCCCATTAGTCAACCAGTCCTTTGGTCTCTTTCCTGCTCCATGAGTTATTCTTTTCCCAACCTCATTCAAGTCTGTTTGCTACCTCTGCTCCTCTTTTGCTCTTGATCAGTTACAGTGGTTAGCCAGCTGTGGGTAGGGGAGTCTGTAGCTCAGGGGAAAGGCTTTAGGAACTGTTGGCAGTGAAACCTCTGGGTATACTCTGAGGTTTCTACTCAATTTGTCTTCCTACTTGAACTCTCCAATATCCACTCACTATGGCTTAATGGCAGGATGCCATTCATAAGCAGGAAACTGCTTCAGTTTTGGTATTGTGGGCTTGCAAGGGTATTCCCTAATTTCCTATTGCATAATATCATTATTTCTTTTAAAATATTAATAAAAATGAGATTGAGCCTTTGCATAGTAAAAATTACTACTAAAGCTTCATCTCAATTTTCTAGGAATTGGCTATTCATCATGGCTGGAGACTTCCTGAGTACACCCTTTCCCAGGAGGGAGGACCCGCTCACAAGAGAGAATACACCACCATCTGCAAGCTAGAGTCATTTATGGAAACTGGTACTTGTTTCTTTTTATCCTCATACAATTGAAGACATTTGAAGTATTTTCAGATGATGAATGATCATAGAAACTTCTGTTGTGGCAACTTCTCAAATTGTTTTGTTGAGAAAAAATAATACTCTCCTGTTCTACTGTCTCAAACTTTCTGAGGATGAATTTAAGTAAATATTTGGTTATACTTCTTAATTTGACATTTTTAAGAATCAAGAGTTATTAATAGAAAGATAAATAACTAATTGACTCATTATACAATCCTCATTGATATACTAAATACTTAAGAAATCTCATTTGGTGTTTCAGCAGCTATTCTAGAAGAAAGGACTAGAAAACATCTTGTTTGCATTTGAAAGCAAGATAATTAATAAGAGGCTAGATGACAAAATATTGCAGTGATAGCAGCTTTTATGTTGTAAAGGCCATAAACTATGAGGGAAAAAAGTTACTTAATAAAGTACTATTGAGGATTCCTATTTAAATTCTCTAACATGTTTCTCTTATATTTAAAATGGTTTGAAAGGGAATTTTGCTTTGGCTACATATTAGTTTCAACATACAAGCTCCTTTTTGTCCTCAAGAGGTAGCATGGGCCCCAGTTGGTTTGGCTCAGTGGATAGTGTTGGCCTGCAGACTGAAGGGTCCCAGGTTCAATTTTGGTCAAGAGCACATGCCCAGGTTGCAGGCTCAATCCCCAGTAGGGGGTGTGCAGGAGGCAGCCGATAAATGATTCTCTCTCATCATTGATGTTTCTATCTCTCTCCTTCTCTGAAAGCAATAAAAATATATTTTAAAATAATAACAATAAATAAAAAAATAAAATGAGACTGTCTTTTTAAAAAAAGAAAAAAAGAGATAGAGTGAGCCAGGGCAGAAAGCAGGAACCTCAGCTCCTGTTCTTTTTTTTTTTTTTTAAATATATTTTATTGATTTTTTACAGAGAGGAATAGAGAGTTAGAAACATCGATGAGAGGGAATCATTGATCAGCTGCCTCCTGCACACCCCCTACTGGGGATGTGCCTGCAACCAAGGTACATGCCCTTGACCGGAATCGAACCCGGGACCCTTCAGTCCGCAGGTCGATGCTCTATCCACTGAGCCAGACCATTCTCGGCTCAGCTCCTGTTCTGGATGCAGTCTTCGGTTTGCAGGGTAAGCAGCTTAACCTCCCTGGGCCTTAGTTTTTAAATCTAACGGAAGCATGGAAGGAGATGAGATATATGGTGTCTTTCAACTTCAGTATCTCCTTTCTTATTCATGTTAGAGAAATTCCACATAATTGTCAGTTTGTAGAAAATTGTAAGCAGGAAGTAAACAATAAGAAACAAGTAGCAATTCAAATATACCTTGATAAATTTAAATATTTGATCAAAATGCCTTCAAATAAGAATTAATAGCTATATGAATCACAACAAGCAAAGATGTCAGGTCAGTAAAAAATAGACTAGAATATAAAACCATGAGGTTGTTCTCTGATTAAATGAAATAATACGTTTGATCATTCTCTGTGGACACATTTCTTTTCTAAACCTACCATTTCTTTTTAATTATTTAGGAAAAGGGGCATCAAAAAAACAAGCCAAGAGAAATGCTGCTGAGAAATTTCTTGCCAAATTCAGTAACATTTCTCCAGAGAACCACATTTCTTTAGTGAGTAATGGTCATACAGCTATGATATTAATGTGATGAAGCATCTCTTTTTTAAAAAAATCTATTGTTGACAGTATTACAAATATTTCCCATTCTCCTCTCTTTTGCCCCCCCCCCCCATCTCTTGCTGTAGGAAACTTGCCTAGATTTCTTGTTGCATTGATACTTCATAGTTGCAGTTTTTGAAAATCCCTCCATTGTTTAGTTATACACTACCCCAATTTAATCTGCTTGCTATATGTGAGCCAGCGTCATAGGGGTGACAGGTCAGAGGGCTTAGGGAACACAGACAAATTGAGAATACTGTGAGGATCTAAAGATAATAGGCCCATAGTGCTATTTTTGCCTTCAGATTGACAGTGCATTCCCATCCCTTTCTTCATGCATTCATTTATCCTCTCGGGAAACATTTAGTGAGCTCATACTCTGTGCCAAGCTTTGTGCTGGGTACGGGGAGACAGTGGTAAGACAGTCTCTGCTCCTACGGGGTTCATAGCAGACTGAACGAGGGAAAAGAACCCTACAGACTGGTCCTTACAGAGTCCGCTTTAGGAACATAAGGAAGGCTCCTTGGAGGAAGTAATATCTACATCAAGACCTGTAGGGTGAGAGTAGGGGGAAGGAACCACAGAGAAGAAAGAGCAGGAGTGAAACATCATATGCCGTGTAGGAACACTAAGTGATTTTGTATGGCCAGAGCGGAGAGTTGGAGGGAGTCTCAGATCGTGAGGCCATTAGGGAGACAACTTTATCCTGAGAGGAGCACAGCATTAAAGAATTTTAATCTGGATTCACAGGATCTAATTTATCCAGAAGAAGAAAAATCACTTGGCTGTGTTATGAAGAGTTAATGAATATCAGAGACCTGTTAGATGGAATGCTGTCATAGAAATCAGATGACAAATGTCGGTGGCCTAAATTAAGGGAGTAGCAGTAGAAATGGTAGGTTTAAAAATTATTTAGAAAACTGAAGTGAAGGGGGCGTGGTCATTGATTGGATATGGGAAGTAAGGAAAAGGGAGGAAATAAACATTATTAGTTTGGCAGCTGAGTAGATAGTGGTACCGCTCATTCATATGGGGACCACAGAAAAGGAGTACGATTCGAGGAGGAACAGATAATGAGCTAAATGTAGGACACATTGAGTTTTAAAGACAACCAAGTAGAAGAAATACAAACAGTTACCTTAAAAAAAAAAAAAGTTCATTCGTGCAAGTTAAACACTATACTAATTTCATATTTTAGATGGACAAAATCTACAAAGTTTGATGACACCTGGTGTTGGTGAGAATATGAGAAGGCAAGCACGCTTTAAGACTTTGATGGGATTATAAAGTGGTTCAAAATCAATTTGGAAGTATTTACCAAAGTTAAAAACATAGATGTCTTTTGACTCAGCATTTCTACTAAAAATTAATCTGCACAGAAGGTCATTTAAGTGCAATGGGGTTTTATTGTAACATTGTTATTAAAAGCAAGAAACCAGAAGCAACCTAAAACCCTTAGTTGGAGGCTGGTAATAAATATAGTACATATATGTGCAAAGATGGGAAGGATGGGTAAGATGGAGAAGAGGAAGCTAGCATTTCTATTTTAAAAGATTGCTTGAATTGCATAGAACATTTTTGGGAGGATACTGAAGAAAAATTTAACAACTAGTACCTCTGGGGAGTGGAACGGAAATCTTTGGGGAAGGAGGGGGTAAGGAAAAAAGACCACTATTCATTAGATGTTTGTTTTAATTGCAGGGTGTGTTTTTTAACCATGTGAATTAATTATGATTAAAAATGAATTTGTTTAAAGTTTCAATCCAGGAGTGTAAAATTCTATTGAATAAATTGTACAAATTACTCAATTCTATATCAGGGCCCTTCCTATGATCTTTTGAAAATTTCTTAACCTAGGTTTGGGCTCATTAATAAATAAAACTGAGGATAGGCCGCCCTACTTCAAAGAGGAGTTGTGTGGGTTTTTTAAGTGACATAATAAAGAAAAATAATTTGAGAAACATAAACTAACTTGGAATGTAAAACATTCCAAACACAGGTGAGAAAGGAAGTATATGAGGGAGAAAAAGGAAAAGGAGAAAGAAAACAAAAACATAAGCTCAGTTGGGTTCTGCGATATAAGTCTGAGAACTCTTCAATGGCCTGCTATTCATTTAAATAACTGTTCTTCTCAAACCCAACACACTTTTCACCTTTTCCACAGTTTCTTTGTTTTCTGCTCTACAGTTTTTGGTTACAGGGATTGGTATTTAATACAGAAAATCATAAAGATATGAAAATTGCTTTATATTTTAATTTGTAGATTGCTCTGCTAGTCAGATGCAATTATTTGCAAATTTATTTATAGTACTCTTAAATATCTTATATCTTAATGTGACTATCAGAAAGATAGACTGAGAGACATTTGTGCTATACAAAAGTATTTTTAAATACTTCCAGTATTAAAAAAAAAAAGAAAAATTAATACTTCCAGTATATTATTGCACATGCTTCTTTTTTTCTTAACATCGTGGTGTTTGTTAAACGCGTGTACTTGTTAGTGTTGTCTTGTTTAAATTAGAAAGATAACCAAATTGTGTCCATTTAAATATCCTTTGTAAACTATTAAGTGTGAATGTCTTCTAAATTAATTATAGTTGGAGACCAGTTCCAGTTCCGAGTCTTAACCTTCATCTCTGTTTTTCAGACAAACGTAGTAGGACATTCCTTAGGATGCACTTGGCATTCCTTGAGGAATTCTCCCGGTGAAAAGATCAACCTTCTGAAAAGAAGCCTCCTCAGTATTCCCAATACGAATTACATCCAGCTGCTCAGCGAAATCGCCAAGGAGCAGGGCTTTAATATAACATATTTGGATATAGGTATGAGGGTTTATTTTTGCTTATCCCAAAACCTATTTCTTTTAAAAATATGTTTGAGAAACAAAAATTTCTATTATAATTCATTTCATTGATTAGGGATTCTAACTACCACAGCAGTAAAATATTTAAATGATATGTTCCATTCTCATAAATAGTATTCAAAATAGCCAACATCTCTATAGTTATAATAATAAAAACCATAGCTAAGATTTGTAGAATTTTATTTACTATGTGCCAGGCGCTGTTCTAAGAACATTACATAATAACTAACTGAATCCTCAGACTAACCCTACGTAGTAGGTTCTGTATGTAAGTGAAGAGAGTAAGGCACAGAAAAGTTGAGAAACTTGTCCAAGATCACAATTAGTGATTAGGGGAAGAGTAACTGCAGATACACTGTCTGTTTATCTCGCCCTGATGGAACGAGTCATTACAGAACTCACAAACTCACTCCTTATTTGGAAGTGTGGGGTCTCTACAGAGCCCACGCCAGACCTCTCTCCCCTCTCGGTCACCGTGCACCAGTTCTGGGAGGCAGAGGCGGGCAGGTCGATTTATAGCTTTACCCCACGCCAGCTGTCATTTTCTCTAGCCCGTAATCATCTGGATAGACAATTGCAGAATGACTGGAAAGTAAGTCACTTTGGATTTTCTTTTAATTCAGTTTATAAAACTGGCTACCGTGTACATGTGTTTGTTATCTTGATTTCACATCCGTATAATATGTGAAGAACTTGATAACTTTATCCCAGTTTCAGTGAGCAGTGGCAACCGAGCTTTCAGAGGTGCCAGCACTGGGGAAGGAGGGTGTTTAGGGATTGAAAGAACTTCTGATTTTCTGTTTCTTTAGGATCAACTGTCCTGGGAATTTAGGTGAGAAAGGTGGCTGATGGGGCGAGCAAGTTGAGAGCAGCTGCTTAGCGGGTGTGTGTTCCCTCTGGGCTGACGAGATGATGAGCATGTTTTACAACCGGATAGAGGCGGTGGTTGCACAACATGGTGAATGCACTAAACGCCACCAAATAGTTCACTTTAAAAATGGCTAATTTTACGTTGCGTGAATTTTATTTCACTTAAAAAAATGAAAGAACCTAGATGCCAAGACTAGAAAGTCTCTTCAGGCGTTAAATAATCCCACTGTATCTGGATAGTTCCCTCTGTGTTGACGAACTGAAATATTTAACCATGACCTCTTTACACAAATTATGACTCATGTGTTGTTCTACTGTTTCCCTGATCTTACGATCTTCCATAAGAGTGATTCATCACCGATGAGAGAACATTTGTTTCCTAGGTATTGTGTTCAAACCCCCTCACCCTCACCCACGATGGAACTAGACTGTGCCCAGCTTTACAGCCAAGGAGGCCGTGCCCTGAGCCACGTGCTTCCCAGCTCAGTGTCCACTGAGCATAACATAACGCTCGCTTCATAATGAAAAACACAACTTCCCCGGCTTCTAGCCAATGCTCTTTCCCCTTTCTAAAAAATTGCTGTGGTCCAATAATTTGTCGACACTGTTCAAAGAGCCACATTAGAATTGTCTCGGGAGCTTTTTTATTTATTTATTTGTGTTTTAAATGCAAGAATCTGGCATTTTTAACCCTAACCCAGCATTTCTGACTGAGCAGGCTGGAGTAAGGCTGCTCAGTCAGAAATGCTGCATTCCTGAGCTCCCTGTGATGATCATAAAGCACATCTGTGTTTGAGAATCGCTGTAGCTGCCGAAACCGGTTTGGCTCAGTGGTAGAGCGTCGGTCTGTGGACTGAAAGGTCCCGGGTTCGATTCCGGTCAAGGGCGTGTACATTGGTTGCGGGCACATCCCCAATAGGGGGTGTGCAGGAGGCAGCTGGTCGATGTTTCTCTCTCAGCGATGTTTCTAGCTCTCTCTCTCCCTTCCTTTCTGTAAAATATCGATAAAAATATATTTTTTTTTAAAAAAAAGAGAGAATCGCTGTAGCTGAGCAGTTGTGTTTTGTGTTTTGTTTGTACAAGAAAAACAAAGACGCCCTGGCCCCTGTGGCTCCGTTGGCTGGACGGGAAGATCTCCCGTGTGTTTCTCGGTCAGGGCGCATACCTAGTAGGTTTCAGGCTCAGTCCCCAGTTGGGGCACATGCGGAAGGCAACCGATGGGTGTGTCTCACATCCATCTTTCCCTTTCTCTTTCTTTTCCTTCCTCCCCTTAAAAAAAAAAAAAGAGTAGCAAAGATGATAAGTAGAGTAGTCTACCATGGATGCTTAGAGAAAAACAATGATAAAAGCTATTGCTCAAAGGATCTGCTGCATATGCCCTGATTCACCGCCACGTGTGACCGTGTTGTTACAGAAGAGCTGAGTGCCAACGGGCAGTACCAGTGCCTGGCGGAGCTGTCCACCAGCCCCATCACCGTCTGCCACGGCTCCGGCATCTCCTGCAGCAACGCGCAGAGCGACGCCGCCCACAACGCCTTGCAGTACTTAAAGATAATCTCAGAAAGAAAGTAAGCGTGGAACCACCTGGGACACGCTGCGGCAGCCCATGACGTGTCCCTCTCACCCCTCCCCAAGCCACACGTTTACTGTAACGTTTGAGTTTGTGTGTGTTGTTTCTAAATCTCTTTCACAGACTCCATCGACACTACAAATTTCATTATCTCCTCGTTGTTACTGAACTCTTTTTAATGGCTTCAACTTTGTATTGGTATACTGTATTTATAAACTTTGTACCACAGGCAGAGTGTAGCGCACCCATCTGGCAATGCCATGTACATAGGAGGAAGAAACTGCATGTGTATTGATGATGACGAAAATGATGAAATAAAACCGCTAACAACAGTCTTTCTTACTGGCGCCTAACCTCACTTTGTGCGAGGGTTTCGAAGGGATTTCGCAGGTGGTTGAGGATGGGTTGAGGATGCACTAACGGGCTTGCCTGGTGCTCCCTGCACTCTGGGCTTCCACTTCTGGTCCCGGGGCTGCCACCAGAACTACGATTCCAGAATTACTGGTGCTCCCTGCGCTCTTGGTTTCTGCTTCCAGTCCAGGGTCTGTTAAATCAAAAGGTCTGGGAACTCCAGCCACCCCCAGGCCAGGCTGACAGGTCTGGGGTGTCCCTGGGACCCTGGACACTTCGTGCTGGCATGTGCATGCTGGCCACGGGCTCAAAGCGGGCAGGGTCCCAGGGTTGCCCCTGGCTGCTCCGATCCTGCGCATGTGCACACTGCCCAGAGACCCACCATATTTGTTGGGTTAATTTGCATACTCACTCCTGATTGGCCGTGGGCAATGTGGAGGTGTGGTCAATTTACATATTTGTCTATTATTAGTATAGGTATATAGTTTTGTATTGATTTTAGAGAGGAAGGGAGAGTGACATAGGTTTCCTCTCAGTGATGAGAGGAAATCATTAATCAGCTGCCTCCAAATCAAGCCCGCAACCCGGGCATGTGCCCTGACTGGGGATCAAACCATGACCTCCTGGTCAATGCTTACCACTGAGCCATGCCTGCCAGGCCCCTATGCAATTATTTTGCTGCACTAGCATATTAAAAATGCACCTGGAAAGCTAATGAATATTCTATTGGGACACATTTTCCTTTGTTGACTGAAATACATTTAATCATGACCTCTTTAAATAAATTATGACGCCTGTGTTTCTACCTCTTCTCTTATTTATTTACCTTCAGTAAGATCCGCTAAGAACCTTGCTGCAGAAGAGATAGAACCCTCCAGACAGGTACCAGCTTGGGCTCTCTCTGGAGCACACCCATGTCTGTTTTTGGACTTTTTTTTTTTTTCTCCTAAACTCTAAAGGTCCTCAGGAGACTTGCAGTCAGGGGAGCAGTGGGTAGCAGCAGCTTGTCCTGGGCTCATCTGCATCTGTCTCCAAGGACCCCTTTTTTTCTGACTTCCCAGGGAGCCAGCAGAAGCCACCTTGGCCCCTTCCTATGATGTTTTCAGGGAACGGAGCAAAGCATCGCCCCGCCGTGTTCCCTCCCCCCCCCCCCCTCTGTCCTAAGCCCTTCCTTCCTGTGTCCCACTGCCCCCAGCTTGAATAAGCACACTCTCAACATCACATGGACTCGTAAGTCTTTCCTGCAGGAAGTCACGAGCTCGCACACTACTGGCCAGCCTGACAGACCCTCTCTGTAATCCGGGAACACGCCTAAATGTAGATTTTGACAATCTAAAGTGTTAATCAAGCAGGAAACGGGCCACAAAGATTTTCCTGGCAGAAAAGTGAAAATCTTACCCCAGTGGATGCCTTTGACTGCACAGTAAAGGAAAATCAGTGCATGTAATGCACATGCTGGCATGTGCATGCTGGCCAGGGCACATGCTGGCAGGAAAACTGCACAGTAAAGGAAAATCAGTGCATGTAATGCACAACACCAAGAGCATGTAAACTTAGTTTCATGTTATAAGCTATCTTTGACAAAGTGGGTATCAGGTATTGATGAGATTAAGGAATGCAAAGAATGTAAACAGTTTTGGCATCAAGAGGAGCTTGTGGGTCATTAAAACAGACTGATCTTAGGTTTTTATGAATGTTCTAGAATATAGGGAAGGCACAGTGAAGTCACTTTAAGAGATGACATTAGACTCTTCTGCCTAGTAAAATGCTAACTGAAGAGGGAAAATTGGGAGTGTGTGTGTGGGGGGAGGGGGGATTCCATAAGGAAAAAAAGGAATGAGGTCCAATAGGGGAAAGGACAGTGTAATTTGTTCTGAGGGTTCAGGCGTGTTGACAAAATGAGACTGGAGCGCCAGGTGCCCAGAGCATGGTCTTCCTGTGCACGATGTCCCAGCTCCCGCGGGGCTGGCCACTGGGTCATTTCACTGGGGAGGGGGATTTCTTCCCCGGGCCCTGTCCCAATGGACTCGCAGAATGAAGCCACGGACAGAGGTGGCAGGTGAAAAGTACAGAAACTTGATTGCAAGCAAACACGTCCTCGAAGACCGTAATTCTAAGCCTATAGCTCTGTCAGTCTTGGTGCGGAGGGGCGGAGGGCCACCTGAGGAAGGTCCTCTGAGTGTCTGCTCCTCAGACTGTCCCTCCCACCCCCACCCCGGGCACACGGAGGCCCCGGAGAAGGAACCCGGTGTGGTCCCTGTACACAGTGAGCGCTGCTTTCTTTGTCCTGAGGCTGCAGAGCCTCCTTCTCTCCGCCGGACCTTCGCCCTACAATCCGCTCCCAGACCCGCACACCCGCACTCTTCCTCGTTGGGCCATCCTATCTGTTCAGGGTGGAGTCACTTTGGTTTATCTTGTGGGTTCCTCCCCGTGGTGCCGGCGGAGGCATCTTGTGGCCCTCCCGCTGCTCAGGCCGGGGCTCCCGCGGGCCTCGCACACGGTCACTCTCACTGCCCAGCCAGAGAGACCCTGGCCCTTGGCTTATGGCTGTTTTAATTGCTCATGTTTCCATCTGCGGTGGCATTTCTCTATCCTCAGCACAAGTAAGATAGGCACCCTGGCGTCTTCAGGTCTCCATCTACGTATTCCTTTCTCATCGACCCTCCCTTTTCCCTAAACCAGCCGTGGGCAAACTATGGCCCGCGGGCCAGATCCGGCCCGTTTGGCTGTTCTATCCGGCCCGCGGAGCCGAAAGAGCAGAGGGTTCTCTTGCTCTCCCCTCCGCTCCTTCACCAGCAGCCCAAGGTGAGAGTGCCAGCATGGTCAGGTTGCTTTTGTTCCAGCCCTCCAGTCTAGTTTAAGAACCCATTGTGGCCCTCGAGTCAAAAAGTTTGCCCACCCCTGCGCTAAACCTTTCTGATTAAGCCAGCTCGCTAGCCCTTTAGTGTGTGTGGGAGAGAGAGACGGGCATTCTTAAAGACACTGTCCAGTTGTGGCCTCTGCCAGGCTCCAGATGGTCCAAGGAGCCGCTGCACCATCCGGGGTTCTCAAACAACACTTTGTTAAGACTCTCAACCAGTTTAACTGGTTACACCCGTGAGCTTCCTAAATTGGCTGCATGGGCAACTAACTAGCCCGGGAGACGCGCCAGTGGTGGGAAGAGATGCCGTGCGGAGGAGCCCAGGACGAGTTTCATGAGGAAAGCCCGGGTAGACTCCACGGCCTGGATGGAGGCCCTGCCCTCAGTGAGGTAAACGCCTTTCACCGCAGGCCTTCCGAGGTGCTGCCGGGCCCTGGGGGCCACATACATGCTCAGGGGCCATGAGGCGGCACCACCCACTGTGAGCGGGGTGCTCGGTCCCATCACCGCACACGGTTGGGTAGGGTCAAGTAGCCATCCGGTGTGGGCTGGGATGCACATTTGGGATGGAAGGAGGGAGGAATTCTGTTCCCAGTCTTCCAGTCTTTTTTTTTCCAGGCTCCTGACCAACTGGCAAAACCGGTTACCACCGTCCAAGTGTGTCCTAGCCGTGGGCCACTCCCCGCTCCTCCTCCGCCCAGTCCTGTTCCCCCCCCCCCCAGAGGGCGATTCCCAAAGCATCCCCTCGGAACCCCCCCCCCACGGTCTCCTCAGAGGCTGCTCCCTGGGGGGCCGACTGGGCTATGCACCTATAGTTAAGTGCAGAGATATTCATAGAGAAATCGGATAAATCACGTAAGTTATAAACCACACAAAAGTACAATGCAAAATGCTCATCCTTTGTCGTTTATTGAAATCCCTCTAGAGCAGCGTTTCCCAAAGTGTGGTACGCGTACCCCCAGGGGTACGGGAAGAGTTTGATGGGAGTACGAGTTGCACCGGAGTTTGGTGGGGGTATGCACTGCACCGTGCTTAGCTGCACCTAATTCTACGTTCTCATGAGTCAAGTCAAGACAGTCTTGTGAGGCGTGAGATGGTCCGGTGTGCAAATAAATGTTATGTATAATATAACTTTTATTTACATTTTATTATGAATAATTTTATTTTTCGTTTATTATTATTTTGTGTATGTACCAAAAAAAGAAAAAATAAGTATATTTTGATTGTTATTAAAATACATCCATTTTTTTTTGATGAGGGGTACTCAGCGTTATGAAAATTATAGAAGGGGTACACATATGTCAAAAGTTTGGGAAACAGTGGGCTAGAGGAAGCGCTGGTGGTGACTGTAGCCAGTTTCTCTGTTAGGTATCTGTGGGTGGTGTATGTAAGGGCTCCTGTGACAGCATATTTGCATTTGGAAAAGATTCCTCCTTGCCAAAACTGGTTTGGCTCAGTGGATAGAGTGTTGGCCTGCGGACTGAAAGGTCCCAGGTTCAATTCCGGTCAAGGGCATGTGCCTTGGTTGCCGGCACGTCCCGCCAGAGGTGTGCAAGAGGCGGCTGATGGATGATTCTCTCTCACTGATGTTTCTAACTCTCTTTCCTCTCTCTTCCTCTCTGTAAAAAAAAAAAAAAAAAAAAAAAAAAAAAAAATCAATAAAATAGATTTTTTAAAAAGAGAGAGAAAGGAAAGATTCCTTTAAAAGGGTGATGCAGGAAGTGAAATAGAAATGTCCCAAAGGGCAGTGAAAAATCATGGAAGAGGCCATTTTGTCATATGAATCCTTACAAGAATAAACTCCAAACCTGAAAGCATCTGAGTAGTGGAACTGAGCGGCAGTTCTCAGCAGACTGGGGAAGCGTTCATGAGTTTTTGTTTGTTTGTTTGTTTTTTAAATATATTTAATTGATTTTTTTACAGAGAGGAAGGGAGGGAGAGGGATAGTCAGAAACATCAATGAGAGAGAATCATCGATCAGCCGCCTCCTGCACACCCCCCACTGGGGATGTGCCCGCAACCAAGGTACGTGCCCTTGACCGGAATCGAACCCAGACCTTTCAGTCCGCAGGCCAACACTCTGTGAGTTGGTGGGCAGGGCGCCAGAGAGGGGGAGCCGTGCAGAGAGGGAGCCTCTGGATCCTCACAGGGGCCCCTCCGCCTTTGCCCCACCCCAGGGCGCACAGGGGCAGGTCGGCCCTCGGAGACCCAGGGGGACAGTGGGGGCCCCCGGGACCGGGAAACGGCCCCCTGTGGTCCGCCTTGTCCTGCGGGTTGGACGCGTGTTCCGGGTTCATCACAGCCGCCTGCTTTATCTGCCTCTCGTCGTTTTTGATGCAAAGTATGCTGGTGTCAAAGAGAAATAAAACTATTTGTTTAGTATCAGACACTCAGTAATGGCTGTAAGAGAGATTTTAAAAAATATATATTTTTATTGATTTCAGAGAGGAAGGGAGAGGGAGAGATAGAAACATCAGTGATGAGAGAGAGTCGTTGATCGGCTGCCTCCTGCACATCCCCCATTGGGGATTGAGCCTGAAACTGGGGCATGTGTCCTGGCCGGGAACTGAACCGTGACCTCCTGGTTCATAGGTCGGTGCTCAACCACTGGGCCACACTGGCCGGGCTGTAAGACAGGTCGTATTGAGTACCACTGTTGTCTGAGGCCCTCGTGTAACCTGGGCTCTCCTCCTCCGGAACAAAAGGCAGGGGGCCTTCTCGCTCTGGGGCTGCTGAAGGAGAGGCGGATGAAACCATCTGGGCCCCTGCCCTGCCCCTGCCCCTGCCTGCTTCGGCCCCTACACGCCCGCAGCGGCTGGGAGACAGCGCCCCATCCTGATGCTTCTCTGCCGTCAGAATGGCTCCCTGGTCCGGGAGAGAGGTTGCAGAAGAGTCCGATGCATCTCAAAGGGACACGGGGAGGGTTTCCACTGTGAGAGATGCTCCCAGAAAAGGGAGGTCAGAGGCTTGCCATCAGGTATGGACTAGAACAGTCATTTTTTTTTAATTTAAGTTTTCCCCAACTTGAGACCTGCTGGGTTGTCCTAGGTACGTGGCCTTGGGCTACTAGAAGCCATTCTAATGTTTGGTCAAGTGTGTGTGTGTGAGTGTGTGTGAGTGTGTGTGTGAGTGTGTGTGTGTGTGTGTGTGTGAGAGAGAGAGAGAGAGAGAGAGGGGAGAAGAGTGTGAGGGGAGGACGGTTAGATTCCTTCATGTTGAGTTTTCCTGTTCTCACTGGACGTGGATAATTCCACATTGTAAATCAGGACTTTCATTCTTTGCTTATTTGTCTCTTAATGAGCGCTTAGTGTTCCCCCGGCTGCCCATGGAGCCTGGAACCCAAGTCCCTCCCGTTTTATGGGCCAGGGGGCCGGTGGGATGGAGGCGAGGAGGGGGAACGGCCAAAGGTGGAAAACATACGAGTGCAGAGCCCGAGAGGAGAAGGGTGTCCTCAGGACTCCTCCCCTCCTCCGCTTCCCCATCGGGGCTTCGGATGGAGCGCTGAGAGGCGGCTGTGGGGGAGCAGCCCGGCCTCTGCGAACCCCGGGCCCCTCCCCTGGAGGCTGCGCCCTGAAAGGTCACCCCCAGGTGTCCAGCTGGGTGCTGAGATCTTCACCGATGAATTCTAGTTGAAACATCTTTTGTTAATGTTACAAAAATCGATGGCATTATGAATACTTTGACGGGGCCCTTTCCAGGACCTAGGCGGGGTCCCACGAAGGGAGGAATCCAGAAGTTTAATACAGTTTTGTTTTGAATGGTCAAAATCTGGGAAACCGTATTTTTGGTCTCGTGGCCGGGGGTGAGCACATAGTGGTAAACTGGGTACGAAGCTAGGAACGGGATAGGTAGGGCGATTCTCTGAGCAGAGAGTCTACTAGTACATTTTATGCAAAGGATGCATCCCTGATGACACTGACTTTTGTTTGTTTGTTTGTTCAACTATTGCAACACTTCCCTGCAGGGCGAAAGCCAGTCTAGGTCTATCAAAAGGGTGCTGGTCTCAGAGTGTCCACGAGAGGGCACCATTGCAACCTCTCCCGGCAGGATGAGAAGCCCTGTAAGTCTATCCATAGGCAGAATTCATCAGTAGGGTGCTGTTCTCAGAATGTCCACAAGAGGGCACCATTTCAACACGGCCCTGCACGGTGAGAGCCCTCTCGGTCTATCAATGGGACTTTCTGTCCTAACCGGTTTGGCCCAGTGGATAGAGCATCACCTGCGGACTGAAGGGTCCCACATCTGATTCAAGTCCTCAGGTTGTGGGCTTGATCCCCAGTAGGGGGTGTGCAGGAGGCAGTCAATCAATGATTCGCTCTCTTGATGTTTCCATCTTTTAAAAATATATTTTATTGATTTTTTACAGAGAGGAAGGAAAAGAGATAGAGAGTTAGAAACGTCGATGAGAGAGCTGTCTCTTGCACGATTAGCTGCCTCTTGCACGTCCCCCACCGGGGATGTGCCCACACCCAAGGCACATGCCCCTGACTGGAATCAAACCGGGGACCCTCCAGTCCGCAGGCCGACGCTCCATCCACTGAGCCAAACCGGTTTCGGCTGTTGTTTCTATCTTTTTCTCCCTCTCCCTTCTCTGAAATCAATTAAAAAATATTTTAAAAAAAAAGTTTTCAAACTGGCAAAATTCATTAGTAGAGTGCTGTTCTCAGAATGTCCACAAGAGGGCATCATTGAAACACCGCCCCGCAGGGTGAGAGTCCTCTACGTCTATCAATGGGGCTTTCTGTTCTAGCCGGTTTGGCTCAGTGGATAGAGCATCGCCTGCGGACTGAAAGGTCCCACATCTGATCCAAGCCCCCAGGGTCCCACATCTGATCCAAGTCCCAGGTTGTGGGCTTGATCCCCAGTAGGGAATGTGCAGCAGGTGGCCAATCAATAATTTGCTGTCATCATTGATGTTTCTATCTTTTTCTCCTTCTCCCTTTTCTCTCTGAAATTAATTTTAAAAAAATTTTTTAAGGGTTTTCTTTTCAAATTGGCAGTTCATTAGTATGGTGCTATTTTCGAAATTTCCACAAGAGGGCACCATTGCAGCATTTCCCTGCAAGGCGAGGACTGTAAATCTCTCAACAGTGTGCTGTTCCCAGAATGTCCACAAGAGGGCACTACCGCAACATCTCCCTGCAGGGTGAGAGCCCTCGTCTATCAATAGGATTTTCTTTCCAAACTGACAATAGTCCTTATTAGGGTGCTGTTCTCAGAATTTCCACAAGAGGGCACTACTGCAACACTGCCCCTTTGGGCGAGAGCCCTGTAAGTTCATCAGCCCACTCTTGCCGTACATTTACAATTCACCAAGCCTGCCTGCTCTGAAGCTATGGAGTTCTTGTCGAATATTTTTTAATATTGTGCACACCTGCATTATTTCAAGTGCTGCAATTTCATTCTGCTATACATATATATATATATATATATATATATATATATTTGTATATATATATATATATTTATTTCAGAGAGGGAGAGGGAGAAAGAGGTAAAAACATCAATGATGAGAGAATCATTGATGGGCTGCCTCCTGCATGCCCCCCACTGGGGATCGAGCCTGCAACCCCGGGCATGTGCCCTTGACCGGAATCGAACCTGGGACCCTTTGGTCTGCATATCGACACTCTATCCACTGAGGCAAACCAGCTAGAGCCGTTCCGCTGTTCTCTTTAACATCCACGTAAATTCCAATTCGTATAAAGTGTGACTGCTTTCTATATGGACAAAGAGCTGGTGAGCACCGTTTATTGAATCATTACTTTTTAAAACTGTAATTATATATGTCCCTTTCTCATGGAGGTGTTCATCAGAAACCAATGGCTTATATAATGCTATTTGGATGAAAGCAAAAACCGGGAGTCACTTAAAAGTTTGTCTTTTGAGCCCTGGCTGGTGTGGCTCAGTAGACAGAGCGTCGGCCTGCGGACTGAAGAGTCCCAGGTTCGATTCCAGTCGGGGGCACATACCTGGGTTGCGGGCTGGATCCCCAGTGGGGAGGGGGAGGTGTAGGAGGCAGCCGAACAATGGTTCTCTCTCATCATTGATGTTTCTATCTTCCTTCCTCTCTGAAATTAAGAATATATATATATATATATATATATATATATATGTATATAAAGAATATATATATATATATATATATATATATATATATATATATATATTTTTAAAAGATTGTCTTTTGGATACAGCATTGCACTACATAAATTGTCCATCACACAGATACCTTTGTGACATTAGAAACAACACTGGGTTGGAAGTCAACAAATCCGGTTTTTAGGTCTCTGCCATCGGCTATGATTGATAGTGATGAGGAGGAGGACAATGATAATAATACACCATTTCTCAAATTCTAGGTGCCATGTCCTAGAATGCTGTGTGTGTTTAGTCTGTGTAGACACAGTGCAAGCTGGGTGGTGTTCTTTCCCTGTTAGAAACGAGCGATGGGAAATTTAGGGGGGTGAAGTGACTTGCCCAGAATTAAGCCTGAAGCCAGCTCAGAGCCCGCGCCCTTCTCACCCGCTTCCTGCTCAGCCCGCCCGCCCGCCGTGCCCCAGGTGATCCCTGTCCCAGAGGCGCCTCAGCCCGTGGAAACGCAGGGGCACCTGCCACGGGCTTCCCTCGGCTCCTCAAACAGCCGGGGAGCCAGGAAGACGCCCTGCCCAGTTCAAAGAGCACCTGCGGAGCGAGGGAGTTCATTTGGAGGGAGCAAGATTGCTGGGTGAGACCCAGACCTGGTTAAATTATAACGCCTGAGATCATCTGTTCAGCTAGACAGAAACGTGCGCTTCGACCAGACAAAAAGGTCTGTAAGTTAGACTTGAATGCACTATCACTCTCTATGTCTCTTTGATCAGGGCACTGTTTCATTCATGAGGGCTCCACCCTCGTACCTACTCATTTCCCAGAGTCCCGCCTCCGAACGCCGTCACCCTGGGGGTCCGTGTGGACGGATGGATGTGGTGGCTGGCGGCGGGGCGGGGGTGAGTGGACACAGACATCCCGTCTCCGCCACGGCAGACGGGCAATCTGCTTATCTGTGTGAGCCCAGCACCAGGCCCGCGTGTGTGTGTGTGTGTGTGTGTGTGTGTGTGTGTGTGTGTGTGGTGAATGGGGAAACGCGTTTCTCCTCTGTGTGTTTGTGAGACAGCCCTGGTGGCTTGTCCTGGGAAAAAGAGCTCTCCCCTCAGTTCTCCCTGAACCGGGCCTCTGTGAGAGTGCAGAGCCAGGCAACCAGGAATTCCTTCCCGAGGCAGTCCTCACAGCTGGAAAGTTAGGGTTTGGATCCTACACGATGAAAGTAGATAAAATCCTAGACATCACCTCCAGCCCCTTGAAGAAAGGTGGGACTGGCTCAAGTTAAGAGAGGTGGTAGCTGAGAGAGACTTTTAGACGTTTTGAGACCTGATGATTTTAAAATATATATATATTTTATTGATATTTTACAGAGAGGAAGGGAGAGAGATAGAGAGCTAGAAACGTTGATGAGAGAGAAACATCGACCAGCTGCCTCTTGCACACCTCCTACTGGGGATGTGCTCGCAACCAAGGTACATGCCCCTGACCAGAATCGAACCTGGGACCTTTCAGTCCGCAGGCCGACACTCTATCCATTGAGCCAAACCGGTTTTGGCGAGACCCAATGATTTTCACGGGTGGCGGGGAGACAAGCTTTTCCAAAGGAAGGCATGAGTCTTGTGTCTGCGGGGTTGGCTTTGGGCAGAGGTGACCCTTCCAGTTCTGCACTCACAGAGCGGTGGGTGCTGAGTGGGAGAGCGATGTGCTGGGAGGGCGATGTGCTGCAGGTGCTGTTTGTGGTTGCCCCCGGGTGAATGAGGCGTTTGACAGGCGGGGGGATTAGCGCTGGGAGCTCTACTCACTAGGAAGCCTTCACCAAGGCTCAGATGCCAAAAGGGAGACTTGTTAATGCACCTTCCCTCGACAGCTAACGACTTGTAACAACCATCCCATGGGTTACCTTGTCCCGCTGGGTCCCAGCTGGTGGGCTTCTGTCAGATCAAAGTTACCCTCGTGGGCAGGCCTCGCGGCTCAGCCGGCTCTCTGATCTCTCTCTCCGTGACGCTGTCATCCGGGCTCAAGAGACTGAACTGGCATCTACGACTTCCTGACTTTTTTCACACGATGCAATTTGGAAAAATGACAAAGGTCACAGAAAGTTGCAAAGATGATGCAGTTAGAATTTACATAAATATAGCACAATATCAACACAAGGAAATTAAGTTGTATAAAGTGCACAGAGCTATGTCAGTGGTTAGCAACCTGTGGCTTGAAAGCCACATGTGGCTCTTTGGCCCCTTGAGTTTTTAGCAAAGGCCAGCTTAGGAGTACCCTAATGAAGTTAATCACAGTGTACCTACCCATATAGTTTAAGTTTTAAAAAATTGGATCTCAAAAGAAATTTCAATCGTTGTACTTTTGATATTTGGCTCTGATGACTAATGAGTTTGCCGAACACTGAGCTATGTCATTTTTAATTTTAAAAATTTACAATTGTAGTAAAATACAGGTAACGTTTGCCACTGTCACCATTTTTCAGTGCTCAGTTCAGTAGTTATAAGTACAGTCACCAAGCTCCAAAACTCTTTTTCTCTTGCAAGTCTGAAACCCCTTATGCAATAAACACTGACTCCCCATTTTCTGCTACCCCCAGCCCCTGGCAACCGCCTTTGTCCTTCCTGTTTTTATGATTTTGACTGATCTGGATACTTTGTCTGAACAGAATCATACAGCATATGCCCATTTGTGACTGGCTTGTTTCCCTTAGCATAATGCCTTCAGTTTTGTAACGTGTATCAGACTATCTTTCCTTTTTTAAGGCAGAATAATATTCCATTGTAGATAGATGCCACCTTTTGTTATCCAGTTTTCTGTCAATGGATGGAAGTGTTTATTCACACCTTGTGGTTATTGTGAATGATGCTGCTGTGAACACGGGTGCTCAAATATCTTTTTGAGGCCCTAATTTTAGTTATTTTGGGTATTTTTAGGAGCTAAATTGTGTCTCCCCTACCCCTCCCCTCACAAAATTCATATGTTGAAGTTCTTACCCCAAGTATCTCAGAATATGACTGTGTTTGAAGATAAGGACCTTAAAAATGTGATTAAGTTACAGAGACCTCGTTTTAGGGCCCATTCTAATCCAATCTGATTGGTTTCCTTGTAAAAAGAGGACATTTGGACACTGAGAGACACCATGGGTCCACGCAGGCACAGCCAGGGGAAGAGGCAGCAAGAAGACTGACCATCTGCAGGCCACGGAAGGAGGCCGCAGAACAAACCGCGCCCACCAGCGCTGTGATGCCGGACTTCCGGCCAAGACCTCGGAGAAAATACCTTTCTGTTGTTTGAGACACTCAGCCTGTGGCGAATTGTTATGGCGGCCCTAGCAAACATATTCAGGTGTATGTGCATCCACAAGTGAAGTTGCTGAGTGAGTCCTATGGTAATTTATAATTTTCTGCTGTCGAGGAACAGGCTTTTCCTGCTTCTTTTTCAAAACTGGGTTTAGGAACTCTGTTCCCAGAGAGACCTGAGGGCCGAGAAGAGATGGGAAAGCAGCCTTCTGAGCACCGGAAGTTTCTAACGTTTGTGACACACAAGCGGGGCTCGGGCGGCCAATGAGGAACCACTCAGTACAGACTTCTTCCCTCATCCGCATCATTAAAATGGCATCGCTTCCAGGGCAGTCATTCTGGATCATCACAAACAAGGGAACAGCACTTCCCGGGGAGGAGGGGTGTGTGTGTGTGTGTGTGTGTGTGTGTGTGTGTGTGTCATTCCCACCTTCCTTTTGGGCCTCCGACAGATGGGAATGAGTTCCTTAACTCACATGGCCATTTCGGTATGGAAACGGTTATTGCGATCAGGGGAAGGTGAGGCCCCATCACACCTCTGCTGCTGCCACTGCCAGCAGTGCACCTCAGCCGGCCCTGGTTACCTAAGCCTCAGGCAGCCCTGGGCGGCTGGGCGTTAAGAGTTGGTTCAGCTGCACCATGCGTCTGCCTCTCCCCCTTCCCCTGGTGAGGCTGAAAGGCCTGGGGGGCTCCAGCAGGGCTGAGGGGACTGGGCACTGCCATCTGTGGCTATGGGCGCTGCATCTATTTTCATGGTGTGACAATTTGCACATTTCCTCTTTATTAAATAGGATTTTTAATCTGTGAGCATTTAATAGTATTCCACAGGGGGCTACATGCAGTGGTTCTGACATTGATATTTCACCCTGCAACTGGACACACTTGCTGAATGTTACAATCACTCCATGGCACGGGGCAAAGACATGGACCTGGGTGTGCCTGCCCCTCACTAAGTTAGGGCCAGAAGGAGAAAATCAATCAGCTCATCTGCATTTGACTCACAGGTAACCAACACCTGTAATCTGCCCTAATCATGGGGCTTCATTGGCTTAAGAGGTTGGGCATTCTGGTTATCACAGCAATTTTTAAAGAATTAATCCTTCTTCAGATCTCATTTTGGAAGAATTAGAACTAACCCTTCCTTAAACGATTTGCCATTTTCTGTCATAAAAAAGCTGCGGCAAGGCCTTAAGATTCCGTCACGAGTACATGTTCCTACAATTACGTGTTAAACAAAGTCAGGTTTAACAGAGAGATTCATACAACGTATAGTTTAAATGTATCACTTTTACAAAAATAAATAATTAAAATGTATAGGATCTAATGCTGGTTTGATTATTCTAAATGAACGGGAAGGCTTTTGAAATAAACACCAAAAGAAATCCAAAGGGGCCGAAACCGGTTTGGATCAGCGGTTCAGCGGTAGAGCGTCGGTTTGCGAACTGAAAGGTCCCGGGTTCGATTCTGGTCAAGGGCATGTACCTTGGTTGCGGGCACATTCCTCGGTAGGGGGTGTGCAAGAGGCAGCTGGTCGATGTTTATCTCTTATCGACGTTTCTAGCTTTCTATCTCTCTCCCTTCCTCTCTGTAAAATATCAATAAAATATTTTTTTAAAAAAGAAATCCAAAGGGAAGCACTTCAGTCTTAGTTCCCGACAGTTTTTCCATCTCTCCCTCCCTGCCCCCCCAAAAGAACGTTTCCAGAGCACAAAATAGATTCATAATTGTTTAATTAGATACATTTTATACATCCTGACATAATGGCTCCCATAGAAATAGACCAGTATTTTGTACACAAACGTATTCACGGTGCCACATCCACCACGTACCACTTGGGCTGAGTGCAAACACGTGTACACCCTCTGGTGTGTGCGGGGCTCTGCTCCCGCTGACACTTGGCTCTCTCGGCTGACAGAGAACAAGATCAGACAAGATGGATACTTAAAAGCCACAAGGTAATAACAAAAACGTACATTAGATTATGACAATAAACACTTCTCCGGCCACAGCTGTAACCAGAACCAAGCAAAAGAAGTTTTATCGGTTTCCCCTTTGACCCTACCCCCCAGCGCTCCGTAAGACGGGATTTGACAATGGTCTGGAAGAGCAAAGGTTTGGAAAATGACAACTTGGCATCTCTCGTATTGAAAAAAAAAATCCCATTGGTTTATCTTACCCTGAAAATACATTTGGTAGGCGTGTAGGGGTTTTTTTGGTCACGTATAATTGATATAATTTATTACATATAATTGACATATAATACGAAAAGGTATCCACGTGAGTTTTATCTTTGCAATTGCCTGGAAAGTATGGGGTATTCTATTTTATTTTCCATTAAATTTTTTGTTGTTGTTGTTGTTAATCCTCACTCGAGGATATTTTCCCATTGACTTTGTAGAGAGAGTGGGAAGGAGGGGGAGAGACAAAGGGAAACATTGATGCGAGCGACACAACAATGGGGGGATTTTAGAGGAACCCATGAAATATGACTTAAACAGAAACAATGAAATAACAGCAAAGTCTGAGGGTAAATCGTACCCTGGTGGCAGCACACAGAAGCAAAATAATTAGTGTCTATCTGGGCTGGCGCGCGCCATCGATCTGTGCAGTCTAGTCACATCTCAGGAACACTGTCCCTTCGTGCTTTCCTTAGTGAGCGGCTCAGGCGTGAAGGAGCCGAGGACCACCCCGCAGGGGAGGTGTAAAGGCACACTGAGTCCTCCTCTATCCTCTGTTGTGTTAGGGGGAAACAAATAAATAAGAAAAGCACCCGGGAAATAAATAAAAAATTATGTAAAATTCTAAAAAATAAATCGGGTTTTATCAAGAGAGATCGAATACTTGTTCTATCCTTTTGCTGTTTAGTCTCAAAATTTACAGATGAAAATTCTAACCAGAAATAAGTCTCCCAATTCTATAGACTGCCCTGTCAATCAGAAGTGAAAATGAAATGAGGGATAAAGCCATTACATTCTGAATACTTGAGCGGGAGGCTTAGGAAGCTGGTAATACGGGAGTATTTCCTCAACTTCAATTGACCACTTGTATTGGAGGTCTGATCAAGAGGCATGAATCTCGAGAGATTCTAAATCTGGGACATTATAAAATGTGATTTTCATTAATTTGCCACTCTTCTCATTCTCAGCTTAAAATCCTAATCAGAGTTTCAGGTGAGCTCTGACCGACACTCACTTACCTGATTTGTGGCTGGAACTCACTAACTAGCACAGGTCCTCTCTACTAGCTATGCTTTTTCTCCATTACAACCCAAACAGTAATTGCTTCCCTGCCGGGTGCGGATCCTCTCCCAGCTGTCTGCCTGATAGATCTATTGGTCACTGATGGATAGAGGACTCAATGTGTCTTTATACCTCCACTTGCCTGCTTGGTACATCTCTGCTTTGCAAAACTCTGCCTTATCTTCAGGTGAAACAGTTTGAGGCTGTTCACGGAAACACTAGTAAGTACAGACCAGAACCACTTCACATGGTGCTTAAAGCTTCACCAACTGGGGGACAGCAGACTTTTAGGAGGAAGGTATAGAATCCTAATTAAACACATTTCTGTGAAAATTATAGGCATGTATCTCAAGATGCAGATAACAGCGAGTCAAGAAAAGCAATTGATAACAAGGGAAAATCTTTACTACCATCAAGCAAGCCACTTGTAGATTAAAAATGGGGTGCAAGGGCATTGAGAAACCTAGGGCAGGTGTTTAAGGGGAACACTTAGCTCTGACAACGGAATTTACTGGAGAATGAAATTTCCTTCTAAAGCAATGCCCACTGCACACACGATGTAGGGCCCAGACCAAAGGAGGGATGTTTTAAATCTTGCTCCACGTAGCAGAAACTTCAGAGCTCGCCTGATGCTCTCATAAGCAGTTCAGATTTGATAGTGGGTCAGCCGTTGTTAGGAAAACTTTGCTGAGAAATAATACTAAAATCAACACCTTTTAACAAATTATAAAATGCCAGTAACCTCATTACCAGAGCTTAAAATAACACTTAGAACCTCACGGTCAGAATCTAGAATACAAACCTAAATAGGAATTAACTATATGTCCTTTAATAACTAATCTCTAGGGAGATTAAAAAAAACACAAGCATTTATATAGTCACCTACGTGCAGAAACTCAGGAATATGGATGCAAGTTTCCTACAAAAGCCTTTGTCTCCCGAGGGAAAGAACAAACCCTGAAGTATGCAGAACACACTTCTGTCCCCCTCCCTTCTGTTGGAATGTATAAACTCCTTAGCCTAAGTTCCGTGTCTCTGCCAACAGCGAGGGAACTGCTTAATAGATGGTCATCTTATCAGACAGAATCGCTTGATGAAAATGTAAAATATGATTTGCATAGAACTCATTTAAACAATGCGAACAAGCTACTAGCTTCCTGGCTTCTGTTCCCAGTGGGATTCCCACTGGTGCCACTGGTCTGGGCACAGGACAGTAATGCGTACTGTTACATTGTGCTTCGCTCAAAGACAGTTAACACTTCTAGTGCTCCTCAGCCCAACCGGAAATGCCATCTGCTTATTGTTACTTCTTTCCAAGGCTTTAACACGGATGCCACGTGTTCAAATCAAACACAGATATTGTGTCAAATCAAACACAGACATTGCCAGAAATAGGGCACGCAATGAGGCTAGGGGCAAGAGGGATGGTTTGTCATTGGGATGCGGGACGGGAGCTTGACAAGCCACATGAACACAGAAACGGACCTGGCGCACCGGTTCCTCCTCGCCCTGCGGACACCCTGCCCAGCAACCGACACAACAAAGTAAAGCGCACGTTGTTTACTTTTTTTTCACCCGCTTACGTTACACTCCTAATTGTTCTGGTCCCAGAAAGCGAATCATGCCATGATTCCAAAGGTCCGCCCTCCGCATAAACCTATGAGCACACGTTAAAAAAAAAATGATTTATTGTACATCGTTGCGTTTCTTAAGGCATGAACAATGGCGTACAGAGAGGACGGGTTCTGAGAAGCATCGCGTCTTCACGGACGAGGCCGGCACGGGCACACCACACCAAACGACACACTCCCGTCTGAGCCCACGAGCTCCTCTGGTGAGGGGATGGCGCTTCCAGAAAAAAGGACCCAACGCGTGGTTTATGTCATGTTGCTCTAAACTCTCCGGATCAGCTATAAGCACCGGTGACAGTGTGTGTTTCTTTATAAACTCGTTAGACTTTGGATTTTTTTTACATTCTGCTCCTTTCATTCTTCTTTTCCGAGGAGGGTGTGGATTTTTTTTTACATTTTATTTTTTTAAGGAATATGGTTGCAGCAAAACAGAAAGGATCCAAACGTGGTCAGGGGCCTTGTCTAATGCACTTCTGAAAGGTCCGTTAGAAAGATGAACAGAAAAGCAAAATGGCCGGCACTCAGTGGACCCAGAAACCACGCAGAGCTCTAAGGAACGGGATTGTGCATAGTGAGGAATGCATTCGGCGTGTGATCTGTCGGCCAGCTCTACGTTCCCAGGTTACCAGAGGACAGGGCTGTCTACTTTGCTAAACCCGGGGTCCTTTCGCAGCTCCCAGTAGGTGTCGTTAGAAACCCAGGCTTCCCTTTGATTGGCATCAATCACTTTCCTGTGAAGACAGAACAAGCAGCAACATTAGACACAAATCACGCCAAGGTGACCAGATCGGTGGCCCCTGCTCTGCAGGTAAGACGTAAGCAGCCAGTTAGAGTCCTGTCTGCTTACTGATGACTTGACTATTTCGGGCCGGGAATGAATTATTCTTGTTGTTAAACATTTGACATGGAGGTGGGTAGGGAGTGGGGCTGAGGGCAAGAAAAAATCCCCTCCAGGCAGAGCTAGAAAGTGAAGTACCCCAAGCGAAGCGTGTACAGTAAGTAACTAGAGCTTCAGGCCTCAGCCCCACAAGATAAGTCTGCGCCTCACTCATGGGGGGAGGAGGGAAGAAGCAACCTCAGCGGCTGAGCTCTCCGCAGGGCCTGACCTCTAAGGGCGAGGCTTACCCCTCCCCAGGCAGCCAGGAGGCGCTGCTGTGAGGGAGAGGAGGCTATTCTGAGCTGACCTGTCCTGGCTCCGGAGGGCAGCAGGTGGGCCTGGATACCACAGTTTAATCTGCGATGTAGGCAGAGTCCTGCACATAATCCTGTAATAATCACCCCGATCACGCCACAGAGGGACCATATCTGAATGGACACCAGCTCCCCGTGCCAGAAGTAAAATTAAAGAGGAATGCAGCCAGGGTGACCTTGTGGGCAGAGGGGTTCCCTCCTGTCTGAGGGAGGGATTGGGAACACGTCCCCATCACCTGAAAGGCTGGAGCTGAAGGTCAAAGAACGTTCTGGGCTGGGAGAGACCCGCACTCCTTTCTGCTGCTCATGAACAAACAGAAAAGAGCTGAGGAGAACAACTACTTTCAGAGAGAGATAGAAACATCAATGATGAGAGAATCATCGATTGGCTGCTTCCTACACACGCCTCACACTGGGGATCAAGCCCACAACCTGGGCATGTGCCCTGACAGGGAACCGAACCGGTGACCTCTTGGTTCCTGGGTCGATGTTCAACTGCTGAGCCACACCCCGCTGGGCGGAAAAAATGACTTTTATGATTACAAAAGGTTTTCCTGAGTGCACAATCTGGTCCAGAATTTTCACTGCCAAAGACATTTACTAAAATCGGTTTAATTTTTCTTTTCTTTTTTCCTTTCAATTTTTTTTATTGACTAAGGTGGTTTAATTTTTCCACCTTTCGGTTCCCTGGACATTACACTATCCTTCCTCGTCTCCGGCTGGAGTTTCTCATTGCCTGTGGAAACCATTTGCACAACGTGGACTTGTTAGGTGCACGAACTGACTTACTTAAAAAATTTTGGTACGTGTTCAAGGTTGTTTTCTTCCATGTAGCGCCTCCGGGATCTCTGGAGTTCCTCCACCCTTTGCTTCTCGGCTGCTGCAGCTTCTAGGTTTCCTTCTTCCAAAAATCTAAGCAGAGAGCAGTTCACCTTTGAATAGAGCATCCTCTTTCCCCGATAAAAAAATTACCTCATTTGCATAAAATTACATTCTGGTTCCTGTGAACAGGGACTCTGGGATGCAGCATCCCCTCGCCCTGCTCCAGCCCACACCACCCCGGCCTGCCCTCAGGGAGCGCACTTCCTGTGTGCGTGGATGGAGCTAGCACAGGGCTGCACGCTGGCAGGAGGGGGAGGGGAGCGGCTTGGGCGTGGAGACCTCTCTCTGCTCTGTAGGGTTCTACAGCGTGAGGTCTCCAAGAGCTAGAACAGCGTGGAGTCCCAGCGGGTGCGCCTCATCCACATTAGCAGAAAGCACTTGTTAAAGGCCACAGGATGGCGGGAGGAAACTGGCTGCTCTCCATTTACTTTTAGAACAGATTGAGGAGGAAGGAGCTTTCTCCTGTTTTATGGGGAGAGAGAGAGTAAAACTGACGAAAAAAAGAAAAGGTAACAGTTGGGGAAGATTACCAAAGGCCACAGAAAGAAAATGCGTTGTAAATGAAATTCAGAAAGGAAATACGGAAATAGAATTGAGAAAGAAAAGGCAGACCCAATGGTGATTTGCAAATATTTAAATTCCAAAATGGGAGCAAAGACCAGGGATACAGTATGACACACATCACAGAGGATGCTTACATGTGAATGTCAAACAGTGAGACTGCATGCTCTGGATATGGGGGTGGGGGTGGGGTGTAGAGAATGAGGGGGAAGGGGAGGAGAAGGAATACAAGAGACCAGAGTAGCAGAACATTTCAATACTGGGAACATTTTGGCGGAAGACAAATAAAAACCACAAATACACCGAAAATAGAAAACGATCTTGGATGGAATCTGTATGACAAGGATTTGGAAAAAAGTAAAATTGATTCTGTAAGAATGGGCAACATGAGCACAGAACTATGTAAAAATAATAAAACATACTCTATGAATCAGAAGGTATTAAAGGTACTGCGTTTTGAGTACATCTCACACCCTGTGAGAGCCAAACCATGTTGGGCAAACTCCAGACTTTGACTAAAAGCATTTGTAGGTGCCTCTGTAACTTACTATCTCATTCTTCAGGATAAAAGATGCCCCATGCTTCAGAGCAATAGAAGTAAAAAGGTACAAACCCTGGGTGAGGGGTGATTGTGTATGTAGTGGAGAGAGAGAACATTCATGAATTTGCTGGCTTTTGGTGAATTTGGTGGTGAGAGGGGAAACTTTTGTTGAGCTAAACTTCTGATCACCCTATGAGGGCTATTTTACCCCAGGCCTGATCACCCTGTGAAGGCTGCTTTACCAGGGTGGGAAACGCTAACATTTCTGAGTAAATAAGGGAACGAAAGGACGATTCAACAAAGAAATAAGTGATGGTGGTGCAACTAAGTACACATGAGGTACCTGCCATGATCTAGGGTCTATTTTAAATGCCACTGCCACGCTCACCTCTGATCTGGCCGGAACCGGGCATCTGTGGGTGGGAGGAGGTCTTTCAGGACAGGGTCTAACTCGTTGAGCTCAATAGCAAACCTTGTGAAGCCGTAGTAGAGCTCATAGTTGGTTGGCAAGGAACCTGGAATATGAGGCCAACAAATCATCATGAGAAGCAAAGAGGTCAAAGACACTTAACCCTGGTGTTTAACTAGTACCCAGACCATTAGCGAGCTTGTAGTCGCAAACAGTAGATGATGAATTTTTTCAGGTTATACTTAGTCGGATGGGAAACTTTATGTTGATGACCAGAACTGACAGATTCATATATTTAATAGGCTCTAGCCTTTAAAATAAAACTCTGCACATATAAAGTAGTCTTCACTGGCTAAACTACACCATGATTTTTCTCTCAAGTACTCAGCTAGGTAACTAAATGCCAGGATGATTAGCTATGAACACTGAGATTTCACCAGAAACACTTTACTTCCTTTTAGAAAAGAAAAAGATGCACATCTAACTAATATTTATCGACCTTTTTAAACCAAACTCAAAGGCAAAACCTTTGTACGTGTTGCTCGTTGAAGGATTCCAAGTGCCCGGAGCAAAGCCTGATGCGTCATCAGTACTTAATCAATCACTGCGGAACGAACTGGCCACTCTACACGCAGGAGCGTGACATACACTTGGCGGTTACTTAGGGAACTAACAGCTAACATTAAGGTTAGGGCTGAACTGACAACACTGCGATGGAAATGTTTGTCAGATAGGACTTGTTGCATTTATACTTGATATTCAATGACATGTTAGTGTATTATCAGAACCTGAGGTGTTTTATTACATGTCAACATATTGCAGCTTTTAAAAAAAATATTTTATTGCTTTTTTACAGAGAGGAAGGGAGAGGGATAGACAGTTAGAAACATCGATGAGAGAGAAACATCGAGCAGCTGTCTCTTGCACACCCTCCACTAGGGATGCGCCCACAACCAATGTACGTGCCCTTGACCGGAATCGAACCTGGGACCCTTCAGTCCGCAGGCTGACGCTCTATCCACTGAGCCACACCGGTTAGGGCCATATTGCAGCTTTTTTTTTGCAGCTCAAGTAAAAATAGCACTTAATCTAGTAAGTTGTTAAATTTGTGGATTATATATGTTTATAGGCTATCCTTTGCATTATTAAAACAGAATAAATACTAGGAATAAGAATTTGAGTTTGTGTATTTCATTTAACTAACTCTCCACTAAATATACTTAGCATTTTGAAATGGAGGCAGTTAGCAAGATTTTACATCGGGAAGCCCATTTGTCAGCTGTGCCTAAATTTTGTAACTCATTATCAAACGTTGGGGCTTATAACATGTACATGTTAAATATGAACAGAACTACGTTCGCCTTCGCATCTAGGTTTTTAACCTCGTTACTAAAGAAAACATAAGGTGGGCCATAGGGGGCGATCTGACGTTCCCTCCCTCCGTCCTTCGCTCAGGGGCCTCCCGAGCCAGGTCGCTCCTGGGTCTCACCTGGCCTCCAGACGCACTTCGCAGAAGGGGCCACGCCGCAGTAGAGCCCCTCGTGCCATTTCCCAAACAGCCGGTGCACCACCTTCCCCTCCTGGTCCATCACCACCCCCTGGACTTCATTCACATTGGAATTCCAGTAATTCACCTGGAAAGCAAACCCAGTGAACACACTGATTTCCTCAACAACACCGCCCCCTCTGGTTTCCTTCCTTCCTTCCTTCCTTCCTTCCTTCCTTCCTTCCTTCCTTCTTTTTTTTAACTAGCATTTTTTAAATTGATTTTTTACAGAGAGGAAGAGAGAGGAATAGAGAGTTAGAAACATCAATGAGAGAGAAACATCGATCAGCTGCCTCCTGCACAACCCCCACTGGAGATGTGCCCGCAACCAATGTACATGCCTTTGACTGGAATTGAACCCAGGACCCCTCAGTCCACAGACCGACGCTCTATCCATTGAGCCAAATCGGTTTTGGCTGGAAGATTTTCTTAACCTTAAAGTGTCTTATTCAAACCATTTCCAGAAGTTAACTTTTAGGTCTCCACTCCGTGCTATGGCGCGGCAGTATGACACAGAGAAGGCTCAGCTTTGCTCTCAACCCAACTTTAATTTTATAGGTTAGGCATTTCTTCCTCAGATCCTCCTGTCCTGAATTGTCCTTCTGCTCATGGATTTGAATGATTTTCAGCCAGGAATGCTATGGAAGTAGTTTGTGAGATATTGTTCACGTCGCTGTAAATGGCTAAATTTTATCCTAAGGACCCTGCTCTGGCTTTCTCCCAGCCAAGCTCCTCCCCAAAAGGCGTGAAGTCAGTGGGGATTTACCCCGCCAGACCCCACGGCCCTCGCTCTAGATCAGGCCCCAAGTATGCAGAGCCCTGCACTTAGCCGTCCACATGGCTCACAGCTTATCCACAGCCTTTGCTTTGGAGTCACCCGCAGAAGGGCAGACCAGTCTCCAGTGTGTGACTCTCTAGGCCTGAGGTGGCTGTTTGAGAGGGTGGGGACAGAGCTGCAAGGGACGGTGAGGAGGGTGGGTGGGCAGGAGGATCAGGGAAGACTGGGCCAGGACTGGCTCTCTGTAATGCCAGGCCTCTAGCCTGAGTTCCGAATTGTGGGACCTGGCCTGGCAGGCTTTGCTATGAAAGGTATACATTTTTCAGGATTAAAAAAAAAAAGAACCTGTTTTATTTGACAGGTTGCAGGTTTGATTTACTTATTTCAAATATTTACCCATATGGCATAGGGATTTCATTTGGAATCTTGCCCTGAGCTTTGCCTATAGCAGGGCAGACCTAAACCAAAGTTTCTCACAGCCTACTGAACTGAATGCACACATTTACTGTCATCACTCATCCAGAGCAAATAACAATCCTGGCTCTTCAGTTCTGAGCCACCTAATGAACCTGCTTAAAAAGAGGGGGAAAAGAAAAACATGCTAAGCGAAAATGAATATATTCCATTAAAATGAACACGACCTGAAGGGAAAATGTTGAGTATTAAGGCTCCAATTATGTAACCTGTTTCTAGAATGAGGTCAGGACTAGAAGAGAAGAGGGTGGTGGAGTTTTTGGACCTTGCTGGAGTCTGTAGCACCCCTACACAAGCTCAGTAATGACCGCGTGTCCACGTCTGAGCAGAGATCAGGGAACACGGTGCTCTGCAGGAACCTCCCTCCCAGATTTCCTTTTTATTTGTTAATCCTCACTTGAGGATATTTTTCTTTTAAAAACTATTTTTATTGGTTTTAGAGAGGAAGGGAAAGGAAGAGAGAGATAGAAACATCAATGATGCCAAAACTGGTTTGGCTCAGTGGATAGAGTGTTGACCTGCGGACTGAAGGGTCCCGGGTTCGATTCCGGTCAAGGGCATGTACCTGGGTTGCGGGCACATCCCCAGTAGGGGGTGTGCAAGAGGCAGCTGATCGATGATTCTCTCATCGATGTTTCTAACTCTCTATCCCTCTCTCCTTCCTCTTCCGTAAAAAATCAATAAAATATATTAAAAAAAAGAAAGAAACATCAATGATGAGAGAGAGAGAAACATTGATCAGCTGCCTCTTGCATATACTGCACTGAGAATTGAGCACACAACTTGGGCATATGCCCTGACTGGGAATCGAACTGTGACCATCTGATTCATAGATCGATGCTCAACCACTGAGCCACACCGGCCAGGCTGGAGAATGTTTTCCCACTGATTTTTAGAGCTAGTGGAAAGGAGGTAGAGAGACAGGGAGAGAGAAACATCCATGTGAGAGAAACATATCGATTTGTTGCCGCCTGTGCACACCCTGATCAGGGTCTGGGATCAAGCCTGCAACTGAGGTACGTGCCCTTGACCAGGATTGAACCCAGGACCCTTCTGTCTATCTACTGAGCCAAACAGGCTAGGGCCCAGACATCTTCTCTTGTTAATAAAGGTACTGTTTCTTTCTTGAACTTATCTGTATTATAATAGTGGCAGAGTTGGGTAAGTGTATAGTGACTGGAAGCTATCATCTATATGCATTCCCAGAAAAAGACAACTCCAGTATAATTAGATCCCTAAAATAGATCACTGAATGTGTTGTAATCAAGCAGGAATAAAAATAGGAACATAAACCAGAGAACTTGTTATAGGCAAAAATAGGAATAGAAATAGAAGCCAGAAGACTTATTATAGGCAAGAAGTGTTTTCTGGAATCTTACTGAATGAACTGTTGATGGGTTGCTAAGAAAGAAATTATTTAAGAAGAATTTTTTCCCCCTGTTTTGAGATGATGCCTTTTTTGGCCTCCACACACTCGGAAGTTTGCCCGCCTTGAGGAAAGCCATCAGTTGGTTTTGGTTCTGCTTTCCTACCTGAAATGTTCTTAAGTATCAATGATTCCGGACAGACTTACTTGAGGCTGTTGAAGGTAATTGGTTTATTTTCTTCTTAGAGGAAGAATATCATGTTACTTTTTCTTTACTGTTAAAGTCATTATTTACCTTGACAAATGTGAGTTTGCAAATGCAAACACTGCTTTTGGTATTTCTAATGGTTACTTCTCCATAATGCTCTATCCACCTCCGCCCACTGAGAATGTTGTGTATGCACGTGGTGACTTTATTCCACACATAGCAATCTCCATACCTGGCAAAGAAGACAACCATGATTAAAAAACAATGGAAGTCACATATATATATTACTATTTTTACTAATGAGAATATTCTTTGGCCAAAGCTCCATTTTCCCTCATTTTCTTTTCATTTCTTTGTTGAACATTTCTATATTTTCAAGGACATTTACGACATGATTCATTCACTTAAGGAACAGTCAGTGCTTTTTTATGGGCCAGGAGCTAAACTATGAAGGTGAATAGGGCCAGTTTTTGCTCTCCTGGAGCCAACAGTATGATGGAGTAGATGGATGTGCCAACAAATACTTATAACAAGTATGATGAGGAAGTAACATGAGCGCAGAGAAAGAGGAGACCATAGTCCTTAGATCTGCCTGTAATGTGGGCCGAGTGTCAGGAAAGGCTTGCTAGAGGAGGCTGGGGAAAAGCATCAGAAGTCAAAAGAGCAGGGCTCACCTGTAGCCTGGGAGTGGCGAGCTACAGTGAGTGTGTGTGGTGGGAGGCCAGGGAGAAAGGCAGAGTGGGCAGAGTGGGGAAACCCTCAAGACCCTCCATGCATCTGATTTACCCTGCAGGCAACGGGCCACTGAGGAAGGATTGCAGGGAACAGAGAGGCATGCATTTAAGAAAGATTACTGCAATGACATTGTTTCCATTTCTAAGTTAACACCAAAGCTTCGAGTGATTCTTTGGGAGAAGAGAAGACTGATGTGCATAATAAATAATTCAGCATGAATGTAATGCGAACTCCAGAGAGTAAGATTATAGATTTTTCTGCCAAGGAGCAAGGTGGCATAGCTTCAAGTAACACTTGCATGTTATGTATATTTACAAATAAAATGACACTTCAAAATTGAAAAATGCTTATAAGTTTCTAAAAAAAAATGAGTTGGTATGATGTAGGAACTATATACCACTGGGAAAACTCTTCCTCATGAGTTTGCAAATATTGAAAGTTTATTTTGTGGTCCTGGGAATTCCTCTTTCCCCACCTTCCTCCATATCCAATTAATCAGCAAATTCTGTCATTCAAATAGACAAAAACCAAACCAAACCAACCAAATGAAGACATAAATGAAACTCATCAAACCTTTGGCTTTAATGAAAACTTCAATTAATTTGAAAATATTTAAAGGCTGGGCTTTTACATCAGGAAGCCCACTTGCCAGATGTGCTAAAAGGCTGTATTCTAAGGATTCTATTACTCTTCCTTAATAAAATGAAATTAAAAACAGTCCCTGAATCTAAGATTAACTCAAAATGAAATTACAAATTGTATAAGAAGAAATGGATCAGAATGAGACTCTGACATATAAAATGCAAACTCAAACGGTGACTGGGACAGGTAGGTGCCCGGCGTTGACTGATGACTGGAGGACATGAGGAGATACATAGGAAGTTTAGTGCATATGCTAAAGTTCTTGCTTGCTTTTGTGGGAGAGCATTCTCAGCACTTCAGTAAAACTAACAGATGCTTTGGCACACAGGGAAACAGACCCTGGCGCCCTCTAGGGTTCAAACACCCACTTCGGATTTTGAAAAGCCGGTAAGAGACCAAAAGGATGAAGAGAGAAACCTACTTTGGAAGCATGACGTTCAGCGTTCCCACAGGCAGGATTTCCATCGACTTCCCCCAAAACTTGTTCTTCCATCTGATATCTGGATGGCACGGGCAGAAAACGAGAAATATATGCTCTACAGCTAATGATTTATTCTATGAAAACTCAATTTCGTATTAGACTTAACATTTCACAAAGAGCTTTTGTAATTACAATTGAGTCTCTCTCTCTCTCTCTCTCTCTCTCTCTCTCTCTCTCTCTCTCTATATATATATATATATATATATATATATATGTTTTTATTGATTTCAGAGAGGAAGAGAGACAGAGAGAGACAGAGAGAGATAGAAACATCAATGATGAGAGAGAATGATTGATTGGTTGCCTCCTGTGTGCCCCCAACTGGGGATTGAACCTGCAACCAACCCGGGCATGTGCCTTTGACTGGAATTGAACCCGGGACCCTTCAGTTCGAAGGTCAATGCTAGGGCCAATTCTATATTGGCCAACCAAACCAGCTAGGGCCAATTCTATATTGTTAATTTAACATGACAAATGCCCAAAGATGGCCCAAAGTGAAAAAATTAACTGTTAACAAACAAAAAAATCTACTATCTGTATTTCTTCATAAAACATGTTTCATATTCGTTTTCAACTAACAAAACTGAGGAAAGCCTGGAATAATACATGTGTGTATATGTGCACATTTATATGTGTATGTATACTTTACTATGCCTTACTATCTAGATAAATGTTGTTATAAGTCTTAACTAGATAGTGGAAATAGTTTATACAGAGACAAGTGAGTTTATAGCAAAATTAATGGCAGTATGGATTTACATACACATTTATTTGAAGAGTTATGTGATTTGGGAGACCAGTACACAAATAAAATCTCTAAATACAGATAGCGAAGGTTATGAGAAAGTGAGATTAACTTAATGAATATGTTCCTACACTGGGTGAGATATGACTCCAGGGCCAACACTTCATCTCACACGACAGCTTTATGCTTGCCTTGTGGAAACTCAGGTTTACCTGTGCATTCATAATAACCACCTGATCCCATTGTGATGAACTAAGGGAGCTTGGTGCTGCCTCCACCAAATTTCTGACTCTATGTTGTGACCAAGAAATGATTTCTTTTCTTATTTTGCAATAAAGTGCCATTACTGCACTCTATCATTCTGCATGTTTTCAGGTTGAGGAAGTGTGTATGTATGAGAAGCAAATGAAGCATTCTTCCAAACAAACTATTTATACATAATATTATGTATTTTTGCTAAAGGAATTTTTAAACATTTTATTTTAGGCAAGTTGGTGACATTCTGATAGGACAACGGGCATTGATTCAATAGACTCCAATCCAAACACCTCAATGACTTAGAGACCAGAAATCAGTGCAATATTTATATACTTAGTAGACTGTCACCACAGATGATGTGCCACAGAGCCTTCCTTCAGGGCTAAGATGTATTTGTACACCTTCAGGAAGCAAGAAGATAGCAGATAAAATGTCCATGCTTAAAATATAGACAAGGATGCACCATGAGGTAAAGTGATAGCCTCGAGCTGGCACAGTCAGCTTGGAGCTCTGCTGTCCCTTAGGGCTTGCTTCCTACACAATCTCATCTCCTAGATAACATAGTTTAATATTTAAAACCGGAAATCTAATTTCTTAAACTGAGCCCTGCATCCATTACGAACATTCTCCAAGTTCCAAAGGCAGCAATGTAAACTGAGTTCCAGTTTTGGAGACTAGAAACTGTCTCATCGGACAATGGGTTTTTAAGTTGTAATTGGAAAACAAACCTTGCCAAAACACAAAATTCTTGGATTCACAGTGACAGGCAGAAATGGGTGGGTGATGGCTAACCTGGTAATTGAAAACAAAACGGAAAATTTTAACATCAGTGTTAAAACTTCAATAAACAGCAACTTTTTTTTTACAACGTATACTGTCTTCTGCCAAATAAAAAATACTCAGCTCATCCATCTCTTTTAATAATTTTTTCTCAAAATATACAAGTAAATTATTGAATCTTGAACTTTTAAGACTTCATGTTTAAACACAGAGAACATATATATTTATAGTGGGCAATCATATAAATAAATTGAGTTGCCCATTAACTAGTATCATAACCCAACCCCAAACAGAGGTTTACAAAACATTTTCATCCTCAAACTGCCCAAGTACCTACACAGAAGCCTCCCTGATGCAGTGGGACTTACCTGTTCTGAGAAAAAGCGGAATCCCTTGTCCTCTCTAATGCATTCGTAAGTCTCCCCAAGGACAGGGTTGAATGGCTTACTTCCTGCTCTGAAATAGGTAGAGCAATATCCTGAAACTGCAAATGCAGCAATAAGAACCTGTTAAAACATTTAAGAAAGGAAAATAATATAGGAGGGACTACTTCCAGGTCTGTTTGTCCCTCATTCCTCTAGATTTTACATCCCCCACCAATGGGTGCTGGTGGCATGGCATCTGCATTTTCCATTATTTGCGCAGACTCTTCATACACTCGTGGGGGAAAACTAAGTTAAACGCCTCTCAAGGGGACCAGCAGGCCATTAAGGCCAAGTATGTTTCATTCATCTGTCCACCCAATTTCCTGAGCATCATAAGTTCAAAGTTTCTGAAACCCAGCTTACAGGTTCTGCTGTCTGCACAATCTTAGCGCCATGTGCACAAGGGTTGTGGCTGTTGGTGCTTTTCTGAGGGCAGGTCAAGTGTGTGACAGTCATGCGGAACAGAGGCCTGGGCAAAGCACTAACAGGACGTTCCCTTCCCAGACCTAAGTTCCCGAACAAATGGGCTCCCTTGGCATTCGGGGAAAGTTAACAAAGCAAGGCTAGGCATGCCTTTACCCCGTAAGAAGAGTGATTTTCACATCCTAACTTTAGAAACACTTCAAACAAGCCTAAGTCACAAAGTGTGTATGTATCCTCTAGTGGATTTATGCATGTGGGCCAATTCTTCTCTTACCTATGCAGTGAGAATGTTACGCAGAAACCAACTGTGCCATCCCAGTGAACTCTGCCTTAGCCCAGGCCCGGGGTGGACAAATGCCCGCAGAGCACCGCTCTGCTATTTGTTACCATGCGCTCATAGGGGTCGTCGGTCTCCGAAGCCTTGTCCAGAAGCTCACTGTACTCCATTTCCTCGCAGAGATGCTGCAGAGTGTTGAGCGGCTCGTTGAGCTCCACAGGCATAGACACTTTAGACAGGTCTTTACCGATGTTGTTCCTCAAGATATTCCACAGGTTAATGTTACTGGTGTCGGGGCACGGAGCTGGCAGGCATGTCCGGCGGCCATTCCGGAAGGCTCCTCCCGTAAGCTCCCCGTTCAAGACTGAAGTCGGGAGACGAGGATCATGATGAAAAATACTTTGTTTTCCATAAAACCCGGGAGGGAAATAACGCTTTCAACTAATTCTGTTTGGGATACATTTCTTAAGCCTTTATTATACTCCCTCAAGAATGAATGGGATTATTTCAATACAAGGTCGCTAATAAATGCACAAAATATTAGTGTACGGTTTTTCCAAGCAGGGTATTATTAACTATATAAAATAGTCAAGAAAAAGAAGTCAAATTTTAAAAAGTTAAATATATTTAATAAGAAGGGCTCCAATGTTTGGTTTAAGCAAGAAACAAAACCTCTTCACAATCATTTACCTAACAGATTTTAGAACCATTTACCTCAACAGATTACACAAATACAAAAATCTATCAAGCTATCAACTACAAAAAGGACAATTAATTTGGGAGAGAGTGATGGTTCACTGAAACACCAGCCTTGTAATTTGGCATGAAGAGAGAAGAACCTGCAAGCTCTAAGGATGCATACTTTGCCGAGAAATGTTGTCCGCAACACTGGTGTTGTCTTCCGATATGTTATCACTCACATCACTGATATAAGACTCGTCATCTGAAGCCTAGGGAAGGAATAAAGGGTAAGGATTCTTGTTCAGTATTGAAAGTTCAGAAAATCAAACAATTAAACACAAGATGTTGCTCAACTGAAAAGCCAAGGTGGCAAATGCATTAGACATATGTGCAGTGAACACTTGAGGGTCTTCCATGAATATAGAATGGCTCAAAATAAGTAGCTCCCTGTCTTAGCAGGTGTGGGAGGCTAGTACATAGCCAGAAATATTTCAGTACAGTGCAATAAGAATATACAAAAAGGAGGCCCTATGACTCCCCCTCGACTCTATGAGCCACTGAATTTTAGAGAGAAAGAAAGAGGAAGAGAGAGAGAGAAAGAGAGAAAGAGGAAGAGAGAGAGAGAGAGAGAGAGAAAGAGAGAGAGAGAGAGAGAGAGAGAGGGATATACACTGATGTGAAAAACATCAATTGGTTGTCTCCCATACATGCCTTAACTAGGGAATTGAACCCACAACTTAGGCTTGTGCCCTGACTGGGAATCAAACCCCAACCTTTTGGTGTATGGAACAATGCTCCAACCCACTGAGTAACCGGGCCAAGGCGACACCACCAGCTTGACTGTACTTCTTGTGCAATAACCTTCTTCATTTCCTCTTCATTTCTGCATTGCCAGCGTCTGTGCGAGGGGCCATCGGCCTCCCAGTTGAGCATGCCCAGAAATTTGGAATGGAAATAAGGTCTCTTTCTAAGAGATAAGCTATAATCATCAGATGATAGGTCAGAGGCCAGATAATGTAGTGTCCAGTTTGACTATAATTTGATTGAAGAGGATTAAGGACTGGTAAGCAGTGGGAGCTCAGAAAAGGAGAGTCAGAAAAGAAAAAGTTGGGGCATGTCTCCAGAACGGTGGTCCCTGGGGCATAGAGACTAGATCATAGACACAAATAACCCATCCATGCGGCAGTGTGTCCCTCCTTATTAAGGAGATGGAAGGCTGAAGCTATTATATCCTGGCCCTCCTGGCCTCCAGTTCACTCAACCCACTTCCACTGCTTCCCTGGCTCACCAAACAGCCTCCTGAATACAATTAGGCTCCCCATGCAGATTTGCCTACAGGGAAGGAGACACTAATCAGCAAGCCTGATTATTTTGTCTGTCTGATAGCATCAATTATCACTATGAATAATTAAACAAGTACTCCATTATGAACGGGAGTCTGTGAATCTGGTAATGTATGACTAGGGTCCTGGGAGGCAGGTGCATGGCTGGTGCGCTGTCACATTTAGTGCCTGATAAAAGATTTCTATTTTACCTTTCCTTCATTATGAAAGTGATATATGTGTTCATTATTTCTTTCTCTTTTCCAATTATTTATGTTTCTAAAATCACTGGTAATTACAAACATCCCAAACCAACTACTACTGTCAGAATGTTTTCTTCTAATCTATTTTATATGTATATAAAATATTATTTAGCAACTATTTTTTTAAATCAAAATGCAGTACAGATTTTCAATCTCAAATGATAATATTGCTAATTAACTGTGTGGTAAAACTTTTGGCTGCTGCTTCCATGCCAAAAAAAAAAAAAAAGCTACTTGACTAAATTTCAGTAAAAGAATACATTTCTGCAACCTGACCAAATAAGAGATTCCTTGTTGCCCCAACCTTGTCAAGACTCATGGACATGAAAACAATCCAATAAAGCTTTTATGATAGTCAGTGGTAACCTCCCCACACCATAATTACCCAATTAAATATGCTAGACATTACCCTTCTAAGTTCATCCTTCTAAGTTCATATTCATGTCTCTGGCAAAGATATATTTATACATAATATTCTATATAATAAAAGCCTAATGTTAAGTGTCTGACCCTTCATTTGTTTGACCAGTTGCTCTGATGTGCACTGACCACCAGGGGGTGGGGCAGACGTGCCAATTGGTAGGTTGGCTTGCTGCTGGGGTCCAGCCAGTTGGGAATGGGCGAGATGGGCTGGACATATCCTGAAGCCCTCCCGGGATCCCTCCCCAACCTTGATTATGCACCAGTGGGATCCCTCAGCCTGGCCTGCACCCTCTCACAATCCAGGACCCTTAGGGGGATGTCAGAGAGGTAGTTTCAGCCCAATTCTGCAGGCCAAACGGGACCTGAGGGACCCCACTGGTGCACAAATCTGTGCACTGGGCCTCTAGTATTATATAATATGTGTGCAAACATGAATGATGACTCAAATTCTTTCATTCTTTCTACATTGATCAGCTAGTCTCCTTCTATAAATACTCTATATAATCAACTATTTGGTTACCCTAAAATATGAATCATACAAGAAAATTAGAAAAAGTGCTTAATTCTTTCCGTTTATGTGTCAAATTTAAGAGTCATATGTTGATGTTCAGAAGCATTATGTGCTCAGTAAATGGGAACTAACAGTTTTCATGTTTTTGCCTTTGTTAGAACTTGGATATCTTACAATGATGTTTTAAAAAGTCCTAGAGTTTCACTTTCTTTAACACAAACTCACAGTTGGGGCTGACACACCAAGGAATTTTACCTCATTCTCTGAGGAGCTTGCGGAAAGGAGCACCTCTTGGGCATCGAAGAACTCAGAGACAGATTCTGACATGGAGAGGCGGCTCTCATTTGCTACTTGCTGTGACAGAGGGAGACTGACATGGATTTGCTCACCAGCCTTCGGAAGAGAGAAGCATATGGTGCAGTCATTATTGGTACAAAGAATAGCTATTTGTTCAAATTAGACCATGATGTGCTACTCAGATTTCTAGAGAATGTCACACCATATGTTAAAAGTGGTGACCACAAGTAATTTTCACTTGCAACTCAGAAATGACTGCATAAATGGCCTTCCAATATGTCTAAAGAATGTGAAAGGCATAGCTGAAAGGTGCCATGACTTGATTTCAAATTTATGCTTAATTGATATTAAGTGGAATTTAACAAATTGGGTCCCTATTAATACCTCAAAATGACTATAGTAATGAGTTCATATACTTACATCTGTCATTACTAGCTATATTCCAATTAGTATATTAAACCTCAAAAAGTATTTGAAGAAACCACTATAAATATTCTAAGAAAACAATCTACAAATTATTAAAACAGAATATATAAGTCATTTTGCAAGGGAACATAACCATAGTAAAACTTATTTCAAACTGTATTTTTTATTCAGTAAGTGATAAATATAATTCTCAAGGAAGATATTAAGCTTCCATTAAAATATGTGTAAGAGAACGATTATATATATATATATATATATATATATATATATATATATATATATTACATATGTACATTCTAGTGAACATTTCAGGTTTAAAAAAGATTCAAACTGAGACTTTTAACTAATATTTAAGTGATAGAGTTTTAGAAATACTTCTAGATCCTGGGCAGCTGAGCAAGCATTAGTGTCATCAGAGATCATGGGTCTCAGGCAAGTGGGCAACTTAAGAGAAGCTGCCTTGAGATGATATTTCTCAAGGAGTTAGATGGAAGAACTTGTAGATTTCTAGTAAAACATGTTTTTGGCACAAATATGACCTTCATATTAGTTAAAACTTTCACCTTGTTGTATGTAGGACTGTATCTAAAGGTCTAATATCACTGTTGAACAGTGTTAACTTCTCGTGGTGATAAAACAATAATTTCATAAAATGTTAAAAAAAATAATTACACACTTAAGTTTAGCCCAAATACTGAATGTTCTCCTATCTTCTTACCATTTCTTCAAAACTTCTTCTGAAAAAAATGGAATAATAGCATCTACCTCAGAGGGTTATTGGGAGTGTCAAATGAAATAACACATGTAAAGGGGTTAGCACATGCTCAGCACATAATAAGCATTCAGTTGACAGATATTACCTATTAATTATCATAAGCTGCAGCAATAGCAGCACCATTCGTATTATCTTAGAAAGGTCAGATGACTACTTAGATAGGACTTTAAAAATAAACCTCAAGAACATGTTCATTTAGCACTTTCTCAGCTACACATAAAAGAAAAATTTCATGAGCCATTTCATCATATGAACATTTCAAATGAAGACTGAGACAGACACAGAAAATTCACCAGCGGGGGTAGACATAAACTAAATATTCAGTGGCATCCGGTAAACGTAGGAATAGATAAAAATAGACCCTGATCACCAAGAATGTCAAACTCATGTACATCCTTCCCTCCAAAGAATACCGAACTGTTAGCAACACGAATATTTATGCAGGGAATGATATTAATAGTGTAAGAACTGTATAAAAATAAACAAAATATGCAGTAGATTTAGATGCTATAAAATAAGTACTCCACATCTATTAACATTGAGCCTTACCTCATCAGGGCTAGGGATAATATTTACACTGACAACCTGATCACAAATAATAGATTCTGAGTGTATTCTGCTCAACCGACTCCTTAGTTCAGCATTCTGGTTGAGTGCCTTAAAATAACAAAAACCACACATGTAATTTCAAGTTAATAAGCAAGCATAATACAGAACAAGCACATGGGTACATTTTAGACAACAAAGACTATGATGCTCTTAGCTGTGACTTTTGGAGTCATCATATGCCTGATCCTACTGGTAAAAGGGAAACAAATGGCTCAGAATTAAGAGATTCATTTTTTGTGTAAGACTACTCCTCAGTAGGTTAGAGGGTTGAAAGAGTTCATGGATCTCATAAAAATGATACATGGAATTTTCTCTCCCTTAGGTCAGACCCATTACACCCGAGCCCATCTACCACCACATATATATTACATTTTAGACCTTAGAATAAAAGCTATTAATTCTTTCAAAAAAATTTTTTGTTCTAGTCTCTAAAGTTTGAGAGCCAGATTGTTACCTTAAAAAATATTTGGAAATGAACAATGAATTGGCTTTATATTTTAGAGAATTATTTTTCAGTTTGGTGGAAAAAAATAGTTGTATTTTCATTTTCTAGTAGCACATAATTAGTACATATGCAGCAGAACTAACTCAAGTGCAACCAAAAGGTGCCTTCACTGAACAGCAGAGACATGGACAAGTGTAATGAAGAACAGAACACAGAAGTGCAAGTTATCTGCACCACATCACTTTCCGCACCAGTGAAACACCGCCTGGAGAGCAGCTCCACACAGCACGGCTCCCTACAGGAGCCCGTGGACAAAGGTGCATGCATCAGATGGATGCAGGGGAGCATCCTCCATACACATGAGAGATGTAGCTAACCAGAGTCACATGGAGTTTCCAGGACAGGGCCCAGTGAAAAGATGGACAGCTCCTTTCCTTCTCATTAAAATCAGCAATGAGAAGACTAAAGTCAATGTCTTCTCATTGCTGAGTAGAAGAGGAATGTCAGGATTTAATCTGCCCCAAGGAATGGGCATTCTGTTTTTATCAATATGGAGCCAACGAACACAATAAACCAATATATATATATATATATGTGTGTGTGTGTGTGTATATATATATATATATATATATATATATATATATGATATATAGATATATAGATACAAATGTCATATGATAATTATAAATTGGTGCCTATTAAAACACGGATTTATGTGGCTAATGTCACATGTGCACGGTGAAGTGCATAGTCCTTGAGCATGGAGCATAGAATGGCCTCTGTTCTCTCTTTTCAATCCAGCTTCTGTTCATTTAGAAGAAAATTGTTCACTCACAGCTTTTGACTTTTGCATAAAGTCTTTAGAACTGGTCAGTAAAATATAACATATTTGGTCTGGTGGAGAGTCAAGTATAGATGGGTTAAAGATGGATACAGTCATTACATTTGCAGGTACAAGGAAATATGTGTCCAGTTTTAGTAAATAAACCACATGCTTCAAGGGAAGAATTCTAATGCCTTTACCTTCTGCAAAAGTGCTCAAGATCATTTTTATTTTTAAAATATTTTTTTATTAATTTCAGAGAGGAAGGTAGGAGAGAGAGATAGAAATATCAATGATGAGAGAGAATAATTGATTGGCTGTCTCCTGCATGATCCTAACTGGGGATTGAGCCCACAACCCAGGCATGTGCTCTTGAATGGAATTGAACCTGAGACCTTTCAGTCTGCAGGCCCACTTTCTATCCACTGAGTCAAACCAGCTAGAGCAGGATAATTTTTCTTGGAACAAAAATCTCAAACACTTAGCATTTAAAGAAAAAAAAAAATACTGCTTCATTCCTATCCATTGCCTCTACTACACACATGCCTATTTTTCTTTCATTATTACTCTGTTCAAAGTATATATTGAAAGTTGTCTTAATTACTGAAATAATTGGAACCAGATGTATTTTGCTGTTTTGTACATTGAAGGCCTTGAGGTAGGTTGTTTGATGGTTTTATTTGCAGAATCACAGTCTTGATTTCAGGGTTTCATACAAACCTCAACTAATAGTTCCTCCAAGGTGACTGTACTCTCTGTTACCACTGGAACAGAGTTCATGAAACAACCCCACAAAAACTCAAGGGCAAGGTTAAGTAATGATTTTTCTTAGGTTGGGAGTTTTAAACACAGGTCTGCCATTTATAAGGAACATTTTGTAGAACTATTTGCTCTGGATATTTAAGAAAGTGAAATTCTCATTTAAGCTCTCCTCTTGTCCAATATTCATTGAATGTAATTCTGCCTACAGATATGCATGAAGGCATACAATATAACCTCTAGCCATTAATACCCATAAGGAATGAGCTAAATTTTTTAAAGGAATATTTTATTAATAATATATATGCAGTGGTAGAGAAAAGTTTTACACAACACAAAAATGCATGGAAATAAATATATTGTTTCAACTCTGACAACCCCAAAGACAGAAAGTGTGAGCATACAACTGAGCATGCAATAGCCCACTTCTGTGCATCTTCCCCGGAAGCTCCTCCTTTTACCTTGATTGTGCGGACTGTGTCTGACGTTTGCTACAACTAATGAGCTTTGTGGAGAAGAGCCGTCAGGCAATGCTCAAGACCACATTTATTATTTCCTTCCCTAAAGCTCAACTATTTTCTCTGTATTTATATCGGAGGCCTTGGGAACATTGAGGAATATAGGTATTTTCAGTGAAATGATGCTGCTAGTGATAATTAATATGGAAGATGCCAGGTTATGGCAGAAGCAATGTATGGAATGTACCCAAGGAGCCTGGACGAAGCAAGGAAAAAGGAGGCTGATCCCCAGCCGCTCCCATCAGCCAATGAGCAAGAAAAGCTATGGGGACTGGTCAGTAATAATACTGGTCTACTAACGGCATGGAGGACCAGAGGCCTAACAGGGAGGCTCAGGAACTCTGCCTAGATCCTTCACCAGGCAGGTTCTGCACTTATTCTCACTACTTGTCTTTGAAAATGAACTTGGACTGAATTAAAACTCTCCACATGGTATATGCATTTCCCCAACATCTCATATCCCTCATACACACTCAAGTCTAGTATATCCAAGAAATACACAATTCCTTCCAAAGCTATAAAAGAAGTTATTATCCTGAAGATGTGAGCCAGAGTCAACTGCCCCAATCTCCAACTCCCTGGCTATGAACCAACCAGGTAATGGGTGAGAATTTGCCTTAGACTAGGTGAGACTTTGCTATACATACTCTTTACTGAGTGGAATTGTGGGTTCTGGGCAGGCCTAATGGCTGGAGAAGGATATAAAACAGAGGGCAAGATGGAATAATCAGAGACATAAACTCTTTGGGTCAAAGCAAAACTAGTTCAAAATGAAAGAGAAAATGAGTATGGAAACTGTCTCAGTTAGAGCTACCTAGAATTAAATCCAGGATATCTCTTTAAAATAACCTTATTTTTTTCAATGAAAAAATATATATATACTTGGAAAATATAGTATATTTATAGTATAGTTTATACTGTACTATATTTTGAAAATGCAAAGTAGTAATATATTTTTAAAAACTCATACCTTACTACTCAATCAACCAACCATTGATAGCGTGGTACGTTTTTTCCTATGTATTTTTCTCCTTATATAATGGTGCATACTTCACATGCCATGCATGCCACTTATTCTTTGCATATAAACATTTATTTTATGTTGTAAAATCTTCAAAACATGATTTTAATAGTTGCATAATTAGCAATTATTTCCTATTATTGGCACTTAGGCTGTTATTGAATTTTACTAGAATAAATAAAGCTGTCGTGAATGGTTAAGTGCATAATGATTTTATGCATTAAGTTTTACCTGCTTAGACTACAGATATCAGCCATAGACCAAAGGGTCAAGGGAAAAATCTTTTTAAGGCCTTAATAAACATTGCCAACTCATGTTGAAAATTATATTAATTTGAATCTACTGTATCGCTAAACAAAAAAAGATTTAAAAGATTCCATGAAGAATATCATTGAACAGAACAAATTTGATAAGACTCAGGAAACTCTTGAATTCAGAAACAAACAAATACATATGGAGCTTTTATCTCAACATTGAATATTTATTTGGGGTATGTGAATGCTATCGATACAAAGAATGGTAAATTCTATTACTGGAATTTTAATTATGCTACTCAGCGCCTTAAGCCACATTTTTGCTTTCATTTTCACCACACACCACAGTTCATTAATTCTAAGATGCACATCCCCCCCCCCCCCCCGCCACATTTAACACCTCTGAAGCACGGAGTCACTTTTATTGACAGCAGTTTTTTTCATAGTAATGCACAAAATGAAGGTCCATCTAACAATTGGTGGCATTTTGGTTTAATGAAGTAAAGTAATTCTAGATGGAATATAAGAATCAAATTCTGATGCTCACATTTGTATGGATACAGTGCCCACTGCATTTAGCACAAGCTGTGCACAAATTCTGGGGCCAGAAATGACATTAATAAGAGTAATAAAGTATAATGTGTTGAAGACAGACTCCAGTTAAGTTGAATCTTTTGTTATTTTAGTAATCTGGAGTGCTGAGGTTACCTTAGTCTTGTTGATATGACTTGAATTTGGTGTCCAGGGTTTTATATTAATTGAAACATGAAACTATAGCTGTTGTGAAATAGAGTCATTTATAAAGGGATAGATGTCACATACAATGGTCTGCCCTACAGGCTTGAATCCAGCATCTATACTGCCTCTTAAGGGTGAAAAGTTATTTTTAAAGTTTCAAGGAGGTAAAACGACAGAATTATGTATGTTGTGTACACATGGATCAGGGGAGAAACAACGCTTTAAAAAAGGGATTCACTGTACTATCGAGGCAGGTAACGATTTAGACTGAGTGTGTAGAGAGGAATGCTAATTTCATGTATATTATATACTTCGTGCCTTCTAAAAGGATGGAACATTGGTATATAAAAGCTTTATTGGAAAACAGCATTTTAATCATAAGACATATATCAAATAGGACTTATGTCAAATAAAAAACATGCTTTAAAAAATGTTAGACTAGTTTAAGAAGTTATTTAAACACAAGTCTATCTACTTCCTTTTCTGTGTGGAGATCTGTCTTGCTAATGGGTCATAAAATAAATATCTGGGGATTTAATTGAGGACATTTGAATATGAATCAAGATGTCTTTAGGCTATCTAAAATCACACTGCAATGTGAAGTTATATTAATATCAAAACATTCCGAACAACTGTCTCAGTGTTCTAAAGTTACTTAACAGCTGCTCCAATTCTAAGTGCTATATAAAAAGAGGGACAATAAAATTAGAGTTGGCCAACCAATTGATGGCTCTATCAGTTAATTGTTTCCCACCTTCAATGTCTCCTTGTTTGCTTTCAATCTATCTATTATTTGCTGCTAAATCAGATTCTGCTAACCATTTTCTTATTGACTTTATCAAAACTCTTTAACCTTGATCACAATGGTCATCGCTATCTAGATTCTTCAGTGCCTCCCTGGGTTTCCATCAAAGGTTCCTCTCTCCCCCCCTCCCCCCCCCCAACCTCCCAGCCTGTTCTCTATGTTCTCTGCAGTAGCACCATTGAACCTGCTTTATCCTGACTTAAAACAATTTATCAACATTTATAACTTCAGCGACATACTGGAATATCTACATCTTTCTCCATCCCAGACCTCTTCCTGAGCTCCAGATCTATATACCTAATCAACTGTTAGATTTCCCACAGACACATTGATTTCCACAAAAACCACTCATTATTTACCCTTAGGGAAAGAACTACCATCTATGCAAGCACACAACCTAAAAATTAATTTTGACTGTCTCCTTGTCCCTTTCTAATATTCAGTTGATCTCTGACCCATGCTTCCCTCTCAGTGTTTTTGAAACGAATCCCTTCCTTGTACAAACCCTTCTACCTCCCTAGTTCAAGCCTGCACTATCTCAAATATCTTAGAATCTGCCCAACTAGCTGAAGCCGGTTTGGCTCAGTGGATAGAGCATAAGTCTGCGGACTGAGGGGTCCCAGGTTCGATTCCGGTCAAGGGCATGTACATTGGTTGCGAGCATATCCCCAGTGGGGGATGTGCAAGAGACAGCTGGTCGATGTTTCTCTCTCATCGATGTTTCTCTCTGTCCCTCTCTTCCTCTCTGTGAAAAATCAATAACATTTAAAAAAAAGAATCTGCCCAAATAACTTTGCCTTAATTATATCTATCTTCCATACTGTACCAGTAATCTTTCTTTATTTTTATTTTTAAAATATATTTTATTGAATTTTTTTTACAGAGAGGAAGAGAGAGGGATAGAGTTAGAAACATAGATGAGAGAGAATCATCCATCAGCTCTGCCTCTTGCACACCCCCTACTGGATGTGCCCGCAACCAGGGTACATGCCCTTGACCAGAATCAAACCCAGGATCTTTCAGTCCGTAGGCTGATGCTCTATCCACTGAGCCAAACCAGTTTTGGCTGTACCAGTAATCTTTCTAATGTACAAAAACATGTGGTAATATTTCCAATTCCTGAAATTCCAATCTCACTCATTAGTTAAAATTAAGGCCTCCCTAACATTGACAAGATAAATCTCAACTCCTTTGTATGGTCCCTAATGAACTGATCCCTACCTGCTTAACTCCTCCTACTACTAATGCTTCCTGTTCACTCCATGCTTTTGCCATTCTCCAGATAGCTCTCCAGTGGTCTAACCATAAAGAGTGATTCTTTAAGAGTGAACTGACAGTAAACTTAAACTCTAAGCCAAGGCTATAGTGAGTTACAAAAGAAAGACCAGCCTCAGAGGTGTTGGGAGTAAGACTGGCTCAATGAGGAGTTACAGACTGACACTAGAGGGCGACCATAGCCAAAATGCTCTGATAATACATAATTAGGAGAACTGAACTGTTATAAATAGGGTATAACTAACCATCTTTGTAGTACCAAATTATTGTTTACATCTTTTGAGGATAAAATTGAGCATTTTGGTTAAAAAAATAAAAGAACAACAAAAATCTATTGAGGCTCTAGGTCTAGATGTAAGTAAATATGTTTTGAGGAGAGAAGGAAATATTTAACCCAAGGGATGCAAAGTTGATATATTTAAGCTGTTTTTATGTTTGACATGTTAACATCAGGTCCTTCCCTGTGAGCTTCTGCTGTATACTCAGGCCTAATTCAAGGCTCAAGTCCTCCTGAGCAGTGGCTCTGCTCACAGCTCAGAGCTCTTCAATTCCTCTGAATGACCAGAGCCCTGGGAATCTGCACCATCCACGTGCCAATGTGAATGGACTACAGCATGGTCCGTTTAACTGTTCCCTGATAAACACTGCTCATCTCATGAGTCAGATCATGAGCTTCCTGGGAACATGGCCAGGGCTGCTTCTCTGCTGCCATTCCACAACTGGCATCATATTTCATGTGTGGCCAGTTGAATGAAATAAATAAAAGAATAAACAAATGAGTAACTATTAAAACTTCTCTTTCTCATCATTTCTAATCTCACTGGATGTCCCAACCTAAACTTATGGTTTGCCATTCTCTGTCTTACCAACAAATAAATAAAAGCAAGCAAGCAAGCAAAAAACAAACACATTTTCTTATTACAAGCTTATCTTATATTACTAAGCCTCCACAAACAGATGCATCTTAAGGAAACATTGCAGCGCGTAGGGGCAAGAGTGCATTTTACGTTTATAAGACGACATTTACTTGTTTACGTCACCATTATTTTGATCTTCTGGTTCGCGATACTTTCAGAATAATTTATAGAAGGCCAATGAACATGGACTCATGGCATGTATTTGTTACAAATACATGCCATGAGAGCTGTCCAGGGAAAAACCATTAATGTGCTTATGAGTAAAACCCTCTGCAGACCGGCACACAGTTGCTGCTTTTAATGCTCATGCTCCCAAGTCCCTAGTTTTGCACTGGAAGCAGGATATGCACCTTAACTGGCAGTGTTTCACCTTAACTGAACACAGAAAGCATGGTCCAGATAACAGCACTCAATAACATGACACTTCACATTGAAGATAAACTGACAGTTCAGGTACATAAAACATGGCAAGATGGTTTCAGTCTGATTCCTAGGGACTGAGGGAAAGTGCTCAGGCAGGAGTTGACCCACACGGAAAACCACTTACCCAGGATTTGCTTGCTCCTTCACTCTGATCCAAGGCACCAGGAAGTGAACAATATTTTATATAAACACTGAGTTCTCATGAAAAATCACATAACACCATTGAATTCTCAAAGAAAATTTTAAAAGTGCATTTATAAACTGAAGAAAATATTTATTTCAGAACAGGTACTCAGTGTGAAAAAAGCATAAGTATAGCTATAAAGGATTTTAATCAGAAATTTCAACTTTGAAATACATGGGATTTAATTAATATTCATAAGGTAAATTTAATATATTTGAATACTACATAATGAATATATATTGAGTAATACCCAATAGATAATTTATATTGAAACATGAGTGTATAACTTTGAGGAATATAACTTAAATAGGAAGAAAACCCTCGGAATACAAATCAGGAAAAAAGAGAGATAACAGTAATTAATAATTTTCAACAGATTGAAATGAATTTTAAGTGGAAAAATGTTAAGTATGGAATACCAAGATGTTTAAATATATATTTATTTATTGATTTCAGAAAGGGGAAGAGAGAGAAAGACAGAAACATCAATGTTGAGAGAATCATTGATCAGCTGCCTCCTGCATGCTCCCTACTGGCGATCAAGTCTGAAACCCAGGCATGTGAATCAAACCTAGGACCATTCAGTCCCCAGGCCAACACTCTATACACTGAGCCAAACCTGTTAGGGCCCTAGTAGATTTTGTTCTAACATTGGATTGAATATATTCTTGACCATATTTTAGATGTGTAAAGCATGTATAAATGCAGGATTTTTTTTCTTTAAGCCAGAAACTGCCTTATACTTGACCATGAAGAGGCATTAAAAGTATTTAATCAGCCAAAATCATTATATATTTGCAAGTAAGTCTGGTTGATTTCATTTTTACCTTGACATTTTATGGAAGAAAAGTAATAGCATTTAATACTGACACTCAATGTCTTAGGAGACTTATAGTCCCATGTACCATACAGGGATGGGAGTATGTTATGAGCTTGAAACACACATTCTCGTTTACCTGAGACAGTGACTGTCGGAGTCGTGCCATCTGTGTGCTGTGGCCTTTACTGTGATCCTGCTCAGAAACCATCTGCTTAAGCTTCTCCTTCTCTATAGCTATGCTATTAAATGCAGACTTCAAAAGGGAATGAACTGGGTGGAAAGAAAAGTGAAAAACAAAGATCAAATGGCCAGAAAGAATGTCCAAAATTATAAACTTTTTTGCATTTTAACTCAGGCATAGATGTTTTTTTTTGGAAAGGTTATATTACAGCCTAATTAAAAGTCAGTTTTAAAACTGAGTCTATCATAATACTTATACAAAAAACAAATATGGTAATGGCAATTATTCAGGGTAAATAGCATTTCATACCAGATATGCCAACAAAAACTTAGGAGCAGCACACCAATTCTAATATCAATATTTATACATTAATTCACAATTCCTAGGAAGAAACGGGAACAAGTTTTACTGTGCCATAACTGATGAGAGCATTTGAGCAGTTCTGTGTACCATGAAGACACACACACATTATTTGAAACTATCTAAAAATTATTCCCCAAAAGTGTGCACCCCAAAGAGAGCATTTTATAAGTCCTGCCTGTAGGGACAGAAAGAAAAAAAAAAGTTTTCTTTTTCTTTGCTGTAGCCTTCTACAATTTATGAGAAGCACCTGGCAATTAAACCCCAAGATTGTTAGCTCCTATGATTCAAACAGACACTCTGCTCAAACTGGGAAACAAGATAAGCTACTCTCAAGGCTACATTCGTGCATACCCCTCCTCCCTGCTGTTTTTACAACTCGGGGATAATTCGCACCATGGGGTCTCTAGTTAGTAAAAAGTTCCCTTCCCCCATCCCTTTCAAACACCCCTCTTTTGAACTTTTAATAACTTTTACTCTAAGCATGTTTTACAGGCTTAGGAAAAATACTGATAAGACACCTCCCTAGGACACCTGCCTGGACTGACTCCTGAAAAACAAACCAACTATAATTTTTTCAAGACAACTTCCCTGATGTCTACTCAGCTTCAGCCCCAAATTCCCCTCCCTTCCTTGTTGCTTAGCAACAGCCTCCGCTTCGAAGAGCAGGCTGCCATTTACTTCTTGCCCTGTATTGATTAGCAATACTTGGTCCTTTCCCTTCAGGGAAAGTAAAACAAACTTCCTCTCCACATCTCTTCTTTTCACTGTGAGTTCTTTCACAGCCCGCATCCTCAGCCACACCCTATCACTGCCAACAAAAAGCAGGCAGCTGATCTAGAAGGTGCTTATTAGTTCTCTTTGAATTAGAAACTGATGTTGTCTTAAGAACAGTACCTGCAATCCTTTCTTCACCAGGAATATCTTGATGTTAGAAGTATTTTGATTGAAAAGTAACAATGAAAACTCTAGTTTCCTTCCCAACTCCTGCATACCTAACAACATACATTGGTATAATCTGAGGCAGTCTTTGATTTTAAATTACAAAAGGTTGAATTTACAACTCTCATTGTTACAATAACAGAATTTCTATAATATACAGGATCTACTAAAAAGAGAAATGTCCTTATTTGAGAAAGGTTATTCTTTTAGGAGTGGAACATTTTAGCAAAAAGACTGGCCCATATTAAAAGAGGGAAAACGGTGGGATAACAAGGGACTCACAACCTATTGATTTATTACTGCATTCTCTCCATCATCAAATTAAAAATAATAACTTATTAACTGAAATACATCAATCCTACTGGCAGCTGTAAGAGCAGACTCTCAGTCATTTCAAAATCCATAATTCTTTCTAAAGGGTTCACTCGACAGTCAGAAAAGCCCATTTCCCCGCCTAGCACGGTTGAAAAGAAAATATGTTGTCTCAAAAGGCTTTAAAATTCTATTGAAACTTGGATTTCCTGAAAGCAACTAAATTCACAAAGCTTTCTTGGGACTACCTTCCAATGTACTCATCTTCCTTTACAGCTGTGCTGTACTTGACTCACACTTGTCTCATTCTACCTGCTCCTACTCTCCCTCTCCTGATATGAGTAAAAGTTACTGGTTCTACTGACTCTAAATCAGTGCTATTTTATAAGGAAAAGAATATTACTCTAGTCTAGTGACATAATTAGCATCCAGCTAAGGAATGTAATAAAGGTGTACGGGGGGGGGGGGGGGAGAAGAGCAGGTGAAAGAGGGTTGGCACTCCAGAGTCTCAACTGAGAAACCTATAGAAACAGAGGGGGGGGATGATTTAGCTTAGTTGTTTTAGGGTTACAGCATTAAAGAAATATCTGATGGTATATCTGTGCTGATGGCTTGAGAAAACAAATTTTTGTTGATGTCAACATTCCCAGCCTGGCTGGCCTGGCTCAGTGGTGGAGCACCAACCTATGAACCAGGCAATTCCCAGTCAGGGCTTATGCCTGGGCTGCGGGCTCCATCCTCATCGTTGGGCAAGCAGGAAGCAGCCGATCCATGTCTCTCTTTCATCAGTATCTCTATCTCTCCTCTCTCCCTCTCTTTTCCTCTCTGAAATCAATGAAAATGCATTTAAAACAAAAGCATTCCCAGAGGTGCCCTCCATGTGCTCCCTTTGGTTTCCTGTGCCACCCGGCTCTTGAGTATTGGCTGAGATGTTCCATTTAACACACATTTTCAAGAATAAATTATAGCCTATTACCAGCAGCCCCAGGGGAAATAAATGTGATTCATTTATAGAGAGGTGTCAGTGACAGAAAACAACACAAGGTATACTTTCTCTAAGAGATGATGCTTTAAAAAAACAATGTATTAGAAGGCACTAACTTAAATCAAAAGTGCATTTCCATGGCTGAAAATGTACATACCACCGCAGGAAGGGACAGGGTTATTTTGGAAACTGAGGCTTTTCTCCGTAAATACATACTGGACTGCTCAGTCCACCTGCACTCCACTATCCTGCATTTTATTTATCCCATCCTACTCCCTGTGGGAGATAACAATTGAACTTATGCAACGTGACTTGTTAAATTTTAACACTGAAAAAGCAACTTCAAGTGGGGCCTAGTTCCCCTCCTCTCGAATCTGTACTGGTTTGTGAAGCTCCGACCAGTAGAGCAGCTGTCCCTGAACAGGACCTGCAGCTGCCACCCCAGCCCACCCCATGCTTTTGGAGCTCTTAGTTGCCTTGAAGAGGGAGTCGGACATAGTTGTGTGCAGCTGTCCAACCAACTTGCCAAGCACATGGGTGAAGCCACCTTGGATATTTCAGGCTGAGGAATAGCACTGAGTGAGCGCAGTCAAAGCCACGTGGCACAGAACTGCTCAGCTGAGCTCTGCCGATTCCTGACCCACAAACTGTGGAGTGAAATCAATGAGTTGTTTAATAAAAAAAGGAGAAAGACTCAAACAGAATCTATGTCTCTTTTTTTCCTTGCTAAAAATAACCTAAAATTATGTATTAAATTATAACAAAAAAACAGTGAAAAATGTTGAGTAGTGGCCTGTCTAGGAAAACTCTTTGTCTTTCTTTCTTCCTTGCTGCCCCACCACCAATGACACTTTTTTTACTCAGTCAAAACAGTAAGCCTATGACTTGTGCTGTCCCAAGAAGAAGGCATTGTATCCCACTGCATTCTGTATATAGAACTCCCACCAGTACATAAACCATTCCATCTTTCCCCACGACCACCCAGACACGGAGAAAGGAGCAAATGGCAACCTCTCGTTGAAGAAGAGAACTTCTTGAAAGGGTACGTCAGAGTTGGTGTTACCTTTCTGTGCAATTAGGCAGAATTCCTCTTGAAGTTTTGTATAATCTGTTGAACTTTCCAGAGGGTCCGTGAGGTGGCTAGGGGGAGTCTGAAATTCAATGTCTGCACAAAGGTTGGGGTTGGAGGAGTGCAAGCGAACCGGTGACATGGTGGCACTGAAAGGAACCTGAAAGGGGAAGAGTCATTAGTGAGCACCAGTGCGCCGTGCATTCTCCCACACAGAAAAGGTCTCTTCCCGTCTTCCAAATAACAGAGTCCTCTCTGGTGACACACACGGAGCCACTCATGTACTCTGCAGGGGGTGGGGGTGGGAGGCAGCCTTGTTCCCCATAGTAGATTTAGGACTGCCACCGACTTATTGGCTTTTTAATGGTACAGGGTGAGGTGGCTCCAGAATGACAGCAAGAAAAGGCGCAATGGCAGATAAGTTTCAGCTCTGAACCCACAGCTGTATCTAAAACACCAATGGCAGGACATACTAAACTGTGACGTGACTGTCCTTGTCTTACAAAGTCTGGGTGCTCGTGGCAGAGGACTTCTTATGCTCACTGCTTTCTGAGCTCACCAACAGGTAAAAATTCAAGAGGCGCACATACAGGAAAATTCACTTGTTCCATAGCCATTAGATAAAAACATAAATTAAGTTTAGTTGTAAATATAATGGCTTAGAGAGACTCACAATTAAGTTTGAAATTGATTTAACAAAATGGTTCCAAATGACATATATATTGCATAATTTACTGTAGTTTACCTTTATATGTTAACACAATGCTGTTACATGTATGAGCGTGGCTTATTACCTGGCCAATATAGAAAAGCATTAAGTAAAATAAGTCATATTACTATAGATTTCTCCAAATGGCTAGAAATACTTCCCTGTCCTGGCTGGATCTGGACTGGATTTGTGATGGGTGAGGGCAAAGCACATTGCGCTCTCCTTCTAGAACATTCCACCTGACCACTACAAATGCTGTCAGCCAAACATTCTTGGAAAACAAGAATACCAATTCCTCTTGTAAATAAAACTAGTAACCTCCCTAGCTCTTACTGCACAGATGTTCATTCAATTATCTTCAAGAACCAGACTCTTAGATTCCTTTGCAAGCTGAATTTTTAATAAATGATAGCATTACTCATATCCTCTATCTAATGGAAAATATGCTATGGGAGGAAGAAACCAATATACTGTCTGGTATTTATGTATCTCAGAACCTGGTCCTTTCCCTCCATTTTTAAAATATTTGCTTTAAACTTCCCGACAGAAAAAAAAGAGAGAATCATCACAAACTAGTGCACATGCATGGCGGACACGGAGGCCAGACAGAGGAGTTGAAGAGAACCAAAAAACTCTGACCAAGCCGTAGTTTGTGGATCTGGGTAAGGGCAGTTGATACTGGCTGGACAGAGGGTCCTCTGGATGTAACTTTGCCTTGGTAGGAAGTTATATATCTCAAAAGATACCAAGGCTTCCTGGGGAAGGAAGTGAGCATGAAGCTTTCCCCACTAAATTCCGCTACCCTAACCATGTGAACGTATGTTATCTGAATCGTTTGGTATCTGCATTTATCAAAGTCATGATCCCGTCCTCCATGGGGACCTTGGCTGCACTGGGCTGGAGATGTGCACACTCCTTCATCTCATCAAGCTCAGCTCCTGACTGGCCACAGCAGAGACGCACGCACAGGCATACACAGAATGGCGGAGAAGCTATTTGAGATAATGGAGTCCTTAGGCTTAATACTTTGTTGGAATCCTGTCCAGGTCACTTGTGAGAACAATGACGGAAGTCCTTTGGGGATGCTTATAAAGGAATGGGGTTTATATGGGCGAGTATTTAAAGGTAGATAAACAAAATTTCTGACCTTCACAGGAGTGACCCTAAATCTAGAAAGAGCAGTCAGTCCATAGCCCTTTAGGAAGGACAAAGAAAACCTCTGGGAAGGGTGGTGGAGATCAGGAGGTCTTTGGAAGAGGCTGTGCCTTGAGGAAATGGGTAAGTCAGAAAGTTTCAGATTTAAGGATATGGTTTCCCAATACAAAGAACTAGAAGAGCCGAAACCGGTTTGGCTCAGTGGATAGAGCGTCGGTCTGTGGACTGAAGGTTCCGGTCAAGGGCATGTACCTTGGTTGTGGGGACATCCCCAGTAGGGGGTGTGCAAGAGGCAGCTGGTCCATGTTTCTCTCTCATCGATGTTTCTAACTCTCTGTCCCTCTACCTTCCTCTCTGTGAAAAACCAATAAAATATATATTTTTTAAAATAAATAAAATAAAATATTTTTAAAAAAAGAACTAGAAGAGCACTGAGAAACAGGAATGTGGGTGTTTGGTGATGGGGAATGTAATGTGTTGATGATCAAGGAGAGGGGTTTTATCTACACTCGGTGCCTTCAACAGTCCAAGGACTGGTCTGGCATGGAAGAGGGCTGTCTTCCCTGGCATTGCAGGGAGCTGGGCAGGGAGGTGGCTGTGCGAGCTGGTGAGAGGCTTTGATGGGAGACATGGTGTAATGGGGGCCCAGGGAGCACAATCCCTGAGATCACAGCCTCTATTAACATTTGGAATCAGATTCTCAGAAGAAAAATATACACTACAAATTTACATTTTGAACATAGTGGAAGTTTAAATTGGCAATTAAATCAGTCAACGTGGGTTTGTATATAACTCCCAGGGAAAGACACCCGGCATGCTGCATTCAAACTGCATTCAGGCCCCTGAAATATTAAAAACTAATTTTTATATGTTTCCTACTGAAAATGTTTATATTTATATCTTCTTTTTTGTTGTTGTTGTTAAAAGAAGTATATGGAACGAGCCATCTGATAGAAGAATCATGAAACGAAGTTCAGAATACAAAGGGGAATGTATTAATCTAACTCTAATTGAGTATCTCTTCAGTCTGGGGGCTTAGTATTTTACTCATCAATCTAGGTATTATGGGATCACAAAATTCAAGTGGTAACTAGGTTCTCGGTCAGTGAAGGCTGGCATGGGAGCTGTCTGCAGCTCTCGATGTTTGTACCCAGGACCCTCAGCATGGATGTGGCCTTTGCAGCCTGCTTAGGAAAGAAACACAGGGCTTTCCTTGAAATCCTGTGACAGGGAGGAAGCCTGATCCTGGAATGTTCTGGTACCAATGACCACAGTTTGGAATGGAGATGTTAGGAGATGCTTTTAACACGTGTCCATGAAGAAATTAAAAGACAAATGGATTGACCGGAGCTACAGGCACTGAAATTTCGCGATGGTAAACAAGTACGAACAAGAGAGCACAGAACAGCAGGCCTAAGTGCAGATGACTCACAGAACCAGCGGAAAGGTCTGCTGCTGTTATTCTGCATTGTGGGTGCAGGGACCCCATGGGGAGGGCTGAGAGCCTGGACTCTCAGGGTCCATTCATGCGGAGGGGCCAGTGTTTCTCCTTTCCCACCCCCTATTCTTCTGGGTCTGGCTGATGTTGCAAGTGGACCATTTGGGTGTTAGTGCTAGGGAACAAGCATAAATCTCTGAAACATCTCGTTGGGTACACTTTTCATTGGCAGCCAATATCAGCTGCCCAGACACCCATGTGGGCAAGAAAAACGAGTGACCAGTAGTCATTTGGAAGAAGTATAAGCAAAAGGTACTAGCAGGTTAGGATGGGCTCAAAATGTGTGGGGTAATGTTAGTGTTGGGAAGAGGAAGGAGAGCCACTGTAATAAAAGGAATGGGGGTGAGTCACCAGTGTCAGGTCAATGGGTTATGGGTGAGGGGCCAAGGGGGCCCGCTGAAGGTCCTGCTAGATGTTCTATGCTCTGGTGTGCATGAAGTTACAGATTTCTGAGGGTTTAGAATAACCACCCCCCCAAAACACACACACACACACACACACACACACACACACACACACACACACAAAACTAGTCCTGAATTCATTGCTAAATGTTGCCAGTAACTTTTCTCATTAGATGCATCTAGGTTATTCTTAACTTCCATGGTCACAGCAACCCTGGGAGGTATGCATGAATACTTTCATCTTTTAAAAGCCTTTTCTCTTCTATTCTCAGTTTTTAAAACTATAGGCCCATTCTATTTAAATAGGTTCTATTCCCAGCTTTATTATATTCACTATATGTATCTGCCATTAAAAAACACAGAGGAAACACTCACTTCCCTACATGCCATCTTAGAAGTATACTATTCAAGGAAACATTAGTATTTTCCTCTCAATGCTGAGATAATGTTTCCTAATAATCATCTTGTTTCTTTCTTTATAAATGAAATATTACATTTAAGAATTATTTAACTGATTATACATCTCTTTACCATGTAGGTGGCATATACTGTATTCATCTGCCTTTGAGTATATGCATAAGAAAAACATTAACATAATAATTTGCTTGTTCTAATATTAAAAAAATATGAGTTTAAGAGTCACTGGTTCATTTCACAAGCAAAAGCAATTCCGTTTCTCGAACAATTCAGCTAAGTACCTTGATAAAATGCAAGAGTCAGTTGCCTAATCATAAAGTAGAAAACCAATCTTCACTCCAGTACCCATTCTCCTATAATAAATAAAAACTTATTCTAATCTTAAAATATACCACTAGCAAGAGTCAAGACATACTATCTAATAGCCGAAAGACTAATGTACATAATTGTTATGAACTTGTACTCTATTTAAAAAGTGGATAGGATGCCATGATTAAACAAATATTATGATTTACTTTTTTCTAGCAAAGGGTTCTTGTACCTGCATGTTCTGCTTTATGCTCCATGTGGACAGTTCACTATTCTGCACCCATTTTCATTTTAACTTTGTTATTTGTCTTATCTGCCTCAATACTTCCTCTGTCCTTCTAATATCCTTTCCATTTAAAAAAGAAAATCCAAACCAACCTCTACAGATGGATTAAACATCATCTAACTTTGTGGTTGTTTTGCTTTTATGATACTTTCTGATTTTCAGCTTACAAACAATTTCCCCTTACTAAGTGTAACTTGTGTAGCCACTTGGAGATGACATCAAAATCCACCTTTTCTTACCCTCTCATTTCTTTATTCTCACATCCTGTTCAAATAGTCACATTGCTACAAAAAAAGCACGATGTATGCCTGTAGCAACATGACTTTCCTGAGATAAACAGAACTCAGCAAAGGTTCCACTGTCAGTGTGGCAAACAAACACACACAAAAAAACAATATTGTTTAAGAAAACCCCACTCCACTGAAATTTTTTTCTCACATGACAGCAGAAATAGAGACCCGGATTGTGGAATAGTCACACACCAATGTCCGTGTCCACTCTGCCATGCAAAGGCCCCCAGAGAGCATGCGGAAGCTATGCCAACACAGGCGTGAGCCAAAGCTGACGCTGTCACACACAAGTGGCAACGTTAGAACAGGGGAGGTGGCACACGCACACAGTTTCCAATGTTATTAAATGTCCACTTGAGATTGAAATCCACTCACTGTTGTAGCCACTGCTGCTGCTAGCCTCTGCCGGCGCCGGGTGGAGCCGAACTGGCTCTTCACAGATGGCCCTTCCTGACAGTGAATGAGAGAAGAGGAGGGAGGAAAAAACACGGGATGAGGCAGAGAGAGGGCAGGGGATGGGAGAGGGCGGGAGATAATCAGACACGGGCGAAGGGGAGTTTTTAACTGAAATCGACTTTTCCTAAATCGTAGCATTTAAAAAGAGCTCTAAGGGAGCATTCAGGCTGTGAGAAAAGTCCATCCTTCTCATCACAGAATATCCAAACACGTGAGTCTGTTAGCTAATATAGCCCCCCACGCCCCCAAAAGAGATGGAAAGGTATGAACCGACAAATGGCTTGTGCTTTCAAGGTAAAAATACTTTTGTACACTGCTTCATTCATGCAATGTCGTGTTATAGGAAGTCAAAAGGCATTCACTAAATGGAAGCAAAAAAAAAAAGTTCAGGAAAAAGTAATTAAAAAAATAATGTGCAAAAATGAAAATGAACAGATTCCCATGGGAGCTTCTGTGGGCCAGGCAGGGTGATTTTGTTTCCAGATGGGAGGAAAAAATAAGAGGTGGGGTCAACAGAAATCTTCAGCTCCCCATTTATTCCCTTCCTATGAAGCTCTCTGAAATTCCACATTAGGGATGGCCTTGGGATTTTCAGGTTGAAGAAATTTCTAAGCGGATCCTCATAGCGTTGTAAGAAAAAAAAAAATCTCAATTTTCTCAGTGTGTGGGGACAATGCCTACAGAAATCAGCCATGAAAGCCTGAAGCATAGGTTTCATTCGGTGACGTGCACCTGTGCATAAACTGCTGGAAGAATCCCTGAGCTTGCTTTCCTTTTTTCTCTTCTTGGGCGGGATTGAGGAATAGTGACACTTCCTTCTAAACACTCAACTCTGCCTCCATTGGACAGATCCTGGCTCTTGGGCTGTGAGCAATATTTTTTATGCCAGTTAACTGAAATGCACTTAAGAGTCACCAAACAGCCCAGATAGAGAAAAACAGCAAGATTGCTTCGGTCGTTAACAATAGAAAAATATTTTAAATCCCTCTATCTCCAATTCTCTTTATAGTTGCCAAATTACAATCATATTTCTCTTCCAAGTTCTTAAGTTTTCTGTGTATGATATGTACATATGTCATTTGTTTTCCACCAACATTTTTTTCTGTATAAAAATCCCTGTATGTTTAATGTGTAAAAAAAAGAACTTATTTACAGCCTACAGTGTAATCTGAGCATCTGTGAGATCTAAGATGGCCACACAAAAACAACATCCGGTCATTTATCTCCTACTCACACCTCTTATTATTCCTCCTCTCCAACATGAATTACATCTAGTATGTAATTCATGCTATTAGCAACACAGGAAACTGTAAGCTCTTTTACAGCAACCCTTTCAAAACCATTCTGTTCTTGCAATTAAAACACAGCCCGATTATTACTGTACAAGGATGATACTGGAGTTTTTATTAGAACCAGGAAATTTGAAGTTTGGGAGACAGGAAGTCCTTTGTCTAAAAGGTAATCTCCACAGAGCCTTCTAGGACTAACGTTGCCTTCAATGAGCTACATGATGGATTCTGAGGCTAGCATCCCAATGGCTTCTCGTGGAAATATGGTCATGACCTTCACATTCCAAATCAATGGCACAATCTAACAACCTGTGTAAGAATAAGCAATTCAACACCCGGTATAACATGCTCATTTTCACTCTGCTGGGGTCCATTTTTCAAGTGATCTGTTTTACAATTATTTCAAAATGAAAGCTGCTACAGAATACTGAATGCAAATTCAGTGAAAGCACTTATAACGACAACAGCAATACCAATAACCGCTACCACCAACAGTCACAAATGGCTAGTATTTCCAGGTTACAAACAGGAGATGGAAAACGAGCCACTCACTGCAAAGCCTCTCAAGTTGGCTGCAACAGTGACTATCAGAGTGAGTGGTTCAAGGACTGAGATGATTATGGGCTCAAACAAGTTCGCGGCACCATCAGATGGAATTCCCATGGTCAAGAAACGCTTTAAACAGGAGGGGAATCCTGTACATTAGAGTGGGAGGGGGTGGCAATCCACGACAGTAAAAATAAATGTTATGTCTTTCTGTAGGTGAAATGCTGATGAGCAATGGCATTTATATTGATCACAGTCATTCCTGGTTGATTTCATGGTTCCCCAGCCTAAGGGATCCTGGGAGGCCTGTTGGTTTGAGTGAGCAGACAAGGTCCAGAGATGGTACCAAATTCTGCAGCCTCCTCCCACCATACCTTCTGTTTTACCAGTCAGTCCATGTGGAAGTAGGGCTTCTCTGGGAATGATTAATAGCTTACTGTTGGCCCCGGATCTGTTTATTTCCACTTGGAGATGCAATTAAAGCTACTTTTGTAAGTTTAAAGTTTTCTTTGAGTGTGGGGATGAGCGGATTCCAACTTCCCTCAAAAATAATTAATCCAGAACCACAAGGGCCATTTTGTTATACTTTTGGCAAAAAAAAAGGAAAGAAAAGAAAAAAAGCAAAACAGCATAAATAAAAACGTAAAAATAAAAAGTACCCCTTCCCAATGTTGCAGCGGTATGAATGAAGAATATTTGCCTGCTTTTTAAAATAATTTCTTCTAATGACTTTAAAAATTTTTATACACCTCCTGCACATTGAAAAGCACAGCCTGCAACTGTGGGTATTCAGAGTTCATCTTATTTCCTTCAGGAAAACTGAGCAATATGGGGACCATGGTGGCCTCGTGGCCACGCAGGGTGGCTAGGGGCACTGCACTCAGACTCACTGAGAACCAATTAAGACAACAGCTGTGAATGGAAATCTGTTCAATGGCAAACCTTATAAAAACAAAATTAAATTAATAGCTAATTATAATCTATAATTTTATAATGGGTGCTTTACCTGGTTATAATTACCATAGAAACCAGGATTTAAAAAGAAACAAAAACAAAACAGTCCTAGCTGGTTTGCCTCAGTGGATAGAGCGTCGGCCTGGGGACTTAAGGGTCCCGGGTTCGATTCTGATCAGGGGCACATGCCTGGGTTGTGGGCTCGATCCCCAGTAGGGGCATGCAGGAGGCAGCCAATCAATGAGTCCCTCTCATCGTTAATGTTTCTATCTCTCTCCCTCTCCCTTTCTCTCTGAAATAAATAAAAATATTAAGAAAATAAAAAAATAAAAACCAGCCACAAAACTAGACAATCATGTGCTCAAAACAAATGAAACTGCCAAAACCAATTTTAGGTAATTTTCTTGTGAAGCCATTTGGCACATTTGTCTGTACAGAACTAATTTTCCAAACAGAGGGGGAAACATACTGAACAAAGGAACACAAGAAATTGTGTTCAGAGAATGTGGACATAATAAATAAACCATGAATTTTTAGTGCTTATGAAAACTTATTTTCAAAAACATCAGATTAGCAAGCAAAGCAACAAAGAGTTTGTTATTTACACATTCAGAATTATGGCACAAAAATGTTATCAATAAAGTCAGAATTAAAGAAGAATTAGTTATTTATTCAGAAGACACTGACAAATTCTGCAAAGCAGTTCCCTTTACCTTTGTATTAGAATATAAATTGATTTATAGTGCAATAGAAAGCAAAGCAAAGTCATAAGTTGAATTTTGATTGTGCCAGGCAAGAGCTCTTTCTAATATACAGCTAAGATCAGAGTATTAGAGATTCTAGATTATGGATCTAAAAATAGTATGACTTATGGCATAAGAGGTTTTAGGCATTTACCATATTTGGTATCATTGCAATATAATAACAAAATAGGATCTTATTTTAAAATTATTCATAATAAATAAATAACTAACATTGAAAATAAATTTATTATAAACAATTAAGACTCTAGTTCAGATTTTAAACATGATTGTTGATGGCCAAATAATACGTATTTTTATAGAATTATAAAACTTTAGAGTTGAAAGAGAATTCAGAGATCATTACATTAACTCTTACTTTACCCGGGAACAAACAGAAGCCCAGAAAATTTCAGAGAAATGCATGCAATTATATTGCCAGGAAATTACAGTAATCAGGCTAGATCCCAGGTTTATTGATTCCCAGTCTATTGCAGCTCGCACTCTTTTATTGACAGGTAAAAATTTGGCTTTTTAAAGATATATTATATAAAAATGAGTGTACATTACAACCCACTGAACATTCAGTTGAGATTTTTAAGATGATCAGAGTACAAAAAATAGATTTTCCTGTATTTCTGGATAATATAACTTAGTCTGAAAAGCACTGGGTTTAAAGCAATTAAGCTGCTGTAAACCTTTTAATTTCCATGAACTGATATGTAAAGACTATAAAGTATGACAAAAATATGAATGGAGGAAAAGTAAAGTCTGTACCTGCAGTTGTATTTTTGTATCTTTGCTGACACTTTTTGTTCTCCATCTTCTTGTGACCCGCTTGTCTTTCTTTGAAATATCTACACAGTTAGCCTACATTACACAAACAGTTAAAAGCAACAAAGTATTGTTAAGTTCATACATATACGAAACAGGCCTAGACAAAGAGAGCAGAGGCAGTTAGTCAAGACTCACTGTTAGACACCTAAAGCAACCAGCCAGGAGAAGGCATTATCTGATGCACAGTGGGCATTCAAAAGCAAAGACAGGGACTTAACATAAAATATATTTTTCTGCTATCCAAAATGAAAGCAGGATTAGAGATCTGTAGCATTATTTTTTGTACATGAAAAGACGGTCATAATTCTGAGAGCAGAGCATATAAGTTATACCTTCAAAGCTATCATTTTTAATGTAACCCACATATAGAAGAATGATTCAGATTTTTATTTTTTTCTAGTTTGTATTGAAATGTAAAACATTTCAAATTAGACATCTAACCACAATGGCACCAAAATTCCAAAATACTAAGAATGATTCCAGAATAGAAACTAATCTACATTGTAGTTATTTCCCTTTAATGTTACCTTAAACACTCACGGAACAATCTAGTAAAAATTCCGAGGGAATACCTTAAGGTCCTTTTACCATCAGTGATAGGTTTACCTGCATGTCAGTAAAGTTGGGTGCTGACTGAGTTCTCTGAAGTATTTCCAAATTTTGCAGGAGTTTGCTAAGTTCCACAAGGTTTGACTGGCAGTGTGCGAGGTCTAACAAAAACCAGAAATACAAGTATGTTAGCACTGGGCAGGGAGTGGTGGCGGTGGTGGTAATAAATCTATCCAAACAAAGGCAAATATGATTAGGCAGAACCGTGTTTATATACAATGGTGATACTGGCACATGAAAGAGGAAAAAAAAAAACACCCCACACAGACCCTTCTTTGGTTTAGAACCATAAAACCACTGATTATTATTATTAGATGACTTCAAAGTGCACTCCGGCAAATTAGCAGCTATTAGTGCAGAGAGCCATTAAAATTTCAGACAAATTGTGTGTGCTCGCTTTCCTGCCCAGGTGGCCCTTGTCACACAAAAACACACTCAGGGGATCTTCAGCAGTTGTACGGTTTTACCGTGAAGAACCTGTCTACCAGGAGGGTCGACGCGGGGAAAGAGAGGGGGACAGCTGTAATACTTTCCACAATAAAGATAAGTGGAAAAAAAAAAGGACCTGTCTACCTGTTCCTCAAATAGTCTACAAGGCGACTACTTGGAATATGGGTGGGGTCAGAGTCAAGTCCAGAAAAATAAGATGGGATACAGAGTCAGGTGAAGGTGTTTCTCTTTAATGTAGCTCACAGCAAAGCGGCAATGCAGGATTTCTTTAAAATCTATTATCGATGTTACATCAACCAAAACTAAAGGTTCTCAAAGTGTGTTGCCGGGCCCAGAAAGGGCAGCATCACCTGGGCATGAAACCCATTCTATGTGAATTGCTTTGGATGAAGAAATAACTTTTATTCTCAGTGGATAGAGCATCGGCTTGCGGACTGAAAGGTCCCGGGTTCAATTCCGGTCAAGGGCATGTGCCTTGGTTGCGGGCACATCCCCAGTAGGGGGTGTGCAAGAGGCAGCTGATGGATGATTCTCTCTCATCGATGTTTCTAACTTTCTATCCCTCTCCCTTCCTCTCTGTAAAAAGTCAATAAAATATATATATATATATATTTTTTTTTTTAAAGAAATAACTTTTAATGTTATTTTAAATTTTTTAAAATATATTTTCAAAAATGAACATTTAAAGATCTGCACATTGAAATATCACACGAAAAATGACCTTTAGTGTGTGAAAGTCAATACAGTCAAGGATATTGAGTTATTAGTATTATCTACTCAGTTAGTGATATTAGGAACATGGCTCCCAGTTATGTGATGTCTTCTGCATGTGCACCGTTTATGAAGAGGCATGTGTGGAAATCTGTGAAATTATGGTGATCGTTCTTAGTTTTGTGGCGGTTGGTGAAAATTTCACTTACATTATCTTTGTTTCTCATTAAGTTTCAAAGAACTGAACTGTTACGAATGTGTTGTAGGCAACAAAAATATTACTGTTAAATATGGCTAAAGATTAGCTGGGTCAAATAACAAAGGTAGTTGTGATTGGGAGAGTTTTGACATTTTGGAGGATTTTTTATTTTGTCACTATAAAATAAAGTAGAGAGGTAAATACTAAGACTCTTTTTAAAAGTATATATTTTATTGATTTTTTTTACAGAGTGGAAGAGAGAGGCATAGGGAGTTAGAAACATCGATGAGAGAGAAACATCGACCATCTGCCTCTTGCACACCCCCTATTGGGGATGTGCCCACAACCAAGGTACATGCCTCTGACCGGAATCGAACCTAGGACCTTTCAGTCCGCAGGCCTACGCTCTACCAATGAGCCAAACCGGTTTCGGCCACTAAGACTCTTTATAGAGGACTGAGAATCGCTGCACAGTACATGGAGAACAATTCACTGGAAGGCCAGGCCACACCTCCTCCCTCCTTTTAGCAGCATCTGCCTCCGGATGGAGCCCAGGTTGGCTGCTCAGGTGCTGCTGTTGTCCCTCCAGGGAACGCTCGGCTACCAACCGCCTTAGGTTTCCTCAGAGAGGGCAGCACCCGATGAAGATGGGAGGACAGGAATAATGGAAAGACCAGTGCCTTCCAGGGCTCCGCCCCTTCCCCCCCTCCAGGGGAGGCAGCACCCTTGTGTGCCCCAGCTCCTTCCCTTGACAGAAAACAAGGGAAGGTGGCGCTGAAGGGTAGGAAACAGAAGATAAAAAAGGAAAGATGAGGGAGAAACTCAGTGCAAAGAAGGAGAGGGAAAAAATGGCTAAAAGGAACCTACACTTCAACTCGCCTTTAAAAAAACCCAAAATTACATCATAAGCAAGGTGCTGGTGAGGTGTTACCTAACATTGTCTATCTATGGAGTCTCCTATCTAACTAATATTACATTCAGATTTCTTAATAAGTGTGATTACCCTACACAAGCGGAGAAGGTTTCTGGAGACGAAGAGGCTCAGAGATGGCAATGTGAGGGAATCACGTATTAGTTCTGAGTGTTTAATAACGGATCCACAGCGGAACACCTCTAACACGTAACTGTAGATGTCAGATACAATATCTTTTTTTTAATATATATATTTTATTGATATTTTACAGAGAGGAAGGGAGAGAGATAGAGAGCTAGAAATGTTGATGAGAGAGAAACATCGACCAGCTGCCTCTTGCACACCCCCTACCGGGGATGTGCCCGCAACCAAGGTACATGCCCTTGACCGGAATCGAACCGGGGACCTTTCAGTCCGCAGACCGATGCTCTACCACTGAGCCAAACAAGTTTCGGCAGATGTCAGATACAATATAAGTGAGCCGCTGCAAGCAAGGCAGCGCACAGGTGTGATGGAGCGATGGGGCAGAGAGCCCAGGAGGGAGGCTGGAGGGCACTCCTGGGGCAGCACTTCTCCCATGACTGCCCAGGATGCAGACCGGGGAGGCTAAGGAGGGCAGAGGGAACTGTAATGAGATGAGGTGAAAAGGCTGAGGAGGGTGGGAGACAGGGGAAGGGTGAAACCAGGCCCAGTGCTTGTGAGGGTGCAGATCTGACAGGTAAGAAGCCCAAGTCATGGGAAGGAGAAGGCCCTGGTGTATAAAAAAAGAAAAAAAGAAGAAGAAGAAGAAAAGTGGAGGCATCAGGGAGGTTGAGGAAGTGAAAGGTGCAGCACCCACGATGCACCTCCTTTGTCTCTGCTGCTGGGCTTATGCTGACGGCCCGCCCTGGCCAAGAACTAACCTTCTGCACACCTGTCCATTTCTTCCGAGTCTTGTAACCAGGCTGCCACCTTACTCTGGCCGGTGGTGCAGGTGGCAGGGAGACTGTTGCTGCATGGCAAGGGGGACTGCCACGAACAGCTGTTCGGTTGCACCTAAAACAAACAAACAAAAAGAAGTTAAGCAGAAACAGCATATTTAAGTGATTTTAGAAAAAATACACAAGTACTCTCAAAAGACCATTTAAAAAGAAAGGAAGAAAGGGCACAATCAAAATATGGAGAAAGCCTCTTGGTTAAATGTGGTACATGCTCAGTGAAGCCAAAATTCATAAACACTAACAACACTTTCATCAATTGCTATCTCCATTCTACATCGAATGGGACAGCATGCAAATAGGTTATATCTCATACGCTCAGGGACCTGCCAACTCAAATTCCCAATAAGGTTAAATTACTCAATTGGTCGTATTTGATACAGTGTCCTCATGGCAGACTCAACTCATGATGGCAGGCCCTTCCCTCACAAAAGCTCTCAGATTGCCCACGATCAGCCCAAGGTCGAGGTCGCCACCTGAGATTCCTAAATACTGTACATTACCCATCAGCAAATGCTTCGAATGCATACCGAAAAGTCTAGTACATAAAAAGGTAGTCTTGCCAAGTTTACTATTTAAAGCTGATATACTTTCCATGGAAGGTATTTTATGGGAAATAAAGTTGTATTAACTGTGTAGATACTAAACTGAGTACGGTAACTGTTCAGTGAAGAAGAAAAAAAAGGCAGAAAGTTATTTTCCCATAAAGCTGAAACAACTTTAAAACTCCGTATTTAATTTTCCTTTCCTTTACTTTTCCATTACAAATGGCTGTGTCTCTTCTAGTTTATTCTGAAGTGAAAGATGCACATACATAGCCAACACAGACTTATTTGTCACCCACACAGGCCCACAGGGCAATTAGCATGCAGAAGTCTCATGACCTGGTACTTAGGATGCAAGCAAAGCGTTCAGCAGCTCTCCTCGGTCTTTAGTGCATTTTGATAAATGTCCTGGGAATTTTTCACCGAGTTAGATCTAAGAGGATGTCATTCATAACTAGAGCAGCAGATCTCCTATGAAAACCGGAGCTAAAGGGCTTTCTTAGTCCCAGGCAAACAGTGGGGAGGATTTAGTTTCAGCTCTCTGTTCTTGGACAGCACCCAAGTGATTTAATGAATAACAAAAGGGATGAAAATAACGTGTCTTTTATCAACACCCTGTGCCAAAGAGGCAGGCTGGAGCCATCAAAGGATTAAACATTTATATTTTTAAAACATCCAGCTGGGATATATTTCTTGTTTATTTTGGGCTAACTCTGGGATTCCTTTTATCCTGTGATGAGAAGGCAGGAGGAAGGCAGGAGGCTCAGAGAAACTTGGGGGTTATCTTGAGCATCTTGTGCTGGGTCATTCAGGAAATGCCCCATTTCCTAAGCCTCTGATCTCCTGGTTCACCCAACACCTCCTTCCCAGGACTGACTACATAGCCTTTGCCACGGCTACAACCAGAAAGGTTTCAGAGCCTATGAAATACTCGAGCAATTTCCATTGAGGTAATAACAACTGAACACAGATGTGTTTTTATTTACTCTGCTTTGATTAGTCTTACAGTTACTCCATGATGTTTCTCAATGCTTTGCAAAGAAAACTTAGATATATGTATTATACACACCCTTATAAAAGAAAATAGAGAAAGGGGAATTTTCACGGAAACATTCTCAAATCCAACTCCTTGCGGCAGCCAGTTATTCACAGATGTTTCTGTTCTCAATATCAGGTGCCAAGTGGGAAGCTGGAACACCCCTGGGCAGGGCCATGTGTCCCTGGTTCAGAAAACTTAATTATCAAGTCAAGGGCACAAACAGCTGTCTCCCTGCCTGTGGTCTTAACCTTGATTTTTAATAGGCAACACCTCTGGTTTTTCAACAACGAAGAAAATGAACTCTTACTACAGTCCAACGAACGACTTCAGTCTTCCGCAATCTGGGACCCAGTATAATGGAAAGGAAACTGATTTTGGAAACAGAGAGATGAGGATTCAGATCCTGGCTCAGCTGTTTAATGGCTATGTAACACCTGGAATGCATGGTCTCTGAGATTTCGCTATATTAAAGATTAGAGGTGAATACATGTCAAATGCCTAACGCTGCCTGACTTCGTGGGCTACTGCTCAGATTCCTAGCACATGCTCTAGCCCACCTACATTAACCTCAGGGGGAAATTCACTTGTCTCTCCCTGGGTCATGTATGTATTACATCTCAAGGCAAAAAAGCAAATTTCATTTTCAAAACTTTGTAGTCTTCCTATTATCACGGAGGAAGACATCAATTTCTAGGTGCTAATTAATCAAATTGTCGCCCTACTTCCAAATGGTCTTAAAAATCTATAGAAAATTAAGTTGTAGTCCATTGGTAAAAAGGAAAAGCAACTGTTAATTCTCTCTGTAATCCATATATCCCCCTGATCCATACTTGTCATTAACTTTGATGTCAAATGTCACTACTGTCGTCAGAAAGCTAGTTTACAAAGAAAATCATCTCCTCTGGGTTGGTCAAATGAGACTCCGTTATGTGCCTACATAGCTTTCCAAGCAATTTCTGGGCTGACTTTTATATTTCTAAGACTCACCTTTCCATCCATGACAGAAACATTAGCAGCTGGTGAGGACTCAGCTGTGGAGGTTGAAGGAAATATATGAAAACTGGCATCTCTTGGTGACCTCACAATCTCATTCTGCCGGTATAGGCGGTGATGGCGCAGTTTGGAGACCCATGCATCAAACCAGTCCTGGGATTTCACCTAAAACAATGAACAAGAGAAGGTAATGGTGAAACCAACACTCCGTTTACCAGATTTCCAGTATAGGCAAGTGATTTCCTCAGATAACGGCTGTTGAAAAGCCTGTCAGAATGGCTATCATCAACAAATCAACAAACGACAAGTGCTGGTGAAGATGCAGACTGGTGCAGCCACTATGGAGAACAGTATGGAGTTTCCTCAAAAAACTAAAAATGGAACTTCCATTTGACCCAGTGATCCCACTTCTAGGAATATATCCCAAGAAACTAGAAACACCAATCAGAAAGAATGCATGCACCCCTATGTTCAAATTGGCATAATTCACTATAGCTAAGATTTGGAAATAGCCTAAGTGCCATCAGCAAATGAGTGGATTAAAAAACTGTGGTACATCTACACAATGGAATACTATGCTGCTGTAAAAAAGGAATTCTTATCATTTGCAACAGCATGGATGGAACTGGAGACCATTATGCTAAGTGAAATAAGCCAGTCAGAGAAAGATAAATGTCTCATTTCTCACTCATTTATAGAATATAATGAACAATGTAAACTGATGAACAAAAACAGGATCCAGAGACAGAGAAACATCTTTCAGACCATCAGACTTCAGGGGGAGGGTGGGGGAATAGGGGGAAGAGATCAACCAAAGGACTAGTATGCATGCATATAAGCCTAACCAATGGACATAGACATCTGGGGGGGGGGGTGAAGGCATAAATGGGGGGTTTGGAAAGCAAGGGGGAAATAAGGACACATATGAAATACCTTAATCAATAAAAATAAAATAAAATATTGAAAAACCCACTTTCATGAAAAAAACAAAACCACCAAATAAAAAAGAAAAGGAAAAAGAAAAGCAACGTTACCTTCAAATGATAGATGTGCTCTTCTGTGTCCAGGTCTATCCTCCGAGCTTTCTTTTTAATAGACATGACCGAGAGTCCGACATCGATGCTTCCGTGTACCTTTCCTTTCTGAATCTGGAATATTTAAAACACTAGTAAAGAGGCTGGAAGGTTATATGGTTAGATGTGCTTCTGTACTGAAGTGAGCGTAATGACATCTTTACTTCTCTATGGGAAATAGAATAGCACACCTCCTTCACAAAGGGAAAAAGGCTCGGGTCTGAGATTAAGGTCCTTACTAGTAATCTGAGGACAGTTGAAGTTGCTGTGACTCCACACCAATTTCAGTAAGTAAGACTATCCATCTCTTTTTCCTGTTTCTGGCATAACATATGATGTCCCCCCTTTTTTAATTAATAATTTAAATTGTACAATTATATCCCAAAAATATATATCTTTAATGGTTCTTAAAATAACTGTGGTCAGCCTTTGACCTACAGCCCAGAACATCAGCCAGCAGACAGCTGCTGGGACAGAACTGGACAGCTGGGACCAGAGAGCACAGAGCAGCCAGCGCTTCCTTCTGGCTGCCTTCCTCTGACCAAGGACACAATGGAAGAGATGAGAACAAAACTGAACTGTTATTTCCCCACCCCACAATGACAAGGAGGGCGCTTTCCAGTTCTGCATGCAAACAACTACTTTCTACAGTACAGAAAAATAAGCTGGAATAATTTTAGAAAGTTGGGATTCCCAAGGTAAGAGAATGTATGATATGAAATAGAAATAAAGTTCGTAAGACAGGTATTAAAAGGACATCGACAAGAACAAAGGTTGCTTTAAATCTCAAAACAGCACATAAAGCATAGTTTATTAAGATGCCGAAAAAAGCCTAATTGGGTTTTCTCTCCAAGACAGAAACGTTGATATTTATTAGTGTGTTACTTTTAGGTTTAAGCTTGCTTTGAACAGCAGACATCACAATAGTTAAATTAAATCTTCATGCACCAGTTTGAGATTTTATGTTAGCTTGAGCTGAAGCATAAAACACACCTTCCATGCAGCACGGAGGTTAGGTAGCTTGTTAAATGTTACAGGCACAGAAATGAACAAGGCTGGCACAGCTGTGGTGAGCACTCACTCCAAGCAAATTCTACGTCAATCTTTGACACATGCCTTGTGTGCTACTTACATCAAGTGGTGCCTTTGAATACTTTAACATTCCATTATCCAGGACAAAAAAACGCTGCAAGAACCAAACAACCCTCGTTACTGTATTTTAAATGATATAAGACATGCACAAGTGTGGGTTAATGTCGCCCGGCATTTAGTAAACAACGTGTGTATCATTTTAATGTATGAGTTGTGTACTGTTAACCCACTTCCATTGCATTGTGGGTTTCTTTTACACACAATGCCCTGGAGCTGAAATCTTTTCACCATGGTTTTCCTTAATGGGGGTGTGTGTGAATCGCAGGATCTGCAGCTAAGACTTTCTGAAAGAATCATATTGGTTTTTTTTTTTTTTTTTTGAAAGTGGGAAATAAGAGTAACCTGAGTTAGGTCACAGATACTTTTGTGAGGAGCTTGGGAATTTCTCAGTCCTGTATTTCCCTCAGTATCAAGGGTAATTCCTGAAAATGCTCATGCCCGTCACAGAAGCCAGTGCCTGGGTCTATGATTAATGAGTGATCTGGAAAGTTGCCTTAGCAATATGTTTGCATCTCTACTTCGCAAAATTCCTGCAGTTGTACTATTAGTAAAAGAGATAACAATTATTTCTGAACTACATTAAGGGTTTAAAGTATGAAGGGATGGGGAGAGAGAGAGAGGAACCTTGGGGCAATTTGTGTCACCTTCAAGATACTCCTGATCCAATGCAAATGCATGCAGCCATTTTTGCTCCACATACACTCAGGAACTCTCTGTTGTTGATTTCCTTTCCAAGGGCAATTGACAAAAGAATAAACAGTTCCCAGGACCCAATCAAACAATGAGTCCAGTGCCCTCTGCCAGTCTCTACAGATGCAGGGAGTCCTTCTGTTGCTGGAAAATTACTCTGCTGGGAAGTTTTTGTTTTTGTTTTAAATATATTTTATTGATTTTTTTACAGAGAGGAAGGGAGAGGGATAGAGAGTCAGAAACATCGATGAGAGAATCATCGATCAGCCGCCTCTTGCACACCCCCCACCGGGGATGTGCCCGCAGCCAAGGTACATGCCCTTGACCAGAATCGAACCCGGGACCTTTCAGTCCGCAGGCCGACACTCTATCCATTGAGCCAAACCGGTTTCGGCTCTGCTGGGAAGTTTTAATGTGATTGAGGAACCTCAGCTGCTGAGGTAGCAGGAAGTCAGGCTGGGGACAGCCTGCACAGAACTCACAGCAGGCCACCGGGACCCCTTGTTATAGGTTCTGAGGTGGCGACAAGTAAGCACCAGGAGAAAGAATCTCTAGAGCTGGAAAACACTTGACTACTCGATTCCCATAACTTGGGCGGTCAAATGGGCTGATGCTTGAATAAATCTGTGAGGGCACGAGAGACCAGGAGAAAAGATTGCAGGAGGGAGAACCTCCCACTATTTATGTAACAAAACGTTCCAAGGCATGGTCCAGAAAGAGCTGCGGCTGAACCACAGCCAGTTTTGCTGAAACAGGGACTGAGAGTGCTAAATAAGTTTGCAATCCAAATCAAATTGGTATATTTGTTCCCACCCCCCGTTCCCTCCCCACTGCTATTTTTCCGTTTCTATCTATTAAAGAATTTTAACAGGGATAGCCTATATGATGGTCACCGGAAAAGAGAGTAGCAGGGCCGATGATTTTAGGAACTGTGAAGTGGTAAGGTCAGAACAAAAGGCAAAAAGCTGATCAAAATGCCAGGAAGAACAGGATGGAGAGAAATCCTGACATTGGGAGAATATTAGGAGTCAGGGGAGATGGTCAAGTGAGAAGGAATACTTGTTGGAGCCTCTTTGACCTGCTTCTACTTCACCCTCAGAGATAGAGGATTGAGGAACATTCCCATTGGTTAATTTTTTAAATCTTTCTTTTTCTTCTTCTTCTTTTTTTTTTAAATGCTTTTATTGAGTTCAGAGAGAGGAGGGAGAGAGTGAGAGAGGGATAGGAACATCAATGATGAGAAAGAATCTTGGATCGGCTGCCTCCTGCTGGGGAATGAGCCACAACCCAGATATGTGCCCTGACTGGGAATTGAACCAAGACCTCCTGGTCGATGCTCAGCCACTGAGCCACACCAGCCAGGCCACATCTTTCCCTTGAAGTGCAAAAACTATATTTCTTCAAGGATTTTATAACCCATAACCTCCCGGCTTGGGGATGATGGGCAGCTACCACCGGCCAATAAATCTGTCTGCCCTGAGGTGAAATCCATGGCAGAGGTGGCAAGTAGATGAGCCTGCTCTTCCAGTGATTTCAGAGGTGCTGATGGTCTGTCAAAGGGCTGATACTGAAAACGGAGGACAAATTCCTCCGCAGCATCACAGAAGTCTTACTACTCAGGTCACTGCAACCATGAAGTGCGAAATGATTTCACTGTGATCAAAGCTGGAGGATGGAAAAGGCACGTGGGGGACGGGAAGAGAAGAATAAACCATACAGTTTAAAGAGTAATAACCAAACTTCCAAGGTCAGTGAATTTCTGCCTTTAATTTGCACTGGTAACAATAATTCTAGGAATTTACCCCAATGAAGTAAATAGAAAGTCATGTATATGGATGGTCAGCACAGCATCATGACAATAAAAAATTAGACGTAAACAGCATACAGATCCAGCAAAAGGGAATTGGCTCCATAATCGTGGAAAATTGGCTCAAAAGTTCATCCTGAGGAACACATGCATAAATGTTTTAAAACGTCCCATGTAGAAAAACATTTAATAAGAACATATTAACTTAAGTGGGAAAAAACCCAGAGTGGATAATAATATGTACAAACTGGATTTACAATAAAAAAAATAAGTTATTTTAAAAATAATTTCCCCCTGCACACAGAAATTACAGATCTCGGCCTTAAACAGGTACAACAGGTTGCATGCAGCCCACATGGCTGAAACAGGCCTTGAGAATCAGTTTACACATGCAGCCATCCTCTTGGTTTCCCACCTAATCACACCAAATCACACCCTCTATTTACAGAGATGAGCCGGAGATGAATACGATGAAAATGTTACCTTGTGCCAGCCTTTTAAAGGCCATTTTCTTTTCTTCAGCATAAAGCCTTCGTGTTTGTCTGGTCTCTGGACATTGGTTTGGCCTATTTTCAGCCCTTCTATAATTTCCCAGCTGTCAGCTTCCTGAGAGAAAAGAAGAAAGGCAAATCACATGTTTCTTGGTGCTCGATGACACACTTACAACAGAATCTTAAGTAGAGGAAGGTGCTTTTGAAGCAGCGTCGGACCGACTGGGAGTATGAGCAACATTCTGGAGCAAATGCCGACATCAGATCCAGCTAAGCATTTAGAGCTGAAGTTAAAATGAGCTTCTAGGTAGACTTGGAAGTCTGGATCCATCAGACACAAGATGGAGTTGGAGGTTGGGGTAGCATGAGATTTCAATTGCCTATACTCAGAAGGTTTTTTTTTTGTTTGTTTGTTTTGTTTTTTGTTAATACTCACCTGAGGATATTTTCCCATTGATTTTTAGAGAGAGTAGGAGAGAGGAAGGGAGAAAGGGAGGGAGGGAGGGAGGGTCATCGACACATTGATTGGTTGCCTTTGCACGACCAGGTCCGAGGATTGAGCCTGCAACCAAGGTAACATGCCCTTGACCAGAATTGAACCCGGACCAATGCTCTTTCCACTGAGCCAAATCGGCTAGGGCATGTACTCAGGAAGGTTTAAAATGCATTTTTTCAGACAGTGCATCTGCGGGCACAGAGGCACTTTAACCTTTTGAAATAAGACTGTTTTATGGCAAATGTTCAATTAGTGCGTGGATCTAGCTCTTTTTACAGAAATGGAAAGGCTGCAGGGGTCTAAGTGGCTCGTGACCTTAAGCTGAAGAGCAGCGCTGTGGGGACCTGTTTCTTCCCGGTGAAGCCGTGTGCATTTCAGAGCGCACATAAAACCTCCTGCTTGCCAAACACACCAAAAGGCCCACGCTTTTTGAAGGCACGCATCCTGAGACACACACACCCTTGGCAGTTCTTGGAAAAAGCAACACACTGCGAGCCCAGGTATCGGGGATGCTCAAGTCCACACAAACGTCTTCCTTTGTTAAAAACAGGAACTAAATCAGTGTCCTCTGCCATAAGACATGTTTTGTTCATCTAGGGTTTTTATAATTTTTAAATGAGTTGTCAATATTTAAAAATCAGAAGATTTCAGATTTCAAAAGTCCACATTTCTAGTGTTTTATGAAAGCCTGTAAGATCTGGCAACAGTGTGTATGGCCTGAGAGAAGGACGCCCATCTTTAGGCTCTCACAGTTCCCACCACACTACCCTAGGGACCTGCTTCCGCCGCTGACTGGCCCTTAGCAATAGCCTGGGTTTTAAATCTCTGGACCAGGTAATTTCTTTAAAAATAAAATTAAAAAAACCACATATTTTATTGATTTTTTACAGAGAGGAAGAGAGAGGGATAGAAAGTTAGAAACATCGATAAGAGAGAATCATCGATCAGCTGCCTCTTGCACACCCCCTACCGGGGATGTGCCCGCAACCAAGGTACATGCCCTTGACCGGAATCGAACCCGGGACCTTTCAGTCCACAGGCCAACGCTCTATCCACTGAGACAAACCGGTTCCGGCTAAAAATAAAAAAATTTTAAATTGATTTCAGAGAGGAAGAGAGAGGGAGAGAGATAAACATCAACGATGGGAAAGAATCACTGATCAGCTGCTTCCTACACCTTCCCTACTGGGGATCAAGCCCGGGCTTATGACCTGATTGGGAATTGAACCATGACCTCCTGGTTCATAGGTTGACACTTAACCACTGAGCAACACCGGCCGGGTTGGGCCAGCTGATTTCTGAGGCCCCAGCACTAAAGTACCTGCTGGCCTGGCAAACGCTCATATTCAAGATCTCATGCATGTGGCATGATTTCTTTTTCCCAGCAAACATTCTGCAATTTTACTTATATTTTGTTAATAAGAAATAGCTAGTTTATTTGATAACCTTGATAAAAATTTAATTTGAGGAAGAATTATAGCATCAAAGTAATCACGTGTAGCACATTTCCAAAAATATATTTTTCCTTTTTTTTTTTTTTTACATTCAGTATTATTTTGTATTAGTTTCAGGTGTATAGCATAGTGGTTAGACAATCATATACTTTACAAAATGTTCCCCCAATATTTCCCATACCCACCTGGCACCATATAATTATTACAACTATTGACTATATTCTCTCTGCTATACTTTATATTCAAGTGACTATTTTGTAACTGCCAATTTGTACCTCTTAATCCTTTCACTTTTTTCACTCAGCCTCCCAAACCCCAACCCCTCTGGCAACTATCAGTCTGTTCTCTTTGTCCATGAGTCTGCTTCAATTTTGTTTGGTCATTTGTTTTGTTCTTTAGATTCCACATATAAGTGAAATCATATGGTATATGTCTTTTTCTGTCTGACTTATTTCATCCTATCAAGTAAAGAGGTAATATGCAAATTGACCATCACTCCAACACATAAGATGGCCCCCCCATGTGGTCAAAGATGACCACCCCCATGTGGCCATAAGATGGCCAGCAGGAGAGGGCAGTTGGGATGGAGTAGGCCTGTAAGGGAGGGCAGTTGGGGGTTGGAGGGACCAGGCTTGCAGGGAGGACAGTTGTGGGAGACCAGGCTGGCAGGGAAAGGCAGTTAAGGGCAATCAGACCAGCGGGAGAGCAGTTAGGCATCAATCAAGCTGGCAAAGGAGTGGTTAGGGATTGATCAGGCTGGCAGGCAGAAGTGGTTAGGGGCAATCAGGCAGACAGGCAAGCGGTTGGGAGCCAGCAGTCGTGGATTCTGAAAGGGCCTAAACAGGCAGTTGTACATCCCTAGAGGGGTCCCAGATTTGCAGATGGTGCAGGCTGGGCTGAAGGACACACACACACACACACACACACACACACATACACACACCTGTGCATCGATTTCATGCACCAGGTCTCTAGTTTAGTATAATATCTTCTGGTCCATCCATGATGTCACAAATGGTAAGATTTTATTCCTTTTTATGGCCAAGTACATATGTACTACCACTGTTATCCACTTGTCTATTGACTTAGGTTGTCTTCATATCTTGGCTATTGTTAATAACACTACAATGAACATAGGGGCGGGTATATTCTTTTGAATTAGTGTTTTGGTTTCTTCAGATATATATCAGAAGTGGAATCACTGGGTCATAAGGTAGTTCCATTTTTAATTTTTTGAGAACCCTCCAGACTGTTCTCCATAGTGTCTGCACCAGTGTGCAATTCCACCAACAGCGCATGAGGGCTCCCCTTTCTGCATATCCTCACAATGAGATATTATCTCACACATGTCAGAATGGCTATCTTCAATAAACCCAAATGTGGTATAACTTAGGGGCAGGAACTACAAGGTCATATCTTATATGCTATCATATGGTCATAACTATAAGGTCATATCTTATATGCTATCATATGGTCAACTATAAGGTCATATCATATGTGCTATCTATAGCACAACTGCTACAGTCCTGCCCACGGTGCAGAGAAGCAAAAACCCTCAGGGTCACAAAGCTGGATGCAGCGCCAGGCATCAGGGCAGCCCCTCTCAGACGCCCCATCCCAGATCGACTCAGGAAGGTGCCTTCTAAAAAGATACATGCCATCAGGAATCATCCACAGATCCCGGAGCAAAGGCTTCAACAGGAATGGCCAATGGGCCCCAAACCAGGGCACATAAACTTGCTAGCCCAAATGTCTGGGTGGAGGCTGCCCAGACCCGCTAAAGGACTGACAAGGCCCGGAGGCAATGCTGCCACAGTCAGTTACTAATGTCGGCCATGGGGACAGGAAGGGAAAGGGCTGCCTGTTTACTATGCACGTCTCTTTTTCCTTTGCTCTCCTTTCATCCCAGAAAATGCTTGCTCTATGGTCACATCAAATCTATGTCCAAATCTAAATATGTGTGAATGGGGTGGGCTTTTCACAGAAAGTGATGTTTCCAGGACATGTGGTTGAACATTGCTTCATTCTAACACCATGAAGGCTGGGAGACATTCCTGGCTAAAGCCAGCATCATGCTTCTATCCTTTCCAAGCCCAACCCTACAGCACACACAGTCCCACAAAGCCCAGGAAAACTAAACAGAGACCAATGTCTCTTTGTCCATGAATCTGTTTCAATTTTGTTTGAAATTTTAATCTTCTTTGTCATCTGAGGGGTGCCTAGTGAATAAACTACAACCTTAAAAAAAGCACACCCACCAGTTTTTCTTTGGCAACATTAAGAACCCTTTAAAGGATCTGTAAAATTATGCATCACTAAAATGTTTGTTTATTTGTTTTAAGAAAATAGGACCTGTAAGAAAACCCCAATAGTGATTTTCTATTTGAAGATAATACTATCAGAAACGGGGATAGAACTGGTCAAAGCTCTTAATTAGATAAAAGAATTTTAAGAAGGTTGCAAATGAGAATTTCAGGCTGTCTACCATGTTTCTTGTACAAGGGCAGGTGGCACTGCCACCCAGAAAACAAAGGGGGTGCCTTTGCATTCTCATTTTTTAACAGTGAACTGCAATTCAACAGGAGAACACAGTTTATGAATAATCTATAACAATAAAAGCGTAATGTGCTAATAGGCTGGACGTCCTTTTGGGCGACTTCCCAGATGAAGCCGGGGCTGTGAGGGCCGAGCCCCTTGCATGAATTTCATGCAGCGAGCCTCTAGTGTTAGCATAACAGAAGAAGAAAGTAGGTTCTTATACGAAGTACAGTATCTTTGGCTTTCTATTCTTTCTAAAAAAGTAGATAAAAATGATGGATTTTGATTTCATAAAAATGATGGATTTCTACTGATTTCTTTTTTAAAGTTCGGTATACCCAAGAAACGAATATATCCATTAGCACTCTTTCTGTTCTTAGAGAGATATCAACTGTACTTAATGACATTTCTATTTTTGGTAGCCCCATCCATGGATAGCATCTCTAAAAGAATAGCATTGCTATTATTGGCTAGATCTTACCTTATTTTAAGGCAGCTAGTGTTCATCTTTGATTGATTCCCTGAGTGTGTGTGGGTGCGTATGATGAACACTCCAAATTACTCGTGAAAATGGAAACATTTAATAAGTATAGATAGTTTTAAATTTTTTTTCCTAATGAAACTCAGAATGTAATAACAGCTTGTCCCTAAGGGGCTATGGCTATTGATTTCTAACACACTCATTTTTTTTCTTCTTCTTAGGGAGTTTAACTGAAGAGGAAACAAAAAAGGGTGAGAAAAAACAGATGAAAAGTTAAAATGTATTTCTTCATTATAAAGGAGGCAGCTCTGAACAAACAATTCCATTCACTCTGATGCGGAATTACTAAACCCAGAAAAAGTAATTGAGAAGAATCCTAGTGTAGTTCCTACAGTTAAATAAACTGCCAATTTGATAAAGCCAGATCAAACAACATTCTCCCTATTTAATTATGAATGCTGATGACAATGATATAAACAAGGTGTGAAATAAAAGAAACATCTCATCTCAGTATTTAGCACAACCCACCTCTGCTTAGAAGACTAGGTCGATTTTAAGAAAGCTAAAATTACTCTTCGAAAATTGAAGAAATTTTTTCCCCATAAATTTCAATTGATACCAAAAGTCTTCAATTTTCATAGGTTCACTTATAATAGGAACAGAGCCAAAAGCCCTAATGTGATTATGTCAGTACTTTAGTCTAGTCAGATACATAAATATTTTTGCTATTATAGAGGTTTTAGTAATATTTTTTATATTAATAACTAAACACAGGAAGTGTTTAATAATAATAACTAAACACAGGAAGTAACCTAATAACAGCCCTAGTCTGTTCATTTGGGTGGAAAAAAACCCAACCAGAGACATTTCCTTTCTTAAGGGCATCCTCTTTGTGCATGCATGTGTGGGTGAGAGAATGCTTTAGGAGGCGAAAGAACCAAAGAATTTGAACACATCCTGAGACAGGACAACGTGTATTTCAAACAATGTTCTTCCACCACCACCACCAGAGCCCAGGAAGCCCATCTTCTCTCAAAGGTGCTGAGAGATGGTGTCTGGTTTCATGAGGCCCCCAAATATGTGGTATCTATTAACACAAAAACACGTGTGTTAATCCGGCAGCAAGATCCAAGCGGACGACAGCATGGAGGAATAATGGGAAGTGGCTACTGCTGGTGCCCTGCCCACATCCTGAGCCAGGCCCCTGGACCCAGGCCCCAGCTGCTGTGAGCACCGGGAACTGCTAAGGCTAAGGGGGAATAGCTGTTTTCACCAAACTGGGGCCTCATGCCTGGGAAATTATGCTGCAGCACCTCTCTCTCCCCCTTGGCTCTCAAGGACTGAAGGACACCAAGGTACAAAGGGCTGAGGAAACAAAAAGTCCTCCTTGCCTCAGGGCGAAACCAACTCTGTGATCCAACTCATGGCCCGGAGCTCTGGGCTCCAGCTGAAGGCCCTTCTTGCTTAGCTCCACCTGCCCTGACCCCCCTCTCCCCCCCAAAGTCCCTCTCCCCTGCAAATTACAAGCATCCTGAGTCAGGATGGCCTTCTAGGGAACCTGACTAAGAAAAAATGTGAAATAAAGAAATGAATGTGGTAGCGATGGGACTGGCTACACCAAGTGGTCTGGGGCCGGGGTGGGTTGGGTAGAAAGGTGATCAGCGTTTGAAAAAGGCATTCTGTTTTCTCAGTTTGGCAGGGAGCCTGACTTCCTTTAGCCAGGCCAAGGAAGAGGAGGGGAGGAGGGAGCACTCCAGGTAGGCTCGGTATGAGGGGCAGACCCCCCAGCTGGGGAGGAAAGAGCATGGCTACTGTGGGAACTGCGTGCAGGTGGAGGTAGCTGGACTATAAAGTGAGATGCCAAAGAGGCTGCAGATGCCGCTGGCGGGAGGGTCAGGGCCGGTGTACATCTTGTGTGCCTGCTGCTCCCTACTTGTTTTAATATCAGCACCTCTCCTTTCTGTTTCTGTATACACTGAGTTGCCAGATTATTATGATCTCTGAGCGCATAATAATCTGGCCACTCAGTGTATATCCTATATATTAAAATCCTAATATGAAAATTGTCCCCTTGACCAGGCGTTCAACCATCAGGCAGGCCAGCCAACAGCCCATGTCCCCTCTCCCTGGCCAGGCTGGCCAGACCCCACCCATGCACTAATTCAAGCACCGGACCTCTAAAATATATCTATATCGCCGAAACTGGTTTCGCTCAGTGGATAGAGCATAGGCCTGAGGACTGAAAGGTTCCGGGTTCGATTTCGGTCAAGGGCATGTACCTTGGTTGCAGGCACATCCCCAGTAGGGGGTGTGCAAGAGGCAGCTGATCGATGATTCTCTCTCCTCGATGTTTCTAACTCTCTATCCCTCTCTCTTCCTCTCTGCAAAAAATCAATAATATATATATATATATATATATTTTAAATATATCTATCTCTATCTCTATATTTATCTCTAATCTATCTATATCTATATCTATATCTATATCTATATCTATATATCTAGACACACTGAGTGGCCAGATTACTACGTGTTCAGAGATCATAATAACCTGGCCACTCAGTGCATGTCTCCAAGTCTTCCTTTCTCTGAGTATCTCTCACCACCACGTCTCTGTTCCCCTCTGCTGGGTCACATACTTCCCAGCTATCTGACGCTGGACAATTACTCTCTGTCTCCGTAAATGAGACTATTGTCAGTGCTCACTTCGTGGAGTTGGGGGCTGACCAACAGAGGAAATATGTGGACTAACCCAGTGCCTGGCTCACGGTGGGTGCTTAATAAGTGGTAGCTGCCCTTCCCATTGCGTCTACTTTATTTATCTGTTCTGCATTTACTTTATTTATCTGTTCTCTCTCCCTTAGCTGCCTATAAGAAAAAACTGATGTTTCAAAGAGGTTACTACTTATATTTACCAAGTAAACATTCTCTATTTGCCGTTCCAATAGAAATCATATCATTTTTAAATGTTTTGTAGTTTAATAACTCCCCCTTCCCTTACTTTAGCAGCCTACTTCCCAGTTTGTAATAGCTTCAAAATATAAAGAGGCACAGTGCACACAGTCCGCAATACTAGGGTAGTAGAGTGTTCTTTTCTTCAAGGGTTCTGTTTAACAGAAGACAAGGGGAGTGGATGGACCAGTTATATATACTAGTATTTGGAAGTTGAAATGTTTTGGAAGTAAAGCGCTATTTTTACATTGGATTTCAAAATCCCCAAGTGTTCTGTTTTCTGAGTTTCTTGACAGGGGAGCCAGCCCGCTGCGAACCCCAGGGAGCCTGGTGGGCTGGGGATGAGTAGGATGGCGTCTCCTCCACTCTGTGGTTTTTGCATTTTAGACAAAAGCGAATTCAGATATTTCGCCAGTCCTAGGAAGAGAAGGCTGATGGCGTGGGAACACGGGCTTCCACGAGATGGAAAAGGTCTTAATCATCTGCAGGTTCTCCTCAGCTCACTGCGAGGAAGGCCAGATGTAAGAAGGAGCCGGGGACTCGGAGTGTACAACGGCCCTGCTGGGTGGCTACTAGTGTACCCGAAGGATGCGTTCAAATTCTTTGGTACTTTCGTCTACTAAGGTACAACTTAACAAAGGCTCTGTATGAATGCCTGCTCTGCCCTTAGCTGCTTTTTTTTTTTTTTTCATTGAGCAAGTGACAAATTCTCAGTTTCCATTTTAAAAAAATGTAATAAACACCTACACTACATAAGGCTGTTCATAGGGTTATATTAAATGGGATAATAAATTTCAGCACTTAGCATATTTCCTGGTATGCAGTGCCTGGGCACTATGGTAGATTACCACTGGACCCAGTTATTTTTTTCCATTAGTTTGGTACAGAAATATTTTCTCGTCTCTCCAATGGTGAATAACAATAGTTTCTCTTATCCTTTTCCCAAAACATAGAGAATGCTGGACTTCTATATGTAATCCTGAAAATCCCAGAAAAATATACTTTTGTGAATTACACTTTCACGTCCCTCCTTATACAAGGCAAAGATTCCCAACACACTGCATGCGGAAAGAAGTGCAAGAGCAGCCCTGCAGGGGGCGCCTCAGCTACCCCCGGGGGAATCAGGTGTGAGTTATTCACAGTGCGGCTGGCCAGGCCGCCCGAGAGAGCACCGCAGCCCAACACTGACCTTGGAGATGGGGACGGGCTCCGGTTCCAGCAACTGCCGACTTATGGAGGCCTCGGTGCCGGAGGAAGCGGTCCTCTCCAGGACGTGGGAGCTCTGAGTAAAGAATACAACCCAGGGTTAGATGAGCCATTTCTCATGTGGAAGGGCACGGGGGTGAGATCAAGTGGCCACCTGGGGATGAGACAGCGAGCTATGTTAGAAACTGCGGGGTCCTGAGGAGAACAAAGGCAGTAACAACAGTCAGAAAAATCTCAGCCAGGATTCTGTTGTCCCCTCTTATCGATTTGCTGTTGAACTAGTCCTGTATATTGGATTCAATCTTAAAGTAGGAGTCAGGGACCACACACATTTTTTAAAACATTGATACATCTACTACATACACAATTAGCCTTACATAAGAATATCTGCTTACCTCTCCAATGGCATTATACAAAGAGGAAATTTTAAGTAAAAAAGCCCAGAGCTTTAATACCATTTAGTCTTTAGAGTTTCTTATAATCTTTATGAGATAATTATGTTATAACATTATAAATATTATATAATAATATCTTATAATAATTCTTAAGTGCATAGAAAAGAAAACAACTCATTAAATACAATAGACAGTAGATGTCTTTTACAAAGACTATAGTTTTCATTGATCTGAATATTCATTGATCAGTTGGATAACATTCCAACAGAAAAACAGGCAAAGCACATGAACAGGGAACTCACACAGGACATTTGAAAAGATGTTCACCTCAGCCTCAGAAGTATTCAAAGAAACGAAAACCAAAATAAGAATGATTTTTTTAAACCATTAGAGAATGGATTAGGGTTGGAGGAAAGGGAGTATAAATTGGGTACGATCTATCTAAAGAGGAATTTTGCAATTTTGTTAAAAACTTTTTTTGGGAAAAAGTAGATGCCTCCTTTACGCAGCAATCCTACAGCTAAATTTTCACCCCAAGGAAGTAATAAAATACTTACGCAAATATGTAAAATGTTTACTCCAGCATTATTTGTTGTAGTAGAAAAAATTATATATATATATAACATAAGGAAATAGTACGGAGTCATAAAAGATGACAATATGAATCCATGCCAACTGATATATAAAAATACTCATAGTGTTCTGTCAACTGAAAAATCAGGCTCTAAAAAGTATACAGAATATAATGATGTTATAATATAATCAAAATATATTTCAAAATGTTTGAATTGAACTGTAGCTATCCAAAGATGGAGGGATTATAGATAATTTTTAATTGCTTCTTAATATTTTTCTATTTTTTTAAATGCAATAAATGAATATTACTTGTACATATGAAAAGACATGAAGAACTTTCTATGGGAGAATAATTTTGAAAGACATCAAAGAACTCAGAGTAGTTGATTTTCAGACTAAAAATGAAATATAATGTTTTTACTCTAGTTATTTCATTTTTTTCAATAGACAGATGGTATTTTATTCACTTATTGAGCCCTCTATTTTTTATATATCACTGGAAATCTATTAGATTAATATTTGCTCTTTCGTAAAGAAAATGACACTTTGAACTGAGCCAATTATTCCAATTTCTTTGTAAGTTTAAAACTTTTGGTTATTTCTACTATCTTGAAAACAAGGAGTCTGATCACAGATTTTAAAAATCCTACCTGAATGCATCTTGAGCCATTTATTAGAAAGAAAACAACTGAAGTAAAAGATTTATGAGTTGCTCTCATTCTTCCAATTTGTGAGAAAACAGAAGATAAGAACAGATATTTTCGCACCAAATATAATGGGGCAAAGGTTAGCAAGAATTCCTAATCTGACAGCTACAGTATCGAAGGACAATTTAAGCATTAACTGGGACTCTGCTTTTTCCATTCCCAGACCTAACTGAATTAGCAGAGGAAAAATGATAAATGGACTGAGTATTTATACCTGTGTCAGTGCCTTTTGATGGAGAATCAAAACCCAAGACACACGATGGAGTGAAAGATGAGATGTGTGTTCAGATCTTCAACAGACAAAATGGTAACAAACCACCTGGGAATGGCATTGTTTGTTTGTTCATGTTGATATTTTGGATAGGATCCTAGGCTAACATGTGATGGTCTATTGCTATTTTTAAATACATTCAGGAATATTTTAAAATTCTATCCATTTTAATTTCTGGCACAATAAATATAGATAGACATAACCTACATAAACAAAAGGTCTTTGAAGCCTTCAATAATTTTTAAGAATATAAAGGGTTCCTGAAACCAGAAATTTGAGAACCACTGTTCTAGAAGAACAAATTTTTAAAATGTTATGTTTATTATTAAAATAGAGAATTCTGACTTGTAAGTTATTCTGTTTCCCATAATGCTTCTTTTGAGGAAAAGCTGTTTAAAAACGAACACATTTTAAAATTTCTTTAACACTAGTTAACCTAAATTATATAAATCTATTCATTAGTAATCCCAAACTATCCTGAGACCTTACACAAGCTATTTGAGGGAAAGAAACCTTGTGTCATATACTCTTCAAATACATCTGAGCAAAACTTCTCTAAATGTATATTCTATAAAACTAAAAAACCATAAACTTATTTTTCAAATGTATTAAGTTGATTTTTCTAAAACAACAACCACAAGCAGTAAAGATATATAGGTGTCATTCTATTACAGAGACATAAATAACTTCATAATTTGAGATAAATTCCTCAGGAAAAACAGTTTTCAAGATAACATTTTTAAAAATAAAAAATTAGGATATTTTAGAAACTACACAGTTCTTCACTATTTAATAGAATGTCAACAAAAAAGTTCAGTAAAGTAAACATAATAAAGCAGAAAACCAGAGATTGCTAGTGATATGTGTCATTCATTCACTCACTTATGTGCTGGTTCAATTAATCTACAAATCACTATTAGACATCTGCACTGAGTCAATGCAGATTGCAGCATGCCAGAGAACAAAAGAGACAAGCGAATTCCCCCTGTGATGCTTATATTCTAGAGAGAGGCCTTATTATACAAAAGTCCAAATAAGGCTGAACAAAAATTGTTGTAAACACAAGCATTAATCTTGTTCCATGTGGCTACGGCTTTAACTTTATTTTTTTTTCCCAGTGAAATATTTTTGGTCTGAGTTTCTCTTTAAGGATCCTACCCTATCCTTATACTTGTAGGTTGCTGGGCAATCAAGTACACACATACATTGCCTCCTCACCCTCCACCCCTCAGCCCCCAACAAATAAACATGGTAAGAAAAGGAGAACTTGGAAAGAAACTCGACCTTAGCAACTACGTAAGCAGAAAAGAAAGGATTAATTCAGGAATTTAGCCAGGGGCAGCAAACTAAATCCTCTAATTTCCGAGCCAAGCCACAGACATAGGAATCAATTTAGGGTATTAAAAGTGTGATAGAAAGAGTTTGCTTCTATAGTTGCCCAGGGATACTTAAAATGTTGCTAGGATTTTGTGGATAGGAAGGATTAGAGACCAAACAAACCCAGACAGAATCTATAAATTACCCAAATACCTGTTACAAGGAACATAGTTTCTTCTCCACCTGATTCTACAAAATAGTTTATATTATGGGAGCAAAGAGGCTCATTCATTTCAAACATAGTACAATATAGTACACATTCAAGCTGAAAAATACCCTAAATTTTGTTGATTTGCCAAGATACAGAAAATCATTAAAAATAGTTACTAAAAAACAGCAAGTAAATGGATGTTTTTATTACCACAAATGAGTATCTATTTTACTGAAAAATTAAAACATAATTTATAAACCTACCCATTATAAATGTAACTAGCTTCAAAAAATGAGCTATTTCATTTAACCTCCAGAATAATAAAGAAGCCAAATGCTCTTCCACAAACGTGAGCAGTCTTATAGAAGGTAGGCAAAAGTAGGTTCACAATTGTGAGTACTCAAAACAGAATTTATTCTTGTTTATTATTTACTAGAGGCCCAGTATACGAAATTCGTGTATGGGGGCGGGGGAGGTGTCCTTCAGCCAAGCCTGCACCCTCTCCAATCTGGCCCCCCCCCCCCCCCGAGGGAAGTCCCACTGCCCATTTAGACCTGATCCCGGTGGGATTGGACCTAAACGGGCAGTCGGACATCCCTCTTATAGTCCAGGACTGCAGGCTCCCAACTGCTCGCCTGCCTCCCTTCCTTTCTGATTGCCCCTAACTGCTTCTGCCTGCCAGCCTGATCACCCCCTAACCACTCCCATGCCAGACTGATTGATGTCTAACTGGTCTCCTGTCAGCCTATTTGCCCCCAACTTCCCTCCTTTGCTGGCCTGGTCACCCTTAACTGCCCTCCCCTGCAGGGTTGATTGTCTTCAACTGCCCTCCCTTGCAGGCCTGGTCTCTTACAACTGCCCTCCCTTGTAGGTCTGGTGCCTCCCAAATGCCCTCCCCTGCTGGCCATCTTGTGGTGGCCATCTTGTGATTACTTGGGGGCAGGATCTTTGACCACAAGGGGCAACCATATTGTGTGTTGGAGTGATGGTCAATCTGCATATTACTCTTTTATTAGATAGTATTGTATTATTTTCCATACAAACTACTGTAAATTGACTTTTGGTCCACCCTCTATTTGTATATCGCTAGAACCTAACTATCATTGTCTATCCAATAATAGAAAGTCAATCTACTACCTTAATGAACTGTCTTCAGTCTTATGGTTTTTAAATTCAAAAGCATAGGCCTGAAGTTACAGAACCACACAGAAAACCATTCATTACTTTAATGGACTAGCTAAGCACATTAATGAAGAAAACAGTTTTCAAACTTACCATACCCAATCCTGGACTCTAGTTAAACTGGGTGCTACTTGCAGGGAGGGACCAGCTCATCTTCATCTTGGTCTCCCTCTCCTTTCACCCCCCAGCCCACCCCATCCTAGCATAAGACCATGAACAGTGCAGCCAGGGAAAACGTTCTGGAATTTTTCAGGGCTCTCTGATTAATTTGTAGAGCACAGTCCTTCAGTAATCATTAACATGTGATTAGGCATTAAACTTCTTTAGCTTCATCTCTGAATTATAAAAATCACAACTCCAGTAGGATAAAACTTTAGAAAACATTTCAAGAACTCAACTCTTTTGAATTAAAGTAAAGAGAATAAAATGAAAAATTTTAAAACAGAAACATGGAGTGGATTAATCCTGGAGCTCTTGGTTACTAGTTTTAAAGCTATGGCTGGTCAGTGGCAAACACGTCAGATCTAATTTGGCAACAAAAATTAATTCTTTTCATAAGGTTACCGTTAAGACAATAATTTTTGCTATAACTTTTTGTACTTTTTCTCCACCAGCTGCTATTTTCAGGTTCTTTCCCAATGACTTGGAAACAGATGCCACATACCTTCAAAGGTGTTACATGTATTATATAAGCAGGTTAAATAAATGGTTACAGAAAGTGTTAATTCATCTTTTAAAATCAAGGTTTTCCTCAAATACTAAAATTACAACTTAATTTCCAGGTCAACCTTTTGCCTTTTTTTAAATGACTTCTTTTTAGAGTAGTTTTAACATCACAGCAAAATTAATGGGAAGGTACAGCTATTCCCATATACCTTCTGCCCCAACACACGCATAGCCTCCCCAGTATCAGATTCCCTCACCAGAGTGGTACATTTGTGACAAGTGATGAACGTAGGTTCATTCCAGTTAGGTTTTTAAAGAATCTGGAACACACACGAGAAGGTAGAAGTACTTACCTGCCCTTTGTGGCCCCTGCTCAGATAGACTAGATGCATATTTAGCATAGCATCAGGAGTCTAGAACACATGATTTCACTGCAGCTCATCAATTTGGTAAAAGTTTGTTCCCAGTTAGTATTCTCTAATCTGAATGTCTCCTGGGCAGCAAGTGGAAAGCTGCCAACATGACTACAGTCTGGTTTACTCTATATCAAAGATGTGGGTAAACATACAGACAATGAGACGCTTAATAATAGCTGAATAGCTTAGTGCAACTCCCGCAGACAGAAACATGATTCTGAAAGTGGGAGTCCACATGATCTGCCGAACAAGTCTCTTGGTTTGTTGAGCTTGTCTTTTAATTTAATTTTACTTTAATTCAAAGACATAAAGGAACCGCTGGAAATATTTTAGGCTGTGGTTACAAGTTTCTGTAGACTCACTTTTCATACAAATTCAGGATAGTAATAAGGGGAATTGGACCATTGCTCTCTGAAAGTTAACTCCATTGAAACTGTTCATCTGATTATCTTATCTAATCTAGTTTTATATTTATGAATTATATAGAATGTTTTTTAAAATATCCAAAATAATTTAGAAACTTCCAAAGTACTTTTTAAAATTAAAGTATAGTTGGCATTCAATATTATATTGATTGCAGGTGTGCAGAATAGTAAATCCACATTTATATTCCTTATGTGTGATCACCACAATATGTCTAGTAACCATCAGGAACTGTGCAGTTATTGCATTATTGACTATACTGCTTATGCTGTACATTACATCTCCGTGACTTACTTATTATGTAACTACAGGGTGAAAATTTATACACTCAGAGGGGTCCCTCAGCTCAGCCTGCACCCTCTCATAGTCCAGGAGCCCTCAGGAGATGACTGACGCTCCCCCTCCCCCAAAACCCCTCTGCCACTGCTGGTCGCCACCGTGCCCCCCATCACCGTCCCCTCCCTCTGCCCACTGTCATATGCCTTGGCTGACCTGGTGCTGCCTGCTCACCAGCCCCGCCCCCTGGGCGGTCATTCTGCTATTTGGTCGATTTGCATATTATGCTTTTATTATATAGGACTGAAAGTTTGTACCTTTCTTAAAAAATATTTTTTTTATTGATATTTTACAGAGAGGAAGGGAGAGAGATAGAGAACCAGAAACGTCGATGAGAGAGAAACATCGACCAGCTGCCTCTTGCACACCCCCTACCGGGGATGCGCCCGCAACCAATGTTACATGCTCTTGACCGGAATCGAACCCGGGACCTTTCAGTCCACAGACGATGCTCTACCACTGAGCCAAACCGACCTCGGCAGTTTGTACCTCTTATTCCCCTTTACCTTTTGCACACAACCCCTCACCTTTCTCTCCTCTGGCAACTGTCAGTTTATTCTCTCCATACATGGCTCTGTTTCTGTTTAGTGTTGCTTGTTCACTTGTTTTGATTCTAGATTCTACAGATAAGTGAAATAATATAGTATTTGTCTTTCTCTGTCAGACATACTTCATTAACATAATACCCTCTAGATCCATACATGCTATCACAATTGCCAAGATTTCATTCTTTTCTTATTGCTGAATTATATTGCACTATATATACACAGAGTGGGGTAAAAGTAGGTTTACAGCTGTGAGTATGCAAAAAACAGAGTTTATTCCTGTATTATTGTTTATCAACTAGAGGCCCAATGCATGAAATTCGTGCAAGAGTAAGCTTTCCTTCCCCCAGCTGCCGGCACCAGCTGCCCTGTGGCACCAGGACCTGGGCTTCCCTTGCAGCCCTGGCTTCATCAGGAAAGTCATCTGGAAGGACATCCAGTCTAATTAACATAGTACGCTTTTATTATTATAGATTATTACATTATTTTCCATATGAACAACTGTAAAGCTACTTCTACCCCCTTCCTCATATGTACCATATCTTCTTCATCCATTCATCTGTTGACGGACACCTAAGCTGCATCATCCATGTATCCATGTCTTGGCTAATATAAATAATTCTGCAATGAACATAGGGTGCTTTCTCTTTTTTAATTACTTTGAATAAATGCCTAGACCATCCAACCTCAGGGGGAAGGCGAAGGTGGGGTGGGGTGGGCAGGTAGTAAAAGGTCAACCAATGAAATTGTATGCATGCATGTGAGCATAACCCATGGACACAGTCAGTAGGGGCTGGGTGAGGGCATGTGCTGGGGTGTGGGAGTGGCTGGGGAAAGATCAATGGGAGAAAAAGGAAACATATGTAATACTTTAAACAACAAAGATTTTTTTAAAAAAGAATTAAGAGCAAGCCAGTTAGCACTTACTTCAGGGATACAGTGAAAAGAAGGTTAAGTTTTGCATCATACAAACAAGCACACCAACCCTCATGCTGCCATTTACCACATGACTTGGGAAACCATACAATTCTCTCAGCATCAGTGTTCTCCATCTGCAATTTGGGAATGGCAATATCTACCTCAGAAGACACAGCAAGTCATGAAATCACCCAGGATATGCACAGTGCTGCCCAGGAGCTGGCACACAGCAGGGACTCAATAAATCGTAGTTAACATCTCAGTTATAACTGCTCTAAGAATAAATGTGTAGGAATCTTGTGTATTCTTATTGCCACAGAAAAAAAATGTCCAGACATCCTGCAGGTACATGACACCTGGGTGCCTTTTTGGGAATGCATAACAACATGGCCATCGTGTTACCTGGTCAACCCAGTAACTGCAGTCAGCACCTTGTGACCAGCACATCAGGATGTAGGAGAAAGCTGACACAGCGAGTGGAGACAAATGCCCTAGATAGTCGCCCGGGGAAAAGCATCAGCAGAGGATGGCAATGCAGACTCTGCATCCTTCTGAATTCCTGTCGCAAACCACGTGCACAGACTTGCCTGCTGTCTTCTTAATAACTTCCTTCAAGGGATTAATATATTTTTAATAGTATAAAAAATTTAAATGACCAAAGCCAGAAGGCCACGACTGAAGAAGCAGAAATTCTACTTTCTCTACAGTAATAATTATCTTGCCCTCATGGAAAGATGGCAGAATTGCATTAATAATAGATCTCCAGATAAAGCATTACTGAAATGAATGGAAGTAGAAAGTTTTAAAAATAGTTGCTGAAAGAAAGTCCACACAGTGCACCTGGAAATCGCTGAAGAGGGGGAAAGAAAGTCATCACAGTCTTGACTTTTCCTGCACAGAAACATGGAACGCATTAAGAACCAACAGCGATGGCCCCACATTAGGCTGGTCTGTTGTTGGAAACCTTGCACTGGAAGAAATACCGTTCAGACCCATCAAGTGGTCCATTTAGAAGCCAAGAATACTTGTGTGATCTTGACTATGAAGTGACAAAAGGCATGTGGATAAACAGCTTTTTAAAATGCATGGTTGCCTTTAAGATCTAGAACCAGATCTTACTGGGGGTGTGCTCTTCACCTGTACTGTCAACACTCACAGACATAATAAGGAGATCACATGAAACTCCAGCAACTATCACTACGCTTCTTTATGGCAATTATAAACGCATGACCTATAATGGGGACAAATACACAAGCCACTTCAAGAGCCAAGGCTCCAGAACACGTAGGGTTAATTTAAAAGGCAAGAGAACAATTCCAGGGGACTTAAAAAGATCACTGAAGTCAAGTTAATTTGTAATTTTGTACAAGGCTATTAAAATGACCCAAAACAAAGATTTTCAATATGATAACCAATAATGTAACTTTGCTAACAACACTAGCAAAAATGCCTCCCCTAATAATCCTATATACACCTACTTAACATTTATGTATGTATATTTGAGGTAGAGTTGGTTAGTTGGGATCACCCTTATAAATTCAGAGCAGATATGTTTATGATTTACCCATATGCACTCATAAACATTTGCTGAATGAAAAAGTGAATAAGTAGGTGTTGTAATATATTCAGTTTCTATGTTCCCACTTTCCCACAGACATGCTTAAATTATCACAAAATAAATACAGATAGTTTAAAGACAGAGGTCTCATTGCCACAAAAAAGATATGTCCAGAAATCTGCCTCAGAGCCTCAAAGATGGTTTAAAAAATTTGTTCCAAGTTTCCCGTGTGACATATTCTTTATATTCATTAAATTTTAAAGCTTATACTTATGGAGTAAGGGTTTACAATTTTATTATTAAAATAGCTGACACTTAAATCAGATTTACTATTTTCCAAATACTGTTTTAAGCCTATGCGCGCGCGTGCGCACACACACACACACACACACACACACACACACACACATGTTCATACACGTTAACTCACAAAGTATGACCTTCAAAAATATATAGTTTTTACTATAGAAACAATGCACATTCATTGCAGAAATGTTGGTGGAGTAACTTAACATGTTTAACAATAGTACGTGAGAGTATCTCACTACTGGCAACCTCACTAACTGACTATTATTATTACAAAATTAGCTCTTAGTTAGGATTTGAAGTCAAGAAGTCTGGCACTTTAAAGTATGCAATATACACAGGGCTTTTCTTCAAGTTTGGGACAGTATTTTACTTACAGCCTAGAAGAGTTACAGTGGATACTGGACAGAGGGAGGGTAAAATTTTCTATTTGTTCAAGTTAAAAGTAAAATAAAGGAGTTTTGTAGACTTATGGTCATTTGGGATGATGTTTATATAGTCTTAATGAAATACCTAAAAATGTATTCAGTAAGAGCAGAACAGGGTGAAGGGGGAGGAGGTGGTCAGCATTGGTCAAATTATAGGTACATCCTGAAGGCAGAACCAACAGGATTCACTGAGGGTGTGGAAGTGGCAGGTGAGAAGACGAGAGGAGTCAATGGTGACTCCTGGCAAGGTTTTCGGCCTGACCAAATGAAAGAACAGAGTTCTGCTTACTGAGATGAGGAATTCTGGGAAGGAGTAGTTTTGAGAGGAAAATTATGAGTTCAGTTTGGAACATGCTAAATTTGAAATGCCTTTTTAACATCCAAGTGGAAATCACCCTTAGTCACTTAAATATTACTGAGGGTGACTTGACATACAAGATTACTGGTGGCAAATTCAAGTGTTTTCAGGGGCCAGGAAGGAAACACAAATAAGTACTGATGTACAATAAGGAGAGGTGAGGGCTTCTGCTATAGACAATAATCTTATGTAATAAAACCCTAATAGGCAAATCAACTGAACAACGAAACAACAGGTCGCTATGATGTGCACTGACCATCAGAAAGTAGACGCTCAATGTAGGAGCTGCCCCCTGGTGGCCAGTGCGCTCCCACAGGGCGAGTGCCCCTCAGACAGAAGCCAGGCTGTGAGTGCAGTTGTGGTGGTGGGAGCCTCTCCTGCTTCTGCTGCAGACAGGCGGTAAGGAGCGAGGCATCCCAGACTGTAAGAGCCCTGGACTGTGAGATCAATTTCTGGATATTGACTGGCAGGCAAACATCTGATGGTTCTCAGATTGCAAGATGGCTCAGGCTGGGCTGAGGGACAACCCCACCCAGTGCACAAATGTTGTGCACTGAGCCTCTAGTGTCATATATAACCATGATATTATAATAACTATGTACAGAGACAGATGGTTACTAGGTGCATTGGGGTGATCGCTTGGTAAAGTATACAAATGTTAAATCACTATGTAGTACACCTGAAACTAGTAGAATATTCCATGTCAACCATAATTAAAAATAAAATAAAACATGGATATTTACAAAAAGAAAACAATGAGAGGTAGAGACAAGAGCTGATCAGAGAGTAAATGTCCCATCTATGGAGGGGCATTACCATTTCCGGTGTTGCCATTTGTAACTTGGGCCTAGTGTTCCTAGATCTTCCAATTTCTTGATAGAAAAAAGAATCTGAATTTTTTACATTCATGACTTGGGGAAATAGAATAAGTTCCACAATGTACTACATTCTGGAAGTACACAGTTAAATAAAGTTCTAACCACAGACTTTATTGGTATCCTTAATTTACGAATATACATTGCAAAGAGAGATTGTGCTTAGCATTTCTCTAACTTACTTGATAACTGAATCCTTTCTTCATGCAATAGCTCGAGGGACAAGCTTTCCTTGGTGCATACATGGAAAATGCTAATTTATGCATAAGTCATATACATGTTTAATCAACTTCTTTATTTCCTTTATAAAAATTTCAATACGTATATTTCTTGCAACTTATGACTCATAGTTGATATCACACACACACACACATACACACACACACACATACACACACACACACACACACACACACACACACACACACACACAGCTAATCTTGTTAGATGTTCTAACATCTAATGTCAGATCAGGCCAAAACATAAATGTAGCATTTATTGGTCTTTCAACTTGTTAAAAACTGAGTGGAGTCTTGACTTTTTTGTTGATGAAGAAACGCTGAGTGAAATCACAGGAACACTGAATAACATTATTTCCCAACTCCTCTCCCTTAGTCACCTGTTGGGCTACAGAATTTAGAGACAGGAAGGACAGCCAGGTCCTACTACATATTGGCAAACCTTTGTTTTACTTATCTACGAGGAAGGAAGCTGGGAGAAGACAAATAAATCTGGAATGGAAGTTTTGTAATAAAAAAGACAAGACTAATATTGTTGCAGGTCTTTAAAAATATTCCCTAGGATATACTAAAACATTTGAAGTGCAGGGCTTATCTCTGAAGAATTAGTGTGTGTAGTCTGTAAAAGAGCTCACAGTACAGTACATTAATATGTGTGTGTGTGTGTGTGTGTGTGTGTGTGTGTGTGTATGTGTGTACATATATATGTCACATATTATTAAAAAGTTCCATAAATGTTTAGAGGAGGGAAAAGACAATGTGGATTTGAGGGGCCAGTGAAAGTGCCCCATGAGTGGTCCTTGAAGCACAGGTAGGTATCAGGTTGAAAGTGGGATGGTAGGAATTCCATGCAGAGAAAGAGATATGGCACTTTTAGGAACCATGAGCAGATAAGACTATGCAGGTTGGGAGGGAAATGGGACACTGAGGCTGGATCAGATCATGGCAGTTACTGAATACCAAGTAAAAAATATGGCCTTAATTGTGTAGGTAGCTAAGAATCTTTGAAGGATTCTGAGCATGAATCTGCCATATTCAGAGAATTTGATCTTATGAGGCCATGGCGAGAAGGTGAGACAAGAGTACTCTGTGGGATCCTGGGTTGAGGTGATGAGAGTCTGGGCTAAGGAGCGAACAGAAAGAATAGAAAGAAATTATGGTATTTGGAGAAAATAATCAATAGAACTTTTTAACCTTTTGAATGTGAGAGAGGCAAAGTGGAAAGGAATGGCTTTGACCTTAGGTCAATAACAGAACGATTATCCCAATAGCAAACTGGTTCACCCATATTGATTTAAGGTGGCATTGGTACATTTAAGTAGAAATGCCCAATCTATTAATTAGTAATCTAGGGCTAGAACATGAGAGACAAATAAAGTACACAAAGGCATTGCTGTAGTCTCAGCTATGTGCTAGATCCTTTACCTTGTGTTCAATTTAGGAGAGAAATAGGGATGTACTTTGCAATTTGGCACCGCCTTGCATAGATGCCAGTCAAATCAGGAGAATGGTAACATTCATTGAAGACTAATTCATCACAATTTCTGTCTGTCCCTTCACTATGAAAACAGTCATCACACAAACACAAATGCCTATAAAAACACTGTATCATATCACATCACAAGATCACTGAAAATCCTGATTTCCACAAGATAATACTGCATTCTAGGAAGTAATCAAGATAGGAGGGGGAGGGGGAAACAGAACTGTAATTGTTCTTTCTTTCCTTCTTTCCCTTGAGAAAGATGAAAAGACACAAAACAGGAGGCAGGAAGGAACCAGAGGAGAAAGTATCTGGGAGAGTTCCCACTTGCTGAGGTAAACAGGAACGAAAGCAAACTCTTTCCCTTTACAATAATAAACATCTGAGCACTGTCTCCTCGTTTCCTAGAATTCATTATGCACTTATGAATGGATTATTTTATTCCCATCATACACCTTTCCGTGCACAGGCCAGCTGGGCGTCACACATTCTACCTTCACACTCCCTCTGGCAGAACAGAGTCTCAGTTTTTCTTTGTTTTGCAAGCTAGTCCTGGAGCTCAGGTGCAACAGGCAGATCAATACTGATGACAGATGTTTCTAAGGCAGCCATCAGTTTTCCATTTGCCACAATGCGCCAGGGTGAGCTGGGTCCATCCCTTCTTTCCTCCTTCTGCCAGAAAGGCTATGCTGCTGAAAATGTCTCTCCATTTAAATGCCCGAGGCAAGAGGAAAAGGGAGAAGCCATAACAAGAAAGGAGGGAGGAGCAGGTGACAGGTAGACTAAATGGATAAACTCAGAAAACATCTTCCCAGCACACAGTAGTTATTTAATATAAATATGTTTTCATTCATGGTACCCTTACTTCCTTTTACTTTACAAATGCAATGCAATACACATTATAATTGTGTGTTCTCGCAGATTTACTGAATAGCATAACTGCTTCTAATAAACAGAATGTAGAGGTCCTCTTTGAACTCTGTAACAAAGGACAGCAATGTCAAAATTCCCTAAGATCCATAGTAGAAGTATCTGTTTAGAATCTGCAAAAGATATAAACACAAGGAATCCCTGATTCTTACAGATTTTCCTGGAATCTATTGCTGAAGTGCAAGAGAGAGAGAGCTGGGAAGGTTTGTAGACTGAATGTTCCCCAAGGAACAAGCCCAGAACTGCATTCCCACCATCTAAAAAAAATTAATTCAGCCCTAGTCAGTTTGGTTCAGTGGATAGAGTGTCAGTGTGCTGACTGAAGGATTCTGGGTTCCATTCTAGTCAAGGGCACATGCTCTTGTTGCGGGCTTGATCCCCAGTAGGAGACATGCAGGAGGCAGTTGATCAATGATTCTCTCCCATCATTGATGTTTCTATCTCTCTCTCCCTCTCCCTACCTCTTGGCAGTCAATAAAAATATATTTTAAAAATAAAAGAATAAAATCACATTTGGAACTGGCTCAGGCCTGGGTCTATATTATAGACAACTGAATAACTGATGTTTATACTTCTAGAAACCAGCCAATATATATTTTTGTGTTTTTATTTATTTATTTAAATTCTTCATTGCTTAAAGTATTACATATGTCTCTTTCCCCCCCCCCCCCATTGACCTCTCCAGCTGCTCCCACCCCCAGCACATGTTCTCACACCCCTACTGTCTGTGTCCATTGGTTATGCTTACATGCATGCATACAAGTCCTTTGGTTGATCTCTTAACCACCTCCTATCCAACCTTCCCCTGCCTTCCCTCTGAGGTTGGATGGTCTGTTCGATACTTCTCTGTCTCTGGATCTATTTTTGTCCATCAGTTTATGTTGTTCATTATATTCCACAAATGAGTGAGGTCATGTGATATTTATCTTTCCCTAACTGGCTTATTTAGCTTAGCATGATGCTCTCCAGATCCATCCATGCTGTTGCAAATGGTAAAAGTCCTTTTTTAAATGTTTTTTTTTATAGCAGTGTAGAATTCCATTGTGTAGATGTACCACCATTTTTTAATCCACTAATCTACTGATGGGTACTTAGGCTGTTTCCAAATCATAAATTATGCAGCTATGAATGTAGGGGTGCATATATCCTTTCTGATTGGTGTCAGGCAATATATTTTGCCCACATAAAAGAGGAGGGAAAAACCCTTGTAAAAATGTTTACTAATTGAATGTCCCCCTAAAGAAAAGATTTTATAAAAAGTTAACGACACTGGATTACTGTGAACTTCCAGTTGCACAAGAAAAATCCTATCACAGATAATATTATAATGTAACTAGCAATACCAAGGTAAGGACTCGACAAAAGAGTCACCTGCTTTGACCATGAAGACAATTCATACGACTAATCCCCACATCCTGACTGTGGAATAGCCACTGAGGTAGTAATGAATTAATGCCACAAACAAAAATAACTTACAGAGTTGGCTCAATGGGATAATTAAGCAACAATAAATCACTTTCTCTATTGACTTTAAACATTGTCTTCTGAGTTTGTACTGACCTTAATCTCATGATACTACAATTTTATTTATAATCTAATTCTTGAATTTGTTACCAGATTTCATGAAACACCAAACAGAAGTTAGTGCTTTGCAACCGGTGAGAGTTATAGGAAGGAGACCCTTGCTCTTCTATCTCCGCAGATGAAGAGAGGGAAAGAACAACATTCAAGGTCCAATGGCTGGCTCCTGCCTCCAGGTGCAGAGTGGGAAAATTCTCCAGGGCTATTAGCTACCTTTCTTGTGCTCTGCGCTCTAAAAAAGGGTCCTACATAACAAAAAAACAAGAGCAGGATCCTCTCTTCCAGATAGATCTACAGAAATTAGTGAGTTTTCCTGTAGAATAAAAATCTTCACGACAAAATTTCAGAATGAATTAGCAACCCCATCATATCCTAATGATACTGTGTTTGCATAAAATAACAAAGCACACTTTATGCTCTTCTCTTACCTGTCTACTCTCTCTTTGGGAGGATGCTGAAGTGGAGGCACTTCTGTGGGCTGGAGTGGATGTTTTATGAGCAGGGGATATGCCCTTTTCGTCTGAACTCATTGCTGCAGTTGGAGTCTAGTCGCGTGCACTTAAGGTCATCCCAATTGTGTCTCAAATTCAGACAAAGAAGTGGATGAATTTTCAGCTTCAGTCCATTTCAAGAATCAGGTTGGACTAGAAAAGAGAAGTTAAATATTGAGGGTATCCAAAACATCTGAAAGCAAAACAAACAAAATATAACTCATGTAAATTTATTTTTAGGAAAAATACTAAAATGTTAGCGAGAGGAAGAATTCTGACACATTAGGAAATATTGCTTCCTCTAGATTTTTAAGGTGGAGACTAAAAGTGTTGATATGTAACAAAAGTCTGTCCAGAAGGAAAATGGGAAGAAACTATATGCTAAAGCCATACTTTTCTCTTGTAGTCTTTGTTTGTATTTATTTATTTATTTATTCATTTATTTATTTATTTTAATACATTTTTATTGATTTCAGACAGGAAGGGGGAGCGAGAGAGAGAATTATCGATTGGCCGCCTCTTGCACATGGGAATTGAGCCCACCACCTGGGCATATGCCCTGACCGGGAATCGAACCATGACTTCCTGATTCATAGGTCGATGCTTAATCACTGGGCCATGACAGCCGGGCTGTAATCTCTTTGTTTTAAACATGTCAAAGTACATCGGTTTTTTTTTCCACTCTGAAATTTCATTTCCCCTGCCCAATGGATTATAATAAGAGCTCATTCCATGCTTGCCTCCAGTTAAGTTCAGTCATTTCATGGATGTGAATGATTAAATCCAACATAAGGCGGTCAGTCACAAAAGGCAAAGGGGCTCCTGCTTTTTGGTTATCATGTGATCCAGCCATTAGAAGGGATGAAGTAATACATATATCCACAGTTATTTGTGCCTCAAGTCTACAGAACACCTTTATGTGACTTTCTCAACACATCAATCAACAGGATTGAAAGCATCCACAGGCTGACAGGCAGGAGCCAGAACTGGAGTAGTGCTAGAAGTTGCTTCACTTATCCACAGCCAAAGAGTACTTCATTTTTCATTTAGATTCATATAAGGAAAATCTGCATTGTAGCACCAGGGCTAAAAACAGTTCAATTGGCAACACAGGTTGCTAAAAGAAATCATTTTAAAGGCAATCATGGCAGTGGGAGATGAAACGCTTACACACCAACATGTGACTCAAAACATTGACCACTAAAATGAACTCCATCCTCTTCTAAGAAGATGAAAGGCCAAGTTCTAGCCCCATCTTAATGCTTATACTCCCTGAAAGTACTTACCCAGGTTTTGGAGCTAACAGAAATGCAAATATTATAGAGCTTTTTCCTAGTTTTGAAGCTAATAGAAACTTGGCTCAAGATAAGTTTCATTTGGTATTGGCAAAAGGTAGTCATAAGTTGACGCAAGTAATCATCTAATCCTTTTTTTAATGAAAGCAATCTAATAAGTGTGAATAAAATTTCTCAAGCCAAGCTCTGGTGCCAGCAAACAGAAAGCAAGAACACTGCTCAGATCCTTAATTTTAAGCACTTCACTTTCTGGTCCAAGATGTTTTACAAGTAAATGCTGACACTTGAGCTGAAAGTATGGAGGTTCTGTGATGTGCTCAAGTGCCCCCAAGGGAGGAGGTTGAGACGACCAAACTCATTAAATTGTTATCCATTTGGAAGTAAATTCAATCTAAGCTACATCAAGGGCCAACATTTCCTCTGTTGCACTGTTGTTTTTTCTTAACCACATCCGACTTCACTTTCTGATTAAAAATCATGCTAACATCTTGGTTTTGGTTTTAACTAAAAATGACATTTTCAGGGTAACTTGTCTATGATGAAAGAGCAACATTTTGGTTAAACCATAGTTATTAATATTTATAATAATATCAAGAATGAAGAAAAGGTGGAAGAATTTAATCCATTCCAAGAATCTTTTTTGAGATTGTTGTTTTTTCTATTAATTTTTATTTTAAAAAAAGATTTCAAGTACCTAATAAAAGGTTGAATGGGTTCAAAATGCATTACAAAAGGAACTATGAACTCTGTTATCAGGTTGTATCTACTTGTAAGAATGGCTGTGACATTTAAAAAGATACTTATTTCATCTCTATCAAAGCACATTTTCAGGAATTGCCTAATCAAAATTCTACACCAAAAAAAGACCATAGATTTAAAGTCAACACCAACATAATTTTTATATTCACCGAGAAAAGTATTGTAGCTGGAAATAACATCAATATGAAAGACGAATATCTAATTTTTCTGTCTCATCATTCCTTCTTATCAATGGGATCATTATAATGGTTTCTAGATACTGTAACATTTGCATTTACACTGAGTGACACAAAATTCTGATTTAGGGTCCCAGCCAGTGTGGCTCAATTGGTCGGAACATTGTCCCATATATTGAAGGGTTGTGGGCTCGATTACCACTTAGGCACATACTTAGATTGCAGTTTCAATCCCAGGATGGGGTACATATGGAAAGTGAGAAGTTTTTTTTTTAATTTTTTTATTTTAATATATATATTTTTATTGATTTTCCACAGAGAGGAAAGGAGAGGTATAGAGAGCTAGAAACATCGATGAGAGAGAAACATCAACCAGCTGCCTCCTGCACACCCCCTACCGGGGATGTGCCCGCAACCAATGTACATGCCCTTGACCGGAATCGAACCTGGGACCTTTCAGTCCTCAGGCAACGCTCTATCCACTGAGCCAAACCGGTTTCAGCTGGAAGGCAAGAAGTTGATGTTCTCTCTCACATTGATGTGAAGCATAGTAACCTCCATCTTGTGTAAAAACTGCTGTTTGAAATTTTAACCCTGCTATTTGGCTTCTGTAAATGTTTGCTTGCTTAAATAATAAGGAAAAATAAAACTACTCCCATTCCAGAGAGGCCATAAACTATGTCCCAGACAGAGTTCTCACTGTTGGCACTAGGCCAGGCCTTGAAATATGGTCTCACGGCTCCATCCCAGCACACAGGACTTTTTTTCTCAGAAGGTCCAGAAGTCTCATTCCAAATTTGGAAGACAAAAAGCTGTAAAAAAGTATAAATAGGGAAGACTTCTACCATTTTGGGGCCCAGAATTTGACAGAGATATTCTACTCTAAGCCCACTAGTGTAATAAAGACTCCAAATTAATTTGGCTTACTGATTAATGTATCTCGTCTCAGCTTGCTGATTTACAATATAACAGATGTTTCTCTTTTTCTCCCCTTTTCTCTAAAAATCAATAAGTATATCCTCAGAAGAGAATAAAAAAAAAATTCAGATTTATGACCCAAGGACCTAACTAAAGCAAAGGGTGGCAGAAAAGACTTTTAGAACTTGTTCATCATAGGTATCATAACTTGTATGTGTTCAGAAGCACATTTGGAACTAGGAACTAGTTAGCCTGAGCTAAGTTGTGATGTAGCAGCACAAGTGCAAAAATCTCAAGTCCTTACAAGAAAGGTTTATTTCTTACTATTTCCATGTCATTTATAAGTCAGCTGCAGCCATGCTCTGTATCCTCTTCATCCAGGCTGAAGAAGCAACCCCCACATGAAGGAGGAAGGAACCATGGCCGAACCTTGAGATAGTTCTGAATGCCTTTGCTTGAGATGGCTCATGTTACTTTCACATTTTATTGTCCAAAGCAAGTCGCATGTCCAAACTGAGGTCAATGATGCATAAAAGTATAATGCCCCCAAAGGGAGAGGCAGGGAATAGTAGTGAACAAAAATATAATCTACTCTATTTACCATAGAATGATTAAAAGCATGGATGAAAATATTTAAATTGACTCATTTTATCACATAGCAATAACAACGGTTAATATTTTGATTCTGCTTTAACCAGAGTAGGAGAACAATGTGCATGTTATCTGTAATATGCTTTTTTAAATCAACAATATATCAGTAACAGTCTACCTGATGAACAAACAAACTTCAATATCACCACTCTTAATCACTACATATTAAGCCACCACACATCTATACCACAATACATTTAACCATCCTTGAATTGGGACATTTACTAGTAGCTTGTATTCAGTATATTTTAAAACAATGAGATGTATCATGGAAGAGTTTGTAATAATTCCATATTCACTTTTTTATTATTGTAAAAAATACCTTTTTTATTTTAATACTTATTTGCTTTATTTGGTATTATCTGCTCTATTTGCAAGTGATAAATGAAATGTGTCCATCCTTTTATATTTAAACTTTCTATATCATTCTGTTCTTCTAGTAATGATCATGTTGGATTATTTTTAAAAAATCTAATTTTAGTGAAGTCCTTCCCATTTCCATTTAATATCATTTCTAATACTTTAATGTCATACCTAATACCTCTGAATATCATTTTATAACTTCTTACTTTTGGGTTCTTCTGTTTCCTTTAAAACTTGATATCTTTTAAAATAATCTGCCTTTCCTTATAATACTGATTTTTATATGGCTCTAATCAACCTTTATATTTGCCATTAGTTTGAAAGATACAATTTACCTTTTAAAGTTCTATTTGTTTTCCTTTATGTTTTTCTAAGTCATGATGGAACCATCGGTCTGTTAAGTGTCTAAGTCAGGAGTAAAATGGTATCTTATGAGTCTTCTTCACCCACTTACCTACCCCACCCCCCCCAAAAAATATTCTCCTTCCAGTTTTCATCGCAGTCTTGGTGACTTAGTCTGGAGTTTTACAGAATTACTCTTGGGATTCTACAGCAAAAGGATTCCCCCCCCCCTTTTTTTTTTTTTGGTTGGGGAACTAGGATCTCAAAGTGTGAGAATAAACTGTAAGAAAAGCAAAGTCTTTTCATCTCTTTCTCAAGAGCCTCCTTTTCTGTAAGTACAGCTGAGGTTTATCATAAGACCTGGCTCAATCAAGACTTTCCTCAATTTGGAATTATCAGCTTTATAAATTAGGGCACATTCTCCATAGATTAATTCTAGTAATAATCTGTAACATTAGATTCTGTTTTAAGTAGTGTTTGGGTTATTAATGGTTTGTCTTTTTCAATGTTTGCATGATTTATTTACAGAGAATTAAGAGGAATCACATTAGATGATCCTGGACCCAAGTCACCTGGGGCAGGGCATTCCTATCAATTGATCTTATCAATGCAAAAGTCACTGCACTGCTGGGCGGAATAAATTAGTTTTCCATCAAGATCATAATTAGGACAAAGACTGTCTACTGTCATTATATATTAAGATTCTTTTTCCTAAAAAAGAGAGGGTAGGCAATCTTTTGTATTTTTCAGATCATTAACTCAATGGAGTTATCTTTAAGAAAAAGATAAGAAAAGGAAATCAAGGACTAATTTCAAGAAGATAAGCATGATATAAACATTTTCCTACAAAATGACTAAAAGGATGAAACAAATTAAAATGACCTTTAATACTTACACTAGGGAACAGTGGCCACCACATGTCATAAAATCTAAGGACTCACTTCATTTAGGGACCACGTGAGGATATATGAAACCACAGAGGACTCCCCATTTCAAGACAGTGATGTTAGAGGAAGAAAATCTGACAACTCCGCCCATTCCCCCCAAAGAGGAGAGGCATCAGGAAAAGGCTCCCCACGTGTTAAGTGTTTTCTGAGACCATGGAGGCAGAGCAAGTAAATGGCCCTGTCTTGCCCTTAGCTGCTTTTTTCAGTCTTGGCTTCGGAAGAGCACCATGGACATGTCCCAACACACCCCCCCCAAATACAGTCTCCCTTTCCCAGGCTGCCTTCTGGTTCAGTCACTTATAAAACTAACAAGAAAAAGTATACAAAAAGACAAGTTTTCTGACTGTGAATGACCAAGATTCCTCCCCTCTCTCTTAAGGCGCGTTACTAAATAATGAAATAGACAAACCTACTTTCTACAAACCTACATTCTGGATAATTGGCACAAATAATCTTTTAACAAAGAGCAAATCTCAAAGAAAAATGTTTTTTAAAAAATGTCAGTAAAGCACTATGGAAAACTATTCCCCTGAAAAGAGAGAAAATTATTATGTGCAAGAGATAGATGAGAGCTTATTTGGAATATTAGTTCTAGCAAAAAGACATAGAACGTTAGAGTACAAATGCTTTACATGTTCAAAAAATTTTATAAAAATGGAGTCTTTGAATATGACAAGACAGATTCAGATGCAATTGGAACTGGCATAGGTAAGAAACTAAGGAAACAAATAATGACATCACATTTAAATTCAATAATTAAAATGATGTTAATGAAGCACAAAATGATTCTGCAGAAAAATCCAGTCATACATAATTAGAAAGATGAAATTGAGGAAATTCTCTTGCAAACAGAAAAAAGGCAGGAAAAATTAAACCTTCATACTTTTAGTTCAAGGGTCATTGTCTACTCATAAAATGGCGTGCAACTATTTATTTTTGGAGTTTCTGTTTAATATTTTCAGACTGCTGTTAACCTTGGGTAACTGAAACCATGGAAAGCAAAACCATGGGGGCGGAGGGGAGCGCTAATGTACATATTTTAAAAAAGAAAACATAAAAAAGAAAGATTTGGGTTTCATAATCCATTAAGTAACAATCAAGTATTTAAAATTACTATAAAGAGACAATGTTACACGGACAACAGGGGGGTGAGGGCATGAGGAGGGGATAGAGGGGGAATGGGGGAATAAGGACACATATGTAACACGGTAATCAATAAAGAAAAAAAAGGAATAAAAAAAGACAATGTCAATTATGTATTCTTACAATTCAAATGACATACAGGGAAATCACTTCTTGGTGTACAAATTACAGAAAACTATGCCAAAGATGTGACTTAATTCAGAGGGAAAATGGTTCCTCACCATACCTTAGGCATTTCCATTTCAGATATAAGTAAAAACCTTGTACACCAAAAGGTTCCCCTTCCCTTAAATCACATTGCCTCTAGAATTCATTGTTCTGCTGAAACCGGTTTGGCTCAGTGGATAGAGTGTAGGCCTGTAGACTGAAAGGTCCCAGGTTCCATTCCGGTCAAGGGCATGTACATTGGTTGCGGGCACATCCCCAGTAGGGGGTGTGCAAGAGGCAGCTGATCGATGATTCTCTCTCATTGATGTTTCTAACTCTCTGTCCCTCTCTCTTCCTCTATGTAAAAAATTAATTAAAAATATATTTAAAAAAAAGAAAAAGAATTCATTGTTTTACTTATTTAGTTGTAACTTTTCATATGGAAGTTTCCATGAAAGTCAGCTTAAATCAAGCCATTTTCAAACACCACACTAATCTCTGTTAAGTTAGAATGTGATAATGTCTTTATTTGAAAACTATAATTTGAACTGATACATTTTCTAATTAGGATATTGGCTCCTAGATTTAATAATTATATATTCTTTCCAATCTAGTTTTAATTTTGTACTTGATCTGATTTTGCACTTTAGATTCCACGAATATGGTCCAACTCTTACCTCCTGTTTTAGGATTTGCTGGCTCTTGGGCATTATGCATTGAATTGTTCTCAGAACTGAATCTTCAAAAAATTATTATTGGAAGATATTAGGGAATACTTCTTATCCTGAACAATCAAATTACCACTTATACTGTTTCCCCAAGCAATCCTTCTTCTCTGGACATCTGCTCATTTTATACTTATCAAAGCATAAGTGGCTTTACAAAAAATTACAGAGTAAAAAGACAGCACAGCAAAAATATCATTTGAGGTCAAAGTCCTAAGAAGAGAATACCAGCTTTTTCCCAGCTATCTCCATAATGTTAGAGAAAAAATACTAATAAAAATAACAGGCTCTTTCTATATGTCAGTCCTGGATGCCAAATACTTTTCATCCACTCTCAGTAACTTTCCTGCTATTCAGTGTACAGGCAGGAAAAATAGGTCTTAGATGGCTTATTAAATCTACTTGACAGATTTTTTTCACTGCACTTTACCCTTGATTTACTAATAAATCAATGTATAAACTAAGCAATAAATCAAGTTTTTTAGGGCATGGTACATAACTTACGGCATACAACACTAACTTATAGAGGTTCTTAATCTGGGATTCATGAACAGTTTTAGCACATTCTTTAAACCCCAGAAAATAAAAAGTGGTGAGTATACATGCATTATATTTTCCTAGGGAAATATTCAATAGCTTTCATCACTTTATCAAAAGGTATCCTTGTGACTTTATATTTCTAAAATGTTTGTTACCAGCACAGGTTTAAAATATTCATGGTTATAAAAGTTGTACAACATATTTAATATAAAGAGATCACATGGCATTTGATTTTGATGGGAGCATGTGCCATGGATTCTTGACAAGACCATTTTGATACCATCACTTGTAATTTTACCAGTGCTAATTTTCTAAGATTTGCCAGCCACTGTTTTATTCATCACTTTGTTTCTGACCCTTGCTAACATGTTTTGAAAGGAAGTTTTGGTAATGTCATAATTCATATTTTAACAGGAAAAATAATATTTGGAAATAAAGTTCCCATGACTGCTAACAGGTACTGGTTGTCAGCAGAGAGCAAAGAGTTTTTAACAAAAACAAGAAATATATTTTTAAAATGTCTCTGTTTTGTGACCTTAAATAACAATTCATAAATTATGTTGAGTAAACTCTTACTGGGGTACCAGTGACTTAAATAACAGCACACGTCCTCAACAGCAATTTCCTATAAAAACAACAGCTTCTGTACTGAGTTGAGTTATGCTAAAGAATTGGCCAAAGCAGGTGGAATAGCTTAGGCTAAAAATTTCCTGAAGTACCCTATTAGATTGTTAGAAAGAATGTAAAATGGTGTCACTGCTATTGAAAATGGTATGGAAGTTTCTCAGGAAACTAAAAATAGAATTACCATATGATCCCATAATTCCAATTCTGAATATTTACCCAGAGGAATTTAATGCAGGGATTTGAACAGATATCTGTATACACATTGTTTATAATATCCAAAAGGTGAAAGCAACCCAGATAAATGGATAAACAAATGTGGGATATTCATGCAAAGGGATATTACTCAGCCTTAAAAAGTAAATAAGTTCTGACACATGGTACAACATGGATGAATCATGAAGACATTATGCTAGGTGAAATAAGCCAGACACAAAAGGTCAAATACTGTATGCTTCTACTCATCTGAAGTACCTAGAGTAGTCAAATTTACAGAGACAGAAGTAAAAGGGTGGTTGCCAGAGTCCGTAAGGAGGAGAGCATGAAGATTTAGTGTTTAATGCATACAGAGTTTCAGTTTGAAAGATGAAAAGGTTTTGGAGATGGAAGGCAGTTGTCTTAACTGTCAATGCAGGAGCTGACCCCTGGTGGTCAGTATGCTCCCACAGGGGGAGTGCCACTCAGCCAGAAGCCCAGCTAACGCTGGCGAGTGCAGAGGTGGTGGTGGAAGCCTCTGCCTAAGCCAGCAGTCGGACATCCCCCGAGGGGTCCTGGACTGTGACAGGTTGCAGTCCGGGCTGAGGGACAACCCCTCCTGTCTCCCAGGGCACAAATGTTGTGCACCAGGCCTCCAGTGAATGCATAAATAAGTGGAACTACAAATCAATGTTTCCCTCTCTCTTCCTTCCTTTCTCTATAAATAAATAAATGTTTTAAAAAATGGTAAATTTTATGTATATTTTACTACAATAAGGAAGTTCCTGTATTATCAGCTATAATGACTTTTATAACATGCAGGCATTAATATTATGCTACTTTGTGCTTAGGTTTCATCTTCTTTATAAAATCTTTCCTATTCTACTAGAGCAGGGGTGGGCAAACTTTTTAACTCAAGGGCCACAATGGGTTCTTAAACTGGACCGGAGGGCCGGAACAAAAGCAACCTGACCATGCTGGAGCTCTCTTCTTGGGCTGCTGGTGAAGGAGCGGAGGGGAGAGCAAGAGAACCCTCCGCTCTTTCGGCTCCGCTGGCTGGATAGATCAGCCGAATGGGCCAGATCCAGCCTGCGGGCTGTAGTTTGCCCACGACTGTACTAGACAGAATTGTCAGTTTAATATGGATTATTTCTATACTTATGCATACATATGTTATTGAACAGCATTATTCTATGCTTGTTTGTACTGATTCTGTATAATTTTTGAGGGTGGGGACTCTATCACTTTCATTACTGTAGTCTAATGTCATGGGCCACAAAAACCACTCATATTGTTTACTGGGCTTAGCGTTTTAGTTATGACTTGAGTTCTCCATCATATGCATCAAGAACAGATGGTAGTGTTCACAAGCTGCCTGTAGGTAACCACCCTCATCAAGTCAGTTCTTTGGTTTTACTATATTTTCCTCAAAGATAACCCAAAGTAATCCAAATGATTTGCAGACTGGCGTTCCCTAACTGTTCAGTAGCCAGCTGAAGAGAAAGACTGTACAAAGTTCAACATTCCCAAAAGAAAACCTCTTAGTTATCCTCAAATAAAGACACACACCCCCATCCCCAGGCTGCTAATGGTACTCCAGAGGCCTGGGCCATTATTGGGTTCTGTCCTCCTGGTGCCAAGTTGTACATTAGGATTAGGGATAGAGGCAGCAGGCAGCAGCGTAATTCTTTCAAAACACCGCTAATGGGCTAGCCTGGTTGCACAGAATTACTGCACCTGCCACCTTCCTAATTTACTAGTCATTATCTACATAATCACAGATATTTCATGGTCAGGAACCTTAGGCAGAATTTTTTTTAAATGTCATCCCTCCTGAATGGCAATGTTTATACAGACCTTTACATATCATGGCTGCTCATAATTCTGCCCATAATTCTACTCGCTTTGGACATCCACAATAAGTGTTGGTTTCAATTGTGCTCATTCATTGTCACAGGAGGAAGGAACAGCTGGCAGTAACTGAGGATCTACTGCCAGGCCCAGGTTCTTCAGCATTTGATTGAGGTGTGGCCATCTGCGCACACTCTCATGGTGAATGCTCAGGAGACCACCGTGCGCATCTTTCCCTAGTTCAGCCTTCAGAGACGTCCCCTTGGGAACTTGAAAATAGCCATGTAAATTAGCACTTTATTTTTGAGACCCTATTTTTAAATATTTACCAGTATACCACTACATATACCCTGTGATTTTTTTTATATATATTGTTATTAATTTCAGAGAGGAAAGGAGGGAAGAAGGGAGGGAGGAACATCAATGATGAGAGAGAATCATTGATCAGCCCACAACTGGGGCATGTACCTTTGACCAGAATCAAACTGGGGGCCCTTCAGTCTGCATGCTGACACTCCATCCACTGAGCCAAACCCACTAGGGTAATTTATGTCTTTAAATGGATTGTGTGGCCTCGCCTTATTAGAAATATAGCCTATACATACATTTAGGATCATCATCAAATAACACAATTATTAAGATTATTTTTCTCTCACATATATTTGAGATATGATACAAAGTGGAGGAATAATAGTCCTGGTGGCTTAACAAACTGTATTTGAGGTCCAGAAAGAGTGTCATATTCATGGTACATTATAATTAACAAAGAAATGAGTGTCAGAAAGCTGGTTTTCACTTCCTCAACGCAGGGAAGATACTTCTGTGCCCAACTTACCTCATGGGATTTTGCGGAAATCAAGAAAGAAAATCTTACTTTAAAAGACACACAAAATGGGATAAAGTTTGAAGAGAGAATACAGGAACTATTTCACTCTGAAACACCATTAAAAACAACAGCAAAGGGACTTTTTTTTTTAATAGTAAAACTCCCCAAGAGTGGTAAGAACAAGGGACAACAGCAACAGAAATTGGATTGAAAATCAGCAGTAAAAAGACATCTGGGTCATAAGTGAGTCCATGCCTGTCAAAAGACAATTAAGTGGAAGTTTAAGAAATTCAAAGGACAGTTTAAAATGTCACCTGATATTGAATTGGGATGAAAATGTTTCTTTTCCCCAAATCTCAAGCTTTCTTTATCACATCAGTGTCTCTCTCTCCCCTATATTCTTTAAAATCAATAAAAACATATCTCCAGGTGAGGATTGGTGGGAGGCATGGGGGGACAATCATTCCAAACTAAGCAATCCTAAAATATCCATTTGTCAAATAAGAGAAAGCAAGAAAACAAAAGTGCTGGGACACTCTGCTTCCTTCAGAGTGTCTACCTTTCTTCTGTGTCCGGGCCTGCACTGTGATGAGGAGTAAACACTAATACATGCATTCAATTCAGCACTATTGATCCACCATCTAAAGAGCACAATAATCCTACTGTCACTTCTGGAACATCTCCTGCTTATGCTGTAATGAGTTGCCAATAACTCAAATTATCTAGTGAACTAAAGACTTAATGGACTGAATCTCACTGCCAATAAACATAACCACATTAATAAAAAAAAAAAAACTGGACTGAGGGAAAAATTCATCTTCTGACCATATGCATACATTTTGAAAAACCAAAAAAAAATTATAATAATAAAAAGTATATAAAACTAGATTTCTTCTCTACATAAAAATAAAACCATAAGTATGATTAATGCTAAGCTATTCACTTGAAACCATTTGATGTACTTAAAGATAAAGCAAATAAGTTCTATAATGTTATTTTAAACCAAGATTTTCAGTGTATAAGAGAAGAGATACAAATATAAAATCCAATAATATTAACACTCCATAAAGTTAACTTGGAGAAAACAATATAAACTCCTCATTTAAAATTTTATATATATTTACTACCATATCCCTTGAAAAACAACCAATAAGACTGTGCACCGCTAATGCCCATATTGTAGTATCTAAATTCCATTTTCTACTAAAAGAAATCAGAGCTCCTGGATGGTTGACTCTTAGACTTCACATTAAATGAGCAAGAGGAGCTTGGGGCAGCCTGTTGTACCAAGAAGCAGGTCAAAGAAACGAAGGGGACAAGGATGCTTTGGAATGTTCTGTATCTTGATCTGGGTACTGATTATATAGGAACTAGAGGCCCAGTACAAGAAATTCATGCATAGGGGTGGTCCCTCAGCCCGGCCTGCACCCTCTTGCAATCTGGGACCCCTTGGGGGATATCTGACTGCCAGTTTAGGCCCCAGTTCTAAACTGAGCAGTCCTGGATTGGGATTGGGCCAAAACCAGCAGTTGGACATCCTCCAAGGGGTCCCAGATTGGAGAGGGTACCGGCTTGGCTGAGGGGATCCCCTCCCCCTGTGCACAAATTTCATGCACCAGGCCTTAGTATAAAAATAAAAGTGTTTGTAAGCAAAAAAGAGAAAAATATATTTCCCTTTTCCCTACTACTTACATATGAAACCCTTGATATTAACAATATTCTCCTTTTTTTTCACTTAATTACTTCTTCATTTCTACTCTTACTGGACATGTACTTATTTTTCAAATCTAGTCTAAATTTATTTTTCAAATGTAATCTAAATTTTCTGAGATTTAGGTGACTCATTTTTCTAAAATCCTAGTCACCAGATTGAGAAAGACAATCCAGTGCACAGCCTTTACCTCTGGACACTTTTTTTCCTGTTCCCTTATTTCCATTCTTTTCAACTGGGCAAGAAGGAAACTTCAGTGCCTCCTCACTCTTCTTTCCTGGAGAGAAGAGCCGGCTTTGGCCCTTCAGCTGTGAGAATTGGGTGTCTCTTCAACAGAAGAGAGACACCTGAGAGACAGAGCAGGAGGGGTGGCCAGCGAGGAAGGCAGGTAAAATGGCTTCTGCAGTGCTAGCTCTCCTTGGACATTCTCCCCATCTCCACCACCTGGGGGAGATGTCTCACGATCTGCCTCCTTGCCATGCTGGGGTTCCATATTCTTTCTCCTCTTCAGTTTTTGTGGGACCTTGTTATACCTGCAGACTAGTGAGATGATTTTCTGAATTTTCCTTTCCCACCACATTTCTATCTGTCTTATGTGTCAACAGGCTCCCAAGCACTCCCAACTTTGGTTCCATTTTTTGCCGTCCTGTCTAATCTTTCTCAGGCAGTTAAGTGAAGTGGAATTCGAAGCTGATATCAGGCACTCCGAGGAAAAAAAGATGACGAGGCTTTCTGAAAGCATCTCCGAGTATACATGCAACAAACTAATTCCTATGACGCAAGACTAATAAAAATAAACACATTTTGTCAATGAAATGAGATACCAACCACCTGCTTTTTCCTTTTAAAAGAGGTGTTCGATTTCTCAAACAGTCAAGTCACCACCCAGCAAATGTGTGGAAACAAATTTCCAGTTACTTTATTTCCATGAACTTAAACCTGATAGTCAAAGGACTCACGTGCATTTCATCTTTGCTTGTGGTCAAGTATCAAGGGATCCTAGACAATACTGACCTAAGAGATTCCATGAGATAGGGCTAAGGAATGCAGCCAGAAGGACAGTAAACTGAAATAATCATCCAGCCCAGCCGGCCTGCTTTCTCGTTTGCTTCAACATTAAACATGGATATCCGGAGGCCTGGAAGCTGCTTGAGTAACAGCCACTACCTGTGTGAAGTTAAATGGGTTGTTGGGATAAGAACCGCTGTTCTGAGATGGAATCCATTTTCCCCATTTGTGAACAATGATCAAATAGTAAATGTCTGAGTTTAGCTAATGCAGACAGAGAAATGCTATGCCTCATAAGGACCCCCTCATAATTTGAAATGCTGTCATGACTAATGCTCTTTGTTACTATATAAAAGTTGGATCCAGTACCAAATTGACAGGAACATTACTGTAAGTAGTTCAGTTCCAAATAATATACAGTGATCAAAATGGGAAGGAGAAGATACATCTGATTCTAATGGAGAGACTTCTCAATGTCAAAAGTCTGCATATGCAAATGGCACAGTGTATTGCTGGCTGACTCACTCTGGTGTCCAGAATGAGTAAAGGACTAGGAAATGGACTCTCAATCCCTGCAAGTGTCATTCACAGAGAAGCCAACTCAATGCATCTTCCTCCCCTTCCTAGGACTAAAATAATCATGTCAGGCAATGGAAGAGTTAGTCATGACATTTCAGACTCTGAGATGACAACCTCAAGGTCTGGAAAGAATGATTCATACCCTGTTACTATCAAATCAGATTTCCCAACTAAGAACGATGGACCATCTGATTTTGGAAGAGTCTGCCTTCTTCATAGGCAAATCTGGCAGGTGTCAGCTTAACTTCAGAAAGCCAGCAATCTCAAAGTATATCCATTCCACATAAAATAATAAAATTCCAAAAGAGGATAAAGACCAACAGCATTATGGGTGAAATACATGGGAGGGACTTCACATTAAGAGAGAAGAAAATTGATGCTTAAAGCAGGAATCATTTTGTGGTTGTTGACAATATTAAAGATGTCCCTGCTTTTCTCTCCCTTTGCCCCTCTCCACCTGAAAGCAGGAATCCTGACCACAAAAGCCTACAGGTGCCAGGCCAGTAACATAAATCTGTAAGGCTGGTTGGGTTAGATACTTAAGGAATGCAACTTCAATTGTGACCAGATGTTTAATTTTCCAAAAGAAGCCCCAGGTATCTGATTCTATGTGAAGTTTCCATACTGTTCAGCAATGTTGGCAACTAATTCAATTTTCCAAAAGAAAGTGTTTACAGGTTTTTAAGATTTTATAGTCTAAAATGTACCCTATGGGCCACTAATTTGCAAGCTCTGCTCTAAATGTAATTTTAAATAATGCCGTAATAAACAGAAAGCTTCTCACATAATAATAATTACACTAAATCACTGAGCCTTGGTTTCTGCCCTGCCACAAGGGAACAGTCCTTGCAAGGGGAGGGAAGGAGTGGGGGGATACCTGGGGAGCATTTCCCAAATTACAGACGTGTGAACTGTCTCCACCACCACCATCAGCCCATCACAGGCAAATAATAGTTTGAGTAGAGGATACACAGCTTCCCAAAGCTCGCCAAGAGCTGTGGTGGCACACAGTCCTGGAAAGTTTTGTATAACTGGGAGGGATGCATCCAAATTGTAGATTCTGAAGTCACTGAGCCTAAGATGTCAAATAGCATATGTGACGTGGCTCTGAAAATAACAACCACAGATATCAGAGGAGCCTAGAGCACCCATAGTTAAGTATTGCTGGCATCAAATGAGTTCTTTCAGTCTCGTGGGCAAAAAGAAAACAAGCAAGTGTCTACCTGTTCACTGCGGAAGGTTATAAAAACAGAAGCATTTTAAGAATGAGTGTATGCATGATGTGGGCTTGTGTGCATCTATGTATATAACTAAAGCATTCTTAGGTGTGTAAGTTCATTACTCAAGAAGGGGAGGAGAGTGTCTTATTTCCATATGCAGGTAGAAAAAGGTTAACCAAGCCTATGGTGTGTGTGTGTGTGTGTGTGTGTGTGTGTGTGTGTTTTATTTTAATCTTTATTGTGTTTTTTACAGAGTGGAAGAGAGAGGGATAGAGAGTTAGAAACATCAATGTGAGAGAAACATTGATCAGCTGCCTCCTGCACACCCCCTACTGGGGATATGCCTGCAACCAAGGTGCATGGCCCTTGACCGGAATCGAACCTGGGACCCTTCAGTCCACAGGCCAACACTCTATCCACTGAGCCAAACCAGTCAGGGCCCTTTGGTACATTTTTCTACTTCCTATCCTTAAAAAAAAAATTACAGCAGATTTTTTAAAAAAATAAAAAGGCTAAGCACAGCCAGGATTACTGTTTTTAGTTCTGATATACCCGTGATTAGGTAATGTTTTGCTAATCTCTTGCTGTTAGTAAATAATGCCTCGTCTAAACCCCCGCTTTTGATTTTAAGCTGGTGCCCTCCTAACTTACCTTGTAAATGCGATCCGTCTTCTAGGTTGGCTTTCAGGTCAAAGCTGCTCCAAGTGGCTTCTCCTCAGATGCCTGCAGCTTTTTCCTGGGAACTCTATTGACCCTGCTGGGCTTATCTGGTAAATTACAGGAGTGGCTCCGTCATTTCCTTCTCTTGTTGTACTGCAGAGAGGGGCAGCAGCTAAAAAGGAGAGAAAACAGTCATGTAGAACATCTCCACAGAACTTTCACGAACCTCTCAGGGGGACTGCCGTGGCCAGTCAGAAACTGCCTTCTGATTTATCTCCCGAGGAGGAAGTCCATGAGGGAGGGCATCTCAGCTTGATGCCTCCTTTGCTCAATCTTATGTAATTTCAAAGACATACCCATTGCATGCCTCAGCAATAAGCAGCCTACATCATTTACATCTTACTCAGAGTTTGCAGTAAGAAAATGCTCAATTTATATGCCAACACATTCTAAGAGGGGCCAGGAATCTCTTCCAGAAATGTACTTAACCCTCTAATTCAATATCAACCTGTTTTTAAAAACAAGTATGAAGTGGTTTCATCGCACATCACAACCGTGTTCAATACCAGTGCCTTGATAAAGACTCACTAATAGCTTCTAATGAGTCCTAACAGAGTAGAACTGTCACCAGACTCCTAGAACAGTCCTGTAGCAGAAAGCTAATTATACGATCAGAGAACAGCTTTCCACTTCACACAGTTTCTCAGAAGGCAAGGAAGCAATATTTTATGAGAAGATCAAATATGCTCACTTCAAGGAAAAAAGAATGGGTGGGCAGAGATCAACAAAAGACCTTGTATACTTGTATACATGTATACATGACCCATGGACACAGATGATAAGGATGATGAAGGCCTGGGGTGGTGGCTGGGTGGGTAGAAGGGGACAATGGGGGAAAGGACACACATGTAATACTTTCAACAATAAAGATTTTTTTAAAGGAGAAGAAGAAAAACCTGACAAGCAATCCAGATGGAAGCTAACTCAGTTACTCTCTGGTCCTGAAATGTGACGGCAGTTTTTCCTTCGAGCCTCTCTCACAGGTGCATTTCTTCACAAGGCAGCTTTCAAAATTACAACCTGGGCCTGATTATTTTTCAAGCTTGCTCTTTCACTGCCTGACTTTTCCTCTTTTTACTTATGGAGAAGGAAAAAGTAACTATACACGCATATCCCGAAAGGTTATGACTCAATACAAGTGCAAAAGATTTATGTCTACCCAACATCCTATGCTGGGAATGTTCCTTTAAGCACCATTTTCCTGCCAAAAGAGAAAGAAAATGTTTGTTCTAAACCCCCTCCACCTCTTAAAAAAAATTTTTTTTTAATCTCTCCTATGTTGTAAGACAAGTCCATGTGTCTTGTGGGCCCTAAATAAAATTTAACTGGTGACTGTGATGATGACATAGAAGAACTAAGGTTAGGGTCCATCAAGATTATTTTTGTATGCTCAGCATTAGATCTGTTTATTTTCTGCAAACACCACTCAATCTATGCTCTTTAATCCCGCACAATTACAGACAGAACAAATATGAGTGGTCAACTACTGAAACTCCCCTATCCACCTTTTTCCTTGCTCTTTCCTATAATGTGTTCTGCCAAGTTTTGGAAAAGGAGAGAATACTAAAACATGAAAAGAAAAATGAGGTAAACAGCTCCCTGTGCTAAGCTGCATTTTGTTTATCCTTCCTCCACCCCATTCCCCTTTCCTAGTCTTATTCTCCATAACTTCTTACCGTCGTACATTGACAAGTGAGAAGGTAAAGAGAATAGAAAACCACGGGGTAAGGTCAAGGCTACCTACCTTTCCACCTCTGTTTCCCCCAGTGCAGCAGCAGAGCAGAGGGAGAAGGCAGGGTGAGTACCGGTACGGCTAGCCATACCTAAGGAATTCCCCTTCTTCCCCATCACACGCTCTGCAAACCAGACATTGGCCCAGGAAGCAGTTCCCCACTTCAGCCATGCTTTCCTTGTAGTCTTTGTCTACAGACCCCTCAAAATCCAGCTCAAATCCACAACTCTCAGCTCCTCCCTTGATCTTCCCAGCTCGAGAGGGGCATCTTCTCATGACACCTGGCACTTTGGACAATTCTACTGGTGCAAGGTGATCCTGGTCGTATGTGTTGCCTACACTTCTCGTCTCCCCCACCGGACTGTGTGGACTCTGGGAAGCAGACCTTACTTCCCTGCGCAGGGTACGTGTGAGAGTTAAAATGTGAAATGTACAAGGCTTTGACTTATGCCCACTTCGCAAGAAATGGATCTATTATTGTCCATTTTTGCCAGAAGTGTGTATTTTCACACAATGTGTATGCAATGTCAAGGAATAAGGGCTTTGGCTTGTTCCGAGACTATAATTAACATTCATATGGACCTTCTGTGCAACTTTCAAAGAGACAACCATGATAAAGTGGAGTGCCTCCGATAGCCTTCAGGGAGGCTGACTACTCTGTATAAAAAATTACCACTCCATCAATATGTGGTTCAGATATAATCAATCATCCCTGATAGTTACTGAAGGCAGAAATATTAGGAGCATTTGTTTTCATTCAGCTTGAACCACTTGAATAGAGCAGAAAGATTTATATCATCACATTCAAATTCCCAGTTTCCAAGTGACTAATATATTATTTTATTTAAAAAACAGGACATTAACCAAGTGGCAACTAACCTTTATTTCAACTAAGAAACTGTACAGGGTCTTGCTTTACCACACACATAAACTGCGTGTGGGCAGAAGTCCAAAGGTACTAAGCTTATAAAGTTCAAGTTTGATTACACGTTGTGACAACACACATTGAAGATAAATTCTTAAAGGTCTCACTAAGAAGTAAACTCAGAGAAGGGGAGAGGTTGTTTCCTTTTAAAACTACAGCCAGAATTGATACTTAAACAAAAATTATTCCTGGTTTTTAATCAACACACATAAAAAGAATCATGTTTTAATTTAACAATATATTTTACAGATCAAAAAGGCCCTCGGCATCCTCCTTCTAAGCTATTAATAGATTGAAAGTTGGAAAGGTTGACTCGAACAAAGTCTTCTATGCCAGCAAGTCCTCTGATAGGAATATCTGCAAAATCTCATTGGGGAGTTTAGAGATCTGGCAAGGAAGGGCTCCTTCTGAATGGCTCATTCAGGAAGCAATGATCCATTATCTTTGCAACAGAATTTTTCCTGTAAGTCCTGTGATTCATCCTCCCACAGCCTGAATTTTGCCCATTCTACACCAGATTCTTTATATATATATATATATATATAATTTATTTTTTACGGAGAGGAAGGGAGAAGGATAGAGAGTTAGAAACATCGAGGAGAGAGAAGCATCGATCAGCTGCCTCTTGCACACTCCCTACTGGGGATGTGCCTGCATCTAAGGTACATGCCCTTGACAGGAATCGAACCCGGGACCCTTCAGTCCCCAGGCCAACACTCTATCCACTGAGCCAAATCGGCTAGAGCTACACCAGATTCTTGTCCAGCACACTCCCCACACATTTCACTCATTTCTTATTCAAGCCCCTCTGAACACGTGATGTATGTGTCCTGTGTAGCTACTAAGTTAATGCATAGAATATAAAAGAAAAACAAGATAAAAACAAACTTCATCATTCTGTAAAATACTCAAGATTCTTAAAATGGTGAAGCCAGTAAAGACAACCAGGATAACCAGAGGATAGTGTAACAACGTTGGCAGGGTACACAGCAAAGTCCATTTCCCAATACAAACAAGATACCAGGCACTTTTGGCTCTTTTCTGTTCATTATGTGGCCCATGACTTGGATTCAATGCTTACTTCATTTCCATGAAGAATTGGTCTTAATTTAGGGTTAAACATCATAAATTGCTTTCCCAGAAAACTATAACACAAGACATGCTATAAGACCCTTCTTCATCATCTTGTTTACTTTGCCTACTATAAACACTAAATACCTTGGTGAAAAGATGATTATTTTGTTCTTTATCAAGGGCAGCAAAGTTTAGACAGACAATTGCTTTTTCTCTTTCTACCTGTGATATTGCCAAGTACTCTGGGAGTGTCTACAGGGTTTAAATTGTTTTATATCCAAAGAAAAAATATTACAGAAACCATTCAGTTTATTATTCAGTTGAAAAAAAATTATTAAAAGAAAACACCATTAGCTCTAGATCGAGCACTAAAAACACGCCTAGGACATATCTTAAGCTTCTCTAAGTAGTATGCCATAAAGCAAGAGTCAGCAAACTTTTCCTGTGAAGGTCCAGTTGAGTAAATATTTTAAGTTTTGTGGGCCATGCAGTCTACCAAATGACGCAACTGCTCAGTTCTGCTACTGTGCAGGAAAGTAGCCATAGTCAATAAGTAAGTGAATGAGTATGGCTGTGCTCCAATAAAACTTTATTTACAAAAGAGTGGTGGCCTCAATTAGCCCTTGGACTTTACTTTGCTGACCCCTGTCCTAGCAGATAGCCCAGCTGTGGCAACTTGGTGGGGTTAATTGCTCTTCACTCCTTAATGTACATAACTCTGATGAAGTGTGTGTGTGTGTGTGTGTGTGGAGGGGGGTGCGGCACGGCGGGGAAAGGGAAATTACTCTGAGAAAATGGGCGACAATGGAAATCTCCACTGCTAGTAGAGTGATAGAAGGGGAAACCAAATGAAGAAGTTTGAAGGAAGTGATGAATTCAAGGAGACAAGAGAAGTTTGGGGTAAATTAAAAAGAGAATGTAGAGGTTGTGATGTCTTACATCACTGCTAGGAGAATCCAACATATATTCTCAATGGAAATATGGAAATGTGACTCATAAAACCATTTCAGGAAGTGGTTTTACAGACACCAGAAACCTATTTAGCCCCAAAGGCTCAATAACTGGGGGAAGACTTCAAGGAAAGCTTAACTTATTAAATAAAAATATCTTTAAGAAATGCAGGCATCTGGACAGAATATTGTATTCATGTGACAGAAAGCCAGGGAATTTGTGGAAGTCTCAGATCATACTTTCTTCATGAATTCTGATGATCACACCTTACATGCTTGATAGAGCAGGGGAGAAGTAAGTACTGTTATCATCAAAGCTGACCAATCTATATTTAAAATCTATAAAAGAGTTATGACAAAAACTATATTTACTCAGTGATATCAGCTTAATAGTGCTACCACTAAGTTACCACTGAGAGAGATTCACTAGCTCTGTGGCCCTGTGCAAGCTACTTTACCTTTCTGTGCCTGGGTTTCCCAGGAGTAAAATGCAGCTCTTTCACGAGGTGCCTGACGATTAGCAAGTTAATACATGTAAAGTGTGCAGAACGGTCCCAGCACACAGGAAGCTCTCAAATGTGCCACGCTGCTGCTCTTCCCCTGAGTCTTTCCCCCCAGCCAGCTTTATTGACTACTCTTCCTTCGCCCTTTTAAACTTGTCTTTCTCTGGGTGTCTCCAGGGTGGCCCTGGCTCATTCTCAATGTCTCAACCTACCATTTGCCAGAGATTGTTAAATCTCCCTCTCCGATTCTGACTTCTTTTTTAGACTATAATTTTGTTTACTGGGCATTTAGCACGGACATCTAAAACTCAGTCAGTCTACAAATCAAGCCTATTACCTTTCACCCGTGCCTCTTTCCTCTCCTTGTCTCCTGTTTGCGTTCTTGACATTCTATCTATCCTTAAACCAAGCTAGAAACTACTATTACTTTTACGCATTGCATTTTTAACCATCCCATTCAACTCACCCCAAGTCCTCTCACTTGTTTCTCCCAAATATATTTGTTAGATATGGCTTACTTTTTGGATCTCAGCCATCTCTGGCTTAGAGTACTGATAATAGGCCCCCGATTTCTCTGCTTCCAATTGTTCTCTTGTCCAAGCCATCTTTCCTTATCATCAGAATCATTTTTCTTAAAACATATTTCATTGTGTTATTCTCTATTCTCAATTATTCTCTACTGCCTGGAGGAAAGGGGACTATGGGCCTATTGGTGAGCTTCAGAGCCCCAGGAACCCTCTGAACTTTTATACAAAAAAACTGTGGATGGCCAAAACCGGTTTGGCTCAGTGGATAGAGCATCAGCCTGCGGACTGAAAGGTCCCAGGTTCAATTCCAGTCAAGGGCACGTACCATGGTTGCAGGCACATCCCCAGTAGGGGGTGTGCAGGAGGCTACTGATCGAACGTTTCTCTCTCATCGATGTTTCTAACTCTCTTTCTTCCTCTCTGTAAAAAATTAATAAAATATATATTTAAAAAACAAAACAAAAACAAAAAACTGTATATGTCCTTAAGATTTGGTGAAGGAACACTGAGAAAACAATCTTAAAATTGCGCAGCAGGGTATGACCTGCACTCTTGAATTGCATCTCAATCCCTCTTGTCTTCCACCATTTCAGATACAATGAACATGGTATTTTCCTCCAAATGAGCACACTGGATGCTATTTCATCTCTCTGAGCATTTCCAAGAAACAGTGGACCAGCTGTTTCTTCTAGCTGGATGCCCTTTTCTTCCTGGGGATCCTTTAAATCCTGGATCAGGTCTCACATGTCACCTCTGGGAAGCCTTACCCAAGTGTGTACAGCTATGTGTGGACAACAAAAGATGCTAAGTAGATTTCAGGCCATGTCATAACACTGGCCTGAAATTTCTTAGATTCAAAACTTCACACTGTACAAAATAAATAGCCTTAAATATTTAGACACAATAGTCTAGGGACATCCTTATTGCTGTCCCTGAATTTTTCGTGAAGTCAAGAGTAAAGACCCTGGAGCCACAAAACCTAGGTTTGAATTCTGGCTCAGCCACATGCCAGTAATGGGACTCTGGACAAGTTCCAGAGCTTCTCTGTACCCGCTTCACGATCTGTAAAGATGGAGAGAGTAACAGTACTGCCTTTTAGGATTATTCTGAGGACTAAATGAGCTTCTATTTACAACACTTAAAACTATGTAAGTGCTTGCTATTATAATTATTTATTGAAATCAATGGCCAGGATTAGAAGTTCCAAGAGATCATCACAAAGCAAAACCATCTGACCCTGCGATGTAAACCTCAAGCTTTAGTTAACTGAGTGAATTAGCCAGAGAATACAAAGATGGCACTTTCCACTCGTGTTTTATATCAATTTAAAAGTGGTTCCAGCCTATCTGATAAAATTCTCCTATTAGCCACCAATAGTTAAAAAAATATCAGCTCAGAATATTTCCAAGGCACACCACAGGGTGCATTAAAATATTTCTCTGAATAGAAAGAACTGGAGATGCCTGGGAGGAAAATCAATGAGCCACCTCACTGCCTACCAAGTGCCCACTATGGAGGGGAAATGCTAAATCTGGGAAGACAGATAAAGATGCTTAATGACTCAGCTGTCAAACAGACCAGCTTGTTTGCCAGGGAAATGGGATAGTGGGCATTTAGCACCACCCACCCAGTCCAAAAAAAAAAAAAAGAGAGAAGAAGCTGTGAAACATAGATCCTAACATCACGGAACCTAAGAAGTACATGATGTAGTGATGCAGTTGACTTTCATCTGGAGTGTTAGGGTTATGCGATATTTTTTGGCAATGGCTCTGTGGAAAATTTACAACCAAAAAGCAGCCATTTTGACTATGCAACCAAAAAACCCCAGCCATTTTGACTATGCACCAAAAAAAAAAAAAAACAAAAAAACCAAAACAACAACAACAAAAAAACCCCAGCCATTTTGACCCATACAACAAGCACTGCAGTGGTGTACAGTATCCTTTGTGTTGCAACAAAGTGCCAAAAGGGTCACTGCAGTCTTTATTTATAAACGTACTTAATAATCAGATCTTCAGTTAAAACACTTGAGTTCATATATAAAAGGAAGGAAAGAGAATAAAGCCTGAATTCCTTATCCTAGTATTAAAGGGCCTCCATAATCTAACCCCAATTAACTTCCCAACTTTATCTTTCAGGCAAGACTTCTTGAAATCTTCCACCAAACAGAACTTCTTGCAATTCTCTCTAACATACCCACTCCGCCTCCTCTGTGGGTTTCCTGTAGCTTTTGTCATTACATCTCCAAAGCTGAAATCCCACTTCCTTTGGGACCCCATGGAGATGACAGGGAATCCTTTCTAATCCATGGCTCAGCTAGCAATAATTCTCCAGGTTAACCTCCTCTTAGACTTTCCTCAGCCCATTTTGATAGGAGATTTTGACGTGTGTCTTTTCTTCCCAAGTCCTGACTCTCTTTGAAGGCAATATCCATACCAGCTCCACCTTTGCAAGCCCGGCTGCACCACAGGCAGATCTGCACTTGGCAGGTCTCACACTTCGCCGACGTGTGCTGAAGTGTGCTAAAACTCATTGTGACTGAGCACCGAGACCAAACGGACAGGAGCATGCACCCAGACAAGCTTAGCTGAAGAAAGGCTTCAGTAAAAATGACATGCAACAAGACTTGTTTTCTTGTAAAGCAAGTTGAGAAATGAGAATTTTCATGCTACTCCCAGGGCAAGGCAACCACCGCTTACATTTACCATCCGGTGATTTGCCAACAACTGCTGACAGCGGTGCATTAAAAGCTTTCCTCCCACTCACGGAACTGAAAATACACTTCCAAGTTAGAGAAATCGTGAGATAATTAGTCCTGTGTTTCCCCCATTACAGTCTCAAAACACTGCTCACCTCTGGGATTTGATAGAGTCCCCAAGACCTGTGTGTACATTGATAATTTCCATCACCACGTCTACTATGTCTTAAATTCTGAATATCCAAGGACCAAAATGCAAAAATTAGCCCTGGCCAGTGGTGCTCGTGGTTAGAGCATCGACACTCAAACAAAAGGGTCTCGGGTTCGAGTCTGATCAAGGGCATGTACCTGGGTTAAAGTACCCCCTCCCCCTGTTTTCGAGTATGCCAGAGGCAACTGATTGATGTGGCTCTCTCACATCAATGTTTCGCTCTCTCCTCTCTCCTCCCCACTCCCTTCCAGTCTCTCGAAAATCAATAGAAGAAACATTCTCCAGTGAAGATTAACAAAACAAACAAACAAACAAACAAACAAAACAAAAACACAAAAAAAGTAAAAATCAGAGAATCTGGTTTATATCAGAGCCCACCAAAGCCAAGAGAGGGAAAGACGAACAAAAAAACCCTTCTAAACCCTTGCATCCTGATACTGCTTTGCAGAAGTTTGCTCCTCCTAACAGGCCACTTGGATGGCAAGAACTGAAGTGTTTACTAGATCCCAGTGGAGAGGCTGACTTCACTCAGGGCTGAAGCTCCAGGGCTGTCTGATCAGCATGTCCTCCCCAGACCACTGGGCAGCTGCCCACAGTTTGTAGTCCTATGTTCCCAGAGAGCATGTCTCTGCCTATTCAGTTGACAAATCGTTAGATAAATGAGTTTTAATATGCACTCCTAAACACAAGTAATTTTCTTAAGCCCTAAATCTTGAAAGAATAGATGACCAAATCCTAAACCCAGATGAAAAAACACTCTTAGAAAGATGTCTTAACTCGGCACCCTGCTAACGGGAAATTTTCCGGTGAGTGCTCTACTTTTATATCGATGACAACTGGAACATCCAGTCTCCAATATCACATTGCTGGTGTCTCTTGCATTACTGGTAAGAATCCTTGGGGCAGGGAGCAGGAGACGCTAAATGTTTTAACTTACCCATCTTTAAAGTAACTGCTTATGTTCTTGTAAAGTGCAAATATACCTCCCAAATGCAAATGGAGGTCAAAACAATGTTAATAACTTCTTAAATTGGGTAAACATTGTTAGTGGCACTGCCATAAATTACAGTGTTTTGAAATTATAAAGTAGACCAGAAGCAAGTAAAAGATTGGTATAATATGTATTTTTTTCAGAAAGAGATGCACTGAATAACTGACCTAATTTCTCTTTGTCAGTCTCTCTTACCTCCTATGCTATTTGGATAAAATTATTCCAAATGGCCCCATTTCTTAGGCCTCTGCTGTCTCAATTCAGCTAGATCTCTATTTGGGGTTCACAGTGAATTACTTGTTTGCTCATTAGACCCCGTCTCCCCCCAGAAATTTTGACAACTAAATCAGGCTTATTAGCATTCTTGTGACTCAAGCTTCCGGTATTTAGATGGTATTGGCAGTAAAATCGGAATAAATTTTAAAACGTTGACACAGTGAACAATGCCATCCATTACAATTCAAAATTGTTCTCCTGGAAATTTAATTTGATGTCATACACTGATTAAAAAGTGGATGGGGGGAACGGGCAGAAGATGTTATCACACAAGGGCAATTTACTTGAAATTGAGTGCTTCCTTTGCACAAAGGGAAGCCTGTGGTATCATAGAGAGAGCTTGGCCCTTAGAATTAAACAGGCTTAGTTCAAATCCCAGCACGGAGGTTTTCTAGCTATGAAATGCTGGACAGTTTAGTCAGCCTATCTAATCCTCAATTCCTTCTCTGAAAAGGGGACTTGGCTAATAAACCTAGTTCAAGATGCTTTGGAGGTTGCTTGGTACAGCACATACCACAAGGCAGGTGCCCAGAGGGTAATTATACGAATCGGTTTGTAACTCACAGGTTTTCAGAATTATTCTTTAGTCCTTGAGCATCCACATATAGTATATATAAATTTACAGACATTACTACAATGTTTGGCTGCCAATGCATAGGTTTTCTGATACAGACCAATTAATATTAGGTTAAAATATTTCTTTTTAAAAACTGAGATTTATGGGTTAGTCTAACACCACTGCACATCATGTCTTCTTCAAACTATAAATCTGCCACCACAGAGAGAAATTACATAGAAAAGTTGTTGAAATGTTCAAGTCAAATAGTCACCTTTTGGGGCCCATACAAAGACCATAAATTTAAAATTTCAGAGCACCAAAACTATACATCTGAAACTAATACAAAATAATACTAAATGTAAACTTATTGAAAAATTAAAAAAAATGTTAAGCACAAAAACTAATAGGCAGCTATTGTGCCATGAGTGGCTAAGAGCCCAGTGTCTGGAAATTCCTTCTCTGTCATGCTCTCACTGTGTGACCAACCTCGGGAGAGTTATGCCTTCTCTCTGTCTCCCTCAGTTTCCAAATCAGAGAAATGGGGCTACTGAGAGTTATAATAAGAACTGAAAAAGAATAGCTGGTACTCAGGAGGTCCCCAAAGTTGGCTTTTATTATTGTTAAAGCAGCTTTTCACCCAACAGTCACACTGCTTTTATTTCCAGATTCAAATTATTCACAGTCATGCTTGTGATTCCCTGTACATCCTCTTCCCCAAAAAAGAAAAGAAAAGATTTTCCTGGATAAGAGAGCCAAAATGAAGAATTTCTTTGGAAGCATTCACTGCCTGCTTCCTGTCCTACTGAGTGTAGACCTGACCTAACCTTACCCCCAACCCAGCTGCAGGGCCCGGTCACCGCGTTCATTACAGCGCAGGCCACAAACCAGCCCGCTCAGGGTGCAGAGGGACGTTCTGGGCACGAACCCAGCCCTGCACCAGCCACTGTGTTATTACGGGTCTTGCCTAACACCCTCGATTTTATTTGGCAGCTATAGTAGGACACGAGTTCTCAGCACAGAGCAGACTCTCCGGATAATTAAATTAATGACTTCACGACACTGCCAAGGGATAAAGCTGGGAGCCTTGATATCTGTGAAGGTCAAAATTCCATAATCAGTTGCCACTATGCTCTGCTCTCATAGTCGACTTCCTTCCTAAGCTATAGGCCTGTCTCAGGAGCCACTCAAACACCACCTGAATGCCTGTGCTATGTCTGGCGCTGAGGGTTCAGAGTCCAGAAATATGAGCAATACTAACTTGAAAAACACTCCTCCCTCCTTCCCTTGATTTTAATGGGTCTTTATACATTTGAATAAACTTTACTGAAACCTATAAAACAATCTAGGGTCCATATTTAGATTCTCATACATTGCTGGTGGGAAAATAAATTGGTATAACCACTTTGAAAAAAATGTCTGCTAAACCAAATAATATCTACTAAAGGTAATAATAATACTCAGTGATCTAGTAACTCCACTCCTGGATATACGCCCAAGAGCCTTGAGTGCTGATGTCCATCTAAAGACAAATCTTAGAATGTTCATAGCAGCTTTAGTCATTATAGCCCCAAACTTGAAATAACACAAATGTCCATAAAGAACAATACACAGAAATGAAAAAGAATGAACAGCTGATGCATGTAAGAGCAATAGCGACATGGATGAACCTCAACAGAGAGACCGTTGTATAACTGTAATTATACAAAAGTTAAAAAACAGGTTGAATCACAGTACAGCAGCAGTAGTCAGATGGTGGTTACTGCTGGGTGGTGTAAACTGGGAGGCCTGGAGAACTTTCCAGTGTGCTGGAAATGCACTATGACTTGATTTGAACGTGGTTTTGTACATAGAAATACAAAAAATTAACTGAGTCTACATTTAAGAATTGTGTACCTCTCTGTGTTTTACCTTGCTAACAAACAAGCAAAAAACCATTTACTTTAAAACAATTTGTTTCCTAGCCTCGAACCATTCATTCATTCATTCCAATGAATGCCTAACACTATGCTATGTTAATCATTGCAAACACGGCTTACCAGGTCTTCATTGTTAAGGAGTTTGGAAGCTAATGGAGAAAATCACTCCACTGGCAGCACTAATCATTTGGCAGTGAATCATAAACCACCCTCGACAACTCATAGGTACTTTTCTTCAATTACTTTTATATTTTGCTTAAAATTACAGCTGGTCTAGGTTAAAATGTAAATTTTAACATTTGCTTTGTTCCAAGTCTTTCAGTGTACTTAAATGCCAGCACTGTGTCTTATATACAGCAAGTACTTGATAACTTCCTGTTTATTAGTCTATTATCCCACAGTACTGCTCTTGGCCTCAGGTTTCTCGTCCAATGTTCTTTTCTCTAGTATACTCACATATCATATATCTGGCAAAGGAGTACAGGCGGTACCTTATGTTATTCTTTCTTTCATTAACCCTTCCATCCCCTAATAGAGCTTAAGAATACGGAGGAGTTAATTTTGGGAAAGTAACCAGATGATCGACAGACGCATGTCACTGAGGGGAAAATAATAAACTGCTTTGACAGCTCGTGATGCATTGACAAAAACAAAAATAGTCACACCTCTCTGGCTTCTCCTTCCAATAGAGCTCAAGAACCTAATGATGTCACATGTATCAACATACCCAGATAATGACATACAGGATGCCTTGCATGTTCATCTCTCCAGTATCCTTTTTTTCAGATGTGACTTTTCTAAGAATCACCAATTTAAAGGTGCCAGAAAGAAGCATGAGATCCACAATCAAATTCAGTTAACACCAGTTATCATTGTTCTCACAAAAAGGGCAAGGACTAGAAATGCTTTAACGTCACAATTTTCTGCTCTGTCGTCTTGTTATATATAGCAGGTCTCAGGTGATTCTTGAAGCTACCAGTTACCACCTGAAGATGGGAAATTGTACCTTGAAGTCTCCAGCCTCCCTACATGAATTAAGGCTTCAGATTCACTGCCCTGCTGATCTGCAGCACCCCAGTGAGGTGCCACCTGTGCCCTCACAAGAGCCATGAGCACTGTAGAGATGAGCAAGTTGGTCAACCACAGCCCTGCAGCCTCCCTGATGGAGCATGATGACCTAACGGAATGGGTTTCTGCTTGGCTCTCCCACTGGTTTTCAGAGGGAGAAGCCCAAACACTGGTCCTCTCCCAGGATACCTGCCCACATGAGGGACTGCCTTGGGGACAATCATCCCAAGTCATGCTCCAGGTTATATAGGTCAATGTTAGGTGCTGATTAGATATGCTGAAGACCTCCCCACATTGTCCCTCTCCCCCTCCCCCAACCATATCACTGTATTTGGAGCTATTACCTTCAGGGAGATAATTAAGTTTAAAAGAGGTCACAAGGGTGAACCCTAATTTGATAGAACTTCTCTCTCTCTCTTCCTGCAAACCCAGAAAAGGCCATATGAAGACACAGTGAGAAGATGGCTGTCTGCAAACCATGAAAAGAGGATCACAAATCAACCTGGATGGTGCCTTGATCTTGAACTTACAGTCTTCCCAACTGTGAGAAAGTAAGCTTTTGTTGTTTAAGCCACCCAGTCTGTGGCATTCTGTTACGGAAGCCCAAATTGACAAGTATAGTCAGTAAAGAGCTGTGTGATTAGTATTAACACCTGAAAATCAGAGAACACAAATACAATAGTTCATTAGGCTCAGTGTTCATCTGGACATAAGAAAGCATTTCACGTATGAAGGCCCATTTATAAGACTGAGACCACAATCCCAAACAGAAAGGCCCTGCAAATCTCAGTGCAATTTACTCTTGCTTCATCTCACGGCATAGTTGCTCTCCCTTTAAGCACATTCTGTTTCCTCTGTCTGGAAAGCATTCCGTTCTTTACCATCTACTTAATCCCAATTCATTCTAACTGTCAGTTCCCCAGGGAAGGCTCTCTGATCCTGCAAGGGGCCTGTGTCTCTCTGTCACACAATCTCACAGCACCAGCATTTTTGGTTCAGTATTTATCACAGTTTGCAATTAAGAGATTTCTGTGATTTCTTTTTAGTCACATGTTTTACTATTAGTCTATAAACTTCCCTAAGCTACATGGTGTTCAGATAACTGTAAAACAAAGCAGGGAAGGGAGGAAGAAAGAAGGGGGGAGAGGAGGAAAGGGGATGAGAGACAATGAAAACTGAAGAGAAAGGTTTAAGAATCTAGGACAGCCCTAGCTGGTCATAGGGTCGATTCCCAGTCAAGGGCACATACCTGGGTTGTAGATTCGATCCCCAGCCCCAGAGCCCCAGTAGGGGCATATGCAGGAGGCAACCAATCAATATGTTTCTCTCACATCGATGTTTCTCTCTCTCCATCCTTTCTCCTCTCTCCCTTCCACTCTCTTTAAAAATCAATGGGGGGAAAATATCCTCGGGTGAGGATTAAAAAATAAAAATTATATTATATTATATTATATTATATTATATTATATTATATTATATTATATATTTATATATTAAAAATTCTAATACATTGTCTCATCCCCATTTGGGCTACTATAACAAAATACCACAGATTGGGTGGCTTAAACAACAAACATTTGTCTCTCACAGTTCTAGAGCCTCTAAAGTCCAAGATCAAGGTGCAAACAGATTAGGTATCTGGTGAGAACTCACTTCCTGGTTCACAGATGACTGTCTTCTAGCTATGCCCTCCCAAGGTGGGAAGATAGTGAGCTCTCTGGGGTCTCTTTTGGAGGAACACAAATTATTTTTGTTGCTACTTCATAACAGTAATTTTGCTACTGTTATGAATCGTAATGTAAATATCTGTGTTTTCCGATGGTCTTAGCCTCTACAGCTGCAGTTCTCAACCTGTGGGTCAGCAGCAAAATGACAGTTATGAAGTAGCAACAAAAATAATTTTATGGTTGGGGGTCACCACAACATGAGGAACTGTATTAAAGGGTCGCGGCATTAGAAAGGTTGAGAACCACTGCTATAGATTAAATGCATTAAAGCCCGATTATCACCATGAAACAATGAAATTCTGTGTGGAAAGGGGTCCTCATATTTCTAGTGGTTTAAACTAGCACAGGGTTGTTTTCCTCACATAAAGATGCTCACGGGGAAGAATACTGGGAGGAAGCTGCCGACTCCGTGTCCTATCCTACTGCAGGCCCGGCTCCCGGCCCTTCTTCAGCCGCTGGCTGTGACCCTCATGGCTCCAAGAGTTCGTCATGGCCACAAAGTTCCAGCTGAAGCACAGGGTAGAACTTCCAGGAGGGCACAAAAGGCAAGGAAGGTAGGAGGCAGCCACAAAAGGCAAAGGAGAACAAGCTGGTCCTCTCTGTTTCTGGTACTTAGTTCAACCTCTCATCGTGGAAGCAAGTAAGGCTGGGAGGCGGCACTTGTGTTCCTGTCGCATGCTCTGTATTTCTGGTTTCCTCCTGCTCAGCCACACAGTTTAGAAATTAGTTATAATTGGTCCTGTTTTCCAGGGCTCTGATAGAAAAGATTCGCCTGTGACATGGGCCCCATCTCCTCTGTCTGAGCCAAAGCTGTTTCCGAGTTCCTTAGGGAACTCACAGGGCATGGAGGTGCCACAGGGTTGGATCTGGCGCTCGGAGGAATGTGGTCCGTGTTCGCTAAACAGCATTTGTGAACTGCTCTATCTTCTTTAAAGGAAGTGGTACCATTTGACAGCTTGGACACTTATATGAGAAGATGATGCTTCAGATCAAGGGACTTATACTATTCTTTTCTGCTTGTCTATGGGTTCTCATTTTCCCTGCTTAAATAATTTCCAGAACTCAAGAATAACTGAAAGATCTTATTGAACAAAGCGGCCCGCATTCCCCAGGCAGAACTGTTAGAACAGGGTTAGCACAGCCCATTTGTGGGTCATCATGAAAGCGGCTCCCAGAGCATCAGCTGAACATGCCACAGTCCCCTTCTCTCCCCTAAATCTGGGCTTCACGTAGCTCTGGTCAGCAAAAGGAGCAAAAGAACTCGCCAAAAGCCCAAAGTGGCAGAGATTTTGACTGTTTCCAATTTGGGCAATTTAAGTGAAGCAGCTGTAAAACACACATGAATAGGTGTTTGTGTGGACATCAAATTTTGATTCCTTTGTGTGAATACTAAGGAGCATGACTGCTGGATGGCGCAGTAAGAACCTTTCCATGTGGCTGCACCATTTTACATGCCCACCCACAAGGAGAGAGCTCCGGTAGTTCCACATCCTCAGCAGCACCTGGGAGTGTTCTGGGCCTGAGAGTGCAGGGGTGGCTCACTGTTGTCTTACTTTGCATTTCCCTGATGCCACATGAGGTGAGCTTCTTTCCATGGGCTTACTTGCCATCTGCACCTCTTCTTTAGTGAGGTGTCTGTTAAAGTCTTTGGCCCATTTTTTTTTTTAAATTGGGTTGTTTTCTATTGTGGAATTTTAAGAATTCTTTGTGTATTTTGGATAACAATTCTTAATCAGGTGTGTCTTTTTCAAATATTTCCTCAGTCTGTGGCTTGTCCTCTCATTCTCTTGGCACTGTCTTTCACAGAGCAGAAGTTTTTAATCTTAATGAAGGCCAGTCTCTTCTGCCGTTAATGTAGTGGAGCCACAGTCCTTGGAGAGAGGATCTATTAAACTACTTTCTGTCTCCTTTTGATATTTCAAAATAAAGCTTGTCCTTCTAATATTGCATTTCACTGGTCGATTTCAAAATATTAACATTTCCTCTTTGCAAATGAACACTGAACTAAACAAACACAATGACACTCCATTTATATATCATAAAATGCTCCCCGTGGGGACAGATTCTAAATAATATTGAAATAGAATTTTACTAAGATATTAATACTAATCTTAAAAGCTGGGAAATTTGCATTTTCTCCATCAAAAACCGTTCCCTTTTGCAATATGCATTAAAGAAAATTTAATATTCAAACAATTGGCAATATTTAAGATATTTACTTCATTTATTACAGATATTTGATTTGAAAAGGGACATACTTCTAGGAACAGCATTTAAACTATGTATGGGAACAGTTCTTGCAAAGCAAAAGAAATTACCACTGCATTTAAAACAGGGTCTCCTTGTGAAGTAAAATAATTTGAGTCTGCATCTCTAATTATGATAATATGCATACATGTATGTTTTGCCTTATATATAAACTACATGTGTGAACACCTATGACTTCCAGACTAACCAGGAGACATGGAAGCTAGGGCCTCTTGCCTCCACCCTGTATACTAAACTCCAAAGTGTCTTACACGCTGCCTCTCATTAAATAATAACAACAACATTAAAATTAACATCAGTAGTAGAAATGTGACAATATGATGACAAAGAGCTCGCTTGACCAAAAAGGAATACCAGAGCTACCATACTAAGGGGCTTATAGGTAGTCAGTTTTGTCTTTTTCACACATCAAATTTCCCACCTCTAGGTATAAAAGCCTTTTCCAAAAACAAGTCCCAAGTGAGATAAAAGCTGAAGATGTGTCAACTAAAGCTGAAATTTGCAAAATACAAAATTCTCCATTGAACTGCTCACTTTAGATACATCACTTCTCATCAAGGCCCCCAGCCACTGCTTGCTCCTGAAACCAGTGACTAATAGTTAAGCTTCACCTTCTTGAGTCACTTCTCTACTCAGACACATTCAAAAGTAGCTTTTGTGAAAGGGGAAAGCAGTAGGAAGGAAAACACACCTTACATCTCAAGATCCCTTTACAGTTATATAATTGATTATATATATATATATATATATATATATATAATTGATTTTTTTTACAGAGAGGAAGAGAGAGGGATATAGAATCAGAAACATCGAGAGAATCATCGATCAGATGCCTCTTGCACACCCCCTACTAGTGATGTGCCTGCAACCAAGGCACATGCCCTTGACCGGAATCGAACCTGGGATCTTTCAGTCTGCAGGCTGATGTTCTATCCACTGAGCCAAACAGGTTTCGGCTACAGTTCTATTTTCTATGATTTTATAATTATTCCCTTAGCTCCTCCTATGATATCTTACAATTTTTGGTTATTCACCTCATTTTTTTCAACTAATTATCATTTTTTAGTAATCTTCTATTTGGATGGAAGATTCAGTATGAAATCATGAAGCATTTTACTTAAAGATAAAATTTCCTAACTTAGCCTCTGAAAAGGCCTAGAAATAATGACTAGTCACACTGGTGTCATCACCTTCAGTGTACATAGTGGGTCTTATAATACTATTTGCATTTAAAGGAATCACAGCTCCTTGAAGAAATGGCTGATTCCAGGTCTGGAAACAAAAAAATACAATGACCAGGGAACAAAAACTAGTAGGACCATGTTATAAATAAATAGAAAGATAGATAAATAGATGATTGATTGGCACGTGCATGCACACATGATATAAACATGCACACTTTACTGTTTAGAAGAGTCTTCTCTAGCCACAAATCAGACAATTTGATCATTAACTAGAACAGTAATTTTCAATCAGTATGCTGCAAGAATTTATAAAGCATGCAATACTTGGCTATTTAGTCAGGGGCACTGATCTCTTTTCCCTTAGATTGTCAAATTAAAAAAATTACAATGGCCAACACAATAACTGTCTGATGTGAATGAATCAAAATTATACCTATTTTTTGTCAAATTGGCAAAAAAATGTAATATTTTTTGATGCACTGCAGAATTTTAGTCATTAGTTTATGTGTGCCATGAGATGAAAAAGGTTGAAAATCACCGAAATAGCACAATGAGTGAAAATGAACTGAAACACATTAAATGTATTTAAATCCTTAAGTTCATAGCTACCTTTGGGAGAGAAAAAAACAAAATAATCTTTGGAGAAGGCTAGCTAACTATTTCATTCTTTTTAAAAAATATATTTTATTGATTTTTTTACAGAGGTCTCGGCACCATTTCATTCTTAAACTGGTAAAAACAAACAAACAAGCAAACAAAAATGGACAGATTCAGCCTTTATCCCACTTTTCTATGACATGCTATACCTCAGGGTAACTGAGACCTTCATTCAGCTATTTCCCTTTGTAGAAGCATTCTAGCTAATAATTGAAGGATGTTAGAATTAGAAGACTACCATTCTGTATCTCCTAATGAATGAATGGAATCTAGACAATGATCATCAATGGCTACTATCATTATCAGAAGCCAGTCACGTCTTTCAAAAGTTCCATATGAGAAAATGAATCACCCAGTCTTTACTCAAACTTACCACTAACATCAAAGGGAATAAAGTCAAAGCTAATTTTGCCTTTTGGGCTCTCTGCTTTCCAAGAAGTTAAATAAGTAATTCAGCAGCTTCAGTGTCTAAACAAACTTCTTTAGGAAAGAAATTTCTGCTTGTCAAAGGACTCAGAGGCACTTACAAATTAGTCCATTCTTGGGTTCACTGCTCTACTGATGAGCTTTTCCTATAGATATTCTTTCACATTTCTTCCCTAAAATTAAAAGTAAAAATAATTCTTCCCATCCTGACTGGTTTGGCTCAGTGGATAGATCATTGGCCTGTGGCCTGAAGGGTTCCAGGTTTGATTCCATTCAAGGGCATGTACCATGGTTGCTGCATATCCTCAGTAGAGGGCATGCAGGAAGCAGCTGATCTATGTTTCTCTCTCATTGCTGTTTCTAACTCTCTATCCCTCCCCCTTTCTATCTGTAAAAAATCAAAAAATATAAGAAAAAAATAATAGCCGAAACCGGTCTGGCTCAGTGGTAGAGCGTCGGTCTGCGGACTGATAGGTCCCAGGTTTGATTCCGGCCAAGGGCATGTACATTGGTTGCGGGCATTTCCCCGTTAGTGGGTGTGCAAGAGGCAGCTGGCTGATGTTTCTTTCTCATCGACATTTCTAGCTCTCTATCTCTCTTCCTTCCTCTCTGTAAAAAATCAATAAAAATATATTTTTTAAAAAGGAAAAAAATAATAATTCTGCCCTTTTCTGGGTCTGTGTTGTCCTTATCTAACCTAAAATAGAGATTATTGAGTTAAAGAATTCAAAAGAAAATTCTCTACAGAAGAAAAACACATTTGGATCTAATTCTACTGTTGAGTCCTCACTGATTTCTTTGAAATTAAATGAAATTAAATTAAATGCAAGCTCTGGGTACAGTAATTGAATCACAATTTTGATCATTTCTCTTATACTTAATTAGCAAAACTGAACCATTAAGTAATATCATTAACAATGACGAGACAGGCAAATGGCTTTCTGAATCTTAAAATTATCGATACTTGACTTTAAAAAATTAGCATGACCTCAAATGAAGTTTGATCACGAGGCCTCCAAAAACATATAACAGAAATCAGTAGAGGACCAGAAGGGTAAGGATGTATCCCTAACAAGCAAATGTTCAGCCAGCTACAGGAAAATTATTTCATGGTGCCGCACCTCTTCCAACCACGAACTGTCCAAAGAGAATCAGCTCTGTCACTGAGGAGATGGAGCCTGCTTACGTAAAGAAAAACTGCTCACCTCTCCACGTGAGCTCAAGCAATGATGAGATGAGGCCCGGGCCTGGATTTTCCTGGTATCATTCAGGGAATCGTCTTTCTGAAACTATGAAATGGTGATCCAGCTCTAGTTTCAACAAACAGCACTGAACTTTGGGTCACAAGCTTCATGGTCACGATGCTGAGCCAAGGAAGCCAGACTGAGAGATTCTACTCCTATGAAGAGTACTAGTCTAGTCTAGTCTAGTTTAGTCTAGTACTAATTTCAGATGAAAAAAATCACAAAAGTTACCTAGGGAGGATGAATGATGAGATTTTCTGGCAAATGAAATTATCATAATGGGGTGTTATATAGGTATATCCACTTGTCAAAACTTTATACTAAGACTGGTGCTTTTTAGTGTATGTAGAATTTAAAAATAACACGATAAAAACCATCATCATCATTATGTGGGGGTTAAGAGCTAGTAAAGGTATGGATGATATAAGATGGCAGAATATTGGTAATTGTTGAGGTTGAGTGGTGTATATATGGGAGTGGGGGTCACCACACTATCCTGTTTACTTTGTACATGTTCGTAATTTTCCATGCTAAAGGTCTTTATAAAAGCCTAGACCTTTAGTCCTCTCTCCAATACTTAATAGCTATTAGGTTTCTGAGCAATCTCAACCTCTCTTAATCTTATTTTTTTCATTCCTCTGTCACCCCCTCTCCCAAATCAGTTCACCTCCTCAAGCCTGTTCCCCCTTTCCTCTAACACCAGGCCCTGATGTCACACTGTGATGTGAAGGAAATGAAAGTAAGGGGCTGGGTAATTGGTAAGTAAGCCTCAAGACAACCTCTGCAGTACCCAACCACCCTCTCAATGGAGTGAAACCTTTAAAGAGCATAAGCCAGTGGAGGGCAATGGTGTCAGCTACCTCCTGAACATCTGTCCCAGAGAACGCCAGAGAGTACACAGAATACCAGAGCAGGCCCCAGAGCTGTTCACAGTCACCTGAGGTCACTGCTTAGAAATACTGGTAACCCGAAGCCCATCCCAGTTCTACTGGTTCAAACTCTCCGGCAGGGGTTTGGAAATTACGATTTTTAATAAGTGTCCCAGGTGGGTGTTAGGATTTGTAAACAGCATATTCTTGTTGCCACCATAGCTTGTCTTTCTCAATTTTCAACTAGTGTGCTCACAGTAGGGTTGTCAACCAAAATACAGGACATCTAGTTAAATCTGAATGTCAAATACACAAGGAATCCTTTAGTCTAAGTATGTAATGATTTGTTAAAGTCTGAAATCCAAATTTAACTTGGCATCTTGTATTTTATTTACTAACTATGGAAACTCATAGGGCAGCTGCGCCTTTATGCCCTAGCCCAGAGGTCAGCAAACTCATTAGTCAACAGAGCCAAATATCAACAGTACAATTGAAATTTCTTTTGAGAGCTGAAAACCGACTTCTGCTCATTGGCCACGAAGTTTTAATCACACTGTACGTGAGCGCCTGCATGTGATATTTTGTGGAAGAGCCATACTCAAGGGGCCAAAGAGCAACATGTAGTTCAAGAGCCTCAGTTTGCCCACCACTGCCCTAGCCGGTTTTGCTCAGTGGATAGAGCAATGGCCTGTGGACCAAAGGATCCCAGGTTCAGTTCCAGTCAAAGGCATGTAGGTTTCAGGCTCCTTCCTGGCCCCAGCCCTGGTCAGGGCCCATGCAAGAGGCAACCAATCGATTTGTTTGTCTGTCTTTCCCTCTCTCTTCCACTCGCCCTAATAAAAGTCAATGGGAAAATATCCTCAGATGAGGATTAACAAAAAAACAACAACCAAAAAAAAAATACTGTCGTATCCACTTTTGATTCACTAGTTCCAAATTGAACACTTTAGCATGCATAACATGTAGATAATGTAGAAAAATAGGAAAATGAGTATGATACTATTACTGGGAAAACTCGATTTTCCCAACTATGAAATGAAAAAGATTACACAGGATCTAAAATTCCATTAAATCACTGAATTGTTAACAAGCCTATACCCACATCAAATGTAATCTTGAAGGTCTGAAATTTTCACGTTTCCGGGAGAAGTTTCCTCATAAAAGAAAATGATCAACCAACTCAATTTGACAAACATTTCTACTTCAGAAGCAATTCCTGAACCCTATGGTCTCACAACTCATCAACAGTGACAACTTGTACTTGCAGTGGTTTGAACGTTCTCCAATACTTGCTACCTAGATTCTGTCAACAGTCCATTCTCTCAGAAACATTCAGGAATTGTGGAGAAAATAGTGGCTTCATACTGATCACACCAGGGGCCATGATCACAAGAGGTGACCCCTAATGTGCTGTCTAGCTAACACTCATATTATTTTCATGGAAAACTACAAATTATTTTAAGACAGAGTTGTGCCATGATCTTATCAAGCCAAGAACGAGGGAACATCAGACATCTAATCCATTGTGACCAAAGACAGTCCAGAAGTATTAGTATTAATTATAAGAAAGGGGGGTAGGATTTGTCTCTCTGCATAGCTAAATGTGGTTCCATTAAATTGGCTTCATGAAACTGATGCAGCTGTCTGTGGTATAGATGGCATCTAACTCAGATCCATGTGTTGAACAAAGACCACTGAGTTCCCCTCTAAAATCTGAGGTTAGGCACTGACCACATAAAAGCAAATGTCTCCATTTGTTTGTTTGTTTGTTTGTTTGTTTGTTTGTTTCATCCAAATCATCTTCCCTGCTTTAAATGTTTTTATTTCAGAAATTATGCTAATTCAATTATCACACTATGTCCATGGTTCAAATCTTGCCCTCTGCTTACTTTGTAATAGAAGTTTTATGGGACTACAGCTGTACCTACCTATTTATGTACTGCCTGTGGCTGCTTCACACCATCACAGCAGAGTTAAGTAGTTGGTGACAGACTATATGGCTCATGAGCCTCTAAATACTTATTATGTGGCCCTTTAGAAAGTTTGTCAATCCCTACTAGAAATTAGTAACATGAACACTATTATGAAAAAGAATAAGTGAACGGATAACATTCAAGACTCTATATCCTTTTGGCAACAATTTTAAAAATGGGTGGTGGCTTTCCAATCCATTACCTAGCAACCAACCACTCGGCCCTATGATCTCCAAGAGCCCAGGAGAACTTGTGGTGCAGTTTCAACAGAGCACTGCTCCTCAGCCTCAGGTATTCTTAAGGACAAACACACGAGCATGAACACGTGAGAAATCCCATATTTTCCTGCTCAGAGTCCTGCATTTCAAAAGGGGAAATTACACAACAACAAGCACACTCACCGGACGGCTGCCTCCACCGTTATTTGTAGTCTGACCAGGAAAATGCAGGAGAGCAAGAAGACAGAAACTGTCTCCATTGGGCACCAGTGCCTCTGCGGGCACTGTCGCTGGTGGGGGAATTTGGAATTTAAAACACAGTTCTTCTGTCGCCCTACTGCTTTAGGCAGGAAGAGGGCGTGATCAGAAAGAACAATCATCTTCAAAACTGAAACTGATGTGAGCCTTAAAAGATCCCAACACAGGTGCCTGGGAGGATAGATTGGCTTGCCAGAATGACATATTACGGTTCCTAAGAGGCGCTTGCTGAATACTGCCTCCTCCGCGGTGATCAAGCATGAAGGGCCTTCCTGCTCCCATGGAAAGCCCTTGTAAGCAGAAATGGCATACTCACTGTTAATGAAATTTTATGCCCTAGGAAATTAAATGCAGGCATCACTCTAGTTGAAAGGAACAGGGAGAAAAATAACCCCTAGTAACTGTTGCTAAGTTTGATTTTATAATATTGACAGTGTAGATGGCTTACCAAATAAAAACTATAAGAATGGTCTAATTCAACACTTCAACCCCTAGCAGGGATCAGTGGGGTCTCCCCCTAAGAGAGTGTGGCTCTTTCTACCCTCCACTGATTCTTATTTCTCCATTATGTATCCTCTTCCACTCCTGTGCCCTCCACCCCCCTGTTTGTTTGAAGGTGGGTCCCTTGCCTGAAGCCCTTAGCTCCCACTAGACAAACACAGAAAATCAAATATACATCCAGACCCCTGGGTAGGAGAAAAACCATCCCATCTCACCTTTCATACTGGTGCAGCCATGTTTGTGTTTTCTTTTTTTTTTATTATTAATATATTTTTATTGATTCCAGAGAGGAAGGGAGAAGGAAAAGCAGAAACAATGATGAGAGAGAATCAGTGTTTGCCACCTCATGCACGCCCCACACTGGGGATCAAGCCCACAACCCACGTATGTGCACTGACTGGGAATGGAACTGCAACCTCCTGGTTTATAGGTCAGTGCTCAACCACCAAACCACACCAGCTGGCCTGTGTTTTCTTTTCTTTAAAAAATAAAAAAAGTCCTTTAGCCAATTTGAGTTTGGTTTTGTGTATGGTGTAAGTTGGTGATCTAGTTTCTTTCTTTTTTTTTTTTATGTATCTGACCAAATTTCCCAGAACCATTTATTGAAGAGACTATCTTGACTCCATGGTATGCTCTTGCCTCCTTTGTCAGATATTAATTTAGCATAATGGCTTGGGTCTATTTCTGGGTTCTCTGTTCTGTTCCATTGGTCTATATGTCTGTTCTTGTGCCAATACTAGGCAGTTTTGAGAACCATGGCTTGGTAATATAGTTTGATATCTGGTATTGTGATCCCTCCAACTTTCTTCTTTCTCGGAATTGCTGTGGCTATTCGGGGTTGTTGTTGTTTTTAATTCCAGATAAATTCTTGGAGAGTTTGTCCTAGATCTTTGAAATATGCCATTGGTATTTTAATGGGGATTGCATTGAATCTGTAGATTGCTTTGGGTAGTATGGATGTTTTAATTATGTTGATTCTACCAATCATGAACATGTTTTGTTCTTCCATTTGCTTATGTCTTCCTCTATCTCTTTTTTCAATGTCCTATAGTTTAAAGAGTACAGGTTTTTACCTCCTTAGTTAAGTTTATTCCTAGGTATCTTTTTTTGGAGCAATGGTAAACGGGATTGTTTTTTTTAATTTCACTTTCTGTGTAAAATATATTTTTATTGATTTCAGAGAGGTAGGTAGAGGGAGAGAGAGAGATAGAGACATCAATGATGAGAGAGAATCATACATCGACTGTCTCGTGCACACCCCCTACTAGGGATTGGACTTGCAACTGAGGCATGTGCCCTGACCAGGAATCAAACCATGACCTCCTAGTTCATATGTCAATGCTCAACCATTGAACCACACTGGCTGGGCTGTGTTTTTTTGTGTGTGTTTTTTTTTAATTTAACTATTTGATGAATGTTAACTATGTACCAGGAATTATGCTTAAGGTTAAAGTTCAAGGTGAACAAAACTACTACAGCCACCATTTTCTCAGGGCAGTGAGGATAGGGGAAGTAGATATCAGATATATAATCCCACAGTCCAAGAGAGTCCAAGTCTAAGGCTATATGTCGATAGATTGTGTCCAGTGCTGTGAAGGTGAAGAGTTGGAGATGTAAGAAGGAATCCTCATTTCTATCAGGATCTGAGAGGGTTTCTGATCTGTGAAAGTGACAGGACAGACCTAGAGGGAATTGTACAAAGTGAAGTAAGTCAGAGAAAGACAAAAGCATATGACCACTTATATGTGGAATTTCAAGAACAAAACAAACAAAATTGAAACATAGAACAGAGAACAGACGTGGTTGCCAGAGAGGAGGTGGGGTTGGGTGGAAAAGGTGAAGGAATTAAGAATGAACTCTTACAGAACAGAAATGTAAATTACAGCATAGGGAATATAGTTAATATCATAGTAATTATGTATGGGGTCAGGTGGTTATGAAATATCAGGGGGGATATGATTGTCTAACCACTGTGTGTATATCTGAAACTAATACCGAACAACATTGAATATAAGCTGCAATTATAAATAAAATAAAACTGTAAAGAGGAGCAGGAGTTATTTAGGTGCAGACCAGAACTAAGGAGTATTTCAGGCAGAAGGAACAGCAGGTGCAGAAGCTCTGAGGAAGAGAAAGGTGGCCTAGTCCAGGGAGGTGAAGTGCGGCTAGGAGGGGAAGCAGAGCCTTCTAAATCAGAGCAGGGATTTTTTTAAAATATATTTTATTGATATTTTACAGAGAGGAAGGGGGAGAGATAGAGAGCTAGAAATGTCGATGAGAGAGAAACATCGACCAGCTGCCTCTTGCACACCCCCTACCGGGGATGTGCCCGCAACCAATGTACATGCCCTTGACCGGAATCGAACCTGGGACCCCTCAGTCCGCAGACCTATGCTCTACCACTGAGCCAAAACTGTTTTGGCCAGAGCAGGGATTTTTATTCCCTCTGACTACAACGGGAGACTGTGAAAAGGGGCGTGGAGGATTATATCAGCATTTTTAAAAGACTATTGTGAGGACTCCATGTGAGGGGCAAGAACAGAAGCACACATGGGTTAGGAGTTGTTGATGCAGGAAACGAAAGTTTGGGGGGAAGAGGTGCAGTAGGAATGCAGAACAGTGACATTATTCAAGATCTATTTGGAAGGCAGGGTTCCCAGGAGATATGACAAATGAGGGAGAAGGAGGTATCAAGGATGTCTCTCAATTTTCTGGTCTGAGTTGCTGGTAGATGGTGCATGGTTTACCAAGGTAAGAAGTACTTTGGGAAGACGCTGTAGGGTAAAGCACCAAGCATTCCATTTTATAAACCACACAGCACGTCTGTAATGGGTAGAGTGAGGTTACTAGCTGCTGTGTAAGCTTCTGTGCCTCTGTTTTCATCATCGGTGACTTGGGAAGAACCCCATGTGCCTATCGTGATCAAATAAACTGAAGCATGTAAAGCACTTGGCATGATCATTACACATAAGAATCTCAATAAAATGTCAGGAACTATGGTTACTATTTGTACTTGAAGTTTGAAGTGTCTCCTATCGACTGTAGTAGAGTTGTCCAGTAGGCAGTTAGGTAACTCGGCTCCTTGGCTCTGCCCTGCTGGAAAGAGAGGGAGGAGGAGCAATGTTCCGGGTCCGAGTATGCTGCTATGAGATTATGAATCAAACATTTAGTTAGAGATTTTATAATAGCAACTGAAGATTTACTTATTATTTGGCTAAAAGCTCAGTGTCTGGGTGTCAACAGCACATAGAAGGCACCTGATATTGTGGAAAATAAAACAATTTGATGCAAAATGTGCCCTGAAGAAGAAAAATGGAGAGGTCAATGAATGAGCCCAAAGAGAAGTCCTTAAATTCAAACAGAAAACAAAGATGAAAAGTTGAAGGAAACTAACTAGACAGAGAAAGGTTTATTATAGTTTATTATATTTCTACAAACAGAAAAAAATGTGCCAATCAATCTTAAAAGAAGAGTTAGTAACTCCTTTTATATCAGAAGTGTATAAAAGATACATTTGCAAGAATATTCACTGTAGTGCTATACTAGTAAAAATGACCTAAAGCAACAATAAAAGACTAATTACCTAAAGTATGGCATATCTATTTAAAGAAATAAGTTTATAGCTATTAAATATCATGTCACAAAAGATTTAGCAGAAAAAAATGTTCACGTTTTCTTGGTATGTCCAAAACCTAGGTACAAACTAGCATACAATATGATATTCTGTTTAGAGTTGATTAATCTCCTCGCCCTCCCTCCCCACTTCCCATGGACATAGACCAGGGTGCAGTAGGCATGGTGGGGAGAGAGAAGGTCAATAGGGGATAAAAACAGGACATCTGTAATAGTTTCAACAATAAATTTAGACATATAGATAGAGGAAATAGGAAAAAAACCACCATGGCAAGCAACAATAGCTAATTCTGGATAAGATGATGTCAGCTGATTTTTCTTTTCTTTCTTATACTTTTTTTGTTTTTCAAATGTTGGAGACTCAGATCCCCAAATACAAAGCTCAGGAGAAAGACAGAGACTGAAGACTTGATGCGAAGGTCTCCATCACCTTCCTCACATTAGGAGGAACCTGACACCTCTGTAGGCCAAGAGTGACAGTCCTGATCCTTCCTGAATGAAGCAGAACCCTGATCCCTACCGTGGCTGTCCTTTCCTAACCTTAAAATGACTAACATCAGAGTTACAAATGAGATTATATTCTTTGTTGATCTTCAAAGAGTATCACCAATAAAATTTCCTTTCATTGTAAAAAGATAAAGCCACGCAATCTTTCAGTTTGGAAATATGTATATACAGTCACACCACAACTGGCCCTGAAACTTCTTTCAAAGAAACATGCAACATTTTCAGAGGACTGTCACTTCCCAACACAGACTTTTAAATATTATCATGAAAATTTACATCACCCCTGTGCTAAACCATAAACAAGCTCCATCATAAGGGATTAAACATTATCTGAGATAAGCAAAAGAACAACATCTCCTTATATTCTGGTACGTAGCATCTGCAATCCTGGCCAAGTCCTTTCTGAGTCTTGGTTTTCTCACCTAACGGTTCGGAGAATAGCCTGGCCGGTGTGGCTCCGTGGTTGAGCATTGATCTGTGTAACCAAGAGGTCAGGGTTCCATTCCTAGTCAGGGGACATGCCCAGATGACGGGCTTGATCCCCAGTGTGGGGCTTTCAGGAGGCAGATTCTCACCACTGATGAGACTCAATGATTCTCTCACCACTGATGTTTCTATCTCTCTCCTCTTCTTCCCTCTCTGAAATCAATAAAAATATATTTTAAAAAATAAATAAGTAAAAGTGGGGAGAATATAACTCTCCTTGCAGGAGCTTTCTGGAGGACAATGGTGGCTGCATGGGTCCAAGTCTCTCTATTCATCCTTCCCCAAAAGACTACAAAAATCAACAGGAAGGCAAATATCACAAGCCCTGAGCCAGTTAGCATCCTTAGGGATGGAGAATACTCTAAATTTCAAGCTCTCTCTGAGTGGAGAAATAAACACCAACTTCCTAAAGCGCTCCTGATGCTGCAAACCATTAGCGGATGTGAAGAGGGGGAACTCCAATGAGCAAGCATGGGCTCGGAGAGGACTTCCATGAAGCAAAGACAGAACCACCCCCAAGGAGGGAACCTCCTGCACTAAGAGCCCACATATCGCATGCATGTCCGAGACCGACCTGGTAGGTCTCAGCACGAGCCACGTGTAAGGGAAAGGGCTTGACGGTGAGAGAGACTAGAGGCCTCAGAGCTGCTCTGGGAGAGGAAAAAATATAGAGAAGGAATGGTGCATGGCATTGAAGGAAGTGGGAGAAACTAAAGGATAAGGCACAAACGAAAGAGAAAGAAGACACACCAGATCCTTAACCGACTATCCCCACCACCATCATCCGCTAAGGAAACCACACCTCACTGTTCCGACAGAAATGACAGCCCCTGAACTAAGAAGAATACCCACAAAATGCCTAGACATTGAAAAATCAGAAAAAAACTGAACAACTGCTGAAAATTCTTCCCCCCAAACACCATGAGGCAAAAGAAAACTGCAACACAGCACTCCAAGCTGAACTAAACATCCTCACACAAGCAACCAGGAAATTAAAAAAAAAAACAAAAAAAAAAAACATCTACCGTATTTGCCGGCGTATAAGACGATTTTTTGGTCCTGAAAAATACCGTATTTGCCGGCGTATAAGACGACCCCCTAACATTTCCACTCAAAATACAGAGTTTGTTATATACTCGCCGTATAAGACTACCCCCACTTGGAGGCATATTTTTCAGGGCCAAAAATCGTCTTATACGCCGGCAAATATGGTAGAATCAGGAATATAAAAAAGTAACATAAGAAATGGACAAGAACAAAACAGGAAGAAATGCAATGAGAGCTGACCGGATTCAACAAAGAAAATTAAGACAAATGCAAAAGTATTTCTTCTTCCAAACGGAAGAAGAAGTTATGAGATGCCCAAGAAAAGGAAGACTTAAGTTGAAACTTTATAAGGGGCCTAGAGGAAATACAAAAAGTAGAAGAGTCAAGAGCTGGAGGTGTTTGGGAAACGGTGAGAAGTTGAGTACGAGACAGCATGGGGGCAGGTCACGGGGAGATAACGTGGACCAGCGAGAAGGGAGCCAGATTTATCCATCCCACAAATGTTTGGAGTGTCTCCTGACTGCAGGGCACTGGTGCCAGTGGCTGTGAGCACAGCTGGCTCTGGCCCTGCAGGGAAGACAAATTGGAGTTGGGACCTTTAACCAGGAGAATGATACAATCAGATTAAATTGAGAGGAAGGTAACTCTAGAGGTGAAATTAAAGACTTTCTGGAGTGAGGCAAGACTGAAAGGGAGGCTCATTAGGAGGTCATCATAAATCATTCTGAGATAAAAAGCATCAAGGTTTCCTGATGGCCCAATAGGAAGACGACACCAAGGCTTCTATTTTGGGAACCCGGAGAATGACTCCATCACAGACAGAGAGAATGTCTGCTCCGTGTGGGGCGGTGTGCTGTGATATACAGGGACTGGAGCCTCAGGAGCGTGGGCACTGGAGATCTTGGCGGTGGTCATCTTGCTGGTGGTAGGAGCAGCTGCTGGACATGAGCTACAGCCCACGGATGATTCCGTTCTCGTGCCTCAGAGCACCATGAACAACTCGGGGTTTCCACATTAAAGGGGTGGAAAGGATGAAGAGCATGGAAGGTCCCAAGCAGCAGTAGGGATTCAGCCGCCAGAGAAGGCAAGCAGAACGTTCTGGAAATGTGGCTGGTCCACAGAGGCGGATGCATGGGGATCCTGGAGAGTAAAGACTAAAAACAGGAACTCAGGTGCCTCTGATGATGTTACCGATACACAGTTTCAGGTTGAGGATTGAATGGCATTCATATAGGAGATTCAGGAAATGCTCCCACGGGGAAAAGAAGAAAGGAGGTAGAGAAAGAAAGTAGGTGACATGTGACACAGAAGGGAAGTTGTATTGTGGGACAAACTGGGAGTGGAGAGACAGGTGAGAGTCAGAACCATAGAAACGTGAAAAGAGGATATGACTGATGGAATGAGAGAGGAAAGGGCCAGGGTCTGGACAGAGGCTACACGGTCAGCTTTCAGAGTCTCCTCTGACACTGTGACTGAGAAATGTGCAGGCTCTGTGCAGGGCGCCACAGGTCAGCATGCCAGTGGCATGTGAGCATCTCTCCTTCCTCTGAAGTCATACAGGGTGTACTCTTAGGCTGAGGACGTAGAGCCTAAGACCAGGCTTCGTGTGCCCGTTCTGCCACTTACCACCTATATCTCTTTGAACACATCCTAACTCACCCGGAGCTCAGTTTTGTCATCAGGACATTGGTCACACACATCTCTGAAAGGTTCCGAGTGGGCCAGAGTCATGCACCTCTGACATGAGGTCATAATGTATCAAAAGAGATTTTATTCCAGGCACCTGGGTACAGGTGGGCTGAGACCAAAAAAGGCGTCAGCAAAAAGGGCAGGGAGAGATAGGTTGTTACTAATTTTTGCTGGCTGTAAGCCGCTCTGCTGACATAAGAGTCCAGTCTATCCTTGGTTCCTCCCAGCTAGTGGTTATCTGGGCTATGCAGTGCTCAAGGCTGCAAGCTTTCTGCAAGCTATCTCCCTAGCACAATAAGTTTTTCTCTGCTCCATTTTATTCTCATTAACCCTTTCAACCTCCACCTACTTACCTCATAGGGTTGTTGTGAGCTCCCAAAACATAGTATGTATATGGATGCACTTTGAAGACCGAACAGCCCTATGCATAAATTGCTGGATCTAACTATTCCGCTTGGACTTGTTTCTCACTAACCTTGCAGTAGGATCTGTTCCACCTGCATGCATCCCACACAAGGTCTAACACAGCATTTTGCACTGGTGCTACCACACACTAACCTCCTCTTCTTGAAAGGCATGTGTCTGAATTGTTTATGTGCCCCATGCCATGACAGAGAAACCATCATCCTTAAACCCACACTGGGTTCCCAGCCTGATTTTAGCGAGACTCCTAGCAAACAACAGAGTCCAACACTTTGTAACAGCATTTTCAAATTAGCAGAAGTGCAATTATGAAAAGGCTGCCATATGTTTGAGTCAATGATATTTTTTTTAACTAAGAAGAAAACAGTAAGAAATTATGTTGCGAGTGCACTGAGCCATTGGATCTAGAAAAGGCATCTAGAGACAATCAACCACCACATCCCGGCTGGGCAAGGAGGCACGCACTCCCCACAGCTCCCTCCGGCTGACACCCACTGGCAGTGGAAGGCATGCATGAGTTCTGTTGAATCATCAGCTAAGAAGTCACTGCGGTCAAATCCGCCCTGTCACTTCCCTGAGAGGGAGCACACTCTCTGCAAAAGTACACTTCAATGCGGTGGCACCGCCTCACCCACCACTCAATCCAACCCTTTTTATTACAACGATAATAAGGCATCCGTACCTTAGCACTTTGTGGGGGGAAATAACACATGTGGAGAAAATACATTTTTCTTCACTCCCAAAGCAGCAAATTATTTTTGCTCTTCTACACGGTGTAGTAAAGCTCATACATTTTAAAGAACCTGGATAAGTTCTTTTTTCCGTCTGAGGCAAGTCTCAGTAGTGATTTAAAATTAAATTGTTAAGCAAGTGTCAGGAGCCATGAAATAAGCATTAGTCGTCGTCTCTCTCTGGACACAAACACCAGGATATGCAGAATCACATGGACCTCCCAAAGCATATAAGTAGTAGCACCAACTACTGAATGTCTTCAAGAAACCTATGCAGTGCCTTTAACACTCGGGGGGAGGGGGAGATGGTATAAATATGATATTATTACTATCCTCTGTTTATAAAAAGACATTCATTCACTCCTTCATGCAATATATTGAGCTCCTTATTGTTTGTCAGATACAGTGATAGGAATTGGGGGTATGGTGTTAAACCAAGCAGACTTGTCCTTGCTTTCATGGCCTTATGGTCTAATGAGAGAGAGAGAAAAAATAAATCATCGGTTAAGCATATGATTACAAATATTAAATGCTAGAAGGAAAAGAACATGGTATTAAAAAAACAAACAAAAGCAAATCAAGACAGAGACCTAACTTAACTTGAGAAAAGGAGAAAGCTCCTCAGAGGAACTAGGTGAAGCCACGACTGAGGCCGAAGGGGGAGGGGACACTCCAAAAAGAGGGAAAAGCATCGCAAAGGGTCTGAGACCAGAAAGAGCTGGGCATTCCAAGGACCTGAAGAAGGACCAGCAGCTTTTGAGTGGAGTGTGCAAGGGAAAAGAAGGCATGGGACGAGATGGTAGTGGTAGGCAGGAGCCAGGTAATTCAGAGCCAAATAAAGGATTTGGGTTTTGTTTTGTTTTGCTTTCATTTTCCAAGTACAATGGGAGGGGGAGAGACTTTGAATAGAGCAGTGGCAGGATCAGATTTGTATTTTGAAAGAACTGATGGAGGCGCAGACAAAATGGAAAAGCGATGGCAATGGAAATGGAGAAGGGGGTGAGTTTGGGATATATTTTGGAGATGAATGGATGGGATTGTTCAATATGGGGGCAAGGGAGAGAAAGGGGGAGAGGCATCAAAGGTGATCTGGGTTTCTAACTGGAGCCCCTAAATGGAGGGCGATGTCTCATGCAAAGACAAAGCACAAAAGGAGGCACAAGGCTTCGTTGAAGTAGAGGATCAAAAGATTGCCTTTGAGACCTCCAGATGGAAGAGTCAAATAAGTGGTAAGATTAAATACAACAAATGCAACACATGTGCCATTGCCCTTTTAGAGTCTAGAATAGTAGCTCAACCCAGTGAAGGTTGCTCAATGTTCCTAGAAGGAGTTGTTCCCACCCTCTCACTCACCTCCTCAGCCTATTCCCATGCTAAGGAGCAGGCCAATGAGATGGGGATTCAGGGCCTAGAACTGTGAAATCCTCAAGTACTGCGATCCCATTCTGAGAATGCAGAGAAGTCTTTGTGATAAACCAACTCCACAGGCTTATGGATTTGTTATCAATTTTATATAACTTTATAAATGACATACTTATATAGAATGTATTAGTAAAATATATTATATATATGAATACAATTGAAATGGTTTTATAAATAAATTTTATATAAGAAAATACAAGTACATTTTTGGAGGTTTTATGCATATATATATATATATATATATATATATATATATAGTGTATATTGTTTCATAGCTATCTTGTAAAAAGTCTTAAAGTTATTACTTTATAATGTTTAAAGTAGATTCATCTAGCATTTCTTTGATAAAAACTTAAGGCATCAATGCTATTCACATTAGGGCCAACTGGTAGTATTTTGAAAAGCACCTTAGATGGTAAGAAATCACTGACTGAATCAATCACTGATTCATGGTTTCAGGTTGAAAGGGACTCCTAATCTATATCTGGGTTGAATTTTGTTTTTTATAACCAAATTGCCATGATTCAAAATTCTTAGTTCATTCAAAATTTCCACTGGTATGAATAAGAGCAAAAACTCCAGAAGCAGACTCCCCACGCCTGATTTCTGGCAGGGCGACATTTAACACCAGCGAGACTGCCAAATAAAGAGACCACGTCACCCACATCTGCTGATTCACAAGGAAAGGGGGCAAGCAGGAGGAGGAGAGAGTGAAGCCAAGAGAGATGTGGGAACTGTGACTTCATTTTACTGGAAAGTGGCTGCTGAGCTAGACAACTAACTGCTCAAGAGGTTGGTGCAGCCAGGAAAGAAAGAAAAGGTAGCTGCTTCGGGAATATGATCAGAAGAGTCACATAGTATTGGTTAAGCCAGCAAGTAAAAGGCAATTTTAGGTGTGACAGAGACCACATGTTCCCTTTTCTTTCTCCGAGTGTATATTTTCCACATCTAACCCCTTAAAAACATAGCTTCCCAATCACACTTTCACAGATATACTTTAAAATCATCTTAGCCGAGACCGGTTTGGCTCAGTGGTGGAGCGTCGGTCTACGGACTGAAGGGTCCCGGGTTCGATTCTGGTCAAGGGTGTGTACGTTGGTTGCAGGCACATCCCCGGTGGGGGCTGTGCGGGGGGCAGCTGGTCGATGTTTCTCTCTCATCGACATTTCTATCTCTCTATCTCTCTCCCTTCCTCTCTGTAAAATATCAATAAAATATATATTTTTTTTAAAAAAAAATCTTAAAGCCACTCTTGTCCAATGCAATCATGTTAACTTTGCACAACTTGGTCAGACATCTTTTGAAAAGTCACAAATAAAACTTTTAAAATGGCCAACATACAATCTGTGGCAACATAATTTCTAGAATAAAAATGTATCTAATACTCTGTGTGTTAACTGCCTGAGAGCATAAATTTCTACCGTAAATATGCACTCAATGCAGAGGGCTGCTAGTACAATTAGGATAGCAAACCAAAATGAATTGAATATTTAATGATAAGCCATACCATTTCACAGAACTCAATCCCTAAAGTGAAGAAAAGCAAAAAAAAAAAAAAAAAAATGAATGTGATCTGTTATCATATTATTTATTCAGAAATTACTTTTTGACTATCTACTACATATGCAATGACTACTTAATACATATGACTTACCTACTACATATGAGACACAATGGGTAAGGTGGTTGATTATTAAATCAAAATTAGGACACTGTCTGAGAATTATAAAGGGGCCTGTGAGGACCATTAGTAATGATACTGGCGTATAAATAATCATAGCCATGGTAAACAATAATGTTTACTAAGTAATTATTATGTGGCTGGTTCTCAACTAAACTTTTTTTAATTATTATTTTTAATTATGATAAAATACAGACAACCTAAAACTTACTATCTAAACCATTACTGAATACTGTATACAGTTCAGTGGCATTAAGTACATTTATAATGTTGTGTAACTATCCCCCTCAGAACTCCTTCTCGTGATGCAAAACTAAGACTCTGTACCCATTAAACAATAACTCCCCATTCCCTCTCCCTGCCAAGCCCCTGATAACCACGACTCTACTTGAAAATTATAATTTCCTAAGTAGCAAACAATACAGTTCTACCTAAATCCACATGTTTACAGGGTATCTTTTTTTCATTAAAAGGAAGACTCAAAATGAACTGCTCTTACATTGCTGCATAACAAAGTATTAACTCTGGACTTTAAAACTTTAATCATATTAAATTACCGTATTTGCCGGCGTATAAGACGATTTTTTGGCCCTGAAAAATATGCCTCCAAGTGGGGGGTAGTCTTATACGGCGAGTATATAACAAACTCTGTATTTTGAGTGGAAATGTTAGGGGGTCGTCTTATACCCAGTCGTCTTATACGCCGGCAAATAGGGTATTTTTCAGGGCCAAAAGATCGTCTTATACGCCGGCAAATACGGTATTAACATTTTTGAGAGAAAATTTTCACTTAAAATTTTAAATACTAATTTAATCTTTGCAAAATGTATATTTCCTATGTACTATAATACTATTGTATGAGTATAAAATTTATTAATAAATATCCCATTTTGTATATAATATGCCCCAAAGCTTTTTACTGAAATGGGGTTAAAGGTTAGGAAGCTACATGAATACGCATCAGTGAAGGAAGGAAAGTGAGGAGTTTGTTTCTAACTATGTTAAAATAGATGGAGTGCAGTATAGAAGATCAAGTGGAGAAAGCCCAAAGGCGAAAGGACGTTTAAGCCTGGAGTTCAGCTGAGATTCGGAATCTATATTTAGAAGGCATGTACATAAAGGTGACCAGAAGAGACAGAAGAAAGGATGCAACCATGGAAAAGCTCACAGCGGAGGCCCACACAGAGGGAGTCCCAACATTTAGGAAGGAGAGGAGAAAGAAGATCTAAAGGAGACAGACAGGGAGAGAGGAAGAAACCCCAAAGAATGCAGAAGATGGATAACATAAAATGAGGCCACGGTGTCAAAAAGCTGCAGAAAATTAAGGAACTGAGAAAAGGCCACTGTTGGATTTGGCTGCCAGTAGGTCACGCTGGTCCCCTGATCATTGCCTGCACATGGGTAGTGTCAGAAGCCTGACTCAGGACTGACGGAACAGTGAGGAAGTGGAGATAAGGAGTGAGTGGTCCACAGGGAAACCCAGGTACAGTGGGAATGAAAGGGGAAGTAGGAAGGTGATGGATGGAATGGTTGGTTGAAAGAAGAATTTCTAAGGTAGTTTGTTCTCAACAGGGGGCAGTTCTGCCCGTGAAAGGAAATTCTGGGAACGATAAATGGTTGTCATGACTGCAGAGTGGCCCTGTCTTCTAGTGAGGAAAGGCTACAGTTGCTGCTAACCATCTTGCAATATACAGCACAGCCCCTCCAACAAAGAATTATCCAGCTCCCCATAATGGTAATGCCCCAAACATCAATAGTCAATAGTTGAGAAATCCTATTCTAAAGGATCAGAGAGATCTGAGCATTTTCATACAGTGAGAATTAACAAATTAAATTACAAAAGGGGGGACATAATGACAAATCAGGGTCTCATAGGAACTGGAAGACATATGAGTAGGGGCAGAATTAGATGGGTGAGTGTTGAAAAGAAAAGGTATTTTCACGTTTTTTAAAACTGGGGAAATGAAAGTGGAGACAATAAAAAATGCAGAGAATTGGAGATAAAAAAGAAAAAAGCTGAAAGAACTCATATCTGATGGCCTTGATCTCCTTAGAGAAAAAGGCAACAAAAATTCTGGTACATATGTGCCAAGAATTTCTTTTTACATGTATACTTAGAAGTAAAAAGAGGGAAATGTGACTGCTTAACCATGAGGTACTGTGGGAACTATTTCCCAACGTAGCTATGCCAACTTAATAGGAGGTATGAGACCCTCTGGACCTCCATCTGCCTTAGCACTCGATATCATTAGACTTCTCAGTTTTTCCAACTGAATGGATGTAAAATTGCATCTTGTTGTGGCCCCGAGCTGTATTTTCCTCCCCATCATAAGTGATGTTGAATGTTTCTGATACATATGCAGTTCCTTGTCTGTATCTATTAAATACCCATTCCTATCCTTTACCCATCTTTCTAATGGGTTGTTCATGCTTTTCTTCTTGATTGGTAGTACTTTTTTGTATAAAACCATTAATCCCTTCATATTTTATGTGCCTCATATAATGAACCCCAAGTACCCAAACACCCAGCTTCAAAAATGATCAATTCATGACAAATCTTGTTTCACCTGTATCCCTGTTTCCCCTCTATTTCCACAAATTATATTGAAGAAAATCTCAGGTGTCATATAATTTCAATACAGCTTCTTTAGATAAACAAAGTTCTTAATTTTAATCTAGCCCAGTTTGTTCATCTTTTTTTTATATTAAGTGTCTTTTTATATCCTAAGAAATCTCTTCTGAAGACTAAATAAATAACAAGAACAAAACAAAATAAAAACCTTTGAAAATCCTAAGACTTTTATCCTGAAAGTATTCAATTTTTCTTTCTGACATTTAAGACTTTCATCCTTCTGATTTTAAAAACATGGTATGAAGTAAGGATGTTTTCATCTTTTCCCCTACTGATAACCATTTATTCTCAGCTCCAGTCACTGAATAGCCCTTCCTTTTCAGAAGGAAGGGCTATTCAGTGACTAGCCCTTCTTCTAAATATGACATATCATATTTCTGTGTGTATAGGAATGTTATGAACTGAATTGTGTTATCCCAAATTTCATATATCGGAGCCCTAACCCCCAAGTAGCTTTACTTAGATATAGGGCCTTTTAGGAGGTGACTAAAGCTAAATGAGGCCATAAGGGTATGGCACTAATCTCACAGGACTGGTGTCCTCATAAGAGGAAACACTGGAGATAACACGCAGAGAGAAAAGGCCACGTGGGATCTCAGAGAGTAGGTGAGCACAGTACTCACATCTGCAAGCCAAGGGGGGAGTCCTCACCAGAAACTAACCCTGACATCGCCTTGATCTTAGACTTCCAACCTCCAGAGTTATGAGAAAATACATTTGTTGGAGCCACCAGTCTGTGGTATTCTATTAGGACAGCCCTGGGCAAACTAATATGGCATGTGTCTGGGCTTTTATTTATGTTCCATTGGCCAGTTTATCTGTCCCAATGCCAGTACCACACTAAATTTCTCTAACTTCATTACAGGACTTAATATATAGTAGGGCAAGTCCCTCCTCCTTCCTCTGACCTTATAAATATTCCTAAGGTAGTACTCAGATGTAACTTATTCTATAATAGAACATCTCTCACCTGTTCTTCTCTGTATACCTATTAGATTACTTCCCATACACATTCCAGGGGCACTGGTCTCATACCTAATATATGGACCAGTAATCATGTTGGTCACAGAGGAAATACTTAATGAAACTGTTACTTTGTGGCCACTAATGAGAGCAGAAGTTTCTCTACCGTGGCCACTCCCAGTGCCTGAGCTGTAGCAAGTAGAGAGATGAGATTCGTGACTTCTCCTTTCTTTCCACTATAAAATAACAGGGCATCGCCCCCAGCAGTGGAGAAGAGGATTAACTGTTTCATTATGAAAATGCACTATGGAGGCAAAAAATTTATCCTGAAAGAGCTAGGAAACAGTCATTCCATCATTTACTCAAGACAGAAGTTTTACTACCTGCCAGCCACCGGGTTAGATGCTGGAGATATCAAGACAAATAAAAGGAAGTCCATCCCTGGAAGGACCTGAAGTCGAAAGGGGAGACACGTGTGTAAAGAAATAACAGCAATTGCAGAACATGCACTAGTCTCAGTGGAGCACACATACGGGAGTAATCAACTGGGGAAACCATAGGACTGATTGCTGTCCCTGCTCAGCTCCTATAATAGGCATTCTTTTATAAATACCTTCCCTTCCAATGGTTCCAAAGGGCAAGGAGAGCCTTAAAGACCAGGGGAACAAGTACACATTGTGCTGGTCATTTTCCATGTGGCCCTCCCCACCCAGACCCATTATACAACCTTCTCTGACCTTCCTGGGCTCCAGGAAACTGACCTCTATAGACTGTATCACTCAGGATCCTTTACTCTAGCTTCCAGATGGATTTGGCTAACAGAGGACACCAGCAGGAGACTGGAGAGGAGAGGAGAGAGTCAAGGTATTTATAATCACCCCCATCTCTCTGCCTGCCCCTGTCCAGGCTCCAGCTGTAGCTACACTTACAGCACCATGGCCAGCGCATTCACCGGGTCCCAGGAAACACTGTCTCCGCCTTTATTCTTTCTGACCTCATGGTTCCCAATGTTGCTAGTGCTGGGGTGCTTTGCTATTAACTGGGGGTTCCCTGAATCTGCTCTTTTCTCTTTAAGTCATTCCCTCATTAAACGCTCTTCAGCTACACCTTTAGGATGTGCCATTCCTTATGTGCCAGGATTGACTGAAACCATGGTTTTCTGAAAATCCAATCTCCAGAAAATATCTGAGCCTGATATATGGACAGCATCACCATTGCCCAGCTTTTATTATGCGACTACCTTGGGAGCCCACTTTATCAATGCTGGAGGTGCCATTTCAACTGCAGTAAAATCTGCCTCTCTCCTGTACTTGGTTTGAAATCTGCAAAGAGGGGGTTTGGAGTAAGTCATATACTTCTTTAAATGTAATAGAACAAGGTAAGTACCTGACTGAGGGCACTGAGGGCTCTGAGGGCAGAGAACGGCCAGCTCACTGAAACCCCCAGGGCTCCACGATGCCTTCTTGTTTTATTAGAGCAGCTAACACAATACCACCTGTCATAAAAACCATCCTGTATAGAGCATTTTGTTCTAAAACAACAACAACAACAAACGACTTTAACAACATTAGTTTCAAGTCTGTCACAGTTCTGATTCATGGAAATAACTAGTGAAAGCATGTCCTACAGTTCTGAGTAGCATCATTCTGATTCTGGGAAAATCACTCATAATTTACTCAGACTGCCATGGAGAGTTCAAGGAAAAAGCAGTATTAGTTCCTTAAAGCAGAGCAGATGAAACACTTCACATGGACAAGTCTGTTTCAGTGGGGGGAAAAATATTTTCATTGTATTCTTCTCAGAAATCTCCACGAATCTTTTTTTGCAGATATTCATTTATTGGCTATGGATTTTTTCCTAAACATGAATTTTCAGTCTTCATTCATGATGCATCTCTGCTTACTCTGTACTATGTGTTGTTGTGTGTTTTGTTTTGTTTTAATATGTTTTTATTGACTTTAGAGAGCAAGGAAAGGAGAAGGGGAGAGAGAGAAATATTGATGTGAGAGAAACATCAATCGGTTGTCTCCTGTATACACCTAACCGGGGACTGAACCCACAACTTGGGTATGTGCCCTGGCCAGGAATCAAATCGGTGACCTTTCAATAAACAGGACAATGCTCAACCAACTGAACCACACTGGCTAGGGCTGCGCTACAGTGTTTTCTATGCATGAAACATTTGCTCATGTTTATTATTCTGATTTCTATCATTAATTTCAGAGCAACCTTCTTCCTTCCCACCTCACCTATCCCCATTCTCATAATCCCCTTTTCCTTCATTCCCTCCCTTCTGTGAGTTCAAATCAGGCGTAACCTCCACTCCCCTCAACATTAACAGTGTCCTAAACTGACAAATATATTTCTGGTGCTCCTCTAACAGAGATCCTCCCTTCAGCTGTGGTATTCCCACAGGCACTTGGGTTATCCTTGGGGCATTTGATTAAAAGCAAGTGAGGTTGCCCAGGCAACCGTTTCAAATTGTCCTAGGATGCCTGGCAAGCGTTTTTTTTTTTTTTTTCTTACGCAGCCTGATGTGAAGGTCACACTAGCCAACCCTGTGACAGTTAAAGGCGCAGTCTCTGCACAGTTAACCAAGGGATCAGAGAACATCCATCAAGATGAGCTCAATAACATTTGCATAACCATAAAATTGTCAGACTCCCAAAGCCATAAGGATCCATGTGAACATACTATTTCAAAGAGCCAAAGATACTAGCTTTGAAAGAGAATATCCATAGGTGAGTGTACTTACTAAATTCATTAAAAAGAACACTTAACGGAACCCAGTCACTTAGCTGGTACAAACACTTTAGCTGCTCTGTTTTCTCAGATGATTTAGAAACAGTTCTACCGTAAGGCAAGAAAATAAACAGAAGGGCCTGGAAAATGTCACTCCATGCCCCTTTGCTTTCATAATTTTCTTAGATCAGAGGGTTTGAAAACATTATTCTCAAATAGCAAGACCCAATATTGAAAAACATGATCATCGCTACCTACTAAATTAATGTTACCTTTGACTAAATCTCAATAGAAATTCCAATCCAGTAGGAAAAACACCTATAATGCAGAGAAGAAATCATGTCCTTCGGGCATGAAGTGCGCTCACAAAAACAATAAGCCCAGAGATGAAGTAAGTCTACAGAGAAATGGGGAAAGAATACAAAACTAGCCAATTTACCACAAAATTCAAATGGGCAACACAATCCAGAGAGGTGCTCAGCCTGGAAAATAAAGATACAATTTAAGACAAGGAGAAACCATTTTCCCCATAACAGATAGATAAAGAATCAGAATGAACTTATGGGAAAGTAATCTCAGAACAAGTCTCCCACGCCATTAACATATGTTCTGCTTTGGTATAATAAATTCTACATTTAAGAGTTTATTTTATTATGTAATCAAGCAAGTACCCAATCATGTGTATAAACATGTTCATCACAATATTGTCCAGCAAATCTCTGCTGCCATCCTAAAGGATAATATGCTAAATATATAGTCACCCATATGGAAAAGTGGTTCAAATACTTTCTCTAGTTGGATCAAGGGGTGAGGAGAGATTCAGGTTTATAAAGTAGCATGTGTCCATTTATGTGAAAACAGATAGAGTTTATTAATAAAGGTTTCAAATTCCTATTAGAAGTTTGCTCATTTTTCAACTTAAATATATAAATCCTAGGGAAGAAGATCAGGGTACTGAAACACCAAATGTTATTTATTTTTGGATAGTAAAATTATGGGTGATTTCTATTGGGGAGGAGGTATATTTTACCTTAGTGTGTGTGTGTGTGTGTGTGTGTGTGTGTGTGTGTGCCATGAACAAATACTATTTCCTATAACATTTAGTTTTGAAATTGTTAATAAAAATTGTAGTTAATTTTCATATGTTCCAAGACTGTTTTAATTTTTTTTTCAGCAAACTTTTGCTTTAGGTCAAGATTATTAAATCTCTTTGCAAAATCTGAATCTCTATGAATTAGAGTATAACAAGTCCTTGAACATCTATGGATTTTAGGTACATAAATAGATGAGAGATTAAAATGACATCACCAGCATCAGTTCCTGGAAGCAAGCCGGTTACCTGGGAAACTGCAGCCTGGGGTTGCTCCCTGACATAACAGAATCAGAACTTCCTGGAGTTGGATGGAACATGCTACAAACCATTACGGTCTCCATAAGGAGACTAGTTACGGTCTCCATAAGGGTGATTTCTTCAGCAGATGCTTTCCCTCCCTTCCCTCCACTCCCATCATGTACCATAGGAAAGAGAGAAAAGCTAACAGTGCACCAGAGAACACGGTGTCTGAGAGGTGCACAGAGCTGCACAGTGGTTGCCCCGGGGGGACGATTTAAGTGATGGGCCTGGGAAGGGTCACATGACAGCTCTGATCTGGGCTCAGAACAGCAAAACCACACACTTACACCTTTCCTGGCAAGAGAAAGTACCTATGGCTAACTACTTTGTGTATCATAGATTGTGAGATAGGTGCCCGCCTTCCTACATCAAAAACGTGACTAACATAATCATCCTGTGAGTATTACTCACTAAGCAAAGCCACACCTCTGCTAATTCAATCCACACTTCTATAAAAATAGACTGCATTGACTGATGGGCAGTGCTATCTTTTATCTTAAAACCGAGGACCAGCTAATATCATTGCAAGGATATTCAGAAGTGCATTACTTGGGAAAGATGAGTGAAAATTTTATAACTCTCTCTCTCTCTCTCTCTCTCTCTCTCTCTCTCTCACACACACACACACACACACACACACACAACAGATTTAGGGCCAAATAATCTGTAATTTAATTTATATTTCCCCCAAAATCACATTCATAGCTTCATCTACACTTGCAGGGTGCTTCCCTTCAGTTTCACTCACTGCTGACACATTCATTTATTAAAGGTTGCGTGTTTACTTTAAGATGTGTTCTTCCAACTGGTATTGCATGCTTCTCAGGTGTTTCTTAGGAATGTTTCCACCCATCTCTAAAATAACGGACAACCCTTGCATACCCAAATCTCACCAATGCCCCCAAATTATTTTTAATCAGGTTTATATCTCTTCTTTCTTTTCTTTCATTTCTCTCTCTCATCTCTAAGTTGTTACACCATCGAGCCTTCCAGAGCCTGTTTGTGGTGGTTAGAATTTACTGTCGACATAAATAGTCTAGTTGAAATAGCTATGCCTAGGATTGGAAGGGGAAACAAAGAGGTTCTTTACCACAGAGAGAAGCCTAGAGTGGCCTCAGTGGACTGAAGAGTCAATTACCTCCGAGTTATGCCTACCTCAGAGCCCGCATCCTGGGCAGAGCCTGGCCTAATGGATACAGTCCAGTTATCCCATGAGGGCAGTTTCTTTGACATGCTTTCACTGCTCAGCCACACTCTAGAAACATCTGTGACTGTATTTTCCCATGCAGTGTCCCCATGATTTGCTTAAAATCCAAACTCAACAGGAAAATCACACTTCAGGAGGAAATCCTAATGTCAACAACACACACACAACTATCAGGGATAGAGTAGGCTGTGCACACATCTCAGCCAACGATGCTTCTGAAATACGTTTTACTTCCAAAAGAAAACTACATTTTCCTCCTGCACTTTTCTCTGCAAAATAGAATAAGGATATGTAGCTATGGGATATAGTTTATTAACGAAGGTTTCCGATTCTAATTAGAAGTTCGCTCATTTTCAACTTTAAAAAAAAAAATGGTGGAAGAGCCACTCCCCACTAATCCATGGCAGCCCATTAACACACTAGAACTGGGTTTCTCAAGCGTCAGCCAAACAAGTTTTCAAATCCCAGCTTTTGGTTAAGCGTATGCCCAGGTGCCTTTGGCACATGGCGGTCACTCCATGGGGACTGCGTGGGAGAAGAATCCCCACAATCAACTCGTAGGCCGTATGGCGGGATTTGCCCAATATCGCTAGCCCCTTTCCTAAGCACTCAAAATCTGAAAAATTCCAAAATTAACTTTTTCTCATATTTCTGAAACCTCCAGAATACTAGTTGGAAAAATGTCCTGAATATGTTGCCTTGAAATGGCATTGTTCAGGGGCACTGGGGTGATGGTGAAGGTCGTTATTTAAAACTACCCATCCTGCTAGGATTTATTGTCCACAGTTGAGCATACTGAAGATGACATGTCACAGTGTCACTAATTGCTCCTGACACAAGAGGTTTACCACTGGAACCTCTGAATAGGAACTGGGTCTCAGATTTAATAGCACATAATTAGTTCCTGTTACACTCCAAAAGGAGGATCTTTCCAGAAAGGAGTCCTATGGGATGGCTTTCAGCAGCAATTGTGGGCTCATAAATAATTACTTGCCAAGAACCAGCCATTCAAATGCTGACATATGACTCAGGTGCCCCCTCTCCTCCGCCAGTGTAATAAGCAATAAAAGACTTGCTGTGTCTGGCTTCTTATTAATATTCATCTAAACGTCATCCTTGGCCCCTAAAGCACAATGGTTATGGAACTAATGCTCTTGTGCTGTATAGTAGGTTTGAAATACCTCAAGTTTTGAAATCCACCTTGGATTTTGACACTTGGCCTTGCCACCTATCAATTTTGATTTGGGGTACATTGTTCAACATCTGTACTTCACTTTCCAATTCTGTAAACCAAGGATAAAAACACCAACTCTAACATGGTGCTGTGAGGATTAGATGTGAATATAGATAATGCACCCAAAACAATTCTCAACCCACAGTAAGCATTCAATAACCAGCAGCTATCAATAAAACTTCATTTGTTACCAACAGTCTACTTGTTAAGACTCTAATTCAGATTGACCTCTCTCTTGAATAAAGGTGAACTGGAAAAGTAGTATGATATCTAGAATCTTTGAGGTTACAAACAAAAGGGAAGAAAGTCAAGGGAGTGGGCCGGGAGCCAGCCTGCAGAAGGGGGAGAGGAGAGTCAGAGGCAGGGGAGGTAGAAAGACACAAGCAAGGACTGTACAAGAGGAAAAAATTAAGGTCTGATAAAAGAAAGGGGAAATAACAAAGAAAGAAAAGAAAAGTCAGCAAAAGGAGATACCAGGTAGGTGTGGACATACTCAGGAAACAAGAGGAAAGAAGAGAAGAGAAAAGGCATTCCATTACCAAACCAGAATACTTCTATGAACACAATGGAAATAAAATCACAGTTCCCTAGGCACCACTTGGTCAATAACAGCTTGCATTTCATTAGCATCCTCTCTTTTTTTAAAATTAATGTTTCCGTATTTCTCATTTTGCCCTAAGAAGGACCCTATAAGGGTAGACCAGGCAGATATAGTTACCCTGAATTTACATTTGAGGGCAAAGCATCAAGAGGTTGACGTATCTATAGATGCATTTCTTAGCTATTTCCTACTTCTAAAATCTTTAATGTTATGCAGTCCTCTTCTTTAAAAGCCTCTCCCAGCAGGAACAAAGTCTATCCTATTCTATCCAAACCAAAAGGAAATTAGAGTTAGTCTGGATTTCAGAAAAGCACTTGCTGTTTAAAAAAAAAAAAAAAGAATACTTTATTTGGAAACAATTTCAAACTTATAGATAAAATGCCAGAACAGTAGTACAAAACTACATAATTTCCTTCATCCAAAACCTTCTTAAATTTTGCCGAATATACCAATGATTTCTTTTAGAGCAAAAAGATCCAATCCAGGTCACTCAATGCATTTGCCATTCTCTCAATCTCCTTCAGTCCAAAACAGTTCCTAGGTCCTTCCTTGAGTTTCAGAACTTTTAAAAATAGTCAATTTTAAAATAATTACAAGCTCACAAAGCCACTGCAGGATCAGCACGAAGAACTTCCTATGTCCCCTTTACCTCATTATTTAGTCTTCAGTATTTTTCTGAACCTTTGAGAGTAAAATATGGACATGAGACCCCTTCACTCCTGTGTATTCCAGAGTCTATTTCCCAAAGCAAGGCCACTTCCTTACATAACAACCATAATTCTCCTGAAGGAGAACAGAACAGTTCCTCTGTCTTTCCCTGTCTCTCTCAACCTTGACAGTTTCAAAGAGTCAAAACTTTTGGTTCTCCAGGATCACCTGGGTTACCCTCAATTTAGGTCCATCTGACATTTCCTCATGACCAGACCCAGTCCATGTATTCCCAACAAGAAGACCCCAAGCCCTGGACAGTGTGACTCAGGTGGATGAGCGTCCCATGTACTGAAAGCTTGCCAGTTCAATTCCCCATCAGGCACTTGCCCTGGTTGCGAACTCCATTCCTAGTCTGCTTGCATGTGGAAGGCAACTGATCGAAATTTCTCTTTCTCTTCATCTCTCTTCCTCTCTAAAAATCAATTAAAACATTTTTTTTTAAAAAGAAGACCCCAAAAATAGTGCTGTGCTTCTCTCAAAGTGTCACAGCAGGATGCACAGGATACTGGATCTTTGAGGTGTTAACCTCAAACACCTGTTCAAAGTTGTAACAGCCAATCTTCACCATCAAGTCGCCATTTCCTTCTTGGTAATTAGTATTTTGTGGAAAAACACCATGAGACTACGGAAATATCCTGTTTTCATCAAACCTCCACCCACCCACTGACAGCTCCTGTCTTCATCAACCATCAATGTGATATTTGCCAAATGGTGATTTTTCTATTTCCTACATCCTTCTACATTTATTCGTTGGCACTCTCTTGCAAGAAAGAGCTTTCCCTCCCCATTCCCGATTATTTATTTAGCAATGTAGGTTGATTGAATCTTATTTCACTTAATGGCTTATAAAGAGATTACTATCATTATTTTCTTTTCAAGACATACTCCTTTCAATTAAGTTATTTGTTGGTTTTTGACTTGGATTAATTTATTAATTGGAGTAAAAATGGGGAGATTAAGCCTTCATTTAACCTGCATAGAGTTCCACACATTTTATTAATACTGTTTAAGTAGTCAGTGTACTAATAAAGGAAATCAGTGTGTATTGTTTTATTTTGTTTTGTTTGAATAAAATCAAAATCTTACTCTCAGGGTGAAAACCAGCAGATGAAAGCCTTCATGTTTGGCCAGGTGATGGGGATTCAATCACCATCACGATAAATCCTCAGACCTGGGCTCTATATTATTTATTTTGATCCTCCAATTTTTCCAGATTTGATTGGTGAGAGCCCCTCATACTTGCTGTTTTACAGAGCAGAGTTAGTGGATACCATTTCATGTATCAAGAGGAATGTTCGAGGCCAAAAAAAATTTTTTTCAATTTGGTTTGTGAGTTGTGAGATAACACACAGAAATCAGCATGAATGTTTGCTTTTTTCTCATTACAAATATCTTCCAGCTGACATTCAACTTTAATTATAAGTAGACTTCCTCTCAGAATAAAAATGTGATACCTATATTAACCTGTACAAAAGAGGGAAGACCTAAAAAAGATCTTTAACACTAAGGCCTATCCCTCAAACTTCTTCGGTTCAAGACACTCCTTAGATGTAATTCAGGTTAGATGTCACACCTGCATCTCAACCAACATAAGCTAATGCATGTAAAACACCAGACCCAGTACACCATAGATGCTCAGTAAGTGACAACTTTTAGCTTTTGTCCTTTCACATGCCCCAGCACTAAATGTCCATCCCTCTTCCATTACTAGTCTTGTCATAGTTCCATCTTTTAAACCACATACCTCAAGTCATCTTCAAATCTTCCCTCTCCCTCACTCAACTGAAACACTCTGCTTGTGCTAGAATCCAGCCTCTAGTTCAGACTCCTGCCATTAACACTCTCTCCTTCTCTTGTGTCACTCTCCACACCAGATTCCTCTTTCTAAATTATATAAACATGGCACTCCCCAACCGAGAGAAGGATCTCTTCTCTCTCTGCAGAATAAAGCTGGGTCTCCAAGCCTGGTGTACAGGACACTTCACATTCTGGCATCAAGGAATGACTCCCTCATATTCCATACTGCAACCTCACTGAACCCCAGGCCTGCAATTATCTGTTGACTTATTTGTCTATGTAAATCTACTGCAAGGCCTTGAAATACAGGGATAGTATCTTGTATCTCCATTGTCCAACCCTATGCTCAGCAAATGTTTGCTGCTCTCATAAATAAAATTGAACAACACAGTTATCCACTTGTTAAAAGCACCGCGTGTAAGAGCCAATTTTCCTAAAATGTTATTACTGATTATAGTCAGTCACACATTTGTTTTGGATAGTAGAGAAATTAGGTTATTTAGCATACTTCAGCAGAATAGATAAAATCTTTTCAAAATACACATTATTTCTATAGCTAACAAGAAACCCCCCTGAATAAAATGTTTAGTCATTCTCAATCCCAGATATGCCAAATTTGGGGATTTTTTTTTCATGGTTAATTTTGCTTGTTAACTGTTTATTTGATGGTCAACTTTAGGTGTTGACTTAGCTACAGGTTACATTCTCCAGCTACTTCAACACTAATCTAGGTGTTGCTATGAAGGTATTTTATAGATGTGATTAAAGTCCATAATCAGTTGAGATGATCCTAATCTGAACAGGCATGATTCAATTAGTTGAAATGCCTGAATAGTGGGGGCTGGAGCTTCCCTTGAAGAAATCCCACCTGTATTCCGCAGCTTTGCCCTCTTCCCAAGAGTTCCAACCTGCCTGTCCTTCTGACCTCGTGTCCTACTTGTCTAGACAACCCCATAAATCATGTAAACTGATTCCTGCAATAAATCCTTTCTCTCCTACTGGTGCTGTTTCTCCGGTAGAACCCTGACTAGTAACAATCTACTTCCAGAATAAAGGGGGGGGAGAGGGTGCAAAGGCTGAACAGTTAACAAGATCTAATAAGGCTTTCACAGTATTGCTTCATTGTGGAGTGGGAAGCATTTGATCCTAGAACATCAACCCGGCATTCAAGCATAAGTACAAATACGCATAACATATGGTATAGCTTCTGTCCAACTGCATTCATTATACATTCATTTGGCAAGTATTTGTTAGGAAACGCACTGGGAAAAGAACAGTGAACCAGATAAGCATGGTCCCTGCTCTCCGGGACTATACAGGCTAGGAGGAGACTCAGGCATCAAAACAGTAATTACACAAATACGCTGATTTAATTATAATTATGATGATGGCTAGGAAGTACAGGATGCTGTTGGCATGTTTAGTAGGGGAATCTAACCAACTGGGGAGGGCTTTTGGAAATGTCACCGTGGAATGATACTGAAGCTAAGACTAGAAGGGTGAGGAGGCAGTAGCCAGGCAGAGCATAGGAGGAAGAGCATTTCAGGCCCAGGAAACCAACTATACAACAGCTTTATGCAGGGAAGGATCTAGATGAATTCAAGCACCTGAAAGATGGCCAGTGAGTCTGGGCTGTTTTGAATTAGAAATGAAGAGCCTACAAGATCAAATGGCCACACTAATAAAAGACATTGACCTTCAGCAGTGGGTTATCATTACATACTTTACAGCAGAGAGTGGGGTGACCAGATTTATGCTTTCAGTCTTTGCTAGCAGCTGTGTATAATTTGAAAGGAAGAAAACCGGATTTGAGGAGAACCGTTATGAAGCTGTAGTACAGAAAGGAGACAATAGGGACAGGGACAAGGGAAGTGGGTTGGGGTTGGAGACAAATGGTTGGAAAAGAGTCAACAGTACATGGAGTTGCGTTGGACTATTTGCCAAGGTCAGGAGCCAGGGCACGTGAGAGAGGGCAGATTCAGGAGAGATCAAGGTTCTGTTGGGGGAAGCACATGTTTGCAATTCCTGTAAGATATCCACGTGGAAATGGGCATCTGGAGTTCAGAAAATATCAATGTGGGATTTGCTAGCGGAGCCAGAACTTGATGAGGTGGGACAGAGACAGATTACAGAGGAAGAAGACCTAGGAGGGAGCCCTGTGAGCACTGCCATTTTATGTGGGTGCAACTGAGCCTGAAGAGGAACATTCCAGAGGACCACGCTCTCATAGAGTGCACATTCATTTACTCAGAATACTTTTCCATGAGCTGATCCGGCCTCCAAGCTCAAAAGGATGCACATTTTCACTGAAAGGGAAATAACTAAGGGTAAGGGTAACAATTTAGGGAAAACCCAATTTGAATAGACATGAATAATTTCCAGCGAGGGTGTTTTATACAATGGATACCCGCCTCACTGGTTATTGTTTGCAATAGTTATTCAGGCTCTGGGTCAAACTGTACTTACCAAAGTCACTTCTTATTAACACTAATGGCTTGGCCCTTTATGTATAATTAGTTCAGGCAATTAGCTGTAAGGCTCACAATTGAACACATTGCTTTAATCTTTTAAAAACCGCCCCGTGTCACATTATCCTAAGAGTGCCTCACTTGAAAGAAAACACTGAACCGATAGGAAGCACTCATTTAAAAAGCTATAAGAAGAATGCCCTAGCCCCCACAGAATCACAGAAATTAGTGCAGGCTCAGTGACTAAAAGAGTTTAGGTCCAGGAAAGGACATATTTAAATTAAAATTGCACTTTCTCAGACTAGGAACTCTTCTTGCCTTAAATCTCCGCATTAGTTCAACCCAAGCCATTCAGAAAAAGCCCTACAGTATGCTGAGGTGCAGAGGGCAATTTGTAAGGTGGCCTTATTACAGTTTATAAACACAGGCCCAGCGGAGGCCCAGGAATCGGGCAGTCACCACAGCATGGTGCACAAGTAGGAGCCCGATGAATATTTGATGATGACATTTTTCCTACTTTGCGTGTTGTTACAAGGCAGCCCCCAACTTACCAATGGGCTTTGTGTCCGAAAGTTGGTTTTTCAAGTCTACTACTTGAAACTAAGGACCTATTTTTTTCTTAAAAATTGTGTTGGAAATGATGGAGCTATGTGCTAACCCATCACTGAGTTAAACTGAAGTTCCTAACCACCTATAACAACACTTTTGTGAAGAAATACAATGGACACAGCTAAGTATCCTAAGGGTATCTTCCCTCGGCAGCAGTCCCAGAATGGACACAGATGCCACCCCTGGGACTCCTCTTGCTATAAGCCCAGAATCTGGGCAAAGGGGTATCAGAGAAGCAGCAGTTGGGAGGCGGGGCCACAGGCTGCCACATGACAGGCCCAAATCCAAAGATGGGGATGTGGGGAGTATTTCAGAGTGGAGTAAGGCAGACTCAGGCCTGGCAGGACTAGTGAGATAGAGGAGGGTTAGGGATACCCTACCAAAATGACATCAGGCTGGAGTTAGGAAGTAAGGAGCAAGAGCTGAAATCACCCATGTTCTGATGGGAGCCCTGAAGGGAAAGGTGGTTCTGGGACCAGAGACAGCTTGAAAGGTAAGTCCTAGGCAAGGCAAGATATTAACGGGTGACTAAGGCCCTAGTGCAGCCGTGGGCAAACTACGGCCCGCGGGCCGGATCCGGCCCATTCGGCTGTTCCATCCGGCCCGCGGAGCCGAAAGAGCGGAGGGTTCTCTTGCTCTCCCCTCTGCTCCTTCACCAGCAGCCCAAGATGAGAGTGCCAGCATGGTCAGGTTGTTTTTGTTCCAGCCCTCCGGTCCAGTTTAAGAACCCATTGTGGCCCTCGAGTCAAAAAGTTTGCCCACCCCTGGTCTAGCCCCACAAGAACCTCCCATCTTCTGGGATTGTGATTCTATAGGTCTGAGCAAGGGGTTAGGGATCAGCCAGATTAACTGTGCATCTCGGTCCATCCATGAAGTCACACACCATGTGACTTGGCCATGTGGCTGTGGATGGTCATCTTGATCCCAGTTCTGGCCGTAGCCCCTGCTCCATCCCAGGAGAGAAAGAGCGGTTGTTTGCTAGTATGCATTCAGGGCACATGAGGCATACTATCTCAGTTTTCCAAAACTGATATTCAAACTTGACAAGCCATCAAGTCCTAAGATTTAAAAGTTGTCCGTCAAACAATACCCTTCAGTTGAATCGACTAACAGTAAAACACTGACTGTTCTGTATTAAATGCAAAGTTTATAAGTTCTTGTCGACTTTTTATTTTTATTTTTAAACAATAGCTTTTATTTTTAATACAGTTTTATTTTTCAGAATGCAATATATAATACTAAGAAGAAAGGGGACAAAAGAAGAAAAAGGTTTTTTATGTCTTAAAAAGCCTTTTAAGTTAGTTAGTGGGTAAGAAAACTGGCAGCCAGGCCTTAGGTGGAAGCTTGGAAGATGATTCTCTGTGAATCTGCCCTGAGCAACAGGAAAACCCTGATGATAGCAGGGAGGTAGGAGGGCAGCTTCCTCATGGAACTGGCTCTGTCTGTCAAGCCTTCAGTTTAAGAGCCCCACTTGAGTGCTGTAGCTTTCAAATCAGCACCATGGGGCTCTGAAACAGATGTCAATAATCTGTGAGAGCAGAACATCCGTAGGCTGCCTCCTGCACGCCTACCTACTACCAGGGATCGAACGTAACCCGGCATGTGCCCTTACTGGTAATAGAACCAGGAACCTTTTGGTGCATGGGATGATGCCCAACCAAATGAGCCACACCAGCCAGGGCTAACTGTGCTGTCATAAGCTACTAAGTTTGTGGTAACTTGTTCTAGCAGCCAGAGGAAATACCACCCTGCCATGTCAGCACACACAAGGGCACAGGGCCACCTACTAGGGCTCTAGTTATATCACTTTCTCACTTAAAGAAATCCCCAACTCTTATAAGAGAGAGTCAGTAAAGAGATTACTAAAACCTTTGATAACAGAATTAAATCCTCTTATAAGTGGTTCAACATGAATGAATTCTCTCTCTCCTCACCTTGAAAACCAAAGGAAGAATAACAACATCACCAAGTATCTAGGTTACACTACTGTGACTTCACAGTCTTGTGCTCTGACTGCTTGTCCCACCAGTCTAGTAGATAGAGAGAAAAACTACCAAGTGGTGACTCTGATTTTCACATGCCACTGTGGACTCAGTCTCATTTCTACTTTTTACTTCATACTAGTAATCCCTGACCATACAGTAAGACATAATTTGAGATCTTCGCTTTCCTTTGTATTCACATAATGCACAAAAGCTTTTGACCCATACAACAATCCAAGGAGTATCCTTTTCTGCTTCTTTCTACCTATTAGAAAACCCTGTAATCCTTCAGATGTGACAATTACATGCTGACTTTCTCAAAATAAGGTCAATCTTGATACCATATTAAAGAACTGTGGGAAAATTAGATGCATAATCTGATCAACCAGCATATTGAACAGGCTTGAGTAGTTGAAGGTTACATACTGACTCAATTGTGACTGTTACTAACAGTTTGAAATATAACTTTAAAAGATGGGAGAATTAATACTTCTTTGCCCCAACTTTTGATACTTCTATAGCCAAGAGTCAAATGCTTCTCAAGTGTGGCAAATGTCTGTTCTAATTAAAACTGATCGCTTCACTGTGCTGCTTAGTGGTATAATGTCCTTAAGAGGATTAGACAAACAATTATGGACATACACAGAGCCATCATGCTAGTTAATGGATTTCAGATAGAAAGAATACAACACTTTGGTGTTTAAATAAGTGACTACATGTAATGTCTTGTTTGTTCAGTGAGGGACTTAAAAATGACTTGGATCAATGTATTGGAAATAACTTCTCCTTGCTCTGCTGCTTGCTTTGTTGCTCTCTGCCAGTGTTTCTGTTGAAAACTTAATACTGTCTATTGAATGTTTTCCTTTCTGATGATTACGCTATGTCTTTTTTTTTTTTTTTTAATCTTTGCTTGTTTTGTTTTACTGTTTTCAGATCTACAATGAATCTGGAACTGTCATGAGAGACCTGGGACTAATTTAAAGAACAGGTAAAATCTGGGGACCTCTTTCTCCCACATCTTTCATCATCATTACCCAGGGCTAACTCCATGCTCCCTTGTTTCTTTGAAGGCCATTACACCATTGTCAGCACAACAGAGACGTATTTTCTTCCCATCCATCAGCCTTCTCTTTGACCACTTCCCTTCCTGATTTAGTTGACCATGAGCTGTCATGGCAACCTCTTCCTTTTTAGCACTCAATTCCCCAGTCACCTGCTCAACACAAATGTCAATATTGGCAAGAAAGTTGGTTTTGAAGCTACTGGGAACTGGGTTGGTAATATGATTATACAATTTACAAGCTATAGGATTCTGGCAGTCACTTGACATTTCTATTTTCTCATCTGTGCTACTGAGAAGGGCTGGTGCTGAGGGAGAGGGGAAAGTAGGGTGAGTTTGGAGAAGGATTATCAATAACAACACCTTTTGGGGATAAGAAGTGATTATGACAAAACCCAGCATAGAGCAGGCACTACACAAATGAGGAATAGCTAAAAAACAACAATGAATCAGTTAAGCATTGGTCAACTCACTGCGTTACTCTGAAAATCACTGGAGAAACTCTTACCACCACAGCCAGGCTTTCACATTCACCACATTGACTATGTAAAACTTTTTTAAAACTTTATTTATTTATTTTTATTTAGAAAAGCAAACAAAATTTATTGACTGCAGCAAAAATGCACAAGGAAGGGCATAGAAGACCAGGAGAGCCTAGGCTGGGCTGCTTTGGCTCACTAGAAAGTCAGAGAATAGGGAGCCTTGGAGACAGATTCAGGGGGTTAACCCAGGATGTTTCTAACTCTCTCTCCTCCTTTCCTCTCTGTAAAAAAATCAATAAGATATATATTTTTTAAACTGAGGTAAAGCAAAGATATTTTCAGGCACCCAATTGCTGAAAATATTGATCACCATTATACACAAGAAATGTTTGGCCCCTGTGTCAGGAGAGCCCATAGCACAGCAGCTCTGACCTGGGCACAGTGCACCTGGGTGCCTCACACATACCTCGGCTTGCTAGCCCAGAGAATAGCTAGGGGCTGTGAATGAAAAAGGAACGATGCAAGACAGGCCTGACAAGCTCAGTGACCAAAAGTAGCCAACCAGGATGGTCTGATCACAAATGCACTCTGGGCAGGTCATGGAGGATAATCAGGTCCCAGGACGGGTTACTGGCTTCCTTAGCCAAGGCCAGTCTTTACCTTAAATAAGCTCTGACTATTGTTCTTATACATCTAGGATAACATACCTTTGAAATGTCTCAGTAATTTCCTTTTCCCGCGCTCAAAGGCACAACCTCAGGAACCAGAGCACAGACTACAGGACCCCTCATTGTTACTGTGTTCCCTGAATTCCAGCTCTATGTGCTATAAATGTTAATTATTAACTATCCTGTACCCACCACTGTAAAAGTGGTATGTGTTTCTCCATTTCATCTCTCATCCAATCCTAAAGATTTCCCTGGTTTGCCTTCTCCTGCCCACCCACTTAATCTACCACAGTGGATTTAATGTAATCCTCCGTACATTTCCTCCTTTGATTCTAATGTATAAAATAAGCTGCAAAAATGCCCTGTTGAAATTTTGCTTCGGGGTAATTATAAATTTGTCTTAAATGAACTCATAAAAATTTTTTTTTAAAAAAAGGAATAGGAATACCACTGTTCCCATCACCATTTTCTCTACATCTGTACAAATATTTGCAAATCAACCCTAATGTCAGGATAGCTTAGTAGTCAGGAATGGGATGGTCAGTAAAGTCTGGCTTGGCTTGGACACCTCACTCAACCTCTCAGCACCTCAGTTTTCCTCATCTGCAAAATGAGAGATAGACTAGATGAATTTTTAAGATCTTTACTGTGATTCAGCAATGTTGAAAAGGCTACGGCGCTAGTTAAGGCTTCAGGCATTGAGACACTAAGAATATATAATGGCAGGTACTCGGGCATCTGTTTATCATAAAATACTCTCAAAGTAATCTGAACCATTATTGTGAAGAGTGGCCATCCTTTCCCTCTCATTATCATTCTGATTTTATGAAAATCAGCTGTCAACTTTGAACTCTTAACATTGCCTACAAATATATATTTTTAATTAAGGTAACACTGGCTTATAATATTATGTAAATTCCAGGGATACAACATTATAATTCAACATCTGTACACATTACAGCATGCTCGCCAACAAAGGTCATCTGTCACCATATAATTGACCCCACTCTATCCATTTCACCCTTTCCCCATCCCCAATATTTTCTTTAAACAGAGTACTAATAATAATTAACTATCTTAAAATCAGAAAGATGATTTTAATATTAATTCTCAATAAAATAATAACATACAGTTCTAGCTGGTTTGGCTCAGTAGATAGAGCATCAGCCTGCAGAATGAAGGGTCCCGGGTTTGATTCAGGTCAAGGGCCCAAGTTGTAGGCTAGATCACCAGTAGGGGGCATGCAGGAGGCAGCCTATCACTCTCATCATTGACATTTTTCTGTCTCTCACTCTTCCCTTCCTCTCTGAAATTATATATATATAATTATATATATATATATATATATATATATATTCCCTTCCTCTCTGAAATTATATATATATATATATATATATATATATATATATATATATATATATATATATAAATAACTTAAAAAAATAAAATGACATTCAATTTTAGGAATATTTCTCTAAAGGCTTTCTGGAATTCCTAAAGAAAATCCATCTATTTTAGAAAAGTAATTCCAAGAAATTATAAAAAATAGCATAAAATTGTCAAGTAACATCCCCCTTCCACACAGTAAGTAATACATTCTAGCACAAAACACCTTTAGATGCAATTTTATCATCCGCATTGCATATTTAAGCCAAAACTTGGGGGAAGATGTATGAGCTAATTCATCAGGAACAACAATCCAGCACCACCTTCAAAAAGAGATTACTAATTTCCTGTTTTACGTACAGTCATGCCTATGCCAGCAGAGGAGAAAGAAAGACAGTTATCATGATTTGTGGATAGTTTTTAAAGTATCTGAAAAGACAGATCATTGCTTGCATTTAACTCATAAGTTATTGCTTTGCAGAGAAATGTCAAATGGCATGTTCTAATTTTTTTTTAAATAGCAACTATAAAGCTCCAACATCTCCAACATAAAGAAATGCATTTTAATCTTTGTTTACTTTATTCCTGGCTTTAAAAAAATCTAATCCCTAAAACCTGGTCATTTTACATTACATAGCCTTCTCAAAAAGAATAATTAGTCATTCTTCTAAGTTTTAAAAATATTTCTTACATAGAGAAACAAATAGTTGTCCGTTGGCTGCTCTATAACAGACATTTGAGACTCGCAGAAGTATAGCACTGCTTTCCCGAATGTTTTCCTTTACAGCTTAAGGGGAAAACTCAACAAATTTTTTTCTTCTGTGCTCTCCAAGATTAGAGTGTATATACAAGCTAAATAAGCTATAATTAGCATTTATAATAGCAAACAATGTACAGTATAATTTTCTATGAGTCAATTAACAAAAATTATATATTCAACATATACTGAATGGCCACTATGCACAAGGCTATGTGACATGGGAGTTAAAAAGATGAATAAATGGAGCTTTCGACTGCCACGAAAAGTCCTTTAATAGCATTAGTTTTGGGGATTTAACAAGTGGAAATAAAAAACAACCCTTAATGGTTGTCAGACCCCCTGAGGCTCCCCATGACTTCTGAGCAGTCACTCCAGTGCAGCAAAAGGTTGAAAACTCAATATCTCAGCGAGCTGGGAACCACAGAATACAGCCCCAAACCCAGGCAGGAAAGTCAGTGTGTTTTCTTCTAAAAAGACCAAGAAAAACACTGAGCAGCAAATACACAGGCATCCTCAGGAGCAAACCAACAGAAATAACAAATGTATGGAAGGGGTAATGCAATATTGGGGTTTGGAGAAGAACAGTAGAGGGTAGGGAAAAGAATGTTTATTTTTATTTATTTAAAGCAGAATTTCTGCATAAAGCCAAAAGTTAAAAGGCTGCCTTTATAAAATGACACATGAAAGTTGTTATTAAATTTTAGGAAACTGAATTTTATATTTATTTCTTTTCGTCACCAATCAGGATTAACAATTCAGTCTTATTTACTATCTGCCAGATAGTATTTATACACTGAGGATAGGAAAACCATAGCATCCAATCCAAGATTTAAAGGACACATGCTACATCCAATTTTCTCTCAGAAAATTCATAAATTACCATTAAGTAATAGTCACTAAATACCAGCGATGTACTTAATGCTGGTGAGTTAGACAAAGTTACATTTGAAAAAAGTTCTTCTCTGTAAAAAATCAATAAAATATATATTTTTAAAGGAATTGTACACCTTCAACCTATGTAATTTTACTAATCAATATCACCAATAAATTCAATTAAAAATAAATAAATAAAAGTTTATTATAGCATTAAAAATATACTTTTCTGTATTTGCTAATTTTTCTACAATCAACTTGTATCATTTTCAATACATACAGGCAAATTTTTTAGGACTTTCCTTTAAAATGTCACCCAGTGTCAATTCAGTTATTGATTAAAAAGGTGTGTATGTTAAATAGGAAAGACATAATCGCTGATCTGAATGACATTTCTAACAGCTCCTGAACCTTAAAAAAAAAATCTCACCAATTATTTAAAGTCGGCTATCTTTGAGATATAAAACAATTTAGATCACCTATCCTAGGTCCTGGGAATCAGCAGTATCTAAGGCACACACTGAGAATTAGGAGGCCAATCACAACAAATGAACACATAAAGGAGACGTTCTCAGATTGGAAAGCCCTGGGGTGGGGGGTGGACATGGACGCACTTGAGTGGAGGGCTGAAAAAGGCCTCGCTGACATTCCAGGTGACACAGGAGGAGCCCATGAGGCAGAGCAGCAGGAAGAGAGAGTTCTAAAGAAAGAAAAAGAGCAAGTGCCACAGCCCTACAATGGGAACAGCCCAGGTTTATTTAGAGAACAGCAAGCAGGCCAGTGTGGCTGGTCATCTGGGAAAGTTGGGTATTCACCTCTGTATCTAAAATGCCTTAAGGTTATTAAACAACGTTATCCCCTAAAATAACTGGTTAAGGATCCAGGCTCTGGGACCAGAGAGGCTGAGTTGGAATCCAGCTTGGTCACTTCCTATTGATGGATTGTGAGCTGGCCATCTCCTCTCTGGACATGGCCTCCGCATCTGTAAAATGGAAGTGACAGTACCTACGGCAAGAACAGCTACAAGGCTTTAAAGGAGAGGATGATCATCTCAAATGTTTAGAATGTTTGGAGGACAAAAAATTCTAGGTGGTCTTGAAAGTGATCTTTAAATAAGAGACTAAAAATAAATAAATAAAACCCCTCCACTTTGTTTGAATCACATCAATATAAATAAATTATATCCCAGCTGATCTGATGCTTTTTCAGTCATGTAAGTACAGAAATTCCAGTACAGTGTTACTGTGTCAAGAAAAGCCAATGAATCCGCAGCTCAACCTTTCTGGCCCCAGAAAAGATGAGGGAATTGCTTTTCATGTTCTCTCCTTGACTTTCTATAATATTTGGGATGATAGTCCATCTCTCCTCCTAGAAATTCTTTCCTCTCTTGACTTGGGGACATGATTCTCTGTCCTTTTCCCATTTATCTAACTGTTCCTTCTCTACCTCAGACACCTCTTGTTCTTCCCATCTTCTAAAAATGTCATCAGCTCCTAAATGTTTAGCCATGCCACTCTTACCCACAGTACCTCCTCGGATGCCTCCCAGCTTCCAGAGGGACTCACAGTGCTAACTCAGATGCTTGATGTGACACTTATCTCATTATACTATGTATTATACTAAATTATGTCTTATCTCCCCTATTGGATGGGTAAATTCTTGAGAGCAGATTGACAGCTTAATCATCTTTCTTTCTCCCCTAAGAACTAACAAACTCTTTTTGAACATAGTCACTGCCATAAGTAACTAAGTGGATAAGCATATAAAATACTTTTAACAGACTATTAACATTAAAACAAAGCCTTACAAACACTGTTGGAAATTTTCCTATCTCTCTCAAATTAGCTTATGATTTGTAACAAGGAATAAGAAATACTGACTGTATGTACATTTTACATGTTTTCCTGTTATGAATATTAATATATCAAATTTGAATTCACATGCTAAAAATTATAACAGCACTTACTATGTGTCCATTCTAAGAAGTATATGCACTAATTCACTCTTTCCTCCCATCAACCCTTTGTTTTAGGTACTATCTTTATATTTTTCATTTCATGAATGAGGTAATAAGGCAAACAGTTGAAGGACTTAGTCAAGGTCACACAGCTGAACGAGGCAAAGCTAAGATTTGAACCCAGGCAGCTTTGGTCTCAGTCTGTGATGGTAATCCCAAATCTCACCTAAATAGCCATCTACTTAATAAAAGAGTAACATGCTAATTGACCATACCTTCACAACACACACCAGCCAATCAGGAGTGAGTATGCAAATTAATCCAACAAAACTGGCAGGTTGATTTGCATACACAGGTGCTGAGCGGCTGGGGGTAGGGTGGGATGTTTGTGGCATTCTGCACCACCCCAGCCACTCCAGGCCTCTGGGTAGCATGGGAAGGTGGAAAGGCTGCTCGGGGCCAGAGCAGGAAGGTGGCTCTGGCCAGAGCAAAGGCACTGCTGGCAGCCAAGGGAAGGAAGGCCCATTCTTGCATGACTCTTTGTGCATTGAGCCTCTAGTTCACTATAAAAATCTAAATCTACATAAGCATTTTTGAGTTTATTTAGAACTTTTTATGAAAACTTATTTATAAGTAATATAAACAAATAGATCTGTATTAACTACATTAAAGTTCTGGCTAAAGCATACATAATATAATTTACTAATGCATATTTCATAATTCCACTTTTGTATTAAATTTTACAATATTTTAGGCTATTTTATCCTACTTCTGGATATTTAAAGGTGTTACCAATCTTACATGAAATTTTTTTTTACTATCTAGTGAAATTTGTATTTCTATATAGATTTTTTTGTATTCTGTATTGATTTTTAAGAGACTTTTCAAGGATTTTTAGAGAGGAAGGGAGAGGGAAAGAAAAACTAAAAATATTCATAAATATGTAAGATAAATCATACTAAGACTACTTAGCTTTAGGTGGCACAGAGTACAACCACAATAATGTTATAATCTTGTTGAAAATGACAATTTAATATATAAGGATGGGGGTTTTTTTGTGTTTTTTAAAAATATATTTTATTGATTTTATTTTTACAGAGAGGAAGAGAGAGGGATAGAGAGTTAGAGACATCGATGAGAGAGAAAACATCAATCAGCTGCCTCTGGCACACTCCCTAATGGGGAAGTGCCCATAACCAAGGTACATGCCCTTGACCGGAATCGAACATGGGATCCTTCAATCCACAGGCCGACCCTATATCCACTGAGCCAGACCAGTTAGGACTGATAATAGGTTTTTAAAGGTTATATTTAACCTTACTTTCTTATCACTATAAAATAATCTCTACTATTAAAAAGTCTGCTTAATTGTTATACTTTAAGCTTTTAGTTTAATAACCCAAATATGGTGATAGAAAATTCTACTATTAAAATGCAAAGTGAAATTTTAATCAACAAAATTCTTAAAATGTGATTAGCCACTGTCAGTAGGCCTGATTACTCATCAGTTTATTTGTTTTGTTTTGTCTTGGGGTATTTTTGTTTTTTGTTGTGTTGTTTCCTTGCAGCCAAGAAAGTAAGGATTTATTAAGCAGATGATGCCATGCCCAGAGTCAGAGGTAGCTAATGCTTAAAGACCTGGCTCCCCAGTAATTAATTATTTAAATTATTATTTTATTGATTTCAGAGAGAAAGGGAGAGAGAGAGAGAGAAATAGAAACATCAGTGATGAGAGAGAATCATTGATTGGGTGCCTCCTGCACACTCCCTACTAGGGATCAAGCCGGCAACCTGAGCCTGTGCCCTTAACTGGAATGGAACCAGATTGAATGGCCTTCAATCCACAGGCCAACACTCTATCCACTGAGCCAAACCAAGTTAGGGCAGTAATTAATTTTTGAAGAAAAATTATTTCAGTCTTTGCCTGACCAAAAAGTAAAACACATCCAAGAATGTTCAAAACTAAAATCCTAACAACTTGAACTATAAAAGTAAACTTCTCAAATGAGACATTTGTTTGCCCTCTTTAAGAGTGTCAAGTTCATGTACATATCTTAAATGCCAACAGGCTCATTCCCCAGGTTCTTGCACTTGCTGTTCAAGTAGCCAGAAAAGAATCTACACCCAGATTCCCGCCCCCCCCCCCCCCAACTTGCCTCTCTCCATCATTCAGGCTCAACTCGAATGTCTCCATCTAGCAAGGCGTTGCCTGGCTGGCCCACCCAAAGAAACCCACTGCTAGGGGTTGAACTGTGTCCCTCAAAAAGATGTGGAGTCCTAACTCCCAAAATCTCAGAACGTGGCTTTACTTGGAAACAGGGTTGCTGCAAGGTAATTAGTTAAGAGGAGGCCAGCCCTTAATCCATCGTGACTGGTGTCTTTTTATGAAGAGGATACACACAGACAGCGGCTCTAGGGAGAAACACATGAAGGAGGCAGAGATTGGAATTAGGCTACCACAAACCAAGGAATTCCTGCGGCTACGAAAGGTAGGAGGGGCACGAAAGGATCCATCTTGATTTTGGATCTCTGGCCTCCAGCACTGTGTGAGAATACATTCCTACCATTTTGCACCACACAGTTCACGGTACTTTGTCACAGCAGCCCTAGGACACCAACATACCCACCACCACCGATTGCTCTTTGCTCTTGCCCCATCGGTCGCCTTCACTGCCGCCATAGCTATTACTAGTACCTGAAACAGCAATGTGCTTTTTACTGGTTGTCTCCATTCATTAGAATGCCAGTTCTCTCTGAGAGCAGGTCCTTTTCTGACTTCAAAGCAGAGCCTGGAACATGTAGTACATGCTCAAGAAATATTCTGTGCAATAAATGAATGATCCTGAGAATGATAATCAGATAAAAAGAATATCAGAAGGATAATTCATTTCCAATAACCGGAACAACTACAAACCCTCCTATAATCTCATAACAAAGTCTAATAGCAGATGTATCTAGCCCTGAGTGAGACTTCGCACCACCTTAATTGTCTGGAAAATGAACCTCGGAGATAAAGAAAAACAGCTTCAGCAAAATGCATTCCTTGCTCACTGCTTCCAAGGTGTGGCTGAAATAATATTACTTTTCGAATGGATGTTTTCTATGTGTCGGGAGAGGGCTCATGTCGTGGAAATGTAGTAGAAGCCTGATGCCTAAAGGAGGAAGCAGAAGATCTTCAAGGCAAACAAGTGAAAGTGAAAAGAGAAGAATTCTGAGGCTGTTTGGCAAAGGAGTAGTCAGGGTTGCCCTCCCCCCCCCTGCCAAGGCCCTCTTTGAGGAAGGCCCGAGCAACAGTGGGCACTCTCAGCCGGAGTCGCTGGCGACACATTAGGGGCCTCTCCGGTGTTGGGGTCTCTAGGAGTGATTTTTAAAGTAAAGTATATAAGACATTCTAGAGAGATTTCCGTTTTTTAAACATATATCTTTATTGATTTCAGAGCGGAAGGGAGAAGGAGAGAGAGAGAGAGAAATATCAATGATGAGAGATAATCATGGATCAGCCTCCTCCCTCGCGCCCCCCACAGGGGTTGGAGCCCGGAACCCAGGCATGTGCCCTGACCCGGAATGGAAATTTGACCTCCTGCTTCGCAGGTGGATGCTCAGCCACTGAGCCCCGCCATCTGAGCGAATTTTCCGTTTTAAAAAAAACCTTTGCTTGCCGAAACCGGTTTGGCTCAGTGGTAGAGCGTCGGTCTGCGGACTGAAAGGTCCCAGGTTCGATTCCGGTCAAGGACATGTACCTTGGTTGCGGGCACATCCCCGGTAGGGGGTGTGCAGGAGGCAGCTGGTTGATGTTTCTCTTTCATCAATGTTTCTAACTGTCTGTCCCTCTACCATCCTCTCTGTGAAAAATCAATAAAATATATTTAAAAAAAAAAAAAAAAAAACCTTTGCTATTGAGCGGGAGAGGTACCAGATGTCCAACAGAGTGGCCTCTCGGGAGCTTTTCAGACAGAGAGCCACAGGAAGAGGCCTGGCCCTCGGAGAGGAGCTGCCCTGTCTGGGAGAACAAAACACGCAAGCGGGCAACCAAAGCAAGAGGCCCAGGGAGGCAGGGGAACCAGAAGCTGCAGAGCCGTCAGGGACAGTGACTCAGGGGGTTCAGGGAGGATGGGGCGGGGTGCTAAATGGAAGAAATGGGGAAGAGAGAGACTGGTGTGGACAGAGGAATGGCAAGGCCACGGGGGGCTGACAGGGGACAAAAAGCCGCCGGGTGGGGAGAGGGAAGGGCAGCCGGAGTGACCTTGGTGACTGATGCCTTTTTTTTACCCCAAATCGCTCAGAAATTAAGATTTCTTAGACTTGCCCAATACAGTCTAATAAACGACGTTTGAAAGAACCAAAATGTTGACTATCAAAAACAACCAACTCTAAGAAAATTGTAAATCTGCTTTTCATGTCCAAGGCACTTCCGAGTCCTAGAGCACCACAAGGCAGGTGAGCAAAAAGCCAGTGATGGCTGAGCAAGTGGAAAGCAAAATGTAGCCATTTTGGTTTGTTTACTGGCCACGTGTTTTCCAGGTAAACAGAAGTTTCACTAATGATTAATGACTGTACTTTGTCTCTAAGTACTAAGTGAGAGAACTCATTCCAGCAGCCACCATCGTGCCCTCGTTAGGCAGACGAGGCTTCCAGAGCGCTCGGGGGAGCTGCTCAACCAGTGGAGGAGCTGGGACAGAATGTGCGCAGCCGCGGTCCCTGCCCAGGGCTCCTCCTGTCAAATACAGACTGCCCCTCTGGAGCACAGGGCACCACGAGAGGAGTGCCACAAAATAGGAGCTGTTTTCACAGAGGGATGTATGGGGGAAAAGAAGTTACATGTGTGGCAAGAAGCAGCAGTTGGGCACAATACTGTTACCCCAATGTATCTAATGTAGGCTACTAAATCTCTTAAAGAAAAGCAGTGAAATTCCTCCCAAATGCCATAGAAATTAGATACACTAGATATGCTAGTTAAGGATCAAATGCATCCTGATGTTTTAATAGCCCCGGGAAAGCTGTGGGAAGGGTTTTCTAGACACTTCCACAGGTCCTGCACCAAGCCAGGTTCCCAAAGGTCACCCCGTGCTCCCTCTCCGGTGACAGCGAGCCTCCCTGACCTTTCCCCCTCTGTCACCCTTTGCTCTCCAAGCCACCCTGCCTTCACACCTGGTGCTCCCAGGGAACGCACTACCAGGCTGCCGCCGATCCCTTCTAATTTCCAAATAAAATTGTTTGAAAAAGACAATAGCCACTAAGCTATCAGAACTTCCACAGAGGAAAGGAATGCAGGGTATTTACTTGATTCATTTATTAGGATACACATTTAACCCTGGCTTCATGCCTACAAGTTAATAAAAAGAGACTGATGTAACATTTCCTCCTGTATACTTTATTTTTTTTTTATTTAAAATTACCAATTCCTAATAAAGGGCTCTGTCTGTTAACTTTGCATAAATGTGTATTAATGATGAGAATTAAACTATTTCTATTTCCTTGTAGGAAAATTATTTTGCAGCATACCTCTGATTGTCACCAAGTTTTTCCTTTTCTTCAGTATAATTCATATAACTCATGCTTATTAAATTTATATCGGCAAATACTTCTTTTTCCCAAAGATATCACCTACCAACCATTAAGCTGCTACCTTGGCTTTCTCTGACTTACTATTCTTTTCTTAGGAATTTATTTTAGAGAAAGGGAAACACTGATTTGTTGTTCCACTTATTTATGCATTCATTGGTTGCCTTGTATATGTGCCCTGACCCAGAGATTGAACCCATAACCTTGGCATATCTAACCAACTGAGCTACCTGGCCAGAGCTGTCTCACTATTCTATACCTTAGTATTCGGCACCACTTTGTGGGCTCTAAGAGGACAAAAGCACAATGAAGCAATCATAATGAAAGCATGTGTTTAAGAGTATAATACCATAAAAAGTTATTCCAGGAAATGGTTACTTTAAGGCAGTGTTTCCCAAACTTTTGACATATGTGTACCCCTTCTATAATTTTTGTAATGCTGAGTACCCTTCGTCAAAAAAAAAAAAAAGGATGTATTTTAATAACAATCAAAATATATTTATTTTTATTTTTTTTGGTACATACACAAAATAATAATAAACGAAAAATAAAGTTATTCATAATAAAATATAAATAAAAATTATATCATAAATAACATTTATTTGCACACCGGACCATCTCAGGCCTCACAAGACCATCTTGACTTGACTCATGAGAACATAGAATTAGGCGCAGCTAAGCACGGTGCAGTGCATATCCCCACCAAACTCCAGTGCAATACATACCCCCACAAAACTCTTCCCGTACCCCTGGGGGTACACGTACCACACTTTGGGAAACTGCTTCAAGGGATGAATGGGAATCATCAATAAAAGAAGGAAGGCAGAAGAGATCAATGATTCCCAGAATGGACTTCCAAAACCAAGGCCACATTTTTTGTTGTTAATCCTCACCTGAGGATATTTTTCCATGGGAGAGGCTGATTGGTGGCCTCTCCACATGCCCTAACCAAGCCTACAACCAAAGGTACATGCTATTGACCAGAATCGAACCCAGGACCTTCAGTCCAACACTCTATCCACTGAGCCAAACCAGCGAGGGTCCAAGGCCATCTTTTAAAAATGCAGATTACTAGACATCGTACCAAAACTCAGGGGTAGCATAGAATCTCAAGGCCGTGACCCATAAAATAACATTTTCCTCTATTTTATCTCTGTAAGGGGCATCTGATGGAGTTGGAGTAGCAACCAATACCATCTCCATTTCTGAGTTCTCCCAGCCTAGCTTCTGCTACCACCTTCTTCGAAGTCTGTTCTCTGTGAACTCTCATCCCCACCCAGGTAGATCCTAATCAATGACCCATGGGTCTCCCTCCCAGTAAAATCAGCTAGGTGGGGTCACAATGGCAAGGGCAGAGCAACTACAGGGAACCAAGGTGTGCCAATCTGTCCCGCAGGGCAACTGCTTCCATTTTCCCTCCTCCTTCAACTTTAGCCTGTCCGGGTAGTAGTGAGGGTGAGTCTTTTTTTTTTATTGATTTCAGAGAGGAAGGGAGAGGGAGAGAGAGTTCTACACATCAAAGATGAGTGAGAATCATCACTCCGCTGCCTCCTGCATGACCCCTATTAGGGATCAAGCCTACAACCTGGAATCAAACTGTGACCTCCTGGTTCAGGGGTTAATGCTCAATCACTAAGCTATACCACTGGACAGTGAGGATGGGTCTCTATGGCAACTACCATGGATCTAACGTTGCAAAGGGATGCTGTTGGTTACAACTACTCAACATTCTTGATCAATACAAGTGAGCCTCAAGAAATTTAAAAGCCATCTTGATCTCAATAGATAAGTTGACATATTTAAAAATTAAGACAGTGGTAAAGGGTGTACTAAATAAGTGTCCTTCCCATCCCCATCCCAACCACCCAGCTCTCTTCCCCAGAGGCAATCAAATCACTATTATCAGTTTCTTGGGTCACCTTGCAGAGACAGTCTTAATAGTTACAAGCATAAGCACATATCTACAAACTCATATTAAACCCCACGGGCTATACACTACCCTGCAACTTGACTTGTTTCCTTAGTATATCTCCGAGATCGTTCCGTATCAGCAAATACAGAATGATCTCATTCCTTTCAACAGCTACCTAGCTTTGTTTCTGCTCATAATTTATTTAAGTGATCCCATATTGATGGATATTTAGCTCTTTCTAAATCTTTTGTTTACAGACAATGCTGCAATGGATGTCTTTGTGCAAATTCATTTTGTGATGTCCAAGTATATCCGTAGAACAACTTCTTAGGTTTCCTGAGATGAGAAGGCAGGCAAATTTTTAATTTGGGCAGTATTTCCAAATTGCTACACAGAAGCTAGACCATTTTGCTCCCTTACCAACAATGTTTGAGCTTGTCAGTTTCCCTCAAAACCTTGTCACCATAAAGTAGTAACGAACATCAAGATCTTTGCCGATTTAAGAGACTACATCAGAGATTTTCAACCTTTTTGTCTCATGGCACACATAAGCTAATTACTAAATTTCTGTGGCACGCCAAAAATATATATATTTTTTGCCAATATGACAAAAATAGGTATGAAAATCACTGGACTAAACTATTTAAAACTAATTTATCTTATCATGAGTTGAACATTTGCAGTTACTTTTCAAAGCTTTTTATTTAAAAATAGAGACACTGCTGAAACCGGTTTGGCTCAGTGGTAGAGCATAGGTCTGTGGACTGAAAGGTCCCGGGTTCGATTCCGATCAAGGGCATGTATCTTGGTTGCAGGCACATCCCCGGTTGGGGGTGTGCAAGAGGCAGCTGGTCGATGTTTCTCTCTTCCTTCCTCTCAGTAAAATGTCAATAAAATATATTTTAAAATAGAGATACCTCTTCTCTAATATCTGATCTCCATAAGCCTTCACATTTATTTCCTCTGTTGGCACTTTTGTTTTTGTTGTTGTTGTTAATATTCACCTAAGGATATTTTCTCCATTGATTTTAAAGAGAGTGGAAAGGCGGGAGGGAGGGGGGGAGAGAGAGAAACATCAATGTGAGAAAGTCAGATGGATTGGCTGTCTCCTGTCCATGGTCCAACTGGGGCTGGGGATCGAACCTGCAAGCCAAGTATGTGCCCTTGACCCTTCAGTGTGAGGGCCAATGCTCTAACCATGGAGCCACACCAGCCAGGGCTGTTGGCACTTCTTGAAACGAGCTGGAAGACAAGCTGGGATATAACATCCTCCAACTTCCTGTCCTGACCTTCCTAGTCCTTTATCCCGGTTCCTTGTGGATTTTGCTCTTTCTTTCTCCCTTGCTTTCCTCCTGGAGTTTCATGTGAACCCCACTTTTGGCTGGCCTACCTTGGAGATCCCGCTCTTTTTATAATTCTTCAATTTGAAGTTTACTGATGTAAAAAATAATTTCATTAATGACTTTTCATAACATGCCATTCAAACTGTGCTATTTTTTTCTATTCCAGGGAAATCACACAACAAAAATCGTGCAGATTGTTGCCTTTGATGTGAGAATATGCAAAACCTTGTCTAGCTGCTCCAGATAAACAAAAAACAAAAATGGTATATTAATTTAAAATAAAATCAGACTTTAGACTTTATCTCCAGAAATGGTATTTTAACAAAACCTTTTTTTAAATGTTTTTATAGATACTTTATTCTTCAAACTTTTGTAGTTGATAACAGTTTGTTACTTGTAGCAACATTGTATTATGTATAAAAAATATCAAGGTAACTTCTTCAAATTTATGGTAAGACTTAAGCACTGGTCTAAAAGATATGAAATAAAGCCATTGCTATAAATTGAGGCCAGGTTTATTTTAGGTTTGATTTTTGAAAGAAAAAAAAAGATTCTAAAAATACAGTGCTGTTGTTCTCCATTATCTTTCCACACTCTTTTCAAAAGGCAGATACAGAGGTTTGTTCAAGAGCCACAGCGAGAATTGCCTTGATAAGATGCAAGATGGAAAAATAAGAGTTAATGTTCTATTTCTGATTCAATTCCTTTTACACTGATTTTCTCTCATATTAGTATATGGAAAAAGAATAACAAGGAAAAAGAGATAGAAAATATAGAGCACAAGACCATTTAATTTTTATCTATTCTTTCCTTTCCTTTCCTTTCCTTTTCCATTGAGTTAAAAGTCAAGGCTATGGGTATCAAAATAGCAAAGACCAAAAACTGTTATATAGTCCTGGATATTAAGCTATAGGGGTTATCCTTCCTAGCTCTGCCTTTTGTCAGCTTATACAGATTCTGCGATACTGGCCCTATCAGAAGGCATTCCCTGCTTAGTTGTCTTCACATGGAGACTCGTATCTCAATCAGCAACCTAACTAGGGGCCCTCCCTTGGATCTATCTCCTCACCCTTGACCCTGCATATCCACCTATTTCCTAGATATTATTATTATTAATCTCAGAGAAGGAGAGGGAGAAATAGAAAAACCAATGATGAGAATCATTGATTGGCTGCCTCCTACACACCCCCTACTGGGGATCAATCCTGCAACCTGAGCATGTGCCCTTGGCCGGAATCAAAGCTGGAACCCTCCAGTCCGCAGGCTGACGCTCTGAGCCAAACCGGGTAGGGCTTCCTACATGTTTTTATGAACCCTCTGAGTGGTTCAGTGTTGGACAATTTCATATGGCTTCCTCCACTTCTGTTCATATCAGTTCCTCTGAGCTGGCCTTCCTCTTCTCAGCGTGGCCTGCTCATCCTCCCGCAGGTCTCCACCGGGAGCTCTTGGCAACTCAGGCCTGTACACAGGGGCTGCTTCCTCAACCCTCAATGCTCACTGGGTGCGTCTTCTGGTGCAGTAGCTTTATGATGACACTGTATTATCCTTATTTTCTTCTTCCTTGGAAATTTAAAATTCTCACTGATCCATGCATGGCCCTCTTTTTTTTTTTTTTTAAGGCATTAATTTCTTTATTTTTATTGATTTCAGAGAGGAAGGGAAAGAGAAATAGAAACTTCAATGATGAGCATCACTGATCAGCTGCCTTCTGCATGCCCCCCACCAAGGACTGAGCCCACAACCTGGGCATATGCCCTGACTGGGATTCTAACCATGATATCCTGGTTCACAGGTTGATGCTGAACCACTGAGCTACACTGGCTGGACTGACCCACTTTTTTAAAAATATGATTACCTATGAACTTACCACCATACTGAGAACTACATCATTACCAATAACTTACACGCACCTGTGTGTCCTTCCCCATCACATCCTTCTAGTTCTCCCAAAAGGTAACTGTTATCCTAAGTTTAAAGTTCATCATTCTCTTTCTTTATATTATTTATATTTCAACACATATATAAATGCTAGATTGTATTTGATGATTTGTGTTTGCTTGTTTCCCTGGCATGTAAATTAGTACAATTGTGGGAAATAATTTGTTAATATTTAGTAAGTTAAATATCCACACACCCTACAAATCAAAAATTCTATACCTAGTTATATGGCCAAGAAAAACACTTGCACATGTGCCCCAGAAACATGAATCATCTGAGCAGCACTCTGCAATATTTTTAATGCAAAAAAAAAAAAAGCCATTAACAGGAAAAGAGGGAAATATCTGTTACAGACACATAATGTATGAATCTTAGTGACACATGTTGGAGGGGGGTGAGGGGGATGTCACAGAGGTCAACAGAGAATATAAGACCCTTTTATCCAAGATTAAAAACAGACTAAAAAAAAAGGAGAGGGGTTAGAATTATTACCTAACCATTGCAGTAAATGAAAAAAATCCTTATTTTGAGAATCCATGCCTTGTCCTCCCAAACTAGATGACAAACTCCTGAGGGCAGGGACTTTTTCATTCTTATTTGTATCTCCCACATGCCTAGGCCAGTGTCTTGAACAGATGGTGTTCAATAAGTAATTATCCACTTAATGATTACTGAAAGATTTAATAATTTAAAATTTAAATCTTTTCCCTCATCCAACAGTGTCATGAATAAAGTTGCACAGAGTTTTATTTACGTATACATTAACTTAGTTCCATTTCTGCAATGGTAATCCAGGTATCCAACCACAAACACTTCATTCTGGAAGTTCTTTACCTTTCTTCTTCAGGTAAAGTTAACATACAGTCAAAGCAATCTAGGGACAAGAAAACACATGATCCTGTAAAAGTCCAACCAAATCATATAACCAAGAGACAATTAATAAACCATCATAATATGAGACTGTGATATTCTAAAAGGAATACATCCACTGAATGTATAATTGAGTTATCTCCTCAAAACTGAAAATATGAGCAAAAACAGGGTTTTTAGACTTTCTAAAAGCAAAGATTTAATTTCAAAATATTTTGTTTCTACTTAGAGAAAAAAATTTAGTTTTAGGGGAAAACATGAAATTTGGGGTAAAAGAATAATATGAATAGTATTCCACCAATCAGGGCCCTCCTTATAACCCAATCAGAGCTATGCATGTTCTCTGTAGGTGACTATAGCGGAATTACGCTGCAGCTTCCCTTCGACCTTGGGAACTCTGCTCACTCCGAGTTACTGCGAGGTCTTCTGTTTCATTTATTCTTAGGCTTTGTATCTGCAATGCTGTAGCATTTGAAAGGAATAGCAACGCTGAGAGCTTGCAGTGCCTAAAACTGTAGAAATGCTTCCAAAAGCAAAGCGGGGTGTGGGTGGGTTATCGCCAAGAGGAAAACAAAGTTAAGGATATTAAGACGGGATATTTTCTCATTTTACTTTTGAAGGAATACCACATTTAAGTAGCGGTGTAATAGAGTACCACCCATTTGCCTGCAGTTATTAAATTTAAGAAAAGGCATTCAAGAAAAATCATTTTATTTGGGGGAAAATATCACAACTGAATACAACATACAATTTGCTAAAACTACTCCAGCAATTGAAAAAAATGGGAAATTCTAATAGAGGAAAAGCCTATAGGACTTTGGGGTCCGGAGGATGGGGGTGGGGGTGGGAATAATCTAGCACTCCTGAGGGTTCACTTAGTTTCATGTCCATTGCTTCATATCCATTATGTAATGCTTTCCCCAGCTTTGGGTCTGCTTAAGCTACCGTTCAGGTATATCCCAGATGGCCACACAATCAGTATAGGTCATGCAGATGTGCCTTCTATTCAGGAGAGGCTTTTTTTAAAAATCTGCTGCTGTCATTACTTCTTCCCGGCTTCCTCCCAGGTCTCCCATCCCCTCCTCCCGCAGATCCCCGGGCGACGCGAGCTGCGGGCAGCTGCCGGCTGGCTGCAGGGGAGGCACGTCTGGACTGCAATGCTAACGCCGGCCCGGTCTGGACCGGGGAGGGCAGATTCGGCCCTTGGCCGGGTGGGGACGAGGGCAGATTCGGCCCTTGGCCGGGTGGGGACGGAGGCTGCAGGGGCGCCGGCCGCGGGTGGGCAGGGGGAGGGGGGGACCCCGCGAGGGCAGTCCGCAGTGCACGCGCACGATGAACCCAAATGCACAACTTCCGCGGCCGCTCCGCCCGGCTCCCGGGTTCCGTGCGAGGTGCGGCGGCGTAGGCGTCGGCTGGAGCGGGCGCGGGCGCTCTCCGCCGCCGCGGGTTCGGTTCTCTGCCGGCAATTACATCAGTCCCTCCGCTGCCCCGGCTCCGCTCCCCGGCAGCCGGGGGGAGCCCGCGCGGGGGCTGCGGGCACGAGAGCCAGGCGGCCGGAATTCCCCGACACGAGGAGGAGGAGGAAGAAGAGGAGAAGGAGGAGGAGGGGAGGGCGGCGAGTGAGGGGGGGGGGGACCATGACCCAGACGCCCCCTCCCACCTCGGCCGCTGGGCTGGACTGGCACCGCCGACCCCGGCTCCCGATCGCAGAGGTTACGCGGTCAGGGGAGGACCCCCCCCCCCCAAGGATGCTCCAGGGGCCCAAAGCGAAGCTGCCCATCCGCGCGCCCCTAAGGGTCCTCGGCCCTCCGGACGCGCACAATGCCCCGGACCCCGGCACGGGCACCGCCATACCCGCTCCGGGGGGACCCTGTGCGGCGAGGACACCTACCTGGAAGGCTAGGGGCCGGCCGCCGATCCTGCGGCGGCAGCGGCGCGAGGCGGGAGGCGGCCCCGGCGGGCAGGCGGCGCGCGGCGGGCCGGGGAGCGGAGCCGAGTCTCCGGCACCGACAGCGGCGACGGCGCGGAGCTGCGCCCCCAGCGGTCCGCGCGCAGCCCCTCCTCCGCCACGGGCGGGGCGCGCCGGCGGGGCGGCGCTCCGGCTCCCCGCCCAGCCCCGGCTGGCCGTCCCGGCGCGAGGGGACCGGGCGCTCCGGCTGCGCTCCCGCCCCGCAGGGGAGCCCTGACCGTGCACCCGGAGCGGCGCGGGCCGGCGCCGCCAACCTCCGACGCGCTGGGCTGCTCTCCCTGGGCTCGTCCCCGGCCCGGAACCCGTGGGAACCTCTGGTTGCAGAGGTCACCGCCGTGGAGACCCTGACCGGGCATCCCCGGGCCTACGCGCCCCGGAAGCGTCCCCACCCTCTCGGGCCAGCGCTGGGGGGCCGGCCCGGGGTCGCAAGGGGTGGCCCGGAATGGCCCGAGCGCTCGGGGCCTGGAGCGCGGTCGCTGGGAGCTCCGTAAGGGAGCAGATGCAGAAGGGAACGGCCGCCGACCCCCTGTCTCGGGTTGTCACCCAGACTGGTCGGTAACCTACAAGACGGTGTGCCTCTCCCCGCCCTCCCAGACACTCCAGCAGAAACTTCTCAGGCCCAGACACACTGGGGCTCCAGGAAAGAAAGGATCGTTCCCACTAGACAGACCTTCCCACCGCCTGAAGCTCTCCCACCCTTAAATCCTTCCCAGCCTATGCCAGAGGGCAGATTAATCTGAAGACAAAGTTTTTGGGAAAGAATGGGGCAATTTAATAAAAATCCGGAGAGCACTTAGTGTAACAGGAATTGTTACTGAACCAGCGCTGGGGGTGCTTCTCTGGGGGTGCGAATGGATGAGTTGAGGTGCGGGGGAGAGGGGGATGAGGGGGGTGAGGGGGGTGAGGGGGAGGGTGTTAAAAATTGAAGATAATGCTACCCCACTGAGGCAACTGTGATAGCATTTCACTGTTTTCTGTGTTGATAAAATCCTGATTTGCTATAAAACATAGTCAATTGTATGCACTTTTGCCCACATACAATTTCTCCTGAATCTCCAATCCCACCTTTTGAATTAGCTTCTTCCACTTTAACTACGGTAGCAATGTTGTCATACTGTCCGTAATAAAATAACAGATTCTGGGGCCGATGACACAACGCAGTTTCACCTTAACTCCCTCCCTGTGAAGACAGTCTTCTCAAGCTAACCCCCTCCCCCACCCCCTTCCTCTGACCTTCGTTTGATCACCCCCACCTTTTTATTCCTTCCGTCTGAGTTCCTTGGATAGAAACTACAGGGAAACTGCTCACTCTCTAAAAAGAAAAGCCAAACCCCATATAAAAGAAAACACTAAAGTGTGAAAAGAGGAGAGAGCATACAGAGTCTTTAACCTCAAGACTTTTATAATTTTTCACATTTTTTTCACTGACCCTTTCATGGCAATCAACCAAAAACTATTGAGGAAGGGAGGGTAACCATCAAGATGTAATTCTCACCCTGGCTGGTTTTGCTCAGTGGATGGAGTCTATGGACTGAGGGGTCCTGTATTCACTTCCGGTCAAGGGCATGTACATTGGTTTTTGGCATATCCCCAGTTGAGGGTGTGCAGGAGGCTGCTGATTGATGTTTCTCTTTCATCAACGTTTCTCTCTATCCCTCTCTCTACCTCTCTGTAAAAAATCAATAAAATATATTGTTTTTTAAAAAACCTAATTCTCACCCTAGCTGGTTTAGCTCAGTGGATAGAGCGTCAGCTTGTGGACTAAAGGGTCCCAGGTTCGATTTTGGTCAAGGGCACATGCTCAGGGTTGGGGGCTCCATCCCCAGTAGGGGGCGTGCAGGAGGCAGCCCTTACCTAAATCTCATAAGCCCATACCTAAAAATACCTAAATCTCATGTGTTATCACAAGAATGCCTGCACATGTTTCACTCTATTCCATACTAGCTGTGTGTTTCATTATTTTTAAAAGTAGGTTTAATTATCAAAGGAAAAAGTCTACTACCTGCTCATCAATTAACAATCCAATAAGATGAGATGGCATTTGGGGAAATAGATTAAAGAGAGCTGACACTGCTCTCTTTATCTTCTAACCCTTTGTTCTTCCTTTATGAGAGGAAAAAACCTAGTAAGGTGGCTGTGAGGGCTGTTATAGTAACACTAGAGGCCTGGTGCATGAATTTGTGCACTAGTGGAGTCCCTCAGCCTGGCCTGCAGGATCGGGCTGAAACCAATTTCCGACATCCCCCGAGGGGTCCCAGATTGCAGGAGGGTGCAACCCAAGCTGAGGGACCCCACCAGTGCACAGTTGAGGCTGGGGAGGGATGCAGGAGGTTAGCCAGCCAGGGAGGGACCAGGGTAGGGCTTCAGGGTGTGTCCAGCTTGTCTCGCTCAGTCCTGATCAGCCAGACCCCAGCAGCAAGCTAACCTACTAGTCATAGTCTCTGCTCCCTGGTGGTCAGTGCACTTTATAGCAAGTGGTTGAGTGAGTTTAGCATATCATTAGCATATTACACTTTATTGGTTGAACAGACAACTGGAAGACCGAACATTTAGCATATTAGGCTTTTATTATATAGGATGTGAAGTAACTCTGATGTAGAACTCTGGACAAATGTTACTTGGGTTATATCTGCCTTCCAAAAGTCCACCCTTCCTTGGAGATGAAGCACAAATCTTATGATTTTTATGAAACGTTTGCTTATACCACAGAACTGTTTCCCACATTCTTCCTTCAGTTTTCTGTTCTTTCCACTAGTTTTGGACTTGCCTTCTTCCTTCTACTTAATTATAAGCTCCATGAAGGCAGCTCTTTGTTTAAAGCCATGGGTGATTAATACATATTTAGTAGTGGTTTGATTCAATTAACCATTTATTCAGTGATAAGTTTGTGCCCAGCACATGTACCTTAAGTCAAACTGTCCATGGACAACCACAACCTTGAGCTCCTTATGGAATGGTCTAAGAATCTACATACATATAAAGTACTATCCCTAAACAGAATCTCTCTCACATATAACATGACCTACATTTTCCCATTCTCTGGACAAAGTCCTGCCCTAAGGCCTGGGCAGAAATATGAATGAAGGTCCACATACCATAGGTATATATATTTAAAAGTTATAAGTCAAACAAACGGTTTAATACAATATGTCCTATTCTCCTACCTTGACAACTGTATCTTTTTAATGCCCTGGAAAGTATTCAGAATTTCCAAACTCCTTGCAGTTCTAAGCAGATGCCTTTGCAGTGCAGGAAGTTATGGCACTGGTTCCTACCTGGGTCCTGCACCTCTTCTCTTCCCACTTGCAGCTCTATCCCATCTGAGGGGGGTCTTGTGCTCACACAGAGACACAATCCAACCCCCACTGACTACATCTCCCTGAAACAGCTGTCCCCTGGCACCAGCGTCCTGAAAATACAGAATGAGGTACAGTAGAGGGCAAAGCTGGTGAGTCCTATACATATCTTGCCCGAATTGAGGAGCAGATCTGGGGAACGGGAGGGAAGTGCAGAAAGGACCTCTAAAGCAATGACTCCCTCATCTGACACAAGAACTGTCTGGTCTGTACTTACATTTATGTGGTTTTTTAAAATATATTTTATTGATTTTTTACAGAGAGGAAGAGAGAGGGATAGAGAGTTAGAAACATCGATGAGAGAGAATCATTGATCAGCCGCCTCCTGCACACCCCCTACTGGGGATGTGCCCACAACCAAGGTACATGCCCTTGACCAGAATTGAACCCGGGACCCTTCAGTCCACAGGCCAACGTTCTATCCACTGAGCCAAACCGGCTTCAGCTGTACTTACATTTATGTTTTAACATCAGCATTCCCTGGAAAGAAAAATCATAAACCAGTTGTCCCATAAGTATAAAACCTCACAATCTTCCTGCTTTGCTATTAAACTCCCGTCTATCATTATAGAACTGTAAAAATATTCAAGTCACTCTATATATCTCAACTTCTAAAACAACAAAAGAACCAATGCTTTAAATTTATTTGTAGATATTAATAAATAGTGATAGTCAAATTCTTCAACATGGGATACAGAGAGGAAATTGCCAAAAGTAATTCATAAATAAATGTTTCTTTTATTTTTTCAAAACCTAACTCACAGACTAACCAGATGAAGACTAATATCCCTCTAGGGAGATGAGTCTTTGACATCTGAAGAATAAATGAATATAGATGAGTAAAACAATATGCCCTATCCTCCAAGCTTTTATTATAGAAGAGACCCAGAAATAAGAGTCAAGATAGGAAAGAGTCTTATTTCTCAACTTCCTTAGGTTTTCTCATTTTGATTCCTCTAACCCTACCCACACCCGACCCCAGGCCCAAACAAAGTGCTTTACTTTGGTTCCATTTGGCAGAGCTGACACACTGACATTTCCAAAGTATCTTCACTAAACAGTAAGTTCAAAGTAAGTGGACAGAATTAGAGAAAAATACAACTAATTTAAGTGTAGCCTCACTTTCATTTTTTAAAAATTTGTTTTTGTTGATTTTGAAGAGAGAGAGGAAAGGAGAATGACAGAAAGAAACGTCAATGAGAAAGAAACATCATCCATCAGCTTCCTCCTGCACACCCCCTTCTGGGGATTGAGCCCGTAACCCAGGCATGTGCCCTGACCAGAACTGAACTGTGACCTCCTGGTTCATAGGTCAACACTCAACCACTGGGCAAACTGGCCAGGCTCCATCTGCAGTTGGAAATCCTCAGGTGTGGAGGGCCGACTATATGCATTGATCTATGCCATTTTGTGGAGGGGACTTGAACATCCATGGATTTCCATATCAGTATAAGGTCCTGAAACCAATCCACCATGAATATCAAGGGACAACTAAGCTTTTGGGAAGTCAAAAATTATACACAGATTTTTGCTTAGGGGTGGGCACCCGTAACCCGGATAAAAGGTAACTATATATGATATAAGAGAGTGTTCTAGGATGGTAAAAACAAAAACAAACACATGAGAAGTATCTATGAAAACTTTATAAATAAAAAATTAAAAAATCTTAGAAAGCAGATAGGCTTATATTTAATGTTACCTGGCCCTAACTCTTTCATTTAACTCTCAATACCTTTAACTATATAGCCTCTAAATTATATGGCTCAGATATATACGATTTCATGAAATCATTCATCCTTCCAAAGATTTCTGTCTGGGAAATATTGAGGACTGGCTATCACTAGCCATATTTTGGCTGCTGTTAACCATTTCTCTCTCCTGTGTACTTGATAAGCCTGTTGCTGCAGAATTATGGTCAAGCACAAGTCTGCTCCAGATGTAGATTTCTCTTGATGAAGGACTCAGCACTTGATTCGATGTAAGAAGCAAGGTGGTATATATTTTTTCTTTTCCTATTTTTTTATGAGTTTGTTTGAGCAAAGCTACATTTCCAGTAGCTTTGTTTTTGACTTTCAAAATACTATTTCATGCTTTCTTCTCCATCTTTAATCTGCTACTTCATACCACTTCAAAACTCTCAGCTGACAATCTTGCCTCATTCTTTGTTGAGAAAATAGAAATAGGAACCTTTTGCTTTGCACCTGTACCCATCTACAAACCCGAATTCTCCTTCTTTCAGAAGCCAATACCCAATGTGTGCTGTGGATCCCAGTGACTCTAGCCACCGCAAGGACTTTGCTCCCTGAGTTATCCCCTCTCTCCCGGGTTATCAACCACGCCCTCTCTCTCGGATTATTTCCAATAATATTCAAACATGCTCTGGTGTTGTCCATTCTAACAAGCCTTCCTTGATCTTATCATCATCTCTCTAGCTACTGTACATTTCTCTGTTTGCCTTCACAGCGAAACATCTCTATCTCCTCACTTCCCTCTATAGGGCTCTTCAATGTGGTTTCTGTCCTACAGTCCACCAAACTGCTCTTATTAAGTGCCAAAGGTTGTTCTCAGAGACTTCCACGTGGCCAAATCCAGTGCAGACCTTTTTATCTACATCTTACTTTACCTTATAGCTGCAATGGACAAGTTCACTACTTCTTCCTTGAAATGACCAATTCTCTTTCTTTATTTCTAGGAGATCACACTATCATGATTTTCCTTCTCTCTCTCTGACTCACCTTCCCATGGTCCCACATCTACCAACTTCTAAATGTTGGGGTTCTCTAAGCTTTCATCCAGGGCTAGATGCTTCTCTTTTCTAGATAATCTCTCCAGTCCAAAACTTATCGTTGAGCTATAGGTATTGTTTTCCAAATTCCTACCTAACATTTCCATTTAAATATTTCACAGACATTTCAAACTTAACACGTATAAGACTGAATTCAATGATTTTTATCTTATTAAACCCCTAAGGTTTCCTATCTTGATGAATGATAGCATATTCCACTTAACTGCTCATCATAAATCTTACTTCTCACATGTGATTGTTGTTTTTACCTTCAAAATATTTCTAATATGTCAGTGTGAAGTTGCCATTTCTCTCTTCTGTCACTGGAAATCATTCAAAAACAAGTATGGCTGAAACTTGTTTGGCTCAATGGATAGAGTCAGTCGGCCTGCGGACTGGAAGGTCCCGGGTTCAATTCCAGCCAGGGGCATGTACCTTGGTTGTGGGCATATCCCCAGTGGGGGGTGTGCAGGAGGTAGCTGATCGATAATTCTCTCTCATCGATGTTTCTAACTCTTTATCCCTCTCTCTTCCTCTCTGTGAAAAATCAATAAAATATTAAAACAAAACAAAACTAGTATGAAAGAAATATAGGAAGAAAGTAAAAAAGAAAAGGAAGGAAGGGAGGGAGGGAGGAAGGGAGGGAGGGAGGGAGGAAAGAAACTCACAAGTTATATATTTTTTTCAACTAAGGATACAGCTAAAATCCCAAACCACAAAACAAGTGGAATGGTTCCTTCAAAGCAAGGAGATCACGCAGGAGTGCACGCAGTGAACGTGGAGAGAGGATCTATGGATATAAATCTTTTTTAAAAAAATATATTGTATTGATTTTTTTGCAGAGAGGAAGAGAGAGGGATAGAGAGTTAGAAACATCGATGAGAGAGAATCATCAATCAGTTGCCTCTTGCAAACCCCCTACTGGGGATGTGCCCACAACCAAGGTACATGCCCTTGACCTGAATCGAACCTGGAACCTTTCAGTCCGCAGGCAGATGCTCCATCCACTGAGCGAAACCAGTTTCGGCTGGATATAAATCTTAATGTTACCTGTAGACAGGAAGGTGTGCGTTTGATTTGGCCATGTGGAGGACACTAAGAACCACCTTTGGTACTTAATAAGAGCAGTTTTGGTGGACCATAGGACATAAGCCAGATTGAAGACAGCAAATAATGTTTCTTAAAGAGGTAAGGTACATCTTTATTTCCAAAATAAAAATCCCTTGTTTATAACAGGAGGAACAGGGTACACATGCTGGCTATGAGAGCACCCCTGGATCTGATTTGGTTCTGAGAAGCTGTGGAGGAGGGTCTAAATGAGGACATAGACAAGCATTATATACAGGAACAGTCTGTCTCCATGGCAGAGCAGGAAGAGAAAGATGCATTGTGAAAAGTCTGTCTGTCTCCATTGGCTGAAGAAAAGTAAAGGTTAAACAAAATTATACAAAATCAAGGTTATAAAAAAATTCAACACCTAAAACTAATACAAAATAGTGTTGAATGCAAACTCTAACTGAGAAAAAGAAGGAAAAATTCAGCTAGCCAGTAACTGGCCCTGTCCTCCCAGCAAATGAACCCTTTGCAAGTAGAGGTATAGGAAAAACTCAGCTGCTTCAGAGATAAGTAATCAAAAAGGAATGTCACTGAAACTGGTTTGGCTTAGTGGATAGAGCTTCGGCCTTCAGACTGAAAGATCCCAGGTTGAATTCCGGTCAAGGGCATGTACCTTGGTTGCAGGCACATACCCAGTGGGGGGTGTGCAGGAGGCAGCTGGTGAATATTTCTAACTCTCTATGCTTCTCCCTTCCCCTCTGTAAAAATTCAATAAAATATATTTTTTTAGGTGAGCCGTGTGTCCCAGGGGGCTGTGTGCCCCTGGAGAGCCGTGTGCCCCGGGGAAGCAGTGGGACCCGGGGGGAGGAGCGTATTCTATTCGTGTGGTCCTGAGATAGTCACCATAAAACAAGCAGATTGTCAAATGACAGCGGGGAGGGGAAGGAGACCTGGGGGGGGGGGGGAGATAAGAGAACAACTGAAGGACTGGTATGCATGCATATAAGTACAACCAACGAACACAGAACTCTGGGGAGGGAGGGCATGAATGGGAGGTGGGGGGGGGGTGGCAATGGTAAGATATGTACACATATAATACCTTAATAAATTAAAAAAATAAAAAATAAAATAAAATAAAATAAAATTATATATATATATATATATATATATATATATATATATATATATAAAGGAATGTGCACAATCTATAATAATGAAAGCATAATATGCTAATTAGATGAACAGCTGAACGACCCTCTGGGCATCCTTCCGGAGGACCTTCTGGACAAAGCCAAGGCTGTGAGGGCCAAGCCCCTTGCATGAATTTTGTGCATCGGGCCTCTAGTATCCATATAAAGCTGATTCACAGAGAAAAGGAAGAAAAAACAAAGGATCGACCAGACAAACATTTCCAAAGAGCAGCTAAAAATCATGATCAAACATTCCATCATAAATCTTAAAATCAGAATGAATGAATCTGCTCTATGAGAGAAAAAAGCATAAATCAGAGAACATGTGTTAACACAACAGAAAGAATAAGGTATAAGCTGAGAGCGCACATGGAAGTAAAAATGCAGCCATCATAGAAATGAAAGCAAAATGAGAAGGAATACAAGGTCAAGTGGGTTCTGCCAAAAATACAGGAAGGGACAAGCTGGGTGGAAATGAGGAAGTGAGCAAAATGAAATGAAAATAACAAAAATTTTAAAGAATTAGAAAGCAATTATAGGTGTAAAAAACAAGCAAAGGAAAGCCAATCACATAACTGAAGTGCCTTTATGCCTGCTAGTGTAAAAGTAAAAAGCTAACGAGTTGTGAGGGGTAGGAGTTGGGGAGGAAGAAAGTAAATATTTATGGAACATAAATATGCTGATTACCTTATCTTTAATAGCTGAAAGTCAATGGATAAATATGAAGTACTGTGGCAGAGAAGAAGTAGAAGGTGGAATTTAATTCTGATAAATCATAAAATGCTGTGTTAGTCCTTACATTTTTCTGACTTCCTTCTCTCTCTCTCTCTTTTTTTTCCCACACAAATTTATCCAGAGGAGTTGTCTGAAAAGGTATTTTAGGGCTTCTGATACATATTGTTATATAAGGAATGCTAAACATGTGTATGCTCAAATCTATGCATGACGTAACTTTTCTATGTGCATTATTTGGTTATTGTAGATTACTGGATCCCAAAGGCCTTAGTCATTAACCAGATCCTCAAATAGTTCCATTACTCTCATTCTTTTCAAATGGTTTTAAATATTTCTTAAAAGCCTAACTAAGCTATCTCTTATCTCTTTTATCCCAGATGGCTTTTACAATAGCAAGGGTTGTATTGACTATGTATTCATGACTTTTAAATGCAAAGTTTTTCACAATTGCCTTTAGAAGTATACTTTGGAGAAACATTTTTTTTTTAAACAAGTTACTTTTGGTACCATCTAAGATATATTGGGAATTGCTTCTTCAGGATGGATTATTCTTTACTAAATTAAAATCCAATAACTGTTTAAATTAGATAAAAAGATAGAATTTTTATGATCCCAAACCAACTTGACTGAATTACAGTAATACAACGGGGAGAGATGACAGGTGTATCATTTGTGTGTGGGAAGAACCTGTGAGCATGTTTTGATGGATTTCATTGTGACATCTCTCTCTAGGAAGTATTACTGGAGTTGGGATGAATATTAAAAGTTCTTTCTGCCGTCCCCCAGCTTTATTGAAATATAATTGACATATAGCATTGCCAAAGTACAATATGATGATTTGATATCTTTCTATTGTGAAATGATGATCACAATAAGATTAGTTAATACCTTACCTAGTTTGCATGTGTGTGTTTATAAGATAGAGATAACTTTTAAGATTTACTCTCTTAGTAATTTCTAAATATATGATACAGTTTATTAACTACAGTTACCATTTAAAAGTTCTATTAAGCATTTGTAAAGATTTAAGGACTAAAAGAAATCTTGCATTCATAGTAATAATGGAGGAAAATAAAGTAAACATTGAGTTCTGAAATACACTGTAATTGCTGCTTAAATTTTAGTGACTCAAATTTTATTTTTTATTTTTTAAATATATTTTATTGATATTTTACAGAGAGAAAGAGAGAGAAATAGAGAGCTAGAAACGTCGATGAGAGAGAAACATCGACCAGCTGCCTCTTGCACACCCCCTACCGGGGATGTGCCCACAACCAATGTACATGCCCTTGATCGGAATCGAATCGGGGACCCTTTAGTCCGCAGACCGACGCTCTACCACTGAGCCAAACCGGTTTTGGCAGTGACTCAAATTTTAAATTACAAATATATAAGCTTCATAAAAAACATGCTTTTGTATATTTATAATGTAGCTAATGCATATACAAATGTACCGTATTTGCCGGCGTATAAGACGATTTTTTGGCCCTGAAAAATGCCTCCAAGTGGGGGGTAGTCTTATACGGCGAGTATATAACAAACTCTGTATTTTTAGTGGAAATATTAGGGGGTCGTCTTATACACCCAGTCGTCTTATATGCCGGCAAATACGTATTTTTCAGGGCCAAAAAATCGTCTTATACGCCGGCAAATACGGTAATAAACTAAAATTAAAATTATTGTAATACTATTTCAAGTGCAAAATATAAAAATTATTGTACACCATAACACAAAATGACAGGCCCATATTAAATAAAAATTTTATTTATTTAAAAAATATTTTTATTGATTTCAGATAGGAAGGAAGAGAGAGATAGCCTCCTGCACGACCCACACTGGCGATCAAGCCCGCAAACCTGGCATGTGCCCTGACTGGGAATCAAACTGAAACCTCCTGGTTCATAGGTCAGCTGGGCTAAAATTTTTATCTTCAAATGATCTAGAATACTGTTTCTTCTCATTTAACTTTCTCAAACACTACAGAACAAAAATAGACTCATAATAAAAAATATATATTTGGCTTAAATTAAAGTAAGGATTTTAAATTTTTTTCTGAATCTTTTTTAAAAATTGTTTAAAGCATTACATATAGTAGTATATATCTCTCTCCTTTTTTCCCTCATTGACCTTCCCTCAGCCTCCCCTACTCCCTGTCGCATGTCCTCATCCCACCCCCAGTTCCAATGTCTGTGTCCATTGGTGTGCTTATATGCATGCTTACAAGTCCTTTGGTTAATCACTCCCCCCGCCCCTCCCCCAACACTCCCCAGCCTTCCCGCTGTAATTTGACAGTCTGTTTGGTGCTTTACTGTCTCTGTATCTATCTTTTTGTACATCAGTTTATAATGTTCTTTATTTTCCATAAATGAGTAAGATCATGTGGTATTTTTCTTTCATTGCCTGGCTTATTTCACTTAACATAATGCTCTCCAGGTCCATCCTTGCTGCTGCAAATGGTAAGAATTCCTTCTTTTTTATAGCAGCATAGTATTCCATTGTGTAGATATACCATAGTTTTGTAATCCACTCATCTGCTGATGGGCATTTAGGCTGTTTCCAAATCTTAGTTATGGTGAATTGTGCTGCTATAAACATAGGGATGCACATATCCTCTCTGATTGGTGTTTCTATTTTCCTGGGATATGTTCCTAGAAGTGGGATTAATGGGTCAAATGGAAATTCTGTTTTTAGTTTTTTGAGGAAACTCCATACTGTTCTCCACAATGGCTGCACCAGTCTGCATTCCCACCAGCAGTGCAAGAGGGTTCCTTTTTCTCTGCATCCTCGCCAGCACTTGTTGTTTATTGATTTGTTGATGATTGCCATTCTGACAGGTGTGAGATGGTACTGCATTGTTGTTTTGATTTGCATATCTTAGATAATTAGCATCTTAGAGTATGTTTTTATATGTCTCTTGGCCATCATTCTGTCTTTCGAAAAGATTCTAATTAGGTTTGTTGCCCATTTTTTTATTGGGTCATTTATCTTCCTTTTATTAAGTTATATAAGTTCCCTGTAGATGTTGGAGATTAAACCTTTATCAGTGATAACATTTACAAATATGTTCTCCCATACAGTGAGCTTTCTTGTGTTTTTGTTGTTGTTGTTGTTTGTTTGTTTTCTTTTCTTTAAAAATTGGCAAGTAGCTTTTTAAATATATTTTATTGATTTTTTACAGAGAGGAAGAGATAGGGATAGAGAGTCAGAAACATTAATGAGAGAGAAACATCGATCATCTGCCTCCTATACACTCCCTGCTGGGGATGTGCCTGCAACCAAGGTACATGCCCTTGACCGGAATCAAACCTGGGACCCTTCAGTCTGCAGGCCGACCCTCTATCTGCTGAGCCAAACCAGTTTCGGCTATACTGAAGGTTTTTTAATTGAAGAATACTCCTTGGACAATATTCCATATTAATGCCTATATAAATACTGTATTCCTTGTTAATGTTTGCATAGTATTCCATTGAATGCTTTTATCATATTTTATTTAATCATTTTCTGTGTTAGTCGGGGTTCTTCACAGAAACAGAACCAATAGGGTGGTTTTGTATATTTAGAAATAGATTTATTTTAAGGAGGCTCACCTGATTATGGAGTTAATAGAGGCTGGCAAATTCAACATCTGCAGGGTGGGAACGACTCAGGGAAGAACTGATGCTGGAGTTCAAGTTCAAAGGCTCTCAGGCCAGAGACCAAGGAAGAGCCAATGTTTACACTGACTCCAAAAGCCATCAGAGGTTAGTCTTTGTTCTATACAGGTCTTCAAATACTCAGAGTCCACTGATTTAATCTTAACCTCAACCAAAAACACCCTCAGGGAAACATTCATATGTTTGACCAAATATCTGGGCACTGTGGCCCAGCCAAGTTGACATAAAATGAATTACCACAGTTCCATAACAATGGCTATTTGGTTTGTTTACAATATTTGGCTAATATAATGTGTATCTTAACACATAAATCATTTCACAGACATGCAAGTATATCTATAAAATAAATTCCTAGAAATGAAATTGCTAGGTCTGTGGTGCATGCTTTTTTAAAATTTTGATAAATATTGCCAAATTGTCTTCTAAAGTGTCTGTACTAATTTATACTCATAGAAGGTGATAGTGTCAATTTCCCCAATTGTTTCCAACATAGTGTTCTAGGAACTTTTTTTATTTTTGCTATTTGGCTAGCTGTAATATTAATCGGGTAAACAGTGAGAAGGCATTCTATGCATCATAGTAAGAATGGTATTCCCCATCACGCACACAGATTCAGGGTGCTCATGGCAGTGCTACCACAATAATGATGGAATGGAATGCAAATGCAATTTATTTTAGCATTAGCATTAATGCTAAGAGGTTAGAAATAATCTTCATCGTATATTTATTATAAGAGTCTGATAGGGGCACTTAAAATTTTTCAGTTATACTTACTTGAGAATTATTTATAAATCTGGATATTTAGTAAAGTTCACAGGATTTATGCTTTATTTTTGTTGTTGTTTGTTATATTTTGTTTTGTTTGTTTTTTAATCCTCACTGGAGGATTCCCCCCCCCCCCCATTGATTCTAGAGAGTAGAAGGGAAGGAGGAAGAGGAGAGAAAGTGAGAGAGAAACATTGATATGAGAGACACATAGATTGGTTGCCTCCCACACACACCCCTACTGGAGTTGGGGAACCTGCAACACAGGTAGGTGCCCTTGATTGGAATCAAACGCAAGATACTTTGGTGCTTGGGCCCATGCCTTAACCACTGAGCAAACCAGGGAGCCAGCAGTCCTGGATTGTGAGAGGGATCCCAGATTGGAGAGGGTTCAGTCTGGGCTGAGGAACAACCCCTACACCCCCATACACAAATTTTGTGCACTGGGCCTCTAGAAAACTATATAATTTGGTTTCCTACTATGGGGTTTTTAAATCATGATACTTAAAAAACACAGAGTTTCATTTTCTTAATTACAGAAAGCTCTATTTATCAGAACATGTACTTTCTGTTCACAGAAACAGATGGTATGTAATATTTGACCTTCTCAGAGAAGATATAACTGAAAAGTACATGAACAAGAGTATAAACATATGAATTTCAAAATGTTACAGGTGAATACACAATTCCTAGTTCAAAATTCTTTTAAAATAGAGTACACCTTTCATTAAGTACTAGGCCTTGTCTTTAGACAATGGGTCTGAAAATAAGATAGGCAGGTTGGCATGAAGGAAATTCCTAGGGTAGTCTGCTTCTCTTTTACATCTCTTGTGGAAAACAAGAGAAAAATAAGACAGCAGGGAATGAAGAGCTCAAACTGTAGATATCAAGGTTTCATCTGCATAGTAGACACAAATATTAAGACTTCTTTGTGTAGTAGAAACACATTGGGTTGGCTACCCAGCACACAATGATTCTCCAAATGGCCATACTTGTCCTATTCAGCCCATCATTAATTCAGGGGAATTGTTCATTTTCTCGTAGTCTAACTGGGAGGTGCAATTCTATTACAGAGTAACCTCCACCTCTCAAAAAGATATGCATAAGACTGAAGAAGAGTTAGTTATATTATACCCTTTTGGCTATTGTGATTGGCCCAAGGAATATCTATATCATTTGATCTATTCCAATCAGCATCCTTCCCTGAGATTTTTCAAATTGAGGCTAAGAGGGAAGTATTTCTATTTCTATTTGGTTCTAAGCTATGAGGATGAGCTTGGATCCATCAGAGGCAATGTTTCTAGTCCAAAGTTTTAAAGCTAACAGTCAGAAAGAAGCAGTTGCAAGACTTAAAGATACAAAGAAAGAGCAAGAGAAAGGGAGAATAAATTTAAATTATTACCTCACACCCATGAGAATGCTACTATATATTAAAAAAAAAAAGTGTATGTGAGGATGTGGATAAATTGGAACACTTGTATATTGTTGGTGGGAATGTAAAATGGTGTGGTCACTATAAAAAAGTATGGCAGTTTCTCAAAAAATTTAGAAATAGAATTACCATATGATTCAACAACTCTACTTATGGGTATATAGTGAAAGGAAGTAAAATGTGGGACATGAACCCATGTTCACAGCAGCATTATTCACAGTCGCTAAAAGGTGGAGGCAATCTAAGTATTCACTGACAGGTGTATAAATAAACAAAATGTGATATACAAAGATCCTAATATACTTCTGGAACATCCACCAACAGATGAATTAATAGACAAAATGTGATATATATCTACACACACACACACACACACACACACACACACACACACACAAAGTGTTTAAATGTATACAATACTTTGAATAATTATAAAAACAGTATTTATTAAAATACATTTTCAAAATTGATCCATCAGCAGTTAAAGTGTATATACATTTTTTGGGGGATACTCTGTATATGCCACGGAATATTATAAAGCCTTTAAAAGTAAAGTTCTGACACATAGTAAAACATGGCTGTAGAAGACGCTATGTTAAGTGAAATAAGCCAGGCACAAAAGAACAAATACTATATTATTCAACATATATGAAGTGTTTAGAGTAGTCAAATTCATAGAAACACAAAGTAGAATGGTGATTGCAAGGGGCTGAGGGAGGGGAAATGAGGAATTGTTTAATGGCTATAGTTTCAGTTTGACAAAATAGAAAAGTTCTGGAGATTGGATGCACAGTGATATAAATATACTTACACATGCTGAACTGTAAACTTAAAAATGGGTAAGACGTAAATTTTATGTACGTGTATTTTACCGCAATTTTAAATTTAAGAATTAAGCACATTCTTAAAATTATTGAAAGAAAATATGCATAAAAATCTATCTAATGTAAGCATAACATTAAAAGTAAGAGCCATCTCACAGCTGCCACAAAAAAAAGTAAAAGCCATAACAGAAAATGTTTACGTATAAAAAGAATGTGCTGATGCTGATTACCTATTGCTCTTGGTGTTATGGCTACTTTCATCATCTTTAAGAAACTGTTTTCCTGTAATGCACATTATTGATTCGCATAATTAGAAAATCTAATAAGTAGTTTTTAATTAGGAAAATGAGATAAGTACTTGTTTTTCCCCTTCATTCTGTCATTCATCAAAGATAATAAAAAGAGATGAAATCCAATGTTGGTGAGAGATGGAAATAGGCACTCTTTTAAAATTTTTATTTCTCAATTACAGTTTAAATTCAATATTATTTTGCATTTGTTACAGGTGTACAGCACAGTGTTTAGGCAATCATATACTTTACAAAGTGTTCCTCCCAGTATTTCCATTTAGCACCATAGTTATTATAACACTAGGGGCCCAGTATATGAATTCATGTACCTTGAAAGGAACTGTGGGCCATGAGGCTGTAGTGGGCACAGAGGAGAGTCTCAGCCCATCCTCTGCGCCCCCACCCAGCCCCTCCTACTGCAGTCCCCAGCCCCATTTGCTGGCAGTCTTGCTCCCGCCCCCTCAGCTCACATGTGCTGACAGCACTGGCCCCACTTGCACCTGCTGATGGACCAGAGTGATTGGGGATGGTGCCAGCAGTGGGTGCAAGTGGTGGCTGCTACCCTGATGGCCCCTCAAGAGCAGGGGAAGGTGGAGAAGCCCTCAGGCTCTGGATGCAGGTGCAAACACTGCTCCTCACGTAGGGGAGCAAAGAATTTTCAGTAGCCACCAGAGGCTTACCCTAATGACAGCGACCAGTGCTCTCGCCTTGGTCTGGCACCCCCACTCATCTGCTCTACCATCCCATCATGGCCAACGTCCGCCATGTTCTGCACTCTGCCGCCTACTCCCAATGCCCGCCATGTTCCGCATGCGCCCTCTGGTGGTCAGCGCATGTCATAGTGACTGGTTGTTCAGATGTTATCCCATTGTCTATTTGCATATTAGGGTTTTATATATATATAAAAGGTTTGTGCACACACACACACACATATATATATGTATAGATTATTGACTATATTTCCAATGCTATACTTTACAATCCTGTGGCTGTTTTGTGACTACCAATTTATACTTCTTAATCCTGTCATTTTTTTCACCCAACCCCCTAACCTCCCTCTTTTTTGGAATCTATGTCTATTTTCTGTGTCTATGTCTGTATCAATTTTTTTGTTTGTTATTTTACTTTTTAGACTACACATATAAGTGAAATCATATGGTTTTTGTCTTTCTCTGACTTATTTTACTTAAATAAGCGTATACTCTATGTCCATACATGCTGTTGTAAATGGTAAGATTTTATTCTTTTTTTATGACAGATAATATCCCATTGTATATATGTACCACCACTCTTTTATCCACCTGTACACTGATAGGTACTTGGGTTGTTTCCATATCTTGGCTATTGTAAATAACACTGCAATGAGCAAAGGGGTGCTCATATTCTTTGAATTAGTGTTTTGGGTTTCTTTGGATTTATATCCAGACATGGAATCACTGGATCTTAAGGCAGTTTTTAATTTTTTTGAGGACCCTCCACACTATGTTCCATAGTGGCTGCACCAATCTGTATTCCCACAAACAGTGCACAAGGCCAACACCTGTTGTTTGTGGATTTGTTGATGATAGCCATTCTGACATGTCTGAGGTGAAAAATATATGCACTGTTATTTACAATAGCCAAGATCTGGAAGAAGCCCATGAACTGTATGTTAGTAAACACTGACTTTATAATCATTCAAAGTGTGTATACATTTAGAGATATCCAAGATTACTTAATTTGTCAGAATTTTTAATTTCAGTCATTAATGTAAACATTGATTTGCATTGCCCATGTGTGCTAAAAATAGATGTTCACAAATGAAATAGAGCTAATTTATGTCACTGAGAGTCAAATCTCACTATTCCTTCAAAAAGTGATTTAATCTGTTAATACTTAGAGTAAAAACATTATAGCAATTTTTCAAATAGAAATGGTTCCAAAAACTAGTTTTTCCTATGATATATCCCAAGGCTTATTATAAGGTAATTTCAATTGATGTGTAAATGGAAAGAAAGTTGGCTACATGGATGGCTCAGTGGGATACAAAAACATCCATCTCACTAATGCCAACAGAATCATTACCTTCCTTCTACCATTCTGTGGAAGTGCACAATAGATTCTTTCTACTACAAACTCTTTAACGAGAATGCCACATTAAGTCCATTCACCTCAATAAAAATGTGTTAGTCTTTTGAGAAAGGAGGAGGCATACAGTATGACTACACTGGACCCAGGGGATCACTGAGAGAGCATTTGAAAAAGAGACAGCAAAGAAAAGGGAGGTGGAGGCAAAGACAAACCTATCATGAGTCTCAATCTTGCCTTCCCAAGACATGTTGGTTTCTGCCTATGTTCTTTCTGTTCCCAGTCTCTTAGTCTCCTTCTGATTTAGTCTCTTAATCTTTCATGCTAGCTGATCAAGAAACAGAAAAGTGGAGTAGGTAAGAGGGAAGGTCATACAATCTTAATGTTACAAATTATAGCCATGTTCAATAGTCAAAACATTGAAAAGTAATGATCCCTTTTGGCTCCAGAGAGAAATCAATGAAAGAGGATGGCACAGTTTAGCTTCCCTGAGAAGCAGACTCTGAGTCAGGGTCAGAGAAGTAGCAGGCAGGAGGTTCATGAAGAGTGTCCTCGGGGTGATCATCTATGAAAGGGAAGGGAAGGGAGGGAGCTGGCAGAGGAAGAAGTTGAGCTGTGATGGATTCTCAATGAAAGCCTTTCTTCTTGGAATGCTCTGAAGATGGGATGGTCCTTTGGAAGGCCTTAAAGTGGGGCAAGAGGGCCAATACGTCCACATTGACCAGTGATTGGATGCAGAGCTACTTGAGAAGGGAGTGTCTCCTGAGGCTGGGAACTCTTCAACTGAGGCAATTCCTGAAGGAGATTGACAGCTGCAGACCATCTTGTCCTGCCCACAGCACTGCTAGCAGCGGGGGGAATAAGGCCTTCGGCCCTGAAGGGGAACTCGGATAGTGTTATCATGAAAAGGTAAACTAGCACATACCACAGAGCTTGATATGTGTAGTCACTCAACAAACATTTGTTGCATAGATGAATATTCTTGTTTTATCTTTCAATCAGCTCACCCTTCCCAACAGAAAAATAAATGTGATTATTATTATTATTTTTAATATATTTTATTGATATTTTACAGTGAGGAAGAGAGAGAGATAGAGAGCTAGAAACGTCGATGAGAAACATCAACCAGTCCACAACGAAGGTACATGCCCTTGACCGGAAATGAACCCTGGACCTTTCAGTCCGCAGACCAAAGCTCCACCACTGAGCCAAACCGGTTTCGGCAAATGTGATTATTATGAAAGCACTTATAGACAATTGCCTTTAATACTATTTTTTCCCATAAAAAAAAACTGGCAGAAAGACTGGCAAGAAATCTTTGAAAAGACACTATACCTGCGGCCCAGAAAAACGGCATTATATGACAGATATCTGTGCGATTCTGCTGTAACTTGATGTACAGCATTTTGTAAAAAAAAACTTTTTCATTTTGAATCAGTGTCAAATGTACAGAAAGCTTGCCAGAAGGGTACAAAGAACTTCTGTTATTACTTCATCACACAGGAAGCTGTTCCAGGCTTCGTTTGTACTTCCTCTGCCTGAACGCTGGAATCAGCATTTCTCTGAACCTCTGTTTAAGGCCAAAGAGTCCATGAAAGTTATATAATGGATTGTTTCTTGCTCTTTGAATTCTAAAGATACAACTGTACTTGAAATCCTACCTCCAAAGGTACAAATTTCATAGGTTTATTCCAATACCTTCCCTGTATAGATGTGGATCTTGAGGCTATCTTGGAAGTAATGCAGATAATAGTTTGCATGACACAGTTTACATTTATGTAACCACGGCCTGCCAAAGGTGATAAAACTGCCCTGTGGTCGTGTTTGTGACTGCCAGTTCAGCAGCATGATTGGTGGACTTTAAGCAGATAACCTGGGCTTATGTATCAGTGGAACCATTTATAGCTTATAACCATTAGTATGAACTAATCTCTACCTCATTAGGTTGCTGTAAATATTGAATGATAGCTCTCATAAAATTGTTATGTAAACTATAAAGAGATATTTTAATATCAAGTGTTATTTAGAAACCTTAAGAATCACTTAACTGTTAAAACCTCCAAAAATTAACTCCTTGGGTTTTTTCGTTGTTGTTTGTTTTTTGTTTGTTTGTTTTTTGTTAATCCTTACCTGAAGATATTTTTCCTTTTATTTTTTTATTTTTTATTTTATTTTAGGGAGACTGGAAAAGAAAGGGAAAGACAGGGAAATATTGATGTGAGAGAAACACATCGACTGGTTGCCTCCTGCACAAGCCCCAATCAGGGTCTGGGCTGGGGGGGAGCCTGCAACCTACATATGTGCCCTTGACTGGAATTGAACCCAGACCCTTTGGTTCAAAGTCTGAGGCTTTAGCCACTGAGCAAAACCGGCTAGGGATAAACTTGGTTTTCTCGAGAAAAGAATAAAACCAGTGTGGTAAAAAATGTTCAACACTAGTAGCCTTTTAGAAACGGAAGATTGGTTATATATGCCATATTTTTTTCCATAGGACCTTTAATATACTTAAATTGTAATTTTGCTAAAATCTTTCTGATTGTGCTTTTATTGCTTAACTTTCTCACATACTTTGTTAAATTCAGAATATTTATTCTTTGGGGTCGTTCACAGGTAAAGTGTTAAGCTGTTAAAATTATTGAGAAGGAAATACCAATGAAAAGAAAGAAAAGTCTGCAGTTCTTTCAAAGGTAAGAAAATTGTTTGTTAGACTATGGGTGAGCCTGATCAAAGAGTTAGGAAGAAAAAGAAGTATTTAAGAATTCCCACTTGTTATTCAGAGGGAGTTTTGCGGGAGAGACAAAACAAATAAATCTGTGGGGGGTTTTTTGTTTGTTTGTTTTTGTATGTGTAAGTATAGTATTGTTTTTTAGAGTCTCGTCTTTTAGAATACATACTGAAATATTTTAAAATGTGAAAAATATTTTTGCTGAGGGGAGTGGGTGAAAGTATAATGCAGGGGTCAGCAAACTTTTTTGTAAATTGCTAGATAATAAATGCTTGGGCTTTGCAGACCACAAAATCTCTACTGTAATTATTTAACTCTGCTATTGTAGCAGGAAAGCAGGCAGAGACAAAAAGCAAACAAGAGCGTGGCTGTGTTCCAATGAAGATTATTTACAGAAACAACAGTCGGCTGGATTTGGCCTGTGGATCATAGTCCCCCTGTCCCTGGAATAAATGAAGCAAGGCTTATCATGATTAATAATTATAAAGCGCAGCTGTGGGTACATGTACATTGATGTCATTATTCTATTCTGTGTATATTTAAACATTTCCATAATAAATTTAATATAATAAAAAGCAAAAAAATAGAATAAAAAATAAAAATATGGATAAGGCACTGAGAGTGTGGGATGAGCAGGCTGCAATAAAATACACTAATATTTAACATACATATTATTTTGATGATCCAATTTACTGGCAAGAATAAGGACTTTTTAATTTTCCTCATATAATTTGTCTGGTCATTTAAAAAAGTGTACTGAATGTGAATATTTATATCTATCCTTCAAGAAACTATTTTTTGTAATGTACTAAATGTAGGCATGCGTAAGTGCCGAGATGTCAAAAATATTTTATTTAAAAAAAAAACCCACCACAGGAAAATAAAGTGAACCTTCATTTAGGATTGCAGACTTTGGGAATGGCAATACTGCTGAAAGTTCAAGGTTCTAGGTATCCCCCTGCTCCAAATCCATAGCTGTGACACATAATATATAAAAGAAAGAAATAAAGGAAGGAAGGAAGGAAGGAAGGAAGGAAGGAAGGAAGGAAGGAAGAAAGAAAGAAAGAAAGAAAGAAAGAAAGAAAGAAAGAAAGAAAGAAAGAAAGAAAGAAAGACAGGTTTAAAAAAAAAAAGAAATTTGTTCAATAAGATACATTTTTCTGAGGCAAGGACAGAAAATAAATACCACGAAGAAAGCAGGGGCCGGAGCGCAGGCCCTGCTGGCGCTGGGTCAGCAGGTAGAAGCAATGGAGAGTCCGTATCCTTTTGGGGATAAAAGTGCCCTAGAGGAGCTGGAGATCAGAGACGGGTTCACTAAAACCAAGAGCTGGCTGGAGATCCTTGCTTACCTCCCACCTCACAAGGAAGCTTTAAAAGGCTGCTGCTGACTCTTGCTTGGCGCTGTGCTTTATGGGAAGCTTCATGCTTCCTGAAGCAGGACAGATGGTGGCCAGTGGACCCAGTCTAATTAGCATATTGCCCTTTTATTAGTATAGCTTATATAGGATAGGATTGCTTAAATGGGGGAGGGGGGCCATTTTCAACCGGAGATGCTCTTGGCAGACAAAAACACATAATCCCTCTATCTGGACTGATAGCCAGTCATATGCACTATACTGCCAAACTGGTCATTAAAAAATTGAAACGCTTTCTTACACCTTACACCAAACAGCTGTTGCCCTTAATACCCCTCCTCAGCCCCCACCTTAGGTTCTGCCTTCACAGTTGACCTAGATTAGGTTCTGATTGGTCGGCGTCTATGCCAGTCAGCGTCAAAAGTTCCACCTCCTAGGCAGCCATTGGCTCCTCTGGGAAATTCAGAACAGCCCCACCTTCATGTCAGCGCCAGCCCTTCAGTCATATCCCCACTCCACTACTGGGTGTATCTCTGGCCTGAGAAACAGCACCTCAGGTTTGTGCTGGTGGCAATTTTGGATTCTCATCCCTGACCTAACCTTCTTGTTCTATGAAGGCAAGCACTTGTCTTATTCACTTAGTTCACCCATAGACTTTACCTGTGTCCATGCATCTATGCTAGCACCGCATGGTGCCACACACACATACTAGAGGCCTGGTCACCCCTAACTGCCCTTCCCTGCAGGCCTGCCCCCGCCCCCAGCTGCCCTTCCCTGCAGGCTTGATTGCCCCCAACTACCCTCCCTTGCAGGCCTGGTCCCTCCCAAATGCCCTCCCCTGCTGGCCATTTTATATCCACATGGGGGCAGGATTTTTGACCACATAGGGGCAGCCATCTTGTGTGTTGGAGTGATGGTCAATTTGCATATTGCTTTTATTAGATATGATATATTCATATGTATATATGTATCTATAGATATATCTATGCATACATCTCTCTCTCTATATATAATCATTGACTGCTAGAGAACCAGTGCACAGATTTGTAGGGTCCCTTGACCTGGCCTGCAGGGATTGGGCCCAAACGGGGTTGGTGCATAGATTTCTCCAGGGCATGTCTGTACCTTTCTTGTCCAGTCTTGATAGGCCCAATCAGAGCAGTCTTGCCTAGTCCCGATTGGGGCCAATCAGGGGCCAGCTGGGGGAGGGGCCACAGGAGGGCTCTAGGGCATGTCCGGCCCATTTTGCCCAGTCCCCAGCAGCAAGCTAACATACCGGTCAAATGTCTGCCCCCTGGTGGTCAGTGCACATAATAGCGACTAGTTGAACAAATGGTCGGACACATTTGATTTGTGTTTGATAGTCCACCGAACATCTGTTAAGGTCCCACCAGCATCTCTATGACTTTAAAAGCCATCATACTTCTGCATTCTAATCCTATATTATCCTCAACATATGTTGTTGGGGTTTGTTGTCTTCACTACTGTTTATACTTTTTTGTTTTTGATTTTAGAGGGGTGGGGAGGAAAACATCAAAATTTGTTGTTTTGTTGTTCCACTTACATGTTCATTGGTTGATACTATGTGCCGACCAAGGATCAAACCCACAACCTTGGCAGACACTCTAACCAACTGAGCTACCCAGCCAGAGCCCTGATTGTAATTTATTAGAGAATGTGCACATATACTTTCTCAAATCACATTCTGAGATATCTTTTATGTTAGGTATGTATGATATAATTTGATTTAAAGGTCTCTTGGAAGAAGCAAATCATTCTATTTTATCTTTAGAATTTAAACAATTTTGATCTAAGTCAGCCGTGGGCAAACTACGGCCCACGGGCCGGATCTGGTCCTTTTGGCTGTTCTATCCAGCCTGCGTGGAGCCAAAAGAGCGGGCCGTACCTTTTTATGTAATGATGTTTACTTTATATTAGTTCACATAAACACTCCATCCATGCTTTCGTTCCGGCCCTCCGGTCCAGTTTAAGAACCCATTGTGGTCCTCTAGTCAAAAAGGTTGCCCACCCGAAAAAAGTGCTTTTCTTTTGTCAAAGTACTCCATTTGCTTTTTAATGATTTGGACAGGAGACAGTGTTATAAACTTTTATTATTAATAATATTAACAGATTTCAAGATTCTTAAGACTTACATTTAATTTGCAAAGCAAAAAAAAAAAAAAGTTTTACCGGTAGTTTTTCTTCACAAAAAACTCACTGCACCCCCTCCATGAAGAAACTGCCATTCCTTCTTGGAAGCTTCACTGATTTCAATACTCACTGACTGGCCTTTCTTTTATCCTTAATTTTGATTCATTTGGTAGTGTAGTGATTATATTCAAGTAACTCCTTTCTATAGAGCAAATGAGCAGTGTGTTGCATATCACAGAACGTTCGTTACTCTCATGTTTGGATGAGTAGAGAAATGCTGACTACACAATGCTGTGGACACTGCTCCATTCCAGCCCACATCCAATGTGAAGAGGGTCTTCACACATAGGCATTTTTATAGACTGAGGTTTCTTCTATGAAAACTGTTAATGTTTAATTTTCTGCTGTCTTGTTTGGAAACATCTATTACTCAAAATAAAGCTTCATAATTAGCCTTTTAAATCTGTACCTTTCCTCTTAAACTCTATTCATCTGAGGGTGTTGCTTAACTTTTACTGTGGCATTTTGGTTTATTGTGATTTAAGCTGCAGAATCCCTTAAAGGGAAGATGGTTAAGGACAATACACAACACTGACAAAGGCAGCTCGGATCTGGTTCCTGAAAGCCCTTCTCCCCAAAGGCTTCAGGATACTGCTCTTTTCTCACTGCACAAGTCTGTCCCACCTTGTGATGATTTTGCTTAACTTATTAAGAAATAAAAACATTAATTGAAGTACTATAAGATAAATATAAAATGCAAAATCACAAAAAGTACAGCTCATATTGTTATCACCATGCTGGACAGAGAGATTACTAACACACACCACAACCCCCTTTTGTGATCTCTCCCTACTCCACTGGGCCTAAAGGTATATTTTCTTGTTGCCGTTTTATTTTTTTGATCAAAATCACATTTATGAGATGCATCCAAATTGTTATACGTAGCATGAGTTAACTCATTTCTTGTTATATAGCTAATTGCTCTATCTTATATGTATTCTGGCTGTTTTCACTCTGGGGCTATTATGAGTAATGTTAAGAACATTCTTGTAGCCCTGACTGGTTTGGCTCAGTGGATATCGCGTCAGCCTGTGGACTGAAGGGTCCCGGGTTTGATTCCGGTGAAGGGCACATGCCCGGGTTGCAGGCTCGACCCCCAGTGGGGAATGTGCAGGAGGCAGCTGATTGGTGTTTCTCTCATCAATGTTTCTGACTCTCTGTCCCTCTCCCTTCCTCTCTGTAAAAAATCAATAAGATATATATTTTTTAAAAAGAACATTTTGTATATATTTTTTGGGTACACATATGTTCTTACCTTTGTTAATATATGCTTAGAAGTGAAATCACTAAGTTGAGAGTAGATATGTTTCAATGTTAGCAGACATTTGTCAAACATTTCCAAAGTGGTTGACACTTCCACCAGTAATTAATGAGAGGTCCTGTTGTCCACACTCTCATCAGCTCTTGGTATAGTCAACAGTTTAATGTCTGTTGTTCTTACCAGTGTAAGGGCATCTTACTGCAGTTGTAATGTGTATTTTTTTGATGACTAATATTATGAAAGACTTAATAAAGACTCTAACACATTAATTATTTAAGTAACTAAGAGGTTTTAATTTCTTTATAAAAAATGAAGAATTTACCCAATCCTCCCTTCCTGAGTCCTCTCCCCAAAAACCCAACTGCGATCCCTTCTTGGCTTTCTTTGTGAGGTGCTGGTCAAATCTCTTGTCCATTTAGTTACTCATTTCTCTATGAAAAGTGATTTCGTTAGGCAATGACAGACTTGGCAGACTCTGAGGAATCCTTTTAGCTCTTTAGGCCACTCAAGTACTGATGCATTCATTACCTAGCAGATGGTCAGAAATGTTACTCATTGCAACCCTCCAGGAAAGCCAAGGAGGTCCTTCAGATCGAGGCTTAGGCTAGGAGTGTAAGGAATTTCCTGGTAGTAAGAACAAAGTTCTTAGAACAGCGGCTGGAAACACACTTAAAATTCTTCAAAAAATTTTTTTGTTTTAAGTATTCTAAATCTGCCAATGGGCAGAACTAAGGCCTTTTCCAGTCATTTGTTCTGCCTTTGCCATTCAGCATTATTATTCTGGCCAGAGGTGGGATCTCTTTTATGACCCCTCTGCCCACGTTAATGCCAACTTGGTTCTCTGGGTTAAAGAAAATCTCCAAGACGGGGCAGCTCTGGCACCACAGTTAGGAAATGCAGAATGAAGCCTCTTCTGATGGGACTCCAATGACTGTCTCAGGAGTTAGATGGAAAGCAAGTATCACCCTGCTTTATTGACAAGTTTTTCCAATGTGAAATTTGACTTAGCCATTTTTAAAAGATCTACTCATTACTGCTTTATTTAGTAAAAAATTCCTTCTAGTTTCCAGTATTCTTACCTAATTTCCTATGAATATTTTTTTTCGTATCTGAATGTTTTCCTGAGTATTTTTGCAGAAAATAGGGAAAGGAGGATTGCAGACGTTGTATTTTCACTGCCTTTATTATCTCTTTTACTTCTCAGAAAGATAATGTTGGTATCATATATAAAACCTGCTCTTGGAGAGACTGAAGGCTAATCCTATCAACAAAATATACTAGTACTAGTAGAAGACATGACACTTTCCTATATGATAAGTAACTGAAGTCACTAAGTAGAAACTGGGTGTTCCAGGCACATCGCTAATCTTTCGGAATGATATAAAGGAGATGTACTTCATCTTTTTTGGTTGCTGTTGTCAAATTACTTTGAGTTACTGCAAGGAAATAAGACTGTGCTGGGTGTAAGATGGAACTACACTACAGTGCCTACAAATCTCAGATTTAGAGTTAAAGTGGTAGGAAATAAAGCCTGTTAAGAGTTTCTAGTGAAAGGACTGAGCCAAGTTGGTACCTTGGCAAAGATTTGTGATGATAAAGCAAAAATGGATGCTATACCTCGAAGTATACTCTTAAAAAAATTTTTGGGGGGTCATTGTTTGTCCAATATTGAGATTACAGAGCATGTTATCCAGTCCTGGTGCTCTCAGCAACTAATGCAGATTCTTCCGAAGTCAATCCTACCGTGATCTCCTTTTCTACCTTCTGCCAAATGTCATGATGACACATTTCCTAAGTTGCTGATATACTAATATGGAAGAGGAAGGAAGTCTTCTGTGTCAATGGAGCATTAATATAAGGATGCAAAAAGTGTCTTCAGAACCCAATGTAATAGGACTTTGACGATTAAAAAATTATGTATTTCCATAGACCTTCCAGTAAATTAGATAACTTTAATTCTTCTTTTAGCATTAAAAAACCAACAAAAAATAACAGAACGAACAAGATTCATTAAGAACTCTCTGCTAAAGGCTGCGACCTTTGTATTATTAATTCTAGAAAATGACAATAGTGTATGAGTAAGAAAATCAGTAGCAGCAACATTTGCCTCCAAAATCAGAAATGGAAATAGAGGCATAAGAGTATAATAGATTCATAAGAGTATCTTTGAGTAAGCACTTTGGTTAGCCTACTGTGCTCAATATTTTTCCCAATTTCTGTGGAAAACAGTACTAGCCTTTTCAGTTCCTGATTTTTGTATCTAAAATACAAATAATTTTCCTAAAACAGAGGTTTCCTTCCACCACTTCTGCAGCATAATGGTCAGAAAGGCAGTCTCCTAGGTTGCCACAATAGTCTTGGCCTTGGTCACTTGGCACATGAGCTACTCTCACGGACCTTGATGTACAGATATTGGCTGCAGTTCATGTATGACAGTCACAGGACTTCCTGTTCCTGTAATAATCACACAAATGGATTTTCACAGTGCCTGGTAACTTTCTCAAAGTATAGTGAATCCTGTATATTCCCCTGACAAGTCATTTTTATCTTAAAGTCATGGTAATGAATGAACTGCCAACTTCATGTTTTAACTCAATATTTCTATCTGATCACCTAGCAATAATACCATACCTTCAGTTCCCAGGATCCATGTGTTCTTGAGTTACTGTTTCTAGAAAAGGAAATAATGCAATCATTAGAATTCAGATATTAAAATGGAACTTCTTATCTAATAAGGATGACCTTTATGTTTTCTCTTCAGATCTATATATTTTCTATTTACTGAAATCATACATAAAAATAATTGCTCTGATTTTTAATACAGCTTATCATCCATATATGGATAGAAATAAAACTAGCAATCAGTTGTATCTGTGTGAAAAGGATATATATATAATTTGGTTTTTTATTTATTCTTGCATTCACTAATTTTTAGTTTTGCACATTTATAAAGAAGTTACTAAAAGTTAAAGTGCATCTATAATCAACAGGATTTTGGCTGTACCAAAAAAAAACCCACATTAATTTTATAAGAGGATTCACTTTAATTGCAAGAATACTCACATACATATACATGTATTTCGGTACCCTTGTAATTATTCTATTTCAATTTTTAGACACTGATAATAATTACATCATGCTCCTTTGTCATTTTAAAAAAATGACATATGCTTATGCACTTTAGTGCCAAAACCTTTGGTAATTTATTAACATAATGCAATTCAAAATAACTATAAATAAAAACTAAAATTAGGTAGAAGTTTTGAATGGTATGAAGCAAATAATAACCATCCTTTACGAACATCAAATGACATTGCTAACATGAAAAAGCTGACCTGACATTTTGCTATTTGTGAGACTGGTTATTTTTCAATTTCTCATTGCAATTCATATTTACTGATATAAACAGATGCGTCTTAATTCCAAAAAATGCCAAAGGTAAAAAAAAAAAAAAAAAAGACTTGGAAGCTTCTCAATGTCTTACTGTTATAACAAGTCTAACCTAAGGTCCAATATGTGGAATCCCTTTAGGCCAGCGTACTGCAGTCATGCCATTGGCCCCGCCAGAATTACCTAGGGAGCCTGTTGAAAAAGGCACCTCAAACCTGCAGAATCAGTGTATCTGTGTTTTAAGCAAATACCTGAGGTGACCCTTGTGGACATCAAAGTTTAAGAACCACTGCTCTTCAGTTTTGGAGCAGCAATGTTTATCGCAACTGGTAAAAATCTCTATTTTCTTTTGGTTCATGGATGGTTACTAGGTTCCCAAAGAAAAGAGAGTTAAGATCAGAGAAAGCTAAAAATTTAGAGTAATAATTTCCTTAGTATTTTGCACTAACCTTTTTTCCAGAGTGGGAAAAAGTTTAAAAAATGAGCTTGTAAACAAAATCACACCATACCATAAAAATAAAAACTATATAATCTAGAAGAATCTTTCCTAAAATATATTTCTTGGAATACCAGTGCCTTGTTAATACTGTGCCTCTGAAAACATATTTCACCGTGCATAAAGCAAACTATGAAAGTTCTCTTTTGAAGATAACAGTGATGTTATCTTCATACAAAAGGCTCTGAGAAGTTTTATGGTAAAAAAACTGGTGGAACATTTTCTCAGTTTTTTTTTTTTACTATGAAAATTTATTTCCTAAAGAACACACTGACTTCTTTCAAGACACTAGTATTTATTTCAAGAAATATAGTTTGGGACATGATGTTCTAAAAGCAGCAAATTTGATAGCTGCTTTCGGCATCTGTAAATTACCATAAAATACTTGACTTAATAAACTTGCAGGAGAGTTTGATCATATTCATTAATTATTTGAACCACGTATTTAAAAGAAAAATTGCCCGGCTGGTATGGCTCAGTGGTTGAGCCTGGACCCGTGCATCAAGAGGTCACTGGTTGGATTCCTAGTCAGGGCACATGCCCAGGTTGCAGGCTCAATCCTCAATAGAGGGGCGTACGGGAGGCAGCTGATCAATGACTCTCTTTCATCACTGATATTTCTATCTCTTTCTCTCCCTTTCCCTTCCTCTCTGAAATCAATAAAAACTATATTTAAAAAAAAAAAATACCCTGTCTTATTTAGCTTCCCCCCCCACTAAATTGAAGACTTACCTATTAAAAACTGTTAACAATTCAATAACTGGCATATACAGAGCGTCTAAATATTATATTCTTACTAGATGTCTTGTGCATGAATTCGTGCATGGTGGGTCCGGCCGGCCCGGCCAGGGTGAGGAGCTGCGGGAGGTTGGCCACTGGCCTCACCCCTACCCCCGCCCCCGAGCTGGCGGGGATGAGAGGCTGCAGGAGGTTGGCCAGCCAACCTGGCCCCCAATTGGGCTGGTTGACTGACCGCAGTGCATCATAACAACTGGTCATTCCAGTCATTCCCGTCACTTGGCTTTTATATACAGGCAGTCCTCAGGTTATGTCAGACTTGACGTATGTCACTTCGTGGTTACGTCGCCATCTCCATTTATAAAAATAAAAAGTTCTATCATTTTGATGTATGTACACATGTGCCTTAGTAAAGGTCAGGTGTTATCTTCCTTTTAATTTTTTTTTTACTGTTTCACTTCATTACTGCTGTGTATGTGCTCCATGTAAATGACATAAGTGCTTATGTAGTTAGGTTCTGACTTACGATGAAAATCGAGTTTACATCGTGCCGCAGAAACAGATTTCAGATGTAACCCGAGGACCTAATATATATAGATATCCAAAGTGCATTTGAGAAGTAAACATTTAGCTAATAACATAAACACTAGATTATTAAATGCTATTTTAGATTCTAGAATTTCCTCATTTTAAGGAAAATGACTATTCTGGCTTTGGAAAATAAAGTTTTAGGGATCAACTACAAGGAAAGCAAAAGTAAGGCTAACTGATTGAGAGGATTCAAATTAAATGCACACCAAAGTCAAAGACCCACTGATTACTGAGACATGCAATTAACTGTGAGATAAAACTCAACAGGAAATTGCACCATGAAACCAAAGAAGTATTTTATGGGCAGAGAGCTATTATACAAATCTTTTTATAATTTTTACAAAAGACTCAATGCAATAAACCTCATGGAAAACAAAACTTTTCTAGAACTGGCTACCTGACTTTAAATGCAGGGTGGAGAAATCAGGATTATTTAATCTCAATAGAAAATATGGAGGGTTAAAGGATATATGATAGTTAACCATGAGAAAGATTCAACTTCCCAATGCTGGCTCAGTGGAAAACTTAAAGATTAAGAAGCGAAAATGATAGGGAGTCATTTATGTTAAAGATGGTCTCAGGTGGGAAGTAGTAAGCTCCCTTCCTTCACACCATTTAGGCTAACCACAGGACAGACATGTTCGGATGCGGATGGGTGGAATTCAAGCATTACTTAGTGGCAGAGCCAGATAACCTGTTGGCACAATTTAATTCCAGTATGTAAAAATGGAACTATGTATGCAGTGAATGAGTTTGGGATGACTAAACTTATGTGCTGGTAATTAATCCTCGACTCTCCTCACTTAGATTTTTCATTTATGAAGAGAACATATTAAAATATGTCCTTTAACTCAGATACTTGGTTCAATTCTCATACAGTAAGTCTTGCCTGGGAAGATAAGACTGAAAATTTTCTTATCTAAATTCACTAAAATTACTTATTCAAAAAGAGAATTTTAATATTTCAATGGAGAGATGTCCGAGCATAAAACACTCTATTATGCTCAGTGAATTTAATCTCTCTCTAGTTTTAGTTTAATTAAGGATATTAGAGGCATAATGAGGACGTAATTAAGTGATGCTTTAACAACTGTGTACTAATTATAATGTCTTTTTTTTTAAGGTGCCAAGTTCTTGGCTTAGATATAGCCTTTCTGATATATAGTATTCATGGCAAGAGCTTATAAATATTTTTCTTAAATTTTCAAAATATAAGCAGAGTAGGTTCCTAATTTTTAATTTTCCAAAATGACTATTCTTCCTATCACAGTCTGTTCTGAAAATTGCTTACATGTCATATTTTTGGGGTGGCCAGTACATTTCTGTATTTATAATGGGGAAGTGTGTTCACCCTCCAAAACCAATGACATTTATTTAAACTTATTACTTTAAAAAAATTATCAACAATTTAATTTTTTCGTTGTCACTGTTTCTCTATGATCTTAAAAGATATTTATAAAATTACCAACAAATTTTAGTTTAACTATAAAAATATTTCTAATGATATGTGTTTGGCTCTTGGCTTAAAGTAAATGTAAGTAGTCAATCTTTATGTGTAAACTGAGTAACAATTACCATATTTTATTGAATCTAAGATGCAACTGATTGAAAGAAGCATCTTTAAGTTCCACTATGAAAGGAAAAAAAGGCTGTCAATTACACCATGGTACACAATCAATAATCGAGACATTTCCAATTGCAAAAGTGGAAAACGTGCATCTCAAAATCAATGAAATATGTCACTTAGCCATATTCTAAACACTATCTATTAAACCTTTCATTCTCAACTTTCACATAAATAAGGCATGATTTAGTTAAGCAAAGAAAACTTTATTTCTACTACATGTAACAACATATTGCTCTAAGAAACAACTGCTATATTAATTTTAGCTTTAATGTCAACAATCCCTGCTCCCCAGACAAAAAAATGTTGTGCAGACTATCAAACATATGGAAAAAAAAAAAAGCTGTCAACTGTCCACAGGGAGTGAGTCCAGTCACATTTTCAGTCAGTCAGCTGAGGATTATGTCATTATTTAGTCTTTGTTCTGTAGAAAGAACACAACACAAGTATGAAAATCATCACCTGGAAGGAAACAACTGTTGTATATAGTATTCCTAAAATGTTAGGAATTGTTCCTTTATTTCAGAATAACCAATGTTACCTACCGTATTTGCTGGCGTATAAGACGATTTTTTGGCCCTGAAAAATACCGTATTTGCCGGCGTATAAGAGACTGGGTGTATAAGACGACCCCCTAACATTTCCACTCAAATTACAGAGTTTGTTATATACTCGCCGTATAAGACTACCCCCCACTTGGAGGCATATTTTTCAGGGCCAAAAAATCGTCTTATACGCCGGCAAATACGGTATTTACTTATAGATGCCCCCAAATAAGCAAAACCAAAGTTACCTGGAAGGATGATGCAAGCACATACTGAATTTCTGGAGGGAAAATGCTGTAAATTAATACAAAGTCAGAATGCTATGAAATACCAGAATTTCTCTTTTTCTCAAATAGAGACATATTTTGTATATCAGCCTCATCTCAAGACATCAGTCAACTACTCTCAAAGTTCTATTCTTAGACCAGTTTCTTCTCTTACTTCCTAGATGTGGCTCACTGAAACTTGGGCTTACTCCTTGGAGATGAAAGAAACTAGTCTTGTTGGATCGTGGTGTCAAGTCCTTGTGAATTTCACTAATCTGACCCTCCTCATCTTTGCTCTAAATATGTATAATAGTTCAATAAGGGGGAAATGGCAGATGAATTATTTCATGACAAGTCATGCTGAAAAGTAGGCACCTCCTCAAATGTGGGGAATTGGATGAATGAACATCACTATTACAGTATATACTTGTAAAGTTCTGTATCAGCAGACTTCAAGGAAGTTTTGTATCATTAAACTTTAAGTTACCAATACAAGAGTTCTGGTTCACACTTAAAAAACATTTTTAAAAAATTTATAAGAAATTTTGCTTTCAATAGCTAATATTGTTCTTTCAATATGTCATGAAAAAAAGCCTGAGAAAGATGAAGAAATTTGCTCAGTCATAGTGAGTTAAGTGTCAGCTGGAATTCAAACCCTGTCCTTCTCCAAACTATAGCATAACCATGAGGAAAGGTTCAACCACAAGATTAATTTACATATTTTTCTGATACTAAGAAGTTTTTAAAGACAGAAATTCTTTGAATAAAAAAAATTGTTACCTACATGTTGAAATATTCACAGACATGAATAAATATATTTTCATGCTATTTTAGAAGATAGCAGTCTAAATAGAATTCAGTTCTTAACATTGTGTTTGTAAACACAAATAACTGCTTGTTTTAAAAAAGACTTGCTAATTCTTTTTTCACTGGCAATTTAATATTTCTACATTGTATGGAGTAATGGGAGTGGTTTTGTAATCAAATAAAACATCTGAAAACATTTCTAAATTAGGATTACTCCCAATGGGCCCAATGAACACTTCCTATAGTCAACTGCCTTCTAGAGAAGGAGGACCTAACCACTTAACTTGCTCTACTAGGTGAAGGGGCATCGGCAGGACGGCTTGAGGCAATTCATCCTGATATTGATAATTCTCTTTATCAGAAAGAAAACCTCAAGTGAAAAAATTGCATCTAAAGTGATTGCCAATGGCTACCATTTGACCAGCAATGGACTTGGGAAGTTAATGTGTGTGTGGGAAGAGAAAATGTTCACCCCTTCCCCTGAAACTCAGAATTCATTTATAGAATAAAAATGTGAAATAGTTGAACATTTCTAAATTTACAAGAATATTCCCCCAACCCATGAAGATATAAATTGACTGTTATAGAAAACAAAAATTTCAGCTCAATTTCTGAAGACGAATAAAAGGAATTTATATGACTGTGTGTATCATTATTTATGATAAACAAAAGGGATTTTGGTAAATTGTCAGGATTATTTTTTAATCCATATATTCACAAAATAGTATTTTTCTGAATGTGTAGTTTTAAAGCACAAACTCATATATATAAGTCCAGGAAAACACCAACTTTAGGTTCAAAGTTCTATTATTTAATATTGTGCTGTAGGTATTATATTAGTGAGAAGTGAAAACGTTCTATATAAAGACTGTTATAAATTACTTAATTTCATAAAGTAAGTCATTAAGTTAAAAATCTTTATAAGTACTTCAACTTTAATGTTTATTAAAGCTTATAGTAAAAAAGTTCAACTCTTACCAAAAAGTAATTACTTTTTCAAATTGAAATCTAATTTTATTTTATAGAAGGGCAAAAACATTCTTCTAGTAAACATTGAAACCTATTACGTTTTAAAAAGTTCAAGCTAAAAGTTTTTTTATAAAATTATTCTGAACTGGTTTTATCAGCAAAGTTGTAAGCCATAGTGCTTTTAACTGACAACTCCTAAATCGCTAAAAAGAAACTCCTAATGTTTATATTATACATATTCCTCTTGCTATACTATTAAGACAGTGTGCTTTAAATTCAGATTAGCCGAGACCAGTTTGGCTCAGTGGTAGAGCATCGGTCTGTGGACTGAAAGGTCCCAGGTTCGATTCCGGTCAAGGGCATGTACATTGGTTGCGGGCACATCCCCGGTAGAGGGTGTGCAAGAGGCAGCTGGTCGATGTTTCTCTCTCATTGACGTTTCTAGCTCTCTATCTCTCTCCCTTCCTCTCTGTAAAAATATCAATAAAATATATTTTAAAATTCAGATTAGAAAAGGCTTACCTCAAGAATCAGTAAGTTCTTTGTCGTTTATTAGATTCTTCTCTTGGGGAATCTGCCAGCATAACTTTAAGTCTGACTCCATTCAGGATCTTTCCATGTAAAGTACTAATTGCATCATTAGCACTTATTCTATCTGCATACTTGGCATACCCCACATTTTTTCCTGACACAAGGTAAACTTCGATCAGGTTACCAAAACGACTGAAATAAAGTAAAAAAAAAAAAAAATCAATCAACTGACATTACTAAATATTGCTGCTGAGGTCCAAAAGTTGGGCTAAAATTCTGGACTTCTTTTTCACCTCTTTCCCCATATGGTATCTCCCATTCAATCTAATAACCTCTTTCACGTTCTCTCTGGCAGGAATAACTACCCTCGATCTTAGCTTACTTTCTGGGTTAAATTATTTTTATCCTTTAGGTGTCCACTATACCTCACTTCTTTCAGGGAGTCTTTTAAGTTCACAGCCTGTCCACGCTTTTCATAGCATTAATCTTACCAGGTTGAAATTTCCTATTTAGTTATATGTCTCCTAAATAAGGTTACCTCTAAGACAATAAGTATTTTATCTTGTTTACCTATTATAATGTTGTGTTTATTCAATGTCTCTAGCATTTAGCACAGTGCCTGCCTGGGCCAGAGAACAGGTTTCAGAATTTGAACCACATACCTGATATTTTGTGTAGCTCTTTAATAAGTTTCCTATCTACCTTTTTAATTCACTAACATTGTTGTAAGGCACATGGGAAAAAGAAAAAGTTAAGGAAGGAGTTATATTAAAAACAGAAATAAACAACAGCCTTTCCCCTTTTTATACTAATTATATGTCCTTCCATACAATCAAGTAATTGTTTACTCAATGAAGGTTTTATAAAATCTTTAAGGATGCAGCCGAAACCGGTTTGGCTCAGTGGTAGAGCGTCGGCTTGCGGACTGAAAGGTCCCAGGTTCGATTCCGGTCAGGGGCATGTACATTGGTTGCGGGCACATTCCCGGTAGGGGGTGTGCAGGAGGCAGCTGGTCGATGTTTCTCTCTCGTCGACGTTTCTAGCTCTATCTCTCTTCCTTCCTCTCTGTAAAACATCAATAAAATATATATTTAAAAAAAAAATCTTTAAGGATGCAACAGAGTGTGAACAAAACAGAAGGTACTTAGTAAACACTGTCCATTCAAATTACAATGGAAAGGCTATGTGGAAAGAATTCTAGAGGACAGGTGTATCTTATATGAAGAAACAGATGACCTGTTCATTCTACATATTCTTTTCAAAACAATTCTATGGGTTTTATGCCTTCAAAAAGTAACAGAAAATTAAGTCTCTGTGAGGGGAGCAATGGGGCGGGGGGTGGAGGGGTAGAGATGAGGAACATTTGTAATAATATGAACAATAAAGATTTATTTTTTAAAAAATTAAGTCTGTGTGGAAACATAGGATGTGAATGATAGAGAAGGAAATGATAATATATTTTAAAAGGTGATATCAACAGTTTTTAAAAGCACAGAACAAATCATCTCTATCTGACAGGTATTGGATTTAAGAAGTTTCACGATTGTGAGTGCTTACAGGACTCATTAAACAAATTATATTATAAAATGTAACTTTGTGGAACTGATATCTTACCAGAATATATCCTCCAATACATCTAAAGGTAAAGGATGAGGGTTAAACACGATAAAGAGTCTTTCTTTCACAGGAGTTTCAGGAGGGGCTGTTTTTTTGCATGATGGAAGTACAACATCTGTTTGGATTTGAGGCAACTGAGATCCAGAACTTCCTCCAAATTGCTGCTGAAGAGATAGGTACAAAACGAGAAAAACTACACTTTAGGGATCTTAAGCCAAGAGCTGAAGAGCTGAATATCATGGCACCTATGTGGTCTTTTACTATAGCTCTGCAAATGTTCTTACATAGGTAATAAACCAAGGCCACATGTATTTTATACCCTATGGATGTATCGTGAAGGTTAAATTTTTACCCACTTACCAGAAACTGCTGCTGACTTGAGTTATTCCACACCATTGATGCAAGCTGTGCAGCTACCATTTGTGTTGCCATTTTTCTAAGGAGACTGAAGATAACAATGATAATTTACAAAAAACTAGAAATACTCATTCTCATAACAGTAGGTTGTTTTGTATGGCCTCCTCACCTGAGATATTAATTATTTTCTATTTTTATTCTTCAAGTCATAATCATATATACAAAGCTTGGCTTTTGACACTCCTGGAATGGTACTTACTCTGTGGCATTACTCCCATCATCAATGAAGGAAACACCTATCCGATTTCCAGGAGGGTACTGAAACCCATGTAACTTGCATTTTGCATAAATGGCTGATGCTACATTGAAATACTGAACCACTCCATGACCTAAAACAAAGATAGATAATATAGAGGAGTTGAAAAGATTGAAAGCTTTTGTGGTACTGCCACAAAAAATGAAACAATGTAGAAATACCTCAATATCATACAGACAGTAAACACAGAATCAAATGTGACAGAAAATAAAGTTCTCTTACACACCTGTATAACAGTTATGTTCCTACAAAGCAATGTATAAGCCAGATTTTGGTAAAAATATGAACATGATATTTTAAGGATAATACTTCCCTTTAAATGCCTTCCTTTAAAAGTCAAAAGGCTTTAAAAATACAAGAAGGATTAAGCTAACACTAGATAATAAGGTTAATCAACTAATTAAATAAAAGTTCAAATGGCTGATATTATAGCCTTGCTTCTATTAAGAGTGGGAAGTAGAAAGTAGGTACCTGAAGTGAAGGATAGAAGTTTCATTTCAAGGTATAAAGTTTAAGAAAAATAGATATAGGGATGAGGAGGGTATTTAAGGGTTTATAAGTTTGCCTAGCATTAATCAAGAGTACAAACAGAGTTCGGAAGCTCAGAGGGAAGCGGGGAAGGTGGTGTGGGAAGAAGAAAAAAACAAGAGTCCTATCCTGAGGTGTTTTTGTTGTACTACTGGAAACAGAAAATGCTCTATTTCATGGGAGTTAAAATATTTTTTTAAAAAAGTAAATGAGTCAGTATAAAAAAGACAAATTCCCAGGGGTTTACTTATCAAGGAATCACTGTATTTAAAGTTTAAAGCAGATAAAAAGAAAAACTGTTACACAAGCAGTATCTAACATATGAAGCATCACGAAGAAATGCCATTTTAACAAAATACACATTTTAAAAAATATAAACATTATTTTACCATAGTTTGAATAAGGATCTCGCTGAACTTCACAATATTCCAATCCTGGTATTATATCAAAAATGCTGAAAAGCTGCTCTTCAGTGAAAGGAACTCTTGATACAACTGACAGGCGTTTGGAGATAGTTTCTTGGCCTCTGTTGTCATTCTTGTCAAAATTTGAAAAGTCAGGTTGTTGCTCTTTAATTATACAGAAAAAAAGTAAGTCTTTAAATTTCTATACATTCAAGAATTCATTTAACACTTTAAATGCTAGAAAATAAAATGAACTTTCATTGAGTCCATTCCACTGAACAAAGGCACTCTATGTTGTAGAATGCTCTTGGTCATCAGTACCTACAAAAGGGACCAATGACAAGAAAACTGACAACTTCTGCCCACTGCCTAGCATTCAACACAGAAACATAAGCAGAAATGTGTAGTCTAATTTCATAGGAATATGTTTAGCATGCGAAACTGCAAAATATGACGTGATTCTTCTAAAAGGACATTTGTGTCAAATGACATTCACAGTCTTTACTTTCACCACTTTTCCTAACTTACTACTTTTGTTATTCCTCTCCTTTCTCTGGCTTTAATTCTAAAGCAACAGTGCCTTAGGGATACAATTTTAGGATTCAATACTGAGGAAATATCTGTACATGTCTTTCATGCTTTTTAGGCCAGCTGCGTAGGGGTAGGAACTCACCCAAAAAAGGTGGCAGTGACAATTTAATATTGAGAAAATGCATAACTAACCATAGAAAACTATAATTGAAAGTTAAACTAAGTGTTAAATATTAAGGACATGAGAAGACTGCTAATAAAATAATGCTTTTAAAAAGTCAATCAAGATTGTATGTACCACTTCCACTTACCAAATGGAAATATATTTATTCTAGGTTCATGTCCCAAAGTCTCCTGCCTTGTATTACTATAATAATCTTGTTCTGAGGATTCAGATGTTTTATTTTTGGGTTCAGCCAAGATTGCCCTAAAACCTGAAAAGAGAATCCATGAATTTTAAGCTTCATAGCAAATTTAACATACCCGTAAATATACTTGATTGCTAGTGATTGACTTAACTTTATAAATACAGGGTGTCCCAAAAAATGTATACACACTTTGAATAATTATTCATTCTAATGGGTTAAATCTGAAAAGAAGTGAGCTATCAAAAAATGTATGTGCATACATTTCTGGGGGATACCCTGTATAATTGTATAAAACAAAATATATATAATTGCCATCTCCACCAGACCCTACTTCTTTGCTTTTTGGAATATAAAAAAGATCAAATAAAAAACAGCAAGAATTCCAAATTATGGGTCAATGGAAGAGATGAAAGATCAGCAATTCTATGTGATTCGTTCTAACCTCCCCTAACTACAGATGACATCATCACTCATTGTCCCAGGCTCCTCAACTTCAGCTCCTATGGGGCTTCTTCACACTCAACCTGCCGTCAAGATTATTCCTTTGAAACAATCACTCAGATGGTGTTATGTTCCACTCTAATTTCTCTGCCTCCGTTTTTAATTTAGATTCTCTTCAATTAATTACAACAACCCTTCAACTGATTTCTTTGCCTATGAATCCAGGATTTTAAATAAGGATGCGAAAGAATGAGCTTCAAAAGGTGGGAAGGTTCCTTCATGATCCTTCTGAAACTTTAAACAAAATGCTTATGCATATGAACATGTTTCAAAGAAGAAAGTTCATAGTTTCCATTGTATTATTCAATGCTCCACAAAGGATAAAAGTAGCCGGTTTGAATTCTTTCTCTGGAAATTCATCCTTGATACTGTGGTTAGATGAACTGTACTGAAATAGTTTTGCTTATTTTCTCCTTTTAAAAACAATCTACAAGGCAATACAAATGTGGACCAAGCTTCAACTCTTTCTAACCTCCCACACATGGTTCCAGTGTATCTAGTTATCTCTTCTCATAATTTCTCAACAGAAATGTTATGCCTTACTCAGGATTATGCAAAAACATGTTTATGCCTAGCTCTGAGCCTTTGCTAATACTGCGCTCACCTTCTGTCCTGCCTACTCTCCACCAGAGAAAATCCTGCTTCCAATGATTCCCATGTTCATTCAGTGTACTTGTTTTTCACCTCTGGTAGACTATTTCCAGTATCTTTTTTTTAAAAAATATATTTTATTGATATTTTACAGAGAGGAAGGGAGAGAGATAGAGAGCTAGAAACATCAATGAGAGAGAAACATCAACCAGCTGCCTCCTGCACACCCCCCACCGGGGATGTGCCCGCAACCAATGTACATGCCCCTGACCGGAATCGAACCCAGGATCTTTCAGTCCATAGACCGACGCTCTACCGCTGAGCCAAACCTCTACCTCTACCGCTGAGCCAAACCTCTACCGCTGAGCCAAACCGGCTTCGGCTATTTCCAGTATCTTTAAGGTTTTGTTACTATACTAGATACTTGGAGTGACAGAAATAGACAAATAAAACGTACACTTTGCTTTCAAAAAGCCTTTTAAAAATTCTATTACTCTCTATTTTTTGCCTTTTAATCTTGGCTACTCAATCTACACTTATAAAAGAAAATGACGCAAATTAAACATCACTCCGCTACACCCACCAACCAATCAGGAGAACGTATGCAAATTAGAAGGAAAAATATGGCAGCCAGCCAGCTGCTCCAGGTGCAGAGTGGCTGGGTGGGGCAGGACGCCTGCTATGAGAGGGAGGCGGGGGGGGGGGGGCCAAAAGGATATATAGGAGTGGCACTCTGGTCACAGCTAAGATGAAGACTGCAGACTCCGGAGTTTGCAGCGAAGAAGAAAGCAGCAGTCTGCAGCAAAGAAGATGGCAGACTCCGGCCTGAGCTTACAGCAAAGATGGCAGACACCAGCCAGAGTCTGCAGCAAAGATGAAGAAGGCAGGCTCTGGGCGGAGTCTGCAGCAAAGGCAGTAGACTCTGGCTGGAGTAAAGGCCTGGGTCCCAGATGCCGGAGAAAACGGATGCTGGAAGCCAAGGGAAAGGAGGCCTACTACATAAATCTCTTCGTGCAACAGGCCTCTAAGTATAGCTACAAATTCCTTAAATAGCAAGACTATTTTATATTTCATTTGTAAGCCTCTTTTTAACCTATTGGCGAGTATACCATAGGTATTCAATTAATGCTGACTGAGAAATTTAGATGGGTCTGAGAACAAATTTTGGTGTGTATCTTAGAGTTATCTAATTAACAGTAATTATTTGCAGTATGTATAAATTTTAATAATATCCTGAAACACACTAATTTAATTATTGCATATCACATTTTATCACAATAAGGAGAATTCTCCTTGGCTTCCTTTTTTTTAAATTAATCATCACCTGAGGATTTTTTTCTATTGTTCTCAGACAGAGCAGATGGGAGGGTGGTAAGGAGGGAGGAAGCAGAGAGAAACATCAATGTTAGAGAGATTCATTGGTTGCCTCCCACAAGTGCCAGGACCTTGGTGGGGAATGAACCTTGTACTCTTGATCTGAAATCTAATCTGTGACCTTTCAGTGCTCTCGCTGACGCTCTAACTACTGAGCAACACCAGCCAGGGCTCTCCTTGGCTTTTTTAATTTTTTATTTAAAAAAAAAATATTTTATTGATATTTTACAGAGAGGAAGGGAGGGAGATAGAGAGCTAGAAACATCAATGAGAGAGAAACATCGACCAGCTGCCTCTTGCACACACCCCCACCGGGGATATGCCCACAATCAATGTACATGCCCTTGACCGGAATCGAACCTGAGACTTTTCAGTCCGCAGACTGACGCTCTACCACTGAGCCAAACCGGTTTCGGCGCTTTTCTTATTTTTATTGATTTTAGAGAGGAAGGGAGAGGGAGAGTTAGAAACATCAATGATGGGAGAGAATCATTGATTGGCTGCCTCCTGCATGCCCCCCCCCCCCCTTGGGGCTCAAGCCTGCAACCTGTGCATGTGCCCCTGACTAAACCTGGGACCCTTTAGTCCACAGGCTGACGCTCTATCCACTGAGCCAAACCGGCTAGGGCTCCTTGGCTTCTTTATAATTCTTATTCTCCATCATGATATCAGCAACAGCATATCTAACCAATGTCACTTTAGATTGAAATTAACCCAATGTATATTTACTCACCTATATTAGCAAACCTTATAAATGCTATCCTTAACCTAGGTTTGTTAGTATACTAACTTCTATTTTGGGTTTAGGTCAAATATGAATAAACTAGAGGCTCGGTGCACAAAATTCATGCACGGGGGGTGGGGGGATTTGTCCCTCAGCCCAACTTGCACCTTCTCCAATCTGGGATCCCTCGAGTGGGATCGGGCCTAAACGGGCATCCCTCTCACAATACAGGACTGCTACTCCCAACTGCTCACCTGCCTGCCTTCCTGATTGCCCCTAACCACTTCTGCCTGCCAGCCTGATCAACTCCTAACCACTCCCATGCCAACCTGATTGATGTCTAACTGCTCCCCTGCCAGCCCAATTGCCCCCAACTTCCCTCCTCTGCTGGCCTGGTCACCACTAACTGCCCTCCCCTGCAGGCTTGATCACCTTCAACTGCCCTCCCTTGCAGGCCTGGTGCCTCCCAACTGCCCTCCCCTACTTGCATGATCAGCCACAACTGCCCTTCCCTGCTGGCCATCCTGTGTCCACATAGGGGCAGGATCTTTGGCCACATGAGGGCAGCCATATTATGTGTTGGAGTGATGGTCCATCTGCACATTACTCTTTTATTAGATACGATAGAGGCCTGGTGCTTGGGTGGGGGCCAGCTGATTTGTCCTGAAGGGTGTCCCGGATCAGGGTGGAGGTTCCCTTGGACATGAGGTGGCTTGAGCAAGGAGCCTGTGGTGGTTTGCAGGCCAGCCACACCCCAGTGACCCAGCAGAGGCCCTGGTATCTAGGATATATTTACCTTCTACAATTGAAACTTTGTAGCCTGGAGTGGAGCCAAGCCTCCTGCTTGCCCTGTGGCGGCAGCCATTTCTGTTTGGATTTGTTTACTTTCTATAAATGAAACTTTGTAGCCTTGAGTGGAGGCTTAGCCCGGCAAGGGCAGGCGGAAAACTTGGCTTCCTCCATTGCAGGGAAAACGCCTCCCTCCTGCTCTCTGTGGCTATAGCTATCTTGGTTGGGTTTATTTGTATACTTGCTCTGATTGGCTTGTGGGCGTGGCTTGTGGAGTGATGGTTAATTTGCATATTACTCTTTTACTAGGTAGGATATTAAAGAAAACTTATTGATTTTTTTAAAAATAAATATACCGTATTTGCCGGCGTATAAGACGATTTTTTGGCCCTGAAAAATATGCCTCCAAGTGGGGGGTAGTCTTATACGGCGAGTATATACCAAACTCTATATTTTTAGTGGAAATGTTAGGGGGTCGTCTTATACGCCCAGTCTCTTATACGCCGGCAAATACGGTATTTTTCAGGGCCAAAAAATCGTCTTATACGCCAGCAAATACGGTAAATATTTTTTTAAAAAACACCTGAAAGGGTAGATTAATTTCTTAAATACTTAATATTGTAAAATAAATGCACTTAAAAAAAAAAAACCCAAACCTATAGAAATAATCAAAACAGCAACAACATTTCCACTTATTAAGTTAATATAGTTACTATTTCTTTTCAAGGTGGGGCCTCAATAAAAGCTTAATCATAGCCCAAAATAATTTTCATCTGAAGGCTATATATATATTTAAACTCCCACTGCTAAGATTAAATTAGTAGATATGATTATTAACACAAACCAGAATCAAATTCAGTTATTGAGAATAATTATAACTTTAAAAAAGTTTTTAACAATGTTAAATACATACTTACTTCTATCACAGTTTTCTATTGCTTGGGCAGCTTGTGATGGTTTTAAGTATCGAACATAGCCCAAACCTTTACTTTCTCCAGTGGTTTTATTCTTAATAATACTGCAATACTCAATATCTCCATACACCTATGAAAGTTAAAAAAAAAATCTTAGAAGTGTCAAAATTAATAATTGAGCAGGGATTATTTCAGAACTTAAAATTTATTTGTACCTCTTATTTACCAAATAATCCCATATAATAAAAGGTAATATGCAAATTGTCCCCTCAGGAGTTCAACCAACTGGGAGTTCAACTGCTCGCTGTGACTTGTATTGACCACCAGGGGCAGCTCGGAATGAAGGAAGGCCCAGATCGGTCCTGATCACCGGCCAGGCTTAGGAACTCTACCTGTGCATGAATTTCATTCACCAGGCCTCTAGTAACCAAAATAATGAAAATGTTTATTTAATTAGCATTTGCTTTATATATACTATCTTATTGTCACAACATTCCTTTAAGGGTATATATAGGATGTCCCCTAAATGTATACACACACTTTGAATAATTATAAAAGCAGTAACTATTAAAATACACTTCATTTTCAATCTGAGCCATCACCTGTTAAAATGTGTATATATTTTTGGGGTCACTCTGTATATGTATTATACTGCTTATTTCACAGAAAAGAAAGCTGGGCCATAGAGAGATCAAATAACTTGCCCAAGTTATAAAGGAAGAGCCAGAATTTGAACATGATCTGAGAGCTGCAAAGTCTAGCTCATTAGTGGTTAAGAGCAGAGGCTCTGGAATTGGACCTTCTGGTTCGAATCTTGGCTCAGCAACTTCTTAACTAAATGGTTTAGTTGTCTTCTCTGTAGCTGTCTCCATATCTGTTAAATGGTGCTAACAGCTGTACCTCACAGAGTTCATTTAAATGTTGTATGAAGTAATACACCAAGATGCTTAGATGTATTTTCCAGTTTTTATATATTCTATTATATATATATATGTAATTGATTTTTTTACAGAGAGGAAGGGAGAGGGTTAGAGTTAGAAACATCAATGAGAGAGAAACATCGATCAGATGCCTCCTGCACACCCCCTACCGGGGATGTGCCTGAAACCAAAGTACAGGACCAGAACCAAACCTGGGACCCTTCCATTGAGCCAAACCGGTTATGTCTCTATAATTTTTAAAGTTACTTTATTCTAGGTTTAATACTTAAAAAACAGATTGAAAAAGATAACTTAAAAATAGTTATTTAATTCCCCCCACCAGTCTAGTGATCTAACTCATACCACACTTTAGATTTAGTAATTGTGCAAACAATTTAGGATTATGAGTTATCAAATGCTAGCTGATTAGAAAACATAAGTACCTTAAATTTTTCCCGTAGATCTTCTTCTGTGTAGGACTTTGGTATCATAACAAAGATTCGTGTAAGTTCCTCATCTTCTACATCTCGGTGATTTCCAGATGATCTGGACTGAGCAATTAAAACCTAAGAGACAAGCAAATTCCACAAAGTAATGTGAAAAAAGTCAGTTGTTTTCCTATTCTTTTTTTAAAAAAATACATTTTTTTTAATTGATTTTAGAGAGCAAGGGAGAGGGAAACATCCATGATGAGAATTATTGATTGGGTGCCTCCTGTATGCCCCTACTGAAAAAATTTTAAACAATCTTTATTACAATGACTTTTTAAAAAAATCTTCACCCAAGGATATGTTTGATTTTAGAGAGAAAGGGAGAAACATTTACTGGTTTTTCCCTAGACTGGGGATCGAATCGGAAACCTTTTTGGTGTATGGGACAATGCTCTAACCAACTGAGGCTCCTGGCTGGGCTACAGTGTCTTTCTATAGGAGCTCTTACCAACCTCTGCACTATTTTTTCCAAATGTATTTTTACATTTGGATTCTGGTTTACCAAAAACAATAGTGAATGCACGAAAAAAGAATGTGCACTCTGCAGTTGTTAGGTAGTGTTCACTAAATGTCAATTTATAGTTAAGTGTTATTAAAATGTTACATATCTACTGATTTTGTCTACTAGCGTTATCAGATACTGAGAGAAATCTATAAAAATCTTATTGTGAGTTTGTCTCCTTAGTTTTATCAATAATGCATAATGTATTTTGAAGCTCTATTATTGGCTACATAACAATATGGATTGTTATGCATTTTGACTGATATTTTTTATACGTCAATACTCCTCTCCTGTTGAAGACCATTTTGTCTGATACCACAACAGCTGTTTCTATTTTTTTACTTTCAACCTCTTTGTATGTTTTTATACCCAAAGTGTCTCTTGTAAATGGCATCTAGTTCATTCTTTTTTAAAAATCCCGACAATCTACTTTATTTTTTAGATTTTTTTTCTTGATATTTAGAGCAATAAAAACACTGATTGACTGCCTTCTGCACACCCTCTACTGAGAATCCAGCCCACAACCCAGGCATGTGCCCTGATGGGAAATAGAACTGGCAACCCTCTCATGGTAAGACCTAGTACACGGGAAGACGCCCCATCAATTGTTGAGCCACACCAGCCAAGGTGACAATCTCTGCCTTTTCATTGGAATGTTTAGTATATTTGTTTGATGTAATATTTGACATAGGTGGGTTTAATTCTAGATGGTCATATTTTAAATTTTTTTCTATCATCAATAGGTTGTTTTTTTTTTAAAAAAAAGATAGCTCTAGCCAAAACCGGTTTGGCTCAGTGATAGAGCGTCGGTCTGCGGACTGAAAGGTCCCGGGTTCGATTCCGGTCAAGGGCATGTACCTTGGTTGCGGGCACATCCCCGGTGGGGGGTGTGCAAGAGGCAGCTGGTTGATGTTTCTCTCTTATCAACGTTTCTAACTCTCTCCCTTCCTCTCTGTAAAATATCAATAAAATATATTAAAACAAAAAAAAAAGATAGCTCTAGCTGTGTGGCTCAATTAGCTGGAGTATCATCTGGTACACCAAAAGGTTGTGGGTTGGATTCCTGGTCAGGGCACATACCTACTAGGTGTTTTAATCCTCAGGTGAGAACAAACCAACCAACCAACCAACCAACCAACCATACTCTGGATCATCTCAATGACAATGCAAATGATATACTGAATAAGAAAATATACAGAATGATTTAAGGCTCTATTTTTGTACTATTGATAATTTAGTTTTATATTGCTTTAATTTGTAGAATTATCTTGTTTTTTTATTAGGGGCGGGGAACGTGCAGCCCACAGGACATATGAGGCCTGTGAAATCATTTGGCCTGGCTCTGCCAAGGCATTAGGGGTGAGTTAATTAAATGTTACCAAATATAGCAGGCTAATTTTTACGTTGATAATTTTGTATGGCCCAAAAATGATGTTATAAATATCTAAATGGACCTTGGGAGAAAAAAGCTCCCTATCCATTTTATATCATTACAGAGTAATGTTAAAAATCTCTAAATAGGATTGTGGATTTCTACCCCTGTTTCCCCCAAAATAAGACAGTGTCTTATATTAATTTTTGCTCCCAAAGATGCGCTAGGTCTTATTTTCAGGGGATATATTATGTTTCCATGAAGTAGGTCTTATTTTTGGAGGATGTGTTATTTTCGGGGAAACACGGTATATAGAGCTATAAGCACAAAAATTGTAATGGCTAGTTTTATTTTTATAACTTGAGGAAAAGTAATAAAATTAATATAAATTGCCACACAAAGGCTTTTTGAGAGTTTTTTCTTCTTTTAAAGGGGGGAATCTATGTAATTTAAGAATGACAAAATCTAGACTCATAGTATTATAGAGTAAAAGGCAGCAACTAAGAAACCCAGAGCTTATAAAGCCATGAGATTTTAGGAATATTGAAAAAGAAGGTTGTGCATGGCCCATGGACACAGACACTGGGTCGGTAAGGGCCTGGGGTAGGGGAGGAGGGCCAGCTGGAGGGGGTCGAAGGAGACATATGTAATACTTTCAACAATAAAGAACTATTTCTAAAAAGATTGTTTGCTTGGAAAACAGCTGTCACAGAGGTGTGGAACTTGCTTACCAGACACAGCCAGACACATATCCCCAGGTAGAGTCTACTTCCAGTTTCAGTGAATCTTCACTGTATGCCCACTGTATTATGAGATATTAATACCGACTAATGCAGAAATGGCCCACTATAAAGTTAGTCTAGTGGACAATAATGGGAGGATATTAGGGAGGGAAAAGGAGTCTCAGGTAACAAGATTTGAGACGGAAGATGCCATCAGATCACAAATTTCTGAATATTAGCAGCCTGGAATGTCTCATCTATCTGATAAAGGAGACAGTATAGGAGTAGACAACAAGTATAATTAATCTCCTAATGGATGATTTCTCCTGAGATTTTATGTTCACAGACTATGGGCTCTAAGAGATATTCTTGCAAAGCTAAAATTCAATTATTTTTCTCTTGTATTTTCTAAGTTTCCTATTTTCCTTTAGATAATGTAGCTGGTTGGTAACAAAATGACTTTTACTTAGACAATCAACTGGCTATAGGCCTGGTGCAGTAATTTTGTAGTTTTTCTTGTAGATAGATCCTTTGGGATTTTGCAAAAGCAAAGTACGTGAAAAAAATTAAAATTAAAGCTGAGTAAATCTAACTGTGAATACTGGGGGGGGGGGGGGGGGGGGGGGAATTACATCCCATGGAAGATAGCTCAGGCTGCAGCTGCTGAGAATGAAGTCCAGACTAGCTAGCACTGTAGTAAAACAACCCTCTGGCTGAAAATTAGTGAACAAAAATGTGAAGAACAGAATTTAAACTTTCATGATCTATGGGAATAATTTAATTTCTCCGTGGCTAAAAGGTGCATTTCAGTGTTGGGAATTTTACTTCTCTTACAGAAATGTAATGACGGAAAGGAGATCTATGCGTTTCAAATTTGGAGCATGTTTTCCATTATAATCTCTGTGGCTATGTTACTCAGAAGTATAAAAACCCTCTTCCCTAAGATCATAATTGGAAGGAGATGAAAATGATCAATCTAATGCAGGAGTCAGCAAACTACAGCCTTCTGTTTTTCTACAACCTAGAGCCTTAGCATTGTTTTTGTACTTTTAAAGAACTGCTGAAAATAAAGAGTATTTGACAGACTGCATGTGGCTCACGAGGCCTAACTATTGACTATCTGACCCTTTAGAAAACAAGTTTGCACACCCCCGATCTGGAATACGCTGTGGCCTGACAATCAGTTGTGTGGATGATCTGCTGTCACCCATGGGAAAGGGCTGGAGAGGTGGGGAGTGTCCGCTATTGTGGGTGCAGTCCCGGGCCCCTCCTCTTTTGCATATGCAGGTAACGGAAAGACCTCCAGAAGTGGAAGTACCTGTCTCTCACTTATACAAGCCCATATTTGTAATATTCTTCTCATTTTCTGTAGTAAATGAAAAAAAAAACCAACTTTGAGAAAGCAGAATTCTGCGGAAAGCTAACTAGTTCTGCAGGACGGGTGAAGGGTACCCTTGAGCAAATGCTAGATTCTCAGTTCACGGTAAGTAAGGAATGACATCTTGGCAACAACAAGGATATAGGAGGGCTTACCCTGTACGGGGCGGGCACTATGCTAACAGCATAGCTTGTCACATAACCCTTCCCGCCATGTGCCATTTATCCTCATCTTACAGACAAGTGAAGAAACGTAATAGAAATGCCACCAGGGCGAACTAAGTACACCAAGAAGCACTCAACACAAACCGCACCACCATCGATCACAACCACTCGGCTCTTCGGAACGCAGTCTGCTTTGGGGTGCTTTCAAACAAAAGCGGCAGCCACAGAACACGTGCTATGAACACCGTCACAAACGGGGCTTATTTAAAAAAACGGTTTTGAGAGTCACAAAAGGGATTAAGACATGTAACCTTAGCCATTGTAATCACCTGCACTTAAAAATAGTATACACATTTGCCAGGTGGCGGGAAAGAAAATGCCCAACACCCAGAGGGCCACAGTTTAAGGCACTTTTATCAAAGTTGTCAAACCCCACACCTAACTGTGGAAAAAGCAGAGTCACCTGTGTTTATAATGGTACAGTGGGGTGTGTGTGTGTGTGTGGGGGGGGTATTCTGGGTGTGTGTTTGTGTGTGTGTGTGTGTGTGTGTGCCAAAGAAGTCCTCAAAGTAGGCCAGGGCCAGAGCTGGGCCAGGAATCCCGAGTTCCAGATTAGGGACCTGGGGGGGGGGGGGGGGGGCGTGGCGTGGCCGGAGCCGCCACAGACTGTTATTCTTTCCGCCCCTCCCTCCCACCCCCCGACTCCCTGCACCCCGAGGCAGACTCGCGAGCTGTCCTGAAAAACCCCCTTCCCAAGTTCATCCTCCCCGCTCCTCGGCCCCGGAATGCCAGGGGCCGCCTAGTCGCCCCGGGAGCAGACTATCATGCCCGACCCCGACACAACTGCGGGGGGGACGTGGGGAAGGGAGGCCCGAGACCCCCACCCCACCCCCGAACACCCGCCCCGGGCACCCGCACCTTGATAGGCTTGGTGTCGTAGGGCCCGAGGCACCGGCCGTGCATCTCCTCCATGGCCTTGCAGGCCTGCGAGCTGCGCGCGAACTTGATGAAGGCGATGCCCTTGGACTCCTTGGTGTGCTTGTCCCGCACCACCCAGATGTCCTGGATGTCGCCGAAGGGGGCGAAGCGCTCCCGCAGCACCGACTCGGGCGTGAACTTGCTGATCACCAGGAAGATGCGGCTGTTGGGCGGCTCGTCCAGGCTGTCCACACCCGGGCGGAAGCCCCCGCCGCTCGCACAGCTGCCGGCCTCGTCCATGGGGTCCCAGGTGGGACGCGGGAGCCGGGCCCCGCCGCCTTCAGCTCGCCAGGCTTCCGCCCGGCCCGCCGCCGCCGCCGCACACCCGGCCGTTGCGGATCCGGCGCTCCGCTTCCGGAAGACGTCAGAGCCCGGGCGCCGTCCCGCCGAGCGGCCGCCGGCTTCTGGCGAGCGGCCGGCAGCGCCCCCTGGCGACCCGGAGGAGCCTGGCCCAGTCCTGCTCTTGAATCCAGCGGAGCCCAAGTCCACACATCATCAGATGTGCCACCCTGTACCCTGTGGCCAGAACAGCCTGGTTGGTGCACAGGCTTTTCCAACTCTGGCTTTACACCAGCTTCAGAGGATTCTTTCCCCAAACTTTCCATGTTGGTCATAAGCTCCAAAGAGAACCATAGGATTAAAATGGAAAAGCCTTAATGTTGAAAGGAACCTTTGAGCTCATCCAAGTCCAGCCTCATTTATTGAGAAAATTGGGATGAAGAAAACGAGGCTCCGGGAATAGCCCATGGTAACAGAGATACAGGTAACAGAGCCCACACCGGAACCGATGCTTCTGCCAGTCTGCTCAACTCCCACACGCACCCCTGGGCGTTTGAGAGCGGAATGGTGTTCACTACTCAACTGTGAAAGTAGGAGAAATGGTAAAGTGTAGGCAACGCACATAATAACTTCTAAGGCTTCGTTTTAATGGGCCTTGAGGAGAGGTTTTCAGAAAACTAGAAAAATCCAAGAAATAAGGCCTGGATATAGCATTGGCATTGGGATGAAGTGAAAGGAATAAACCAGAAAGTGGTCCTGGATCTGAGCTCTTTGATTGTTTGTTCCCTGACTGCTAAGATCTGGGTTGCTATGAACTTAGAGAAATATTGTGTGCCAACTCTGTTCCAGGCTCTGGTCCGGGACCTAGACATACAATCTTGAATAGCAAGGACATGATTCCTGCCCTCAGAGAACTTTTATTCTATTATGGAAATCTTACATAAAAATATATAATGCAAAGTAATGTCAGATTGTGTTCAACAGTTTTGCCTGAACTGTGTGAGCTTGGACAAGTTACCTCATATTTCCAACTTCAGTTTCCTCAATTGTAAAGTAGAAATAATATTACCTATTAAATGGGGTAGTTGTCAAGCTGAATTAATTAATTCATCTTCATCTAAAACAAATGTTTTTGATTGTCTGCAAATGTTTTTGATGGGTTAGGCACTGAGCTTTACTGAAGTGATATAGTATTAAAATAGTTACTCTGCTTCCCTCATGCAGTTAATAGTTTAAGCTTATATAGTTAGGATTACATGAGAAAATATATGTGAAACTAATAGTTTAGAGATCAAATGAGATAATATATGTACAATGGCACAATGGAGATTTATTTTCTTGCTCTCTTTGACTATGGTGTCCGCTCCCCAACTCTGGATATTGTATAATTGTGTGATGACAACTGACAGTCAGACATTCTGGGTTCTCAACCTGAATTTAGCACAAGATTCTGACAGTTTCTTCTTGCATTTCATTCCACATTTTTAAAAGAAGGGCTCCATTTACCCTGCACCTTAGCAGTCAAGAAGGTATATTTTAAAATTTATTTATTCTTTATTGATTAAAGTATTACATAAGTCTCCTCCCCCTCCCCAAGTCAAGGAGGTATTTTATCTTAACTTTCCAATTCTTTATATCTTATCTAGACCAATCAAAATTAATGAAAACAATGTGGTAATGTAACAACTTTATTGATGTGAGGAAGTGTGAAGATTCTAGCAATACTATTTGCACACCAGTGCCATCTGGTGGAAAATATACAATTTTCTTCAACCACTTACTGGGCAAGTTCTGCTCTGTAAAATATTTGTTGGCTGATATTCAGAGAAATTACTTTTTTTTCTTAAAGAAATGATTAAAGATTGCATAAAGCAAAATCAGGAACAGATATATTTGGAAATGCTAAGAAAGCAAATTTCTTGGCCACTCAATCATGTGAATTACCCCATATTCAACAAAAATAAGAAATGTATCTATAAATTACTAAAATACAATAGATATTTTCTTCATTGGCATCAATTTATTTTAAATACAGTTCTATTGGATCAATCCATATGTCATGCAATTCATCCATTTAAAGTGTTCAATTAAATAGTTTTTAATATGTTCACAACCATTACCACAACCAATTTTAGGACATTTCCATCACTCAATAGTGACAGTTGTTATATTTCAAATAATATGAAATCATATTTGAACATGATTTACATGTAATTACAACAGCTGAAATTCTGAGGTTTGAAAGAATGATTATTAATTGGTCTTACATAGAGAAAAATGTGCTGGGTATTTGCAGGTTAAATTGTTTCAAGTCTTTAAAACATATAGTATATAAGTCACAATTATTAGAATAATAAACACATGTTTATTTCACACGAAATTCAGATTTCCCTTGAGAAAATTTTCTTGCAAGACTTTATTGATTTTAAAAAAAGAGGTAATATTGAAATGAGAGGTAACTTATTTTGAAATTCAAGGAGAAAATAGTAAATTTTTGTCATTGTTTTTCAGATTTTCTTGAATTATGATGTAATTGCAATGAAGCTCACTGGTTATCAATATTCGTCTTCATATATTTAATTAAGTAAAACTGTTTTTGCTTTATTTGCCAATATTTAGTAGATTTTGCCATTGATATTTATTGGTGATGAATTAGAAACTTTCATATAGATAAGTCCAAAGTTTTCATTTTCCATCTGTAAGGCTAAAGCCTACTCGTAACATATGCAAGCACCTACCCTGGCCTGTGGTGAGCACCCAGAAAAATGGTAGTTACCTAAGTCACTCTAAAAAGGGAATTGTTAACATTGAAATTCCAGGATTAGAGATTTAATATTGCTCTTCCTTTACCTTTCACTATCTCTCTCTACTTTTCATCAACTTGTAACATTAAACAAGTATGCCTCGTTTTCCTTATCTGTAAAAATACAGGAATATTAATATTTATCTTTCAGGGCTGGTGTGAGGATTAAATGAATTAGTAATTCAGGGTGGGACAAGAGTAGGTTTACAGTTTTGAGTGTGTGAAGCACAGAGTTCATTCTTGTATTATTATTTATTAATCATTGTATTATTTTCCATACGAACAACCGTAAACCTACTTTTGCCCTATCCTGTATATAAAGAGCTTACCAGGGGTGGGCAAACTTTTTGACTCAAGGGCCACAATGGGTTCTTAAACTGGACCTGAGGGCCGGAACAAAAGCAACCTGACCGTGCTGGCACTCTCATCTTGGGCTGCTGGTGAAGGAGTGGAGGGGAGAGCAAGAGAACCCTCCGCTCTTTCGGCTCGGGCCGGATAGAACAGCCGAACAGCCATAGTTTGCTCACAGCTGGCTTAGACTATCCCTGGCACACTGTAAGCATATAAAAGTGTCTGCTATTCTTTTAAAAAATCTTTATTGTTGAAAGTATTACATATACACCCTCCCCCTCCCCCATTTGATCCCCTCCAACCCACCCCACCCCTCTGCCCCAGAAATTCACCACCCTATTATCTGTGTCCACCACCCTATTATCTGTGTCCACCACCCTATTATCTGTGTCCTTGGGTTATGCATTTGCATACAAGTTCTTTGGCTGATTACCCTCACTACCCCTTCTGCTTTTGCTATTCTTATCCTATTTATCATTAGAATTACTTCATTCCTGGATGAGTTAGCATTCTCATACCACGTGTCACATATTTCAGTGAGATATTTCTTCTTAATTTCTAAATACTATAGTAGAGTGCCCAATAATTATAAGACTAAATTAATTCCATTAGTATCATTCCTAGTCTTCCTTCCTTTCTGCCATTGCTGAATCTGTTGATTTTAATGCACTTTGAAGCAAGGGTCATTGGTACTTGCACAGCAAGTGGTTAAAGATGGCAGTAGTGAATGTTTTCATTATTATCAACACTGGTAGTTTGAACAGTTAAAAATGGAAATTTTCTCTTAACTGACCTACATGAGTAAAGAAAACTTTGGGTTTTTTTCTTTTTTAAAACATGTGTAGTTGAGCATGAACCTATGGACAAGGAGGTGATGGTTCGATTCTCTGTCAGGGCACATGCCCAGGTTGTGGGCTGAATCCTCAGTGTGGGGCATGCTAGAGGCAGTGGATCAATGATTCTCTCTCATCATTGGTGTTTCTGTCTCTTTCCCTAGCCCTTCCTCTCTGAAATCAATAAAAATATATTTTAAAAATGCCTACTTTCTGGAATTGGTACCAATAACACTTAATTCAATATTTCTGCTTTATATAAAAATGTGAAATGAAGATTCTTTAGGTAGTATTGAGATAACATTTAGTTTTTATTATGATATAAGCTATATGATTAAGATATATGATATGATACATAGCGAATGTATTTTGCTAAAAGACAGAAATTTGTTTTTGTGACTAGTCTTTCTCCTTATGGCTCCTGTTCAAGCACTCAATGAATTCTGTATCTAGATAGATAATTGATAAAACTCGTATTGGTAGAAGTTGAATGCACTGTTTTGAGTGAAGTTTGGAATTTTTTAAAAACAAATCTTTATTGTTCAGATTATTACAATTGTTCCTCTTTTTTTAAGTTTGGAATTTTTAAATTAGCTTCTCTCTTGGATTAAGTGAGTTTCCTTACAGTGCCTTTTTTAAAAAAAATCAGATCTAAAATATTGATTAACATTTAGTTATTTTGTATACTGCCCAGAAAAAAATTCTATCTTCCCTTTAGGTGTATTATTAATACCGTTTTGGGTTTCCACATAGATTTAAAGAAATTGATAAGATATTAATTTTGCAGGTTACTGTATATGAAGTAATAGCCTTTCTCTAATAGCTGACTTTAGTTAACCAGTATTGTAATTTTTAATATTGCCAGAATAACATAAATATTTTCTGTTCCCAGTAATAATGAAGGTGAAAATATGCTCAGAACTGTACTGTCAAAGAATTAGGTATTTTCATAATTTCTATAATAGTAGCTTGTGTTGAAATCCATCCCCACCCCTCCCATGCACCCATTCTTCAAAGGATACAAAGAGCAGAAAACAAAACCCAAGTACAGCATTCATTAGCATTGCAAACTACATTTTTTTTCAATAAATTGAAATTATTTTAATTTTTACATGAGTTTAGATGGAGGAGGCATTTACTGTCAAAAATTCATATAACAGAGTTTATGGCAGTCTTAACCAAAATATCTTTGTATAAAATTTATTTATAACTATCACCATATAATAAAATCTTCTCTATTGAGATCCATATATTGTCCACTACAATAATATTAAATGAGTACTGATGATGATTGAACTCAGTAATGCTTGATCTGATCTGGTAGATTGTTTATAGCTGAGAATATAAATAAATGGGAAATTATTGTTACATATCATTTTCTGTGGCCTCATTCTTTTCTGTATGATTTTTAAGAAATTATATTTTTATTGATTTCAGAGAGGAAGGGAGAGGGAGAGATAGAAACATCAATGATGAGAGAGAATCATTGATCAGCTGCCTCCTGCATGCCCCCTACTAGGGATTGAGACTGCAACCGGGCCATGTGTTGTGGGCTGGAATCGAGCCTGGGACTCTCCAGTCCTCAAGCTGATGCTCTATCCACTGAACCAAACCTGCTAGGGCTTGTATGATTTTTAATTTTATAGTTCTGTATGTTGCTGCAGGCATAAAGCACACATAATACATGTATTTAAGCACATTTACATTTCATTCTGTCATTTTTTAAGTAAGGGGTTATCAAATTAGACCTATATGCTTTACATCATTTTTTGCATATGCAGTTTTGGGAAATGAAAAGAATAAATGGAATATGATTACCCTAGTTAACGACCAGAAGTAAAACCAGGCTTATATCAATAGCAGCTTCTCAAGTAGCTATTGCTAGAAATTTTAAATAAGCATGGTAAATGAGATGATTAAGTCTATAAAATTGGATGCTATAATATGTGTTTTTGAGCATTTAGACTTTAAAGCAAGCATGCATTAAATTATGTTTAGTAGTGGTCCAACTTTATTCTTTTGCTGTGGTTTTCTAATTGTCCTTGCATTTTTCCAGTCTTTGTCTCTGTCATCACATGGTTCCTGTGTGTTTCTGTACTCACAGAGCTGTCTCATAGGATACTAGTCATATTGGATTGGATTGAAAATGACCTAATTTCAATTTACTTAATCATATCTGCGCTGATTCTCTTTCCACACAAGCCACATTCTGAGTTCTTAGGGGTTAGGACCTTAGCATATCTTTATTCAGGGGAACCCCTAATGAAGGACTATATTTACATATAAAATAAATACATAGATAATTTAGAAAATACTTATATTAAAACAAAATAGAATGAAATCTAATCTTTGCCCAGTCAAAGGTGATTTAGCATCTTTTAAAACATCAACATAGTTGTTATTAACACAAAATCATTGTATTTTGTATGGGAAAAAATGCTGGTTAGTAGGTATTGTATAATACTGAATTTGTCTGATCTTTTTTTTCCAGGTTTCTGGAAAGGAATCTATAGAACCTTGGGACTTCCTGGGTCATAAGACTGTCTGGGATTAGGGCCTGTGATTGTGCTACTGAGGTGATGTATGGTAGGCTCTTAGATAGTTTCAGGATTGAGAGACTAACCATGTGATTAGAGAATTAGGAATTTGTGCTGGGTATATCTGTCAGATATCCAGGGATAGGGGATAGGAACTGGAGATTGAGTACAGTCACATGGCTAATGGTTCATTCAATCAATCACATCTATGAAGAGATCTTCATCTGACTGGTCTTTGTAATAAAATTGTAATGGTATATATAGTGCTTTTCTGAGTTCTGTGAAATTTTATTTTTAGCATATTATTGAATTTAAAGGGATCCTGGGATACTTCAAATTTATAGCCAGATGTTTGGGTGACTTGGGGACTGAACTTGCAGCTGGTGTCTGAAATGAGGCCAATATTATAAGGGACAATGAAGTCTGTGCTAGTTCCAGACAGGCAGTTAGTGTCAGAACTGAATGACATTTATTGCGATAGAATTTTCAGCTGATAAAATGTTGAATAAGTCAGTTTTAAACATGCATTTATTGCTTGCATTTATATGGCTCTTTAATCATTAAAGTAATATTTTCTCTGTAGTGTCATTTTGTTATTTTATTATCTTATTACAAGAGCAATCAACTTTTGAAGTCCTAATTTGTAGACTAGTGAAAACCTAGTATTTGTTTCTCTAGCAGCTAATATTTTGAGGCTTTTATTGCTTATTAGCATTGATTTGAAATCATATTAAAACTTATTACAACTATTATATTCTATTATTGATGGTTGTCAAGATTAAAAGCTGTGTAGAAGGCTTAGCTTTTAATATTATTTAAGAATTAGAAATAAAATTTCCGTAAGTCAGATAATGTAAGTAACATTTGTGACTTATTTGGGAAGATGATGTTATGATGTGTTAGTTCCACTGATGAAAGAAGAATGGTATGCAGCAGAATGAAAATGGGCCCCTATCTTACACCACTCACAAAAATTGAAATGAATTTGAGACTTAAACATAAGACCTGAAACTAAAGCTCTTAGAAGAAAGCATAGGGAAAAACTCTTTGACATTGGTCTCAGTAATGATTTTCTGGACATGACACCAAATATATAAGCCGTAAGAGCAAAAGTAAGTAGGTGGGGCTACATCGAACTAAAAATCTTCTAGTCAGTGGTTCTTGTGGGAAAAAGAAACCACATTTATTTTTCCACAAGATGTATATGTGTATAATACAGCATGATTTTGGACTATTTCATTTGCTTATTTTCCCTCATTATCACATTCTTCTAAAATTTGAACACTGATAGGCATTTAGAATCAAATTTCCTTCTCTGTATTTTTTAATCAATCATCATTGTCATCAAGTTGTGGGTTTGAAAGCACAATTTCATTCCTTTGTGAGTTTGAAAGCACAATTTCATTCCTTTGTTCATCTTGAATTCCTCAGTCCTCACTAAGTGGGACCTCATTTAAGCTCAGAACACTATGATAGTGAGCGCAGGTGGACGTAGGGGTGGAGTGTTACGTGAGGGCACAAGAGCTCCTGACAGACGCTAAGAAGAGGGAAGAGGGAGGGGTGCAGAAAGGGGTGGACAACATGAATTTAAAATGTATGGATCTAGTCCTAGCTGGTTTGGCTCAGTGGATAGTGTTGGGCTGCAGACTGAGGGGTTCCCGGTTGGACTCTGGTCGGGGGCACATGCCTGGGTTGTGGGACTGAACCCCAGTGGGATGCATGTGGGAAGCAGCCCATCAGTGATTCTCGCTCATCATTGATGTTTCTCTCTCTCTTTCCCTCTCCCTTCCTCTCTGCAATCAATAAAATATATATTTTAAAAAATAAAAAATTAAATTAAATTTAAAAAATGCCAATTGTCCAAATTGGGTGTATCATTTTAAAAAAATGGGTCTAGGCGCTCTCGCGCTCTCTGCGCTCTCGCGCTCTCTGCGCTCTCGCGCTCTCTGCGCTCTCGCGCTCTCTGCGCTCTCGCGCTCTCTGCGCTCTCGCGCTCTCTGCGCTCTCGCGCTCTCTGCGCTCTCGCGCTCTCTGCGCTCTCGCGCTCTCTGCGCTCTCGCGCTCTCTGCGCTCTCGCGCTCTCTGCGCTCTCGCGCTCTCTGCGCTCTCGCGCTCTCTGCGCTCTCGCGCTCTCTGCGCTCTCGCGCTCTCTGCGCTCTCGCGCTCTCTGCGCTCTCGCGCTCTCTGCGCTCTCGCGCTCTCTGCGCTCTCGCGCTCTCTGCGCTCTCGCGCTCTCTGCGCTCTCGCGCTCTCTGCGCTCTCGCGCTCTCTGCGCTCTCGCGCTCTCTGCGCTCTCGCGCTCTCTGCGCTCTCGCGCTCTCTGCGCTCTCGCGCTCTCTGCGCTCTCGCGCTCTCTGCGCTCTCGCGCTCTCTGCGCTCTCGCGCTCTCTGCGCTCTCGCGCTCTCTCTCTCCCAGAAGCCTCACTGCTTGCTTCCAGGGCCTGCAGACTCGGAAGATGGCGGCGTAGTGGAAGGACGCGTCCAGAGCCTAGTCCCAGAGCAGGTGGAGGGAGCAGCTGAAACGAGTGGAATTCAGCCCAAATTTGGTGAGGAGACACAGCTGGTGAGCTAGTTTACACCCAGGAAGGGCAGAAGTTCCGGAAGTAAGGTAAAATCAAAGATCAAAGCGGGAGAATCTGCGGAGCCTCAGCGACCAGAGGCAGGGGGGAATCCACAGGGTGCTGGGCCGCGTCCCTGAGGACAGGCTAAGCATTTCTGTGAGAAAATAAAAGGGAGGGGGACCAAGGGACTTAGGGAGGTCGGGGATTCTGATCCTAAGGGTCTGGATTTAGATTTGAGCAAACTCTGAAGGGTAAACTGGATCTCACAGTGCCGACAAGAGAGAAGCTCTTAGAAACGCAATCCCTCCTCGCGCTGGTGCCTGTGCCTCCTCCCACTAAACCTGGTTCGCAGGACCTTTGAGATACACTTACCCGTGGCTGAGGTGCGGGAGAGGGTGTGGGCTTGTGGAATTGGGGAAGAGTGGGTGATCTGGGGGAGGTGGTCACAGACCTGGTGCTGAGTCATCTCCGTAAGCACAGTCGCCATTTTCTCCCGAGAGACAGCCCCGCCCTCCAGTCTCCAGGCAACCAACGTAGCCACACCCCGATCACCCATTGAGTAAAACAAGGAATCTGAATAATCCCTGAGGATATAGCAACCAGGAAACTGATAGAACAATACAAACGGAATCATAACCCAGCCAAAAGAAGACACTCTACTTTTTTACCCCCACTTTTATTTTTATTTTTCCTTTTTTCTCCTTTCCTTTTTTCTTCCTTCCTTCCTTCCTTTTTTTCTATTTTTCTTTCTTTTTTCCTCTTTCTTTCTTTCTTTCTCCCTTTCTGCATTTTTTTCTTCTTTTCTTCTTTGTTTTCTGGTTCGGGTCTGATACTTTTCTTTTATATCTGTCCACCTTATTTCTCATCAGTATTTTTTATTTGCTATTTTTAATTTTTTATACCATTTTTGAAGTTAATTTCTTTATGTAAATTTACCATTTTTTAAATTCTCTTTCCTTTCATCCAATTATTCCCTTTCTACTTCCTTAATACTAAATTGAGGCCTTCCCCATAGTCATCCAATTCTCAATCTTATTTTCACTATATAAGTTTAGCCTCTACAAATTCTGCTTCAATCCTCTTATTCTTCTGTCTTTTATTCCATATATCTTCCTCTCTCCTCTATAGCATTTGTGCTCTCTTTTCGCTGTCCAATATCTATTTTCTCAGGGGGTCACTTATACTGGGGTTTTAGGTGTCGTGAGTACATCTGTGTTTAGTTCCCTCGGTGTTGAGTCTTGTTGGCCCAGGGAGCAGCAGCTGAGGGAGCATCCAGATCCATAGCAACCTCATAATCATCCCAACACCGCCCAAGAAACAGAAGCTATACGAGCAACTTCCCCCACAAACCAGAGGAGGCACCATTGCTGCGAACAGCACCCACCAGAGGAACTGCAGCTAACCGTAGCTACTGCCATAGAGAAACGGCAGATAGAGAAGCTATTGACACCCAAGGAGTAGCCCCTGCAAAGCTCAACATCTAGATCAGTCAGTAAGACCAAAAATGGGTAAGCAAAGATCTCACCAAAGGAAGGAAAATGAGGAAACACCAGAAAGACAGCTAAGTGACACAGAAGCCTGCAATTTGCCAGAAAAAGAATTCAGAATAAGGATCATGGAGGTCTTAAATCGGTTGGAAGGAAAAATTAACACCATATGCAAGAAACAAGAAGAAATGGATGAAAAAATCAACAACTTATGGAAAAATCAAGAAGAAATGAAGAATGATATAGATGCAATAAAAAACGCCATGGGAAGCTTCAACAGTAGACTAGGAGAAGCAGAGGACCGAATTAGTGAATTAGAAGACAGGGAAGCAAAACACAGCCAAGTTGAATTGCAATTGGAGAAAAAACTTAAAAGACAGGAGGAAAGCCTAAGGGAGCTATGGGACAACATGAAACGAAGCAACATAAGAATAATAGGGGTGCCAGAACAAAAGGAAGAACAAGGTTTAGAAGAAATATTTGAAGAAATAATGTCAGAAAACTTCCCTGAGGTAGCAAAGAAAAAAGTCATACAAGCCCAGAGAGTCCCAAACAGAATGAACCCGAATAGACCCACACCAAGACACATCATAATTACTATGGCAAATATTCAGGACAAAGAGAGAATCTTAAAGGCTTCAAGAGAGAGACAGAAAGTTACATACAAGGGAACCCCCATTAGATTATCAAATGATTTCTCAACAGAAACACATCAGGCCAGAAAAGAATGGAAAGAAATCTACAAAGTGATGCAAACCAAGGGATTAAATCCAAGAATACTCTATCCAGCAAGGTTATCATTCAAAATTGAAGGGCAAATAAGGAGCGTCACAGACAAAAAAATGCTAAGGGAGTTTATCACGACCAAGCCAGCAATGCAAGAAATGCTAAAAGGGCTGGTGTAAAACAAAATGTTAAGAAGGAATAGTCTCAAAAAAATAAAAATGGCTACAAACAATTTCATTTCAATAATAACCTTAAATGTAAACGGACTAAATGCTCCACTCAAAAGACATCGAGTGGCTGAATGGATAAAAAAACATGACCCATATATATGCTGTCTACAAGAGACCCACCTCAGAAAAAATGACTCATATAGATTGAGAGTGAAGGGATGGAAAAACATATTTCAGGCAAATGGAAATGAAAAAAAAGCTGGGGTAGCAGTACTTATTTCTGACAAAATAGACCTCAAAGTAAAGGCCATAACAAAAGATAAAGAAGGCCACTTCATAATAATAAAGGGATCGATACAACAAGAAGATATAACCCTAATAAACATATATGCACCCAATGTAGGAGCACCCAAATACATAAAAAATCTCCTGGAAGATATCAAGGGAGAAATTGACAACAACACAATCATAGTAGGAGACTTTAATACGCCACTGACATCAATGGATAAATCAACTAAACAAAAAATCAGCAAAGAAACAGCAATTCTGAATGACTCACTAGATCAGATGGACTTAATTGATATCTTCAGAACATTTCACCCCAAAGCCACAGAATATACATTCTTCTCAAGTGCACATGGGACATTTTCAAAAATAGACCACATTTTGGGTCACAAACAAAGTCTCCCTAAATTCAAAAAGATTGAAATCATTCCAAGCATTTTCTCAGACCACAATGGCATAATATTAGAAATAAACTATAAGAAAAACACCCCCCAAAATTTAAACACTTGGAGATTGAATAACATGCTATTAAACAATGATTGGGTAAACAATGAGATCAAAGAAGAAATTAAAAAATTCCTGGAGACTAATGACAATAAAAACACAACAATATCAATACTATGGGATACAATGAAAGCAGTACTGAGAGGAAAATTTATAGCTATACAGGCATACCTCAAAAAACAACAAAAAGTGTTAATAAATAATCTAACTCAACAACTCAAAGAGTTAGAAAGACAGCAACAAGAAAAACCCACAGTGAACAGAAGGAAGGAAATAATAAAGATCAGAGCAGAAATGAATGACATAGAGACCAAAGAAACAATACAAAAAATCAATAAAACCAAGAGCTGGTTCTTTGAAAGGATAAACAAGATTGATGAACCACTAGCCAGGCTCACCAAAAAGCAAAGAGAGGGGACCCAAATAAACAAAATCAGAAATGAAAGAGGTGAAATAACAACAGACCCAGGTGAAATACAAAGGATTGTTACAAAATACTATGAGCAACTCTATTCTAATAAACTGAACAACTTGGAGGAAATGGACACATTCCTAGAAAAATACAACATTCCAAAACTTAATCAAGAAGATACTAAAAATCTCAATAGGCAGATAACTATGGATGAAATTGAAGCAATCATCAAAAAGCTTCCAGCAAACAAAAGCCCGGGGCCAGATGGCTTCACAGGAGAGTTTTACCGAACATTCAAGGAAGAACTAAAACCTATCCTCCTCAGACTACTCCAGAAAATTCAAGAAGAAGGAACACTTCCAAGCTCCTTCTATGAAGCCAGCATCACCCTAATACCAAAACCAGATAAAGACAACACAATGAAAGAGAATTACAGGCCAATATCCCTCATGAACATAGATGCCAAAATCCTCAACAAAATTCTAGCAAATCGGATCCAGCAGTACATCAGAAAGATCATACACCATGATCAAGTAGGATTTATACCAGGGATGCAAGGATGGTACAATATCCGCAAATCAATAAATGTGATACATCACATAAACAAATTGAGAGATAAAAATCACATAGTTATATCCATTGATGCAGAAAAAGCATTTGACAAAATCCAACACCCTTTCTTGATAAAAACTCTCAGTAAGGTAGGGATAGAAGGTTCATATCTCAACATAATAAAAGCCATTTATGACAAACCCACAGCCAACATCATACTCAATGGGCAAAAACTAAAACCATTCCCTCTAAGAACAGGAACAAGACAGGGATGCCCACTCTCACCACTCCTGTTCAACATAGTGCTGGAAGTACTAGCTATAGCGATCAGACAAGAAGAAGAAATAAAAGGCATCCAAATTGGAAAAGAAGAAGTAAAACTGTCCTTATTCGCAGATGACATGATACTATACATAGAAAACCCTAAAGAGTCCATAAAAAAATTATTAGACTTAATAAATGAATTCGGCAAGGTAGCAGGATACAAAATCAACGCCAAGAAATCTATGGCATTTCTATACACCAATAATGAACTTACAGAAAGAGAGACAAAGAAAGCAATCCCATTTACCATCGCACCAAAAAAATTAAGATACCTAGGAATAAACTTAACTAAGGAGGTAAAAGACTTATACGCAGAAAACTACACAACACTGAAAAAAGAGATAGAGGAAGATGTAAACAGATGGAAGAACATACCATGTTCATGGATTGGTAGAATCAACATCATCAAAATGTCCATACTACCCAAAGCAATCTATAGATTTAATGCACTCCCCATTAAAATATCAACAGCATATTTCACAGACCTAGAAAGAAGTCTCCAAAAATTTATCTGGAATAAAAAAAGACCCCGAATAGCCACAGCAATCCTGAGAAAGAAGAATCAAGTAGGAGGGATCTCTGTACCAGACTTCAAGCTGTATTACAAAGCCACTGTTCTCAAAACAGCCTGGTACTGGCACAAGAACAGACATATAGACCAATGGAATAGAATAGAGAATCAAGATATTGACCCAAGGCACTACGCTCAATTAATATTCGACAAAGGAGGCATGAATATACAATGGAGACAAGACAGTCTCTTCAACAAATGGTGCTGGGAAAATTGGACAGATACATGCAAAAGAATGAAACTAGACCTCCAACTTACACCATACACAAAAATAAACTCAAAGTGGACACAGGACTTAAACATAAGACAGGAAACCATAAAAATATTAGAGGAATCCACAGGCAGGAAAATCTCAGACATATGCCGAAAGAACTTCTTCACTGATACTGCTCCTAAGGCAATGGAAGCTAAAAATAAAATAAACAAATGGGACTACATCAAAATAAAAAGCTTTTTCACAGCAAAGGAAACCATCAGTAAAACAACAAGAAACCCCACTGCATGGGAGAACATATTTGCCAACGATATCACTGATAAGGGTTTAATCTCCAAAATTTACAGAGAACTCATACAACTTAACAAAAAGAATATAAACAACCCAATTAAAAAATGGGCAACTGAGCTAAATAGACACTTTTCTAAAGAAGACAGAAGGAAGGCCAAGAGACATATGAAAACATGCTCAAAGTCATTAATCATCAGAGAGATGCAAATCAAAACAACAATGCGGTACCATCTTACACCAGTCAGAATGGCTATCATCAACAAAACAGCAAACGACAAGTGTTGGCGAGGATGCGGAGGAAAAGGAACTCTTTTACACTGCTGGTGGGAATGCAGACTGGTGCAGCCACTGTGGAGAACAGTATGGCGTTTCCTCAAAAAACTAAAAATGGAACTCCCATTTGACCCAATGATTCCACTCCTAGGAATATATCCCAAGAAAATGGAAACACGGATCAGAAAGGATATATGCACCCCTATGTTTATAGCAGCACAATTCACCATAGCTAAGATTTGGAAACAGCCGAAATGCCCATCAGCAGATGAATGGATTAAAAAACTGTGGTACATCTATTCAATGGAATACTATGCTGCGTTAAAAAAGAAAGACTTCCTACCATTTGCAGCAACTTGGAGGGAGATGGAGTCCATTATGCTAAGTGAAATAAGCCAGGCAGAGAAAGATAAACATCACATGATATCACTCATTTATGGAATATAGTGAATGGCATAGACTGATGAATAATAACAGACCCAGAGACTGAGTAATATTGATCAGAACCCCAAACACCAGAGAAGGAGGGGATCGCTGGGAGAAAGGGGGAGAAATCAACCGAGAGACTTGTGGGCATACTCATGAGCCTCATTAATGGCCACAGATAAATGGGGGTGGAGTATAGTTGGAGGGTGGGGGATAAGGGAGGGATAAGAACACATATGTAAAACAATAATAATAATATTATTATAAGAGAGAAAGAGGAGAGAGAGAGAGAGAGAGAGAGAGAGAGAGAGAGAGAGAGAAGAAAGTGTGAGGTAACCAGAACCCCAAGAACACCTGAGAACGCCTTTACCGCCAGGCTAGCAGGAATCAGCTGTACGGTAATATAACCTGGGGCTATTGGGTAAGTATTTCTGGACCTATGTTCCTAATCCTGCATGGGTGGGAGCCCTTACCTGGGTTGATCCTCCTGCCCAAAGTAGTCACTGATGATACCAAACACCTTAGTCATCCAGGAGGACTACTGGTGGGACAAGGAAGTATAACTACATAGAGCGCACCACCCAGCTCCCCTTTTGTAGGACACAAAATTAAGCTACTGCTCCTTTGTGTGTAAAATTAAATAGAAGATTCTGGCTTGTGAGGACACCAAAGGAAGGGACCATCACTACTTCCTCCTGGGAAAGGTGTAGAAAATGAAACAAAAACCTTGCCTAAGCAAAAAGAAATTGACAACCAGTTTAAAATGGAATTTCCATGACCTAGAGCAAAGAATATCCTTACATGATATTATTCTACAAGGTCATTACAATTGTTCCCAGATTTGGGTTATCCCCATTACCTATAATAGTATCTCCCATCAAGGACTATCAATAAAGAATGATTTATTTTATTAATACACACACACACACACACACTTTGTTGGCGGTTGGAGACAAAAGCAACACAACTATAGATATTTTAGAATTACAACAGCATATTATACAATTATCCCCAAAAAACATACAAACCAATCCTTTGAATGTCTGACAGCAATTTAAAAACTATATGAAAGGACCTCATCCCTTCCACTAGGCAGAGGGCCTCCTGAGAAGGCACCTGAGCATTCTATATTGGCCTGTCTTGCCCTTGTGGCCAAAAATGAACCTTTTCTCATGGTCCAGATGCCCACAACTGTTACCTGACCTTTTAGTTCATGCCAAGGCTGAAGCACCAACGTGGCTGGCACCACGGATGTCCCACCCGCCCAGTGGGGGGAGCTAGGCCCTCTCTGGAGAAGAAACATGGAGTCCCAAAAATATGAGCTCAACGCCCGGACCTTGCCAGCAGGTGAGGGGTTCCCGAGGCAGGTGCTGGGTGTGGAGCCCATGGGGCATAGGTCACCAAGGAGACAGAACTAAACCTCACATCACCCTGCTTGGCCCCGGAGGATGGCTGGTTAGCCAGAGACGGGTAAGATTCCTCATGGAAGGAACAACCTAAGACAGGCACAGTCACAGAGGGGCCATCAGGAGAGAACTTGGGGAGCAACGGAGGTGGGGCACAGACCCTTACCACCCCTCCTGCAACCTGGCAGGCGCCTGAACATTCTCCCATTCTGAGGGAGGTCTCCTTCCCCCATGGCTGCTTCACTACCCATGCACAGCTCAATTTGGGACCCATGTAACAGAGACGTGGCTGACAGCAGCTGCCATTTCACTGCAACAAGACTTGTTTGAGAGGCCTTGTATCCATGGTGGGGGCAAGTGGGTTTCTAATTTCCAAGTCCAGCCTAATAGCTAGAATGCTCAGGCCCTTCTCAAGAAGCCAAACAATCAATTCCACTAATACACACATGGTAAATAAGATAGTTGCTAGAGTGTTGAGTCTGACATATGAATAGTACCCAATTTCTCAGAGAAAATCAATGTGGCTAATAGAAGTAAATTAATATTCTAGAAAAACTGAGTGTACTGTACAAAATGCTGTTCCTATAGTATTAACAAAAATTCTTATTGGCAGAGCGCCTCATGGTAAAATTGCACAACATGTTATGAACCTAATGCAGTCATAGTGTAGCGCAAATAATTAAAATGTAAAAGATATCAAGACTAACAATAAAATCCCCAGAAGTCTCCAATTATCTAAAGTAAAAAAGGGGGTGACAGTGGAAGAATATCATGTAAGGAAAAATATACTGAGAATAATTTACATCTAAAAACTTTTTTTGTACTTAAGAAAATTAACCTTTATTTGAAACGCTAACAGCAAGATATCCATAAAAATACACACATGGAGTCAAAATAAGCAAGAGGAAAATTATTTGGGGGAGTGGGGTGGGGATGAAAAAGAATCCCAAGTCAAATTTAAAGAGAATATCTCTGTATTAACTTTTGGTCGAGAATATGTTTGTATAGTTTCAGAAAACAACTCTGAGACCACCTGGAATCCAGTAACAGAGAGGAATAGACAGAAGTGCTCCAGCCATGAAGACAGAAGAGACAATTCAGAGATGGAAGATGCTGAGGACGCCTCACCATACCAACAGACAGCGGCTGCCTATTGCTGAAGGATACCCACGATCAAACAAGAGATGGTCGGACCTGCATTACCACCATTTGTCCACCAACCAGATCTGAAATATCATGGCTGACATGTACACACAAGGAACTATTTGACATTGAAACTGGGACTCAAAAGAACTGCTGGCCCAGAACGGAACTCACTACAGACTGATTCATTTGCCTCTCAGGATAACCATTAAGGCTTATCGCAGTTTAGGTTTTTATAAGGGTATTTCTTGGATCACATGACCTCACACATCTAGACGAAATAATGAACAACATAGACTGGTGAACAAAGATAGACCCAGAAAAAGAGAAGCAGCGATCAGACTCTCAAACCTCAGAGGGAAAGTAGGGGAGGGTGGGGGTAAAGGGAAGAGATCAACCAAAGGACTTGTGTGCATGCACTATGGACAATAAGGGGGTAGGGGAATATGTAGGGATGGGTTTGGGCTGGGAATGGGGGGATAAGGACAATTATGTGATACCATAATTAATAAAAATCAAAAAAAAAAAAAAAAAAAAAAAAAAAAAAAAAAATAAAAAAATGGGTCTAGCTAGAACCCCACATAAAAAGTAGGGGGTGGGGAGTAGGAAAATCAGATATTTGGAAATCATTACCCAGGTTCTAGTCCAATTTTGAGGTTTAATATGAAGTAGGTATTTGCTTTTGGAAAAGTCTGGACTTTAGTTTTCTCAACTGTAAAATGTGAGTATGTGAATCATCAATTTTTCTAGCCTCTGTGTCCTTTATTCAAAGGCAGTTGTACTCGTAGTAGGAAGGAAGGGTATGGGGGAGTAAGGAGGGTATCCCACCCTTCCTTAATCAGAGTGATTCTATTTAAATACCGAGTCTTCTTTGGAGGAGGATTGCATTTAAAAAGTGGTTCTGCAAATAAAATATCTTTAAAAATGAGAAATCTGGTCCAAAGAAGACTTGGCATTTAAAACAGAATCACACGCTTCCTTCCTACCTACTTCTACTTCTTCACATTTAACTTTCCCTAATAAAAACGGCAACAGTCATGGAATCAAAATATTTTAAATAAAATATTTTAGTATTAACCTTGTCAAGAGGTCTATTTTTGGTTTATTTTTCTTTTCTTTTTTTGGTATAGTATTTGGGATGTATGGGAAAATAATGGTTATATAAATACTATTTGATAATAAACATAGGGTGATAATTTTAAAGCATCACGTGTTCACCTTTACCATAATAAAAATGTGATCTGCTGCAGTAATTAATTAATCACTGTTCATTTGTTTATTTACTAAATTTTCATTGCGCTGTGTGGTAGCTGGTCTCCAAAGATGGCCCTCACTAAGCCATGCTGCCAGACCTTTGTGTGGTCCCCACGCACACTGAATCCGGGCTGATGTTGATTCACTTTATTCAGTACAATGTAGTAGAAGCGATATTCTATTAGTTCCGATCCTAAGCAGCTTCTCCTTTTGCATTTTTTTGGTAAGACCCAAGCCACCTTGTAAGAAGTTTTGGCTATCCTGCTGGAGAGGCCACATGGAGAAAGGGCCTGAGACTGTAGAGAAAGAGCAGGGGGAGAGGGCAGGGAGAAGAAGAGAACTGAGTGATTAAGCTGGGAAGGGGAGAGTGAGAGGGATCAATTGACTCAGTTGTTCCAGAGTCCCACAGAGTCCAGACTTCCTACCATCTCTGCCAGGGGTCAGACAGAGGGAGCCATCTTGCTAGTCAAGCTTCCCAAATGACTGTAAACCAAAGATTGCTTTTATATGTTTAACGGTAACAGTCCTTTAAAAAATGTATTTTTATTTATTTCAGAGAGGAAGGGAGGGGGAGAGAGATTAGAAACATCAATGATGAGAATCACTGATTGGCTGCCTCCTTGCATACCTCCCTACTGGGGATTGAGCCAACAACCGAAGCATGTGTCCTTGACTGGAATCACACCCAGGACCCTTCAGTCTGTAGGCTGACGCTCTATCCACTGAGGCAAACGGGCTAGGGCAGTCACAGTCCTATATATATATATATATATATATATATATATATATATATATATATATATATATATATTTATTTATTTATTGATATTTTACAGAGAGGAAGGGAGAGAGATAGAGAACTAGAAACGTCGATGAGAGAGAACTATCGACCAGCTGCCTCTTGCACACCCCCTACCGGGGATGTGCCCGCAACCAATGTACATGCCCTTGACCGGAATCGAGCTGGGGACCTTTCAGTCCCCAGACCGACGCTCTACCACTGAGCCAAACCGGTTTCGGCTACAGTCCTTTTTTTTTTAAAACAAGGTGGTGCTTTTGATAGTACAACTATCTCTAAAAGCCTCTATAATTTTTATTCCTTTTGTTAGTCACATTTGTGCTCCCATGGAGTCACATTCTTTTTCCTGAACCATTTCCCCCCTCCCAACACTGAGTTTTATTTGGCCTTGGTTGCACAGAGTATTTTTTAATTTAATCCGAAGTTGAGATGAGAAACAGTTGCAGCTTTTAGGGTGGCACCTCTTAGATTTCTGGATTCTCTGTGTCCCCTTGCATCCTGCTTGTAACTAGGCCAGTTATTTTCCTGAGCTCACCTCTTTTATAGAATTTGTTAAATTCAACTAGTAACCCAACGGCATAAATTCACTAAGTTTATAATCTGTTGTGCATTATTGTGGGTGACAATTTCAACAAATATTTGACCTTTATAACATGGTCATATTTCCAGCTCCAAACAACAGTTTCCATGCCACCTGCTATTTGCTGCTGAAGATAGGGTTATGAAATAGCACCCCACTCCTAGGTACCAATTTCTGTCTTAGTCAACTTTGTTCTAGTTACAAAATCATGGGAGCTTGCAACAACAAAATGTCATATATATATATATCTCACAATTTTTAAACCTATTCATCCATCAATGGATAATTAGTTTGTTTCCATATCTTGACTATTGTGAATAAGACTGACATGATTATGGTGATACAGATATCTCTTTGAGTTGGTGTTTTTGTTTTCTTTGGATAAAAATCCAGAAGTGGAATTGCTGGGTCATATGTAGTTTATTTTTAATTTCCATTTTTTTAGAAAATTTCATTATGTTCTCCATAGTGGCTACACCAATTTACATTCCTATCAATAATGCACAGATTCTCTTTTCTCTATATCCTCAGCAACAGTTATGTCTTGTCTTTTTGATAATAGCCATTTTAACAGGTGTGAGGTGATATCTCATTGTGGCTTTGATTTGCATTTCCCTGATGAATAACATTGAACATCTTTTTTTGTTGGCCATCTCTATATCTTCCTTGGAAAAATGTCTATTCACATATGCTTATTTTTAAATTGGATTGTTTGTGAGGTTTTGTGTGTGTGTGTGTTTAGCAATTGAGTTCTATGAGTTTTTGTATATTTAGGTATTAATCCCTTATCAGATATATGATTTGCAGATATTTTATCCCATCTGTAGGTTGCATTTTCAGCTTGTTAATGGTTTTATTTGCTGTGACCTTTTCTCTGTTCTGCTTTCTGTTTTCTCTGTTTGCATGCAGTCTGCCAGCTCCCATTTCAGACTTGCTCATATCTGCATTCTGACTTGTGACATCAATAGCTTTTTCTCTAACTGTCCCTGGTTTCTTACTACTTCTCTAATTCTGACACGTGGCAAAAAAAGCCTTTGAAAATTCCAGTTTTAGATGAATTATAGACTAATGATCAAATTATTGTGTAATTTTACTTGAAGCTTGAAAAATTAGTTAACATATTCTTTCAATCTAGCTAAGCCTAGAAGATTCTAATTCACTGATATTTAAGAACCTTGGAGAGCTACTCAAGAAGATAATTTAGCATTAGAGAATAAAGTCTGATTTGAAAGAGAAAGTTATTTCTCTTATAATTCTGATTATAAAAACATTATCTTTCTTCTTAGAATGTTAAATTTTATTAAAGATAAAACCTTTTTTGAATTTTGAAGCTTTTATTGTACTGATGTGGAAGTATGTCTATAATTCACTGTTAAGTAAAGAAAGCAGATTTCAGATAAATATTATAGAATGGTTCAACTTTATATATAGTTTTTTATATGCACATACAAAATATGTACATATATGTATACACGAAGGTATCTATATAGCTATTTGTTTATTAATACATACTATACTGTTGGGTTTGTGTATTGGGCGATTGAGAATGGAAGATTTTTAGTTTTCCTTTATATAATCTTGTTATATTTAACTTTTTTACATGCATATATTATCCTCTTAAAAAAAAGAAAAAGGGATAGCTCAAAAGTCACTACAATTTTGTTACAAATGCAAAAGCAAAATGTGTGAGGCTTCTTTTTCTGTGTCAATAAATCACACTTTATGAAATCCAGAAAGAACATTTTCATGCATAGTGAGTCAATGGGAAACTTATTTTGCACGTATTTTGGGAGTGTGGTGCTATTTGTATCTGTAGCGCAGCCTTTCAAAAGGAATGGTGGCCGCTGGGCCTGGGAGAAGTAAAGCTGGGACTTCCTGAGCGGGCTGGCGGTGTTGTTCTGGAAGATTCCCCTGAACATGTGCTTTTCTTATCAATGGAAACCATCACAGCCAGCTCTTTTGGATAGCAAAATATTGCACAATAATTTGACATATTTAAAAATATGTATTTTTATTGATTTCAGAAAGGAAGGGAGAGAGGGAGAGGGAGAAACATCAATGATGAGAGAGTCACATTGATCGGCTGCCTCCTTCCTACATGCCCCACACTGGGGATCACGCCTGCAACCCTGGCACATGCCCTAACTGAGAATCTATCTTCTGATCTCCTGGTTCATAGATTCATGCTCAACCACTGATCCACACTGGCCAGGCAGCAAGTGAATCATCTTTGTAAGGAATGTTGCTTGTTTTTATTTTTTTGGCTCCTTAAGTTGATTAAATTGCCTGCCACAATCATGCTCCTTCAAATATTTAGCTCTCTTGAATTTATCTTTCTCCTCTCTTCAGTGATCTTTGTTACCCCTAACCAGCAGAAATTATGGTTTTTAAAGTAATCATTCACGTCAGCATTTACTTTCCTTTAAAATAGTGTAAGTATTTAAAAATTATATCCCTTTAAGGAATATGGATTGGTGGCTAAAATAATAACAATGGCCAACATTTATTGAGAGCTTACTATGTGTCAGATACTGTTCTAATTGTTGTACATATATAAACTCATTTGATCCTCACAACAATCCCGTTAGGGAAATTATTCACATTTTACAGATGTAGATACTGAGGCATAGAGAAGTTAAGTAACTTTCCCTACCATAGCTAGACACCAGGGAAAATACACAAAACAAGGAGATTTAGAACCACCCCAAGTCATTAAGGGTGGTGCCTGAGGCTCCCCACGATGGACCTCACTCGGCATGATGACGACAGATAGCCCCACTCCACTTCACCAGGGTATCTCCTAAAGGAGAAGATTCAACCTACAAAGCATTGCATATGTCTCCGATACATGGTTAAAACATAAGTTTGCAGTTTAGGAAAGAAAAAGTCTGGGTTAGAAGCAATAACAATAAAGTCACTACCACTGACACACAAACAAAAAATTGCTTAAAACTCCCTCTGAGGTCAGTGTCAGAATATCCCTGGAGGGTGCAGCTCTTTTACTAGGGAAAATTTGCTGAAACCCAACCTGAAGGGATGGATGAAAGAGTGCAAGAAAAGGCAGCCAGGCTGAGAAAGATGCCTCTTTTGGTCATTGTTAACAAACGATACATTTTACTGTGCTCGAAAGGAGTATTTGGGTGAGAGGCTGAAATGCACCACGTTCTTTTCGTCTTGTATTATGGCCTGACTTGAATAATTTGGCCATTTTTTGTTTACTACATTTATAATGTTGATATCTGGAAGAACATTTAAATTGTTCAATTTCTTGGTGCAAAATAATTGATAAAGACATTTTCTATGCATACAAGAGTCTCATTCAGAAGCAGGTTTTATGCTGGCCCCACCCCACAACACACACACACACACACACACACACACACACACACACACACACATTTGAGACCATCTTTCAGAGGCTAAAATTTCAAGAGAAATATCCAACATTAGGTTCCATTGTGCATTGAGTGGCTGCACAATACACAGGGACCCATTAGTTATTTGCTCTTAAACAGCACAGATCACTGATGTAATTAGAGCATACAGAATAATAACTAATTATGTTAGCTACTATTATACATTATAGCCTATACTAATAAGATTAATTTGGCAAGAGATGAATAGTTTCTTAAAGTTCAACTTGTCTTTAATTTTGCTGTATTTATTTTTGAAAAGTAAATTCTGACATTAAAATGTTACATCTTATAACTAATGTATAGTATACTTTTAAAAAATGTTTATTTGAAACTTATAGCTGTTGGGCCTTGCTCGAGTCTCTCATTTATCATGATCACTGAAAAAATAAAATAAATAATTAAGAGCTGGCATGTTTATTTTTTTTATATTACTTGCTGTTAAAGTTACTCTTGGGAGTAATATTTCATCTTTGAATCAAACCATAAATAACAGATGAGACAAATGGAAGCTGTCTTTTAAATGATAAGGCATCTTTATTCTATTCTTATCATATTTTCTTATAAAATATGTAAAGCAATGTCTGGAATGATTAATTACTTCTGATTTAGTGAATGAAAGCATGGCAATTAAGAAGAAAGAACCAGTATTTAATATTTATTCCTACTCTTCTTTTTTTTTCTTTTAAAATATACTTTAATTATTGATTTCAGAGAGGAAGGGAGAGGGAAAGATAGAAACACCAATGATGACCAGTTGCCTTCTGCACATCCCTCACTGGGGATTGAGCCCACAAGCTAGGCATATGTCCTGACTACGAATCGCACCATGACCTCCTGGTTCCTAGGTCGATGCTCAATCACTGAGCCATGCCTGAAGGGCTCTACCCTTATTCTTTTTTAAAAAATATATATATTTTATTGATTTTATACAGAGAGGAAGGGAGAGGGATAGAGAGTTAGAAACATCCATGAGAGAGAAACATCTATCAGCTTCCTCTTGCACACCCCCTCCTGGGGATGTTCCCTCAACTAAGGTACATGCCCTTGACCGGAATCAAACCTGGGACCTTTCAGTCCTCAGACCATCACTCTATCCACTGAGCCAAACCGGTTTCAGCTACCCTTATCCTTATATGTTAGTTTCCTAAATGAAAACAAATCATCTGCTGTTGACTTTCCCTCCATTTTTCCCTTCTTTTGTAATGATTGCTAGGTCTACACTTTCAATATTAATACTGATTATGAATTCTTATTGAATATAAAAAAATCATGTGATACTTAAGAATATTTCTGATTTCTCTTATAGATTTCCTTGTCTGTCATATTCTATCAATAATATCTTGTCTTATCAATTGTACTTTAATGGAATTAGCCTATCTCCCTAGCTAAGCTATAAATGTCTTCTGAGGAAACAGATGACCTTACATTATTTTATATCCTCAATGTCTAACTCAACACTTAATTGTTTAAGACATTTTTAGTAAAGCTACCTTTATAAATATTCAAAGAATTTTTAAAATATTGAATTTGCTCATATTCTTACAAGTGTGAGTCTGTGAACATAGAGAAAACATTTTGAAACAGTTAAAAGCCTATCAATTTATTTTATCAACAAATCACTCTTCAGAAAGAAATTTTGATTATTGCTGATTTTTCTTCTGAGATATAATACTCTATTGATTATATCTAAAAATTTATGGCATGTTATTCTTTCTGTACTTTCATGGGGCACTATTGTTTACCTAGATATCTTTGAAATTTAAACAATTTATATTCTGGGTACTTATATGCTTTGCTGCTTAGAGTGGTTTTAATTTCTGAATTGTAAAAAAAAAGAGGTAAATAAAAGAATAATAAAATGTGCTTTAATGTAAAAATTTTAATTGGAGAATGAAATGCATTAGTATTAAGAACAATTTATAACAACATATCAAAATGTTTGGGAGCTGGAAGACTGATCACACAGGAAGATAAAACACAGCTTCTTAATAAGGTAGCATCTTAGTTTGTCTTATAGGATATGGGAAATTTGTTAATTAAGTCAATTATACTTAGTAACACAACTATATTTATAGTGTGCAAATACATGCTTCAGAATTTACATGTATAATTTCTCCAGAAGTGAAAGAAACATACTTTACTCCCAAATGCCCTGCTGGACAGTGCTAATCTAATCAATCCTGCCTGGCACACATTTAATCCACACAGTTACTTTTCATATTTATCATTCTCTTGTGAGTTAGTATGGGTTACAGAAATTTACTGGGTTAAGGTGAAATCACAACTAGGATATGGAATGATAATTTAAGTACATGCATGTTAAGATTCTGCATAAAGAGAGTCGAAGGGAGGGGTGCTTACAAAATTTAAAACCAGGTAAGGCACCTGTGATGGTTAATTTTATGTGTCACCTTGAGTGGGTCATGAGTGCCCAAATTAAACATTGCTTCTGGGTGTGTCTATAAAGATGTTTCTGGATGAAATAGATTGTCCTATTTAATTGAAGGTTTGAATAGAACAAAAGGAAGAGGAAGAAGGAATGATTTCTTTTTTTCTACCATACTGCTTGAGCTGGGACATCTCATCTCATCTTCTCCTGTCCTTGGTCTAGATACAGGGCTGGGCAAACTACGGCCTGAGGGCTGGATCCGGTGAATAAAACTATTGAATTAAAAAAAAAAAAGGTACCCTTTTATGTAATGATGTTTACTTTGAATTTATATTAGTTCACACAAACACTCCATCCATGCTTTTGTTCTGGCCCTCTGGTCCAGTTTAAGAACCCACTGTGGCCCTCGAGTCAAAAAGTTTGCCCACCCCTGGAGAATATTCATTATTTGTTCCCCTTGCTCTCAGGCCTTCGGACCCAGACTGAATTATACCACTGGCTTTCCCGGGTTTTCAGCTTGTAGACAACAGAATATGGGACTTCTCAGCCCCCATATTCATGTGAACCAATTCCTCTTTATCTATCATCTATCTGTCTGTCTGTCTGTCTGTCTGTCTATCTATCTATCTTACCTATCCTCACCTATCCTCTTGCTATATATAATTAATTCTATGGTTCTGTTTTTACTGAGAACCCCTCTGTTACAGCACCTCAGGCTTGGGATTGGCATAGACTATGACCACTTCTTTTTTTAAAATATATTTTTATTGATATTTTACAGAGAGGAAGGGAGAGAGATAGAAAGCTAGAAATGTCAATGAGAGAGAAACATCGACCAGCTGCCTCTTGCACATCCCCTACCGGGGATTTGTCCGCAACCAATGTACATGCCCTTGACCGAAATTGAACCTGGGACCTTTCAGTCCGCAGACCGACGCTCTACCACTGAGCCAAACTGGTTTCGGCCTATGACCACTTCTGACATTAAATTCCTATAAAGATAAACCTCTCTGTGGAACTTACAGTTCAGAGATTTTAATCTTTTGAAATTGGAATAAATCATCTTTTGTTTGATCCTTTGGATCCCTATTTCCTAAAATAATAATATGACAATTATAATTTTTTGAAGCGAATTTTCATTTTGAAAATTGCATCAACCTTTCTGACAATGCCTATTGGTCACACAGTGGAAGCCTTAGGAGAGGAAATGGTTAGGAAAAAAGCTTAGGAGACAAATTCATTGGCTTCAAGTGATTGGTATCGAGTTGTGGGATGTTGATAAGGGTGGGACGGAACCAGAAGCAGATCAGAGGTTGTGCTGGGCAGGTTACTTTGAGGAGTTACGTGTCTACTTTAGGTCTCAATTTCCACATGTGCAAAGTGAAAGTGGAGTATTAGGTGATCTCTAAGGTCCCATCCAGTACTAACATTTAAAGAGTCCTCTTTGGAATAACAAAAGTTATCTTGCATGTAACCCAGTGCTTTGCACATTGAGTACTCAATAAATGCTAATTGGCAATGGCAGTGATAAAGTAATAAATATTCTGATTTTAAAAATGCCCTTATTCTTGAAAACTTTAAATAAGAAGGCCTTTTGTATTTTCCAACGAGAGGCCACTTTGCCAAAATTTATAATTTGGTGGAAAGAGGAAGGGCATATGAAGACAGAGTCTGCAGAGCTTCTTCTTTGAGCTGAGGCACGGTGCACGGTTTTCTGCACATTGAAAGGAAAATCTTATTTATTTATTTATTTATTTTAATAAATCTTTATTACTCAGATTATTACAATTGTTTCTCTTTTTTCTCCCCCAAAGCTCCATACCACCCAGCTCCCTTCCCACCCTCTGCTCTTACCTCCTCTCCCCCCCAATTGTCTTCATCCATTGGTTATACGATTTCAATCCAGTCTCTCACTGCTTCCCCACCCCCTTATCCTCCTGATAATTATCAGTCCACTCCCCTTCTTTCCCCCTGATTCTACTATATTCACCACTTTATTCTGTTCCTCAGATTTTTTCCCTTCTCTTTTCCTTTTTTCTGTATATGAATTTCAAGTGGGACACTCTCTCTCATTTGTTTTTGTAGGGAAATACAACAGAGTGTTCTGTAGCTAATGGCTGCAGACTCATTGAAAGGAAATTAATCAGAAAGTGTCCAGCGGGGTGGCACTGGGGCTCAAAGGGCATCTGCAGAGTGAGCGGGGTTCCTCCAGCAGGTGGGGTCTCTCAACCTAGCCTGTGGGTATAGGGCTGAAACTGGCCATCAGCCAGCCATATTAGAGGCTGGTCTGATTGCCCACAACTACCCTCCTGCTGGCCATCTTGTGGCAGCCATCTTTGACCACTCAAGTTACCAAAGATGTGGCCACACCAGGTGAAGATGACACATACTATTAATTTATAATAATAATAATAATAACAATAAAAGTAATACAGTTGGTTCCACTACCAATATTCTTTTAAAAAATATATTTTATTGATATTTTACAGAGAGGAAGGGAGAGAGATAGAGAACTAGAAATGTCGATGAGAGAGAAACATCGATCAGCTGCCTCTTGCACACCCCCTACCGGGGATGTGCCCTCAACCAATGGACATGCCCTTGACCGGAATCAAACCCGGGACCTTTCAGTCTGCAGACCGACGCTCTACCACTGAGCCAAACCGGTTTCGGCCCACTACCAATATTCTATATTTGGTTCACTGTCTTTTAGCTAGTCCCCCTGGTCCCTCTTAAATAGTCCAAACTCATTACACTTTAGCACTTGATTCTCTACCTTGTACACTCTTTTCCCAGACGTTCACATAGCTCCTTCCTTCATTTCCACCAGATCTCTGTTTGGGTGTTCCTGCCTCAGAAATGCCTAACCACCACCTTATTCCTTTATTGAATCCTTTGCCAAGTTTTCTTTTTCTTCATGGCAGTTATCACTGATGCTTTATTATTCTGTATACTTATTCTCTTATTTGTTTATTGGCCGTCTCCCACCATGATGCAGGCTCTGTGAAGGCAGAGTCTTTGTTCCCAGTTGCATCCCCAGTGCCAAGGCAATGTCCTCAGTCATTCTGAACAAGTGCTCCTCTTCCCCTCTCTGCTCCTCCTGCTGCCGCCAGAGGAGGGCTGCCCACGTCCCTGCCGCCCTATTCCTGGCCCAAATCCTAGCACAGATAGGACCCATTTGACACAGGTGGGAGACAGTCCAGTACTGTGGCTGAAGCCAGACTAGATGTATCAGCCCTGGCACCGACTGAATCTTGGGTAAGAGACCCAATTTCTCAGAGTATCCCCATCAGTAAAATGGGAAAATAAGTCTCCACCTCATAAGTCTGTTGTAAGGATTAAACTAATATGTTCATTTAAAGTAATCAGCACATAGGAAGTGTTCAGTACACTTTGCCTGAGGACTTCATCTGGGAGTAAGCTTGTTCCCTGCACAAGTCACCGCCGTGCACCTGCCACACGGAGCCTGTAGAAGTTGCTACCTGCCCCCTCTGCAGCTCTCTCCTATGAGCCTTCCTGCTGACCTCCTGTATGATCACTTCTAGATAGTCCTGCTCTCCCAGGGAGACTGGATGGTTCTCCAACTGCTTTTTGGAGACTCTTGGGCTTCAAGAAAGTGCTATCTGCCTGCTTCTCTTAACTGGCAAATCCCCTATGCTTAACCACTAGGTTTAGAAAAGGCCCGAGGGAAACCGGATGTCATTCTCAGCCCTCCTAGCTGAGACCAGCAGATCAGATCCGGAGCATCCTTAGCATAAGAGAAAGAAAAGCCTCCCGCCTCCCACAGAGGAGAAGTCTTACCCACAAGTCCTAAGACACGGAGTAAAGGGAGCATGGGCATCCTAAGCAGCCTGAATGGAGAAAGGAGAAGGCAAGTCATTCATGAAAAGAAGAGAAACCATCCTGTATGCAGGGTTGGCGTGGAAGGAAGCCCCGAGGCCCTCAAGTCCACTTTGCTATGTGCTCCTCGCAGGCAGGGTCCCTAACTCCAGTAACTGTGTTTTACACCCTCACTCCGCGTACCACCCTGCCCTCCTCCAATCCCAGGACCCAGAATTTGGCTCGAGTCATGAATTGCTCAGATAGGGGAACATCATTTACTAAGTTTGGGTGAATCCGGGTCCATTAACATTTACCAAGCACCCACCAGGAGCTGGGCAGTGTTAGCCCCGGGAATCCTAGGAACCAGCAGTCCACAGTCACATCCCAGAAAAACAGCCCTGCCTGTCTCCGAGCATCCTCGCGTCCCCGGAGTCAGCTCCTGGGTCTGATTCCTGCAAAACCCCAGCGCCTCCTCGTCCTGGGGGCTTCCCCTCGGCCCCCACGGAGCCTCCTTGAAACGCGGGAGGATTAAAGGGCGTAGAGGGCAGAGAAGGGAAGGGCTGGGGAGGTGAGGTAAGCAGGAAGGGGAAGAAACAAGGTGCGTTTCTCCCTGGAGTCAGCTGAGTTCTCCAGCGCGCCAGAGACACTCGGAACAACCGCCCGGCATCCCGGCGGTGGATTTGGGCAGGGTCGGCCCCCGCGGCTCCCTGCTCCCCCCTCGCCTCCCTCTGGGCTCCTCGCCTCACCCAGGGGCGTGTCCTGTGCCACCTCCCTTTCACAGTGTCCGCTCCTCCGGTTCGAGCGGCAGCGGCGGCAGCCTGAGAGGAGCAGCGATACCTCCGGCTCCCAGGACCGACCGAAGCTGTGGCCCACACAGCCCGCCCGCCCGCCCGGGGCACCTGTGCGGAGCCCGAGTTGCAGGACGAGGGGTGGGATTCGTGCCAGGCCAGCAGCCACTCTCTGAGCCGGAGGCAGGGCCGCCCCGGGCCCCTTAGGAAGCACCGCTCTGCAGAAGCTCCGCCCAGCGCGGGGACTGCCGGCGGGGCAGACACGTGGAGGAGCAGCCAGAGGGCTGGGGAAAGGTAAACATTGGGTCCCAGTGTGGAGAGGCGATGAAAGCCGTGGCTGGGACCATGGCAGCTCCCTCCCTGGACTTCGGGGAGGTGGAAACTTTCCTGGACAGGCACCCAGAATTGCTCGAAGATTACTTGCTGCGGAAGGGGAAGCAGGAGCTGGTGGAGAAGTGGCTGCAGAGGCACCGTCAGGGTCAGGGGGCTTTAGGCCCAAGGCCTGCCCCGGCGGGCCCCGAAGGCAAGGCTCCCGGCGGTGGCAGAGGAGGCAGCAGCGGCAGCGGCAGCAGCAGCGTTGGTGGTGGCACTGGACCAAATGGCTCTGGCAGCAGCCAGCCCCCTCCGGGTGGTGGGGACTGTGGTGGGGCTCCCCTGAGCCCCGGCTGGGCCAGCGGCGGCCTGGGCGATGGGAACCTGCAGCGGAAAGCTTCTCAGAAAGAGTTGAGGAAGAGTTTTGCCCGCTCCAAAGCCATCCACGTGAACAGGACCTATGACGAGCAAGTGACCTCCCGGGCCCAGGAGCCCCTGAGCAGTGTGCGGCGGAGGGCGCTTCTCCGCAAGGCCAGCTCCCTGCCTCCCACCACAGCCCACATCCTCAGCGCCCTGCTGGAGTCCAGAGTGAACCTGCCTCAGTATCCCCCCACGGCCATGGACTACAAGTGCCACCTCAAGAAGCACAACGAGCGCCAGTTCTTTCTGGAACTGGTCAAGGATATCTCCAATGACCTTGACCTGACTAGCCTGAGCTACAAGATCCTCATCTTTGTCTGCCTCATGGTGGACGCCGACCGCTGCTCTCTCTTCCTGGTGGAGAGGGTGGCCGCTGGCAAGAAGAGCTTGGTCTCCAAGTTGTTTGATGTGCACGCAGGAACCCCGCTGCTGCCCTGCAGCAGCACGGAGAACTCAAACGAGGTGCAGGTCCCCTGGGGCAAAGGCATCATCGGCTATGTCGGGGAGCATGGAGAAACGGTCAACATCCCTGATGCCTACCAGGTAGGACTTTGCATTGACCCCTTCCAGAGCCCCACTGGCCTGGGAGCCAAGCCTTCGGTTACCCCGTGGCATCGAGAAACCCATTAATTTAGACTCTTTACAATATGAGTCCTGCTATTTTAAATTCCTTCTGCGTTTAGACTGCTTAGAGTGTTTCTACACCAGTTTGATGTCTTGGTCTTTCTCTAACACGCAGTGGTTTGTGGGAAATTCACACAGAATCAGGGTTACATTTTGCATCCGATGATAGCATGTGTTCTCAGTCAAGAATCTATGTCTTTAAGAATATCAGTGTACGGTTTTAGAATGTATTTGCGGGGTGCCAGGAAAAGATGTCTACTCCGGAATTCCAGTGTAGAGTCTGAAGAAAATGGGCATGTTGGCGTCTCTGAAGTCTTTTTGGGATCATAATGCACTTCATTCTCATTTGTGGCTGGAAAGGGAACAGAGTGCCAAACTACTTTCCTATCCTCTTCTCTAGTTTACAGTTGCATGAGTTCCAGCCCAGGAGAGAAGGGAAAGAGGGAAGGTCAGAAGGAGAATGGTCATCTGACACATTTGAGCCTACTTAACATCTATTTTAACTGTGCTTTGTTGTCGTTGAGTTTACAGAGGTTGGAAAAGTAGAGGGATGACTTATCTGTAGGCTGGAAGGCAGCATTACCTGCAATCAGTTTTTTGATAAGACTGAGCAGTAGGTCGTTAGTTTGTGAAACAAACAAAAAATTGATAATTTTCTAGCAACTCCGAAGGCAATGAGCAGGGTAAACATGCTAGTTTCAAGTGGAAAAGGAAACTGAACATGCTGTCATCTGGTATTTCTAAGCCTTTCATTTTCACAGTGATTTGAACTTGATATTATCCTGGATCTGAAAGCCAGTCAGTTCTAATTTCTTCAGTCTGTGTTACTGAGCATGGTGAAACTGGATGCCACTTTCTGAGACTTCGTCAGGGTTCATAAGGATTGAGCACTCATTCCAGTTGTCTAAAGGAGCTACATGTTTTTCTAGAGTTTGGTTGTTATTGATCAGAACAACAAAAGTGGTGGAAAGGACATTAAAGGTAAACTTATATTTCATCTGAAAGTTGACAATTTTACGTAGAAAATTGACTACCTTATATTAAACCAAGTTTCTTTTTGTGCACGTGTGTGTGAGGTGTCACTATAACACTTCAGTGTTAAGGGATGCCTATCAGAATACCATTTTTGTTAAACTTTTTGTATTGATTAAATACATTATTCATTATATACCTCTTGAAGACAGGTAGGGTTAGATCAAGTAATCAATGAGTAATCTTTTCCAAGTGTCTCTTTTCATACAATCCCAGAAAACCATGAGAAGAAATAAAAGCATTTAATAACTCATATGTTGAGGATTCTGTAAAAGTTGAAAAATCATAAACTCTTTTCCACATTCTTATTGTGTGCTTGGGGAAAAAAAATCCCTTCCTAGTCAGATGACACTTGTTATAGCATGGAATTCCAATCTTCTTTTTCTTGCCTTTGCTTTTCTCATTCTTCACCAATTGATTTTCTCCATTTATATAGCTTTTATTTCTTATTCCCCTCCTTCAGCTCCTAACTTTTATTTAATACTGTTCATATACTGTCTTTTCTTCAAGAGCATAATTCTCAGCTTCCTCCGCAGTTAACTTGTCTTCCTGATGACTAAAACTGTGGCTAGAGGTGCTACCACAGGCATAGAAAATCAGATTTTCACAGCTGATGTTTCTTCTGGGCCCCATTCTTACTTTGAAGACAGAGTGTAAAGCAAAGTTGCTTTTTAATATTTGAAAGCTGGCATTGGGTGAGGAGAGGTTTTGTTTTTGTTTTCTCCCAGGGTAGTAATGATGGCTGTAAGAATGGGTTGTTGGGAGGACTGGCAAAGGCAGGGAGGAGAAGAATGTTCTATGGGTTGAGAGTTTACTATCTTAGTTCACTGCTTGTATTCATTTCAATCTGCTTAGAAAGTCCCTCACCCCCACCCCCATTGGTCTCCTTTATGTATTTTTAACATGGTGTGCTTTTTTATATTTTACTTACACTACTCTTGGATGAAGTGACTTATTTTCTTTGTTATGATACGTCACAAAAAACCAATAGTGTGACCTTGGGAGAATTTTTTGATCTCTGAGTCTCAGTTTCCTCATCTGTAAAATGAAAATGACACTTACATGGCAAAGATGATTGTTTTGAAAATAAAATGAACCCTGGTTGGGTGGCAGAGTTGGTTGGAGCATTGTCCAGTACACCAAAAGGTTGCAGGTTTGATTCCTGGTCAAGGCACATTCCTAAGCTTTGGGTTCAATCCCTGGTTGGAGCGTGTATGGGAGGCAATTGATGGGAGGTTTCTCTCTCACATCATCTCAAATTAATAAACAGAACAGACTGACATACCTCGATGTGGGGGTGGGAGGATGGAAAGAAGCAAACCAAAGACCTTATATACTTATATGCATAGCCCATGGGCACAGGCAGTAGGGTGGTGAAGACATGAGGGGGCGTGGCTAGGGGCTGGGAGGATGGGAGGAAAGGGGGAGGAATGGGAGACATCTGTAATACTATCAATAAAAAAATCTATACTAAAAAATCAATAAACATAGCCTCGGGTGAGGATACTAGTAAAAAAAGAAAATAAGATATTACATTAAATTCCCTAAAACATTATCTGCACACTGCAATTACTCAGGAAATAGTAACAGAAAATGATGACTATGATGATATCTAGCTTACTAGTATTCTTTTTCTTTTTGTTTATCTCATTTTCAAGTGTTTCTCCCCCCCCCTTTCCCCCTTAATCTGGGGCTGAGATGTGAATTGAGCACATTTTGACCAGCCTAATCTTCCTCTGAGCTATGCTCCCCCCTTAAATTAAGTATTTTAGAACCAGGTTTACATTCAAGGAATAAATAGAAAAATATCTATCCTGCCACGCTCTACTTGAGATTTCCCCAAACATGATTGATAACACTTGACCATAGACTATCCCTACACTTGGTTCCCCTTAGTAACTTATAAACTTTTTATAGAGTTATATTGATGTTGCATCCTTCCCAAGTTCTAAAATTTCCCCCCATACATTTTATGTGTTATAGATTTTTCTTAATGAAAACTGGCAACCTTCCAAATGCATGTTCTTTTATCATGATGTTATTGTAATTCTGATCATATATTGTAAACATCTTGAAGTTTCTATATAAAAATATAACCATCTTCCATGATTCTCTAACTGCTATATTTTAAAGGTCTTTGTTGCTCAGATTCAACTAGTGTACTTTTTTCTTCAGAAGAGGCAATTATCACACAGTCTCAAAATTTAATCACTTGATAATAAGGTTAACGATCCTCTTGGAAGTTCAGAATATGGGTGAAAGAAAGGCATTGAAGACACTTATGAGATTATGAGAAGTGTGGCATTTGTCAAGGATAGATAGTCTAATAAAATACTAAAGTTGAATAAAAGTTTTTTACAGCAAAAAATACTCCTTAGTTTATTTCATAATTTTTCATTACTTCCCTCAATTAGTTCTAAAAAAACAGACTTGAAATTTGATGACAAATAATGAATTACAAGTGGAAAAACATTCATTTTAGATATACAGCATAGATCAGAGTGGCTGCAATTTACCATTTTCCCCTGACAGCTATAAGTTATTAAACAGCCCACTTTAATTTAGTAATGAAAAAATTGCCCTCAAGAGGTCGAAAATAAGAGCACTACAGTAACAGATGTTCTCTTTGAGATTATTCTAAGCATACAGAACATAGCACTTCAAACATTAATAAAAAGTGTGAGATGATATTTTTGTTAGTGTTGATAATAACTTACAGGTGTTTGATGGGCTTTGGGCTTGAAAAGCAGCCACTATATTTTGTTCGGTGAACTGAGAAAAGGAAAGGGGATGACGCAGAAGGTTAAAGGTGCCAGGCTTTCAGGAAACCCAATCTATTTACACAACAGACTTATCCATCCATTAGTTCCTACAAACACACACCGAGTGTCCATTATTCGCCTAAGGCTCAGGTTGGAGACCTATGGGCATACAACAATGAGAGGACATGCTTCTTGCTTTCCACATATTTATGGCCAACCTGTACTTAATGCCACAAACTAAATGGCATCAGTGTTAGGGAAGAATGTCTTGGCTCATTGTGACTTGGCTCATGATGGAAAACTTCATGGAGGAGGTGCCATTTGAGCTAGAAAAAGGGTTGGATTTTGTTATTGGAAATGGTCATGGCATCAGGGGCAGGGATCAAGGTACAGCAAAATGGCTTCAGCGGAGAGATGATAAACAAGCCCCAAGTATGTACAGAGGACAATGAGTAGTTTAATTTGGCTGAAGTACTGCATATGCTATAGAATTAATATTCAGAATTAAGAGGAGGGCAAAAAAAGAGAAGGGACCTTGAACACCTGACCAAAGAGCTTGAACTTCATTAATAGTAGGCCACAGAGAGCCCTTAAAAACATATGAGCATGCTCAGAATGACGTTTTGGGTTCCCTGGTGGCAGGGGCTAAATGGATTGAACAAGGGGAAGCTCAAAGCTGTGAAAATAATTAGGAGTCTATAAGGCGGTCTGATAGAGCCACGAAGAACAACTGAACCAAAGCTGGAACAGTGGAAATGGACAGGCGGGGACATGTGGGAGATGTCCGGCAGGTGTGGATTTGGACGAGGACAGAGAGAAGTCAGTGGTGACTCAGAGATTCTGAACCTGGGTGATACGGAGAAGGGTAATGCTGATACAAAAACCATAAGAGAAACTGGGTAAATACAGATTTTTAAAATATATATCTTTTATTGATTTTTTTTTACAGAGAGGAAGAGAGATGAGAGAGAATCATCCATCAGCTGCCTCTTGGACAACCCCTACTGGGGATGTGCCCGCAACCAAGGTACATGCTCTTGACCGGAATCGAACCTGGGATCTTTCAGTCCACAGGCTGACGCTCTATCCACTGAGCCAAACCGGTTTTCAGCTGGGTAAATAAAGATTTTAAGTCAAGCTACCCACATGATGTGTGGAACTCATATAAACTGATAAATAAAGCAGGAGCCTGAGTAGAGGTGGAGAAGTCAATCTTCCCTTGTTAAGGGTCTGCTGTCCCACCCACGGTAGAAACGTGGCCCCAAAGTGATTTCAACTTCCATGCTGAGAAATTCCCAGTACCTCCACTGGGGGTGAGTGAGAGGTTCCCGCTCAGTTTTCTGCCTGAAATGGCCACAGTGCTGCCAGCTCTGGGCTGGGATGACCACAGCCTTGCTCCTCCCCTTGATGGAGCACTGACCCTCCTCACACTCCCACCTAGACCCCAACCAAGAGCGGAGGGCTGTGGCAGACATGGGATATGGGCCTCTCTCCCAATCAATGTGACCTGGTTGTGGCTCCTCATCTCAGGGCAGGGTTGACAGATGGGTAGTCTGCGGGGGGTGGGGGGATAGGGGGGTGGCACAGGACACCCACCGGGGAGCAGGGAGCAGTGGCTGAGAAGCAGTCCCGGGCAAGCAGTGGGAGGGGAGAGTGAGTATGGGCTGACGCTTCAAGCTCAGGCTCCTAGGTCATTTCCCCATTGGACTCCAAAGCACAGATTCAAAGCATCAATTCGAAGACAGAATGAAATCTCAAGCAGGGAGACCCTGCAACTGCACTGGTCCCATGCCCACGATGTTGGCCCTGCTTCTGAGTCACACTGAGTCTTAGGTGGAAAAGTTTAATGTTATTCCAGCCTCGTGTGTGCTGCTTCTCAGGGCCTCGGCTCCATCCTAATTAAATTATGTGCCATTTTAAATGCCAGGAGAGTGCTCTTCTATCCCTGTGTTTTTCATCCTTTCTTCCAGGACTACTCTTTCTTCATCTTTGCTCATTCATATTTTACTCTGGCTTCTCATGAGAAAAGCAAGGAGAGCTGATTGCTTATTCTTGAAGAGAGGAGATGGAAAACAAAACAACAAAACAAAATTACACACAAGTTGTATTTAAGGATGCATGGCACTGAATTTTAATTTTTTTATTTTACTTGAGAATACTCTCCATTGAAATAACTACATCTGGCCCCAGAAGGGCTTCATTTCATGTAGCTAGAAAATCAGTGACGAGAATGCTTCATTCCCTGATGAGCCAGTGCTGACAGACATGGGTTTAGTGCTGTGATTAAGTTGCTGAGATTTGCTTAAAAGGCAGCTGTTGATCCCACGCCAGCACTAATGTTATAAAAAGAGTTTCATGAAATCTTATTTCAGCTTTGCACATAGTGTTTGAAAAATGGCCCCCTAGCCCACAGACATGTTCACTAGCCCAGAAGCAGAATTGATTTTGTGCTCGAGGCAGGAAACGTTGGCTATTTCACACCCCCCCCCTTTCTGACAGACACACGGTCATGATAAGCACAGTGACAAATCGCATTAGCTGCTTTGTACATGAGGACAGATTACAAAAAAGTACAGTTTCTACAGAATCATGGGGAGGTAATTTCAGGTTAACTTCAATTCTCCCCCCCCCCAACCCATAAGCTAAATGTTTACTAATCTGACCAATTTATTTTGGTTCCCGAGATTTGGGTCACCTGTTTATTTACAAGGTTGGCTGGCTTAATCTGGAAGCCAGTGTTTCATGTGTAATATAGTGTCGGAGAGTCACAGGAAGCTTTCCTCTGAAATAGCTGTGAGTCGTTTTATAGGAAAGTCAACAAGGTCCTTGAGGTCCACTCCTTGTTTCTTTAGTCATGTATTTTGAGGGTGGTGCTTTGCAATGTAACCACATTCTTCTGGAAACTACAATTTGAATCCCAAGAAAAGCAGTTTAGTTGTAAAACAGTGGGTTGGATTTGTAATATTTTAGGAGATACTTGGGTGACTGGTCACTTATGGGCATTTTGGCTAAATTTATGTATTTATTTATTTTTAGGATTAAAATAGTAAAGAAGTTTTCCTGGCCTTAAAAACTGTATTTTTTGTATATTTCCAAGAGTTTCTTATTAATTGGTTGGTTTCAAGGACTGAATAGTGGTTTCACACATTAATGATGAATTCTGTTTCTAATCATTCAATATAACATTAGGCTGTTGCAAATTTAGTACAATAAATCTTTTTCACTTGAATGAAAAAAATGAGGAACTTTTGAGATACCTCTTTAGGGTATCAATTTAAAAAAAATTAAACATAATGATAGTCAAAAGGGAAACTGAAGCTCCACTGTTGATTAACAGTAACTCCATTTAGGGAGCACTAAACTATGAGCCTGACATGAAAGCAATGGCTTTTTTAATCCTCTCAACAATCCCTGGAGGTACCACCCCCATTTTACAGAAGGAGAAACTGAGGCTGGGAAGTGAAGGGCTGTAATGCAAACAGATGTCGGGATTCTAGAAATGTCATGCTCTGCCACTCCCTTTGTGGCCTCTACTGATGATTAATTATTATTATTCTTTTTTAAAATATATTTTATTCATTTTTTATAGAGAGGAAGGGAGAGGGATAGAGCTAGAAACATCGATGAGAGAGAAACATTGATCAGCTGCCTCTTGCACACCCCCTAATGGGGATGTGCCCGCAACTAATGTACATGCCCTTGACCTGAATCGAACCTGGGACCTTTCAGTCCGCAGACTGACACTCTACCACTGAGCCAAACCGGTTTCGGCTGATGATTAATTATTGTGTGCACACTTACATCTGTCCCTTTGTCTTCTTCTTTTTCCTGCCAGTTTAAATTATTTCTTCCTTCAAAGCCCATTTCATGAAATTCTTGGTAATCCCTGCTCCATCCCACCCAAACTGGACATGATCTCTCCCTCCTTTGAACTTCTTCAATGCTTTAATGTGTTCCTTTTTATTCTTAGTATTATAAGTATTTGTGGGTAGTTAAATGACCTCATGTCTGTGCACTCAAGATCAAGATCATGATTTCTTATTTCTTATTCACTGCAGTGGATCATAGGGCTTAATGCAAGGTTTTCTATTCAATTGAATAATTACCACTGATACCTCCTTTATGTGGTCAGTTCCACCTCCAAGCAGAGACAATATAATCAGGCAATATAGACAGCTAAACCAGGAAATGCATCCTCTGAACACGTCTTTTAACTCATTGGATCCTATTTTGTAGATTTATTTTTTAAATGAGCTCAGAAATGCCATTTTCCATAATGGTATTTGGTTGCCTTATTCTCATCAAGTAATTATGTTTATTCCTGATACCCAATTTCCCAGAAGAAACTCTATGGGAGGTGACTTGGGCCAAACATGTGCACAGGGAACAGATAACTTTGGTCTAGTTGTAAAACCTTTCCCTGTACTACCTGACTAAGCCCATCTGTTTGGGGATTAGATTCTTACTAAGCACATTGTGAGGCTGTAAAAGACACCAGGGTGTTGAATAACATTCTCTAGACTGTGAGACAGGAAGCTTGGATTCTATTTTCAGTTCTGCCTTAATTTTATCAGCTGTAACATAGGGAAAATATAGTCAATACAGGTCTACCACATATGGTGATTTGTAAGGATATAATCATTAAATTCTAACCGTTAGATTCTAATGAGATCAAGGGAAAAGCACATTCATAAGGGTAAGTACGAAATGTTAGGCTTTATTAGTATTTTAAATAGACAGTCCACCAGGGCCTGGGCCTGGGGTGGACATTGCACATAAAAAGAGAACCGATTTAAAATGTGGTCGTACCAGCCGAAACCGGTTTGGCTCAGTGGTAGAGCATCGGTCTGCGGACTGAAGGGTCCCGGGTTTGATTCCTGTCAGGGGCATGTGCATTGGCTGCAGGCATGTTCCCGGTGGGGGGTGTGCAGGAGGCAGCTGGTCGATGTTTCTCTCTCATCGATGTTTCTAGCTCTCGCTATCTCTCTCTCCCTTCCTCTCTGTAAAATATCAATAAAATATAAATAAATAAATAAAATGTGGTCGTACCTGTATTGACTATATTTTCTTATTTTCTATATTCTTGATATTCTGACATTTGGAGCCTTGACCTTGGAGAGCTGGACCCTCCTAGGGCCAGCTAATAACTGCAGATAGTATGTCTCTCCTCCAAGTGTACCTTTGATATACGAAGCAACATATCTAGAGCCCACATCCCCAACTGTCAGACAAGCCACCATATCCCCTGCCCTAAGTCACCCAGGAGCCAGGTACTGGACATCCAGGGATCACCTCTATGGCCCAGAGCCTGTCAAAATTATTCAAACTACCGAATCCCAAACTTACTCAGGGAGCCTAGCCTATCTCACTCATCCCCTCTGGGCCATGCCTGCCCTCTCCCTTTCTGCCTCCCGACTGACCCTCGTCTGTCCCATGTGACCCAGCATGTCGTGCTGTAATTTCTAAAGATGTGTGATTAAGAGCTCTCTCCTTCATGGCAATCATTCCCATTCTGATTAAAACAAATCCCAGCTACATTTCAACATAGCACCACACATTTATGATGCTTTATACACAGGTAATGATTGCTTTACAATGTAATCAAATGCTTTAAATGAACATCAGATTGTCAGGATTTACTGGGCATAATACATGTTCTGCATTTGACGAGCATAAAAATAAGGTTATGTTAATTTTTTTACAAGTGATCAATATGTCTGTTTTTCTAGTATAATATATAATCCCAAACGTATCCATAGTGTTTCTGTGCTTTAAATTTTCATATGAAATATACAGATTTACCATTTATAATTTTATTCTTGAAATCCTAGAGATTTTAAAACATGACTATTAGAGTCCAGTACTTGTAGACTAAATAAATTCTAGGAGCTGACATTAACGGTAAATGAACACTAAATCTTGGTGTTTGTAATCAAGCTCTAATAATTTATTAGGCTAGGCAGAATCTATGACACAATTTTATTCTCAATGTGTTGACTATTTACAAAAAAGATAGACCTTTTTATTTCATGTTTTCCTGTTTAGACATGATGTTACTTTTAATACTGCACATTACCCTTTTTCTACTTATGCTGCCTATAGTACTTTCTCAGATTACCAGAATGTTTTAACCTTTACTTTTTTCATTTTAAGGAAATTAGATAGTACTCCGTCTTCATTTAAATGGCTGTGCAAGTTTAACAAGCTAATAGTTTTTATGGGTATTTGGCAACTTAATGTGCATGATTACATATTTAAAGTTTTAATAATGGCTGTAATAGAATTAAGAACTGTAGGCTTGGCATAGTGTGGGAAAGACTATCCCAGGGTTGCTAAGGAAACCAGTCTAGATTTTTATTCTCTTGTGCATAAGGTCCCCTGGAAAAGCAAAGCTGTGTTCCCGTCTCGAATGTCCCCCTTTATGGAGTACTCATGTTTCCCTCCTGGTCTCTTTTTCCTTTTGCTTCCGGAGGTCCACTGAGTGAGAGGGTGTACGTGCTGAGCAGTGGTTAAGGCTGGCTTCTTTTTTTCTGTCTTCAGGTGTGTGAGACAGGGGTCAAGTTCTCTCTCTTTCTCTTCTTGGAGCATTGTCTTTGAAAGCCCAAGATGGCCACAGCACCTCTTTTTTATGGTAGATTACCATGCAGAGAGGCAAGGAGAGCAGCCAGTGGCGGTGAATATGCCAGGCGCTGACCCAGTAGGCAGAGGAGCACAGAACCTCTTGAGAAGAGGCTGACAGTACAGCTGGGAGCTAAGTATCTCTACCCATTCTGCTCTGCCACCGTTTCTCAAACGAAGAAACAAGAGGAATAGCATCTGATTTGGTCCCTCTTTTTTAACCATGCCTGCTGTGAGCCCACTGCATAGCCATGAAGGAAAGGAACTGGCAATCAGGGAGAGCTTCCTGAGTTAAATAGGAAGGGCAGGAAAACACTTCTCTGTCTTTGAATTGCCTAAATTGAGGTGATCTGCCACATTAAATTAAAGAGTGAAAAGGTCAACCGAGGAAAGAGAGATCACTGTCCTTGCAGGGAAGTTGTATACCTAAGACCTTGAGTTTCTGTCAAAGAAATAACCAGTTTTATTTTTTAGAGATAGTCTTGAAATAATCAGGATCATGTATTCAGATATGTAGCCATGTTACACTATTAATCACTTATTTTAGGAAGCCTGTATAATTAATGCAAAATTCTATGAAAATCATGTAACACAAAATGACATGAAAAGATATGAGGGTATAAAATGAAATAGATGTGCTTTCTCTCTAACAAGTAAAACCAAAATTTACTTCAAAGCCATCTCTTTACTCGTGGCTATTTTTTTTAAACTTTTTTTTTTTTTTTTTTTTTTTTTTTTTACTCATGGTTATTGATCTGACCCTCCTCCTTCAATGCTAACTTGGCTCCTCCCAGTGTATTTGAAATGCAGCAGGTCCTTGGTAAATCATGTTTAAATGAATGGAAGAGCCCTTATTACAGCTTTTTATTTCATCTCAAGAGTGACATGCACTATTGGGACCATTATGTAGGTTAGAGGGTCTCAATGGTGGCACTGTTGACATTTTGGACTGGATAATCCTTTGTTGTGGAGAATGCTGACCTGTGCATTGTAGAATACTTAAAAGCATCTCTGGCCACTACCCACTAGGTTCTTGACCAGTCATGACAAGAACTAATAACAATGTTCCCAAATACTGTAAAATGTCCCTTGGGGGCAAAATCCACCTCCCTACCCCTTTGGAAACCATGGATGTAGGATAGATAATTTGACAATACTCAAGTACTGCCTTAAGAATAGTCATAACTTCTGATGTAGCAATTCCAGATTGCCCTAAGGAAATTTTTATGGCTAGGTGCAAACACTTTTTTATATGAATACTCATTGCAATGTTATTTAAAATAGTGTAAAATTACCAACCTGGACATTCAACTAGAGGGTTGGATAAATAGATTATGGTACATCATAAAATAGATTATTTAATCAGAGAAAATTGCTCACAAAATATTTAGAGAAACATATTTCAAAAGCAATAGCATTACCCTAGCTGGTTTGGCTCAGTGAATAGAGTGTTGGCCTGCGGACTGAGGGGTCCCAGGTTCAATTCTAACCAAAGGGCACATGCCTGGGTTGTGCCGGGTTGTGGGCTTGATCCCCCTCAGTAGGGGTCGTGCGAGAGGCAGCTAATCAATGATTCTCATTGATGTTTCTATCTCTCCCTCTCCCTTCCTCTCTGAAATCAATAAAAAAAATTAAAAAAACAAAACAAAACAAAAACAATAGCATCCCAGTTTTTTTTTTAATAATAACAACAAAAGCCTGAGGGGAGGAGTTATGTTCAGAATCAGACTGGATTTGGTTCCCAGTTCCACAACCCAAGAGTTGTCTCATATTTTACTTCTCCAGTTGTTCCATTCTGCAATCCTCAAAATGGGGTAGCAATACCTATCTTCAAAGGTCATTGTCAGGCTTAAATGAAATTATATATAAAAAGTGCTTAGCATGCTAGTTGATATATAACGAGGACTCAGTAAAAAAGTGATTGGACTGGTACCTGAGGAGAGGCTGGAAGTTGATATAGCAAAATATTAATAGAGGTGATCTCAGAGTTGTGGGGTGATTTTTCTTTTTACTTTTTTTAAGCTTTCTTGTATGTATTTTTCCCAAAGTTTTACATATCTATGTATTAATAGAGTACTATTTGTTTTGTTTTAATATATTTTATTGATTTTTTTTTCCAGAGAGGAAGAGAGAGGGATAGAGTTAGAAACATTGATGAGAGAGAATCATCGATCAGCTGCCTCTTGCACACCCCCCATTGGGGATGTGCCCACAACCAAGGTACATGCTCTTGACCGAAATTGAACCCGGGACCTTTCAGCCACCAGGCTGACGCTCTGTCCACTGAGCCAAACCAGTTCCGGCTAGAGTACTGTTTGTTTTAAGAGATAAACCTCCCTGAGCTCAATGGCTCACAATGCTAACACAACAGAATTTTATTCCTCACTCGTCAGAAGCTCAGCACAGGTCTTTCTGATTGGCAGGTAGCGCTCCTCCGACACTGGATTCCTTTCCTCCTAGACCTCCAACAACTTCAGTGTGGGCCTCCCAGGCTGCTCCCAGCACCAACATCTAGTCAGCACATGAGGGGGAAAGACATGAACAAATAAAGTGGGACATTTTGTGGGTCAGGTTTGGAAGTAGCACCCATCATTTCATGCTCCTGATTTATTGTCTTTCTAGACTCTAGAACTTAGGCATGTGGTCATACCTGTCTGTAGGAAAGCTGGCAAATACAGTTCAGCCTTGCCCCAAAGTGGATTTCATACAGCCACTGCATGCAGCTCAGAAGTCTAGGTCCTTCAAGTGGTGAGCTATCTTCTCTAACAGGTACTCCTGGTTTTCACAGTCTAGGGCTCGTGTGCTTGATTAATTCCCCACAACACAATTTGAGAGGAAAATCAGGTGGGCTTTGGAATACCTTAACGACATGGGGAAGAGATTCTTGCTGTTTTATTTTCAGAAAATTGTTTTGAAGTGGCTTTAATGAAAACAGCGGACTCAAGATTTTCAGGGACACAAATAAATGATGCCTTTAGCAGTGTTTCCCAAACTTCTCTCATGATGAGAATCACCTGGTGGAGTTGTTAAAATACAGATTCCTGAATCCCAACTAAGAAGTGCTAAACTAGAATTTTTGGGAACGTATAGATAAAATTGTATACTTAACTAGTGCTCTAAGCTTAAGTATACAATTTTACCTATATGTTCCCAAAAATTCTAGTTTAGCACTTCTTAGTTGGGATTCAGGAATCTGTATTTTATTTATTTTTTAAAAATATTTTTATTGATTTTTTTACAGAGAGGAAGAGAGAGGGATAGAGAGCTAGAAACATGGATGAGAATCATCGATCAGCTGCCTCTTGCACGCCCCCTACCGGGGATGTGCCCACAACCAAGGTACCTGCCCTTGACCGGAATCGAACCTGGGACCTTTCAGTCTGCAGGCTGATGCTCGCTCTATCCACTGAGCCAAACCGGTTTTGGCAGGAATCTGTATTTTAACAACTCTACCAGGTAACTCTCATCATGAGAGAAGTTTAGGAAACACTGTGTTAGAGAAATGAAGACACAGAGAACCAAGCAATTCATCTACTACCAATAGGGAAGAGGAATGAACAGAGTTGGGGAGATGAAAGCAAAAAAAAAAAAAAAAAAAAAAAAAAAAAATTCAGCCGTAACTAATATAACAGGCCTGAGGCTTTTGGAAAATAGTGATTATGAAGTTAATAATGGCAACTTGGGAACAAAGGAGTTGTATTCTGCTTTTCATGTTTACTTGAATAGCAGTAGTGATGTCTTTTAGGCAAGGTAGAATGGTTTGCTAGGGAGAGTATAATGCCTCAGTCTGGGAGCTCTCTGGTTGGGAGGAGGGGTAATTTAAACCAAATTAATGTGTAAAGGGAATCCATCACCAAGCCTTTGATGAAAGCAAATGAAGCAGCAGCACTACCAACACCTCCATTTCCCCCAAAGAACGAAATGTATTTATGTTTCTCTAGTCTGTATTTGTTTCCTGGAAGTTTTCTCCAAGATTGTTAGATTCCTTTGTGGACTCTAGATTATTATTATTATTATTATTATTATTATTATTATTGTGTGTGTGTGTGTGTGTGTGTGTGTGTGTGTATTTTAACTGGTTTCATAGAGGAAGGGAGGGAGACAGAGATAGAAACATCAATGATGAGAGAGAATCATTAATTGGCTGCTTCTTGCACACCTGCTACTGGGGATCCAGCCAGAAACATGGGCATGTGCCCTGGCCAGGAAAAGAACCATGACCTTCAGTTTCATAAGTTGGTGCTCAACCACTGAGCCACACCAGCTCGAGCTAGATATTTTTATTTGAATCATCCATCATTACTGAGGAAAACACTCAATCCTTGGAGAAGTATGAAATTCTTGTGAACTTTGTGTTAAATAGTGAAATGGCATTCCCAAAGACAACGATCACAATTGTTAATGCTCCAAAGCTTATGGAACAAGTGTTAACAAACACATTCACTTAACATATGAGCCACTGGCTTGCTCAACCTCTTTCCTTTTCCTTTATCTTCCGATATTTCCTTTTCTCTCTCCATTTCTCCATCTGTGCATTCCATTTTCTCTTTTCTGACATCCATCTCTGTCTTCCTTTTGTGTAATTGCTTGCCCTTGCCCCTCCCAACTTTGCCTCTTTCCCCCTTTCCCATCCTACCTCCCCTCTCCTATCCTTCATCATGCCTGTCTCTCTTTTTCCTTATTCTTTCTTCTCTTTTTGTCCCTGTCCTCTTCTTCCCCTCTTGGATATGAATGACCTTAACTTAAAATGGGTATAACATGAAAATAGGTATTTGTTCCCAGTTTTTAATTTAAAATCAAAATGTTAAATCTCATAGGCTACCCTCACAAAACAACCGAGTTTCTTTTTTATTGCCATAAGGCCTGTGATTGTACCTTTCTAATTTTAGAATCAAGCACATGAACTATTTGTTTTTCTTTTAAAACACACAGGTTTTAATTGTATTTCAAACTGTTACTCCATGTGGCCCTTGGCTGTAATTTGTTTCCTGTGGGTCATTGCCTGGCAATATGAAAAAGACCTTGCCCCTCAAGTCCATTCTACATAGAACATGTGACAGGGAAATTAGTATTAAGAAAACTTGGTATACCAACAACCAAACTTTTATTAAAAAGAGGACAATGATAAATATTATTTCTTTGATGTGTCTCTTAGTCCACTATCCACCAGAAATTCTTCACAGTAGCAACACAGTAGTTTACCAGGCTAGCAATTCTCAGGCTTTGATTGAGGTCTTGTCTCACTTATCCTATAGTTCTTGATAGTGAATGTCCCCTGGAGGATTCTTTTTTTTTTTCCTTTTGTACACAGAAAATAAATATTTTCCATTCACCTGAATCCACCGGGAAGCGTGTGGGACTTAAGCACCTCTGTTTTCCCTCAACGTGTTAACTCTCTGAAGCTTGCTTAGTCATTTATAAAATTCAGCCTCAGGACTTGCTCCCTTTGGTGATGATCCATCAAAGGGAAAGTCAACCACACTTTGTAAGCTGTGTGGCTTCGTTCCTAGAGCTGACAGGATCTCTTGACTGAAAACCACATCGAACCTTAAGTTCTGCATCTTGCTTCATTATTTCTAGCAGAACATAATGTCTGGCTTGTGTGTGGAATTTTTTGTTTATTTGTTGTTTTGTTTTAAATTCTCCAGATTTTATGAAAGGACATTTTTCCTCCCTTGATAAAGGAATTCATTTATTATGAATGCATTTCTAATTCTCAAAAATCTATAACTGTACAAAGCTGAAGAATAGGCTAGTTTTTCAACATTTGAAATAGGAAAACTTGAATAAATGAATATTGGACTACTTTTTTCCCCTTGTATGCTGTCACTTTTGATAAACCACTATTTACCTAAGGAAATGTGTAGTAAAATATCTATAATAATTTTTATTACACTAGAAATATTAGTTTGTCCATTTTTTTGTGTGTGTTTGTTTTGTAGAAATTCCATCTTTCAGTTCCTTAGTCAGTGCTTATGGAACTAAAAGTAATGTTTCCTGTATTTGAGTATTTATTTGAGCCTGGCATTTTACAGAATTATCTCATTTGATCTTTTAAAAAATGTATTTTTTATTGATTTCAGAGAGGAAGGGAGAGGGAGAGTGATAGAAACATCAATGATGAGAGAGTATCATTGATTGGCTGCCACTCACATGACCCACACCGGGGATGGAGCCCACAACCTGGACATGCGCCCTGGCTGGGAATCAAACGGTATCTCTTGGATCATAAGTCAATGCTCACCTACTGAACCACGCCAGCTGGGCTCTCATGTGATCTTCATAACACTCTGGTAGGAAAGGTGAAGTTGGTGTTATTCTCTCTATAGATTAGGAATCTAGCTTTTTATAGATTAGAAAGCAAGCATTTTGGCATTTGCCTGAGGACACAGGGCCCAATGTGTTAGAGTTAGAACTCTGTATTCCTCCATCACTGTTTCTCCCACTCAGGGGCTCTGAGAAGACCAATGAGTAACATGTCTCTTCTTTGTCCTGATCTGATTAAGATGAGAAATAAAACAAAAGAGGAAACAGGATATTAAAATATTACACTTATAACTTATTACGTAGATATAGTAGGTTTATATTTATGGGCTCATACTTCCAGAATTAGGTAGACCTACCCTCCCAGCTACAGACAATGCTAGATACCTACATTCCTCCCCAGTAAAGGGACCTATCTCTTTAAAACTTAAGATCCTTGAGGAACACAGCAGAGGCATGTTCCTGTGGGAAGCCTGACTTCAGAAGATTAAGAGCTGGGCTATGTATGCCCCGTTAGTCTCCCTAGCACCCTAATGATACAACTTACCCTACTTCCATAGTGAGGAGCAAGGTGTGGGGTCCAAGGGCTGAAGAGATTAAGGGCAATTTCTCCCTATGGAATACAGAGAAGGGGAAAGAGTCATTCCTCCTCTCACCATACCACCTCTCAGATAGATTGTTATATTTGAAACATTGAGATCACTTTTCCTTTCAGCAACATTCTCCTGCCCCCATCTTATTATCCTTATCCTCAGTTACCCAAGCCAGAAACCTAGGCATCATTTTTTATTCCTTTGTTTTATCCACCCACTATAATCAAGCTATCAGAAAGTTCTTTTATTCACTCTTGAAAATAGACCTCAAGTCTCCATTTTTCTCCATGTCAACTGACATAACTCCAGACCAAATCACTGTTATCTTTCACCTAGATTAGTGGTCGGCAAACTCATTAATCAGCAGAGCCATATATCAACAGCGCAATGAAATTTCTTTTGAGAGCCAAATTTTTTAAACTTAAACTTCTAACGCCACTTCTTTAAAACAGACTCTCCCAGGCCATGGTATTTTGTGGAAGAGCCGCACTCAAGGGGCCAAAGAGATGCATGTGGCTCACGAGCCACAGTTTGCTGGCCATGGACCTAGATAATAGAATCTGCCTCCTATTGGGTTTAAATCTACTCTTAACTATTTCCCACACAGAATGGGGATAGAAGGTGGGGCCAGATTATTGAGGAATTTTTTATTCTAGTCACCTTCTCTATGAAGACAAAGAACAATAGGAGACCCATGAGTAGGAAAGGGAAATATATCTGAACTGCCTTGCATTTGTCATCGATGGGAGCTTGGGCAGATGACCTGCTCTATTTGCATGGTAACACGTTGTCTTTGCATATCTTTGGGAAGGCTGGAGATAAGCCATTCTGTGGTATTTTCAATGGGTGAAAATTATTTGGCTTCAAGTTTGCTTCTGGATCTTCCTACTAACTCCAGTGGAGGACGTAGCCAATTATTGCACTGCTAATATATATATATATATATATATATATATATATATATATATATATATATATTTAAATTAATACAGGCAAAAACTGATATCATCTGGACTAACCAAACCAGAGAAAAATTAATAGCAATTGGTAACATTTATTGAGTACCGTATTTTTTCTGTGTATAAGATGCTATTTTTTTCTAAAATAATGAGACTGAAAATCGAGGGGGGTCTCATACTACACAAAAGTCAGCTGAGGAGGGAGCCATGTGGGTGCTTAGCTGCCCATACCTTGTCAAACAGGCTTCCTGGAATCACTAGCCTTATTGTTACTGACGTCAGCTGATGCTGTAATTGGAGGTGGAGGTGGAGAGTGCACAGATGCAACAGGTGGTGGAGCGTTCTGAGCTCATAAAGATGTCAAAAAATAAACAGATAAATACCTGTAAGCGACTGTCCTACTCGGCAAAATTCAAACTGAGTGTAATCAGCTATCCCAAAGAGCATGGAAAAAGAACTGCAGAGAGACAATTTGGATCTCCTCCCACTGAGTGTATGATCAGACAGTGGAGAAAACAGGAAGAACAATTCTTTAAGATGCCAAAAAAGAAGAAGGCCTGAAGAGGGAAACTAGCAAAATGTTTAAAATATTGATTAATTTTGGGTTGGAAAAATGGGGGGCGGGGGGCAGGACATCTTATCCTAAGGTCACTTTATAAATGGAAAAATATGATATATTCCATGTGCTAGAATTAGGTACTTCACTTAATCCTCACAAATCTCTGTGAGGTAAATACCATTGCTTTCCACATTTTACATATGAAGAAACTGGACTTAAAAAAATACATTTTATTGATTTTTTTACAGAGAGGAAGAGAGAGGGATAGAGAGCTAGAAACATCCATGAGAGAGAAACATTGATCAGCTGCCTCCTACACACCCCCTCCTGGGGATGTGCCCGCAACAAGGTACATGCCCTTGACCAGAACCTGGGACCTTTCAGTCCATAGGCCAACACTCTATCCACTAAGCCAAACCGGTTAGGGCAGAAACTGGACTTTTGAGAGGTTTAGTAACCTGCCAAGTTTACACAGCTCGTAAGTGTCAGAGCCAGATTGCAAACCCAGGTTGTCTTACTTTTGTCTACTCTAGACTCTATGCTTTTGCTATTATGGGAGATATTAAGGATTATATTCATGTTATGCTCATATATTCAAGGCCATAGAAGTCTTGTTTGTGAAAGAAGGTGGCTCTTTGACAGAATATGAAGTTCAAAAATCTGTTAGATTGCCTTTCAAAGGCTGTGTTAGCAATTCATGTTTGTTGACATCAGATGATATCAATTACAAAGATTTCAGCAATTGTATCATGCCTGGAGAGATTGGGACAAGGTGTCTCAAGTAGTGCCCGTTGAAGGTAAATAATAATAGTAGTGATAGCAAACATTTATAAGGAACACAGTATGTGCCAGCCCTTAACTTAAGCACTTTTACACATACTAATTCATTTATTTCACACAATTATATAAGGTAGGTCTACTATCAATCCATTGTACAGTTGAGGAAACAGATACAGAGAGGGTAAGTAACTTCTCAGACGAGATCGGGTGCGTTCAGGGTGGTATGGCCGTAGACGGTAAGTAACTTCTCTAGGATCACACAGCTCTTAAGATGGAGAGCCAGGCTTTGAACCCAGATTGTTTGGAGCCACAATTTGTGTTCTTAGGTACCACAACCTAGTGCCTCCATTGTGTGTATAAACAATGACTAATGAGTTACTCTGCATCTTTTCACAATACCCTTTACCAAAGTTATAAGACAACATTGACATAGAATACACAGTTGATATTTTTGGAAACTGGGTTGTGAGTGTGCAACCTGGATAGTTTCTTTAAAAATGAAAACATTTTATTTTTCATCACAACTGGACAGTTCTAGAACTTGTTGAGATTTGTTTACATCATTAGCAATCAACTGGAGGAAATTGTTAACAGATTTCCCAAGGTATTTTAGAGATACTGATAATTTTCAAGGCAGAGCTGAAGCACACTATGTTATTCTCTGAAAATCTTATAATTGCATATATCCATTGTAAAGTAGGATATGTACTTTTGTGAGAAAAGACCTGGAGCTCTGGAGTATTAGAAGCAAGCAAATTATCCTAGAATAAATCACTTTTTTTTACACTGAAACTTTTTGGAAAGTATAGGTAGACTGTAAGTAGGGCATCAAAGTTATAAACCTAACAGTGATTTATTGGTTCAACAGCTCTTTGCTGTTTGACTGGAGGGGAAGCCCTTTAGGTACATTTATTGCTTTAGTCATGGATTGGCTTGGTTGCTGAGGATAGACAACCACGAAAGTAATAAAAAATGGTAAGTGGGATAAGAGAGAACATCTCAGAAATAATATGTAGGGAAATCTCACAGAACTCAAGGCAGGAAGTAAAGCAAACCTTTTGGGGACAGGACTTGGGAAATGGAGAGTTCCTAATGCCTCTAGTTTGATTACTGTTCTGTATTCTGAATGTGGTTGTATATGCTGTGGCTTTGTAGCAGCATTTAATAACATGGGCAGTGTCCCTGAGCATAAATGGCTAATTCTTCAAAATAGTGTAGTATGGTGAAAAGAGTTCAAGCTTTATACCGAAGCGTCTCTGAGTTAGCATTTTAGTTCAGTTACTGGTAAATTACATACATTTTGTAAGGTACCTTCTTTTCACCTCAGGTTCTTCATGTATACAATGGCACCTTGCATGGCTGTTGTGATTAGTATACGCATGTAAAACACCTGACATAGATACCAGGTCCATGGTGGGCTTTGAAGAATTAACCAGTTCCAAAATCATTTCAGTTCCTTTGCAATTTAAACAGATCACAAGCCTCATTTAGCACCTCTTTTAAACCAACTTACCACATCAAAGCAGGAGTAATTGGTATGATGCTGTCTGCTTTATGTTTGTCTATTGGCTTAGAACAGCTGTGGGCAAACTACGGCCCGCCGGATCTGGCCCGTTTGGCTGTTCTATCCGGCCTGCAGAGCCAAAAGAGCGGAGGGTTCTCTTGCTCTCCCCTCCACTCCTTCACCAGCAGCCCAAGATGAGAGTGCCAGCCTGGTCAGGTTGCTTTTGTTCCGGCCCTCTGGTCCAGTTTAAGAACCCATTGTGGCTCTTGAGTCAAAAAGTTTGCCCACCCCTGGCTTAGAAGACCAAGAATGAAAGCCAAAGTCATGAACTGCCTGCTGCTACAAAGCCAAATTGTGTTACTGCTCTTTCTTCAAGGCAAGTTTGGTGTCAGTAGAATTCTGACCTGTTTTTTCTGAGTATATCTATGTCCCGGTCCATGTCCATGTCCATGCCCATGTCTATATCTATATATTTGGCTAATATTTTGAATTTAGTGTGAAGGGAAGTCTTAGTGGAGAATTTTCAAAGGAATTCATACTATTTATGGGTCTCCGTATGAATCATCTGCTCATGATAAATATGGTCTATAACATTGTTTTTTTTATTTTATCAAAAAGCATACCATTCCTTACATTCTATTTCACAAATGTGCATTGAGTACTTAATATCAACCAGATATGGTTATAATAGTATAAGGCCACATTGCATGAACCACCACCAGTAATTGTCATAAAGAATCTATGTCTAAAAGCTATAATTCATTTTTATACTGTAAAAGGGAAAAATTAGGAAATATTCCTCTCCAGCAACTCGAATGGTACCTCACCAGCCACATGCAAGGGGACCAGTAACTCCTAATTTCAGGAAGTTGTTTCAGGCTTTGCCTCCCACCAAATGTTCTGAACTTCCCAGTCTTCTTTGAAATAGTATGCCTAGATTGTTCCTCTTGCTTGCCCTCTGACTGACTGCTTTTTATATGTTCTTGGCTTTCTGATTTGGTCTTCTTTTCAAATGCTAAATTTAGGAGACTAAATTTAGGACCACAAGACAAAGAGCAATAGGAAAATTTTCATTCCAACTATAAGTCTTTGCTAGTTGCTGTGGATCTGGACCCAAGTTGTTCCAAGTTTTCATAATTAAGGTTTAGACCACCTGGCCTATAAAATCCGAGTGTGTTGTGGAGATTAGGAAAATCAAGCAGTCCTCTATGAATATCCAGCCTCAATTGCCTGTGACCTTGGGTATATTGCTTAACAGCTCATTTCTGTACATGTGAAATTCCTACATGTGGTTCCCAGGGTGTTCCCCAGTAGTTGAGCTGGGCTGGACTTAATTTTTTTAAATGTATATCTTATTGATTTTTTTTTTTTACAAAGAGGAATAAAGAGTTAGAAACATCGATGAGAGAAAAACATGTATCAGCTGCCTCCTGCACAGCCCCTACTGGGGATGTGCCCACAACCAAGGTACATGCCCTTGACAGGAATTGAACCTGGGACCCTTCAGACCACAGGCCAATGCTCTATCCACTGAGCCAAACCGGTTTCAGCTGGACTTAATTTTTAAGGTAAAGAGTGTTATACCCAGGGTGATAATGCTTAAAAAAAATAACAGGGCTCTTTAGACTTCTGCTATGTCCTGTTAAAAGTTTGGGGTGTGCCCGACCAGCATGGCTCAGTGGTTGAGCATTGACCTATGTACCGGTTGCTATAAATCTTGTCTCTTTCTTTTATTGGCAATCCAATAGTATGACAACTTCTATCTTTTGGAGGGCACTTTTGAAGTTACAGCACTTTTTTTAATGGTAATTCCATCACTCCAAAGTAACTATGCTAATTAGTCCTGTTCCTCAACCTTTTTTCTGCATGTCATTTTCTCATGTCATGATAAAATCACTTATAACATATAGAATATAAGATAACACTTTTTAGTGGTAGTGTGAATACACCATAACATAACCAATTTCCTATTGAATATTTATTTTTCAAAATTTCCTTATCATAAATTCCTAGAAATGAAATTACTGTATTGAGTATAAAAGTCTTAAGGGATTTTGCTACTTAATGTGAAATTGCCCTCTATATATTGCACTAATTTGTACTCCCACCAGCAGTGTATAAAAATAAACTTTTCACTAAAACTTTCAATAAAGCTAGGTATCTTAAATTTTATAGAAAAAAAACTATGTCTGTTGTTGTAACTTGATAGTTTTCATGTATTTATAGCCCATAGAATTTTTTCTTTTGTTAATTTTCTATTCCTATCCATTGCTTATTTTTCCTCATTGATTTGTAAGAACTTAACACTTTGTCAGCCATACATGTTTAAAAACATTTCCTGATTTTATTTTACTTTTAATTCTCTTTGTATTATTTTTGAGGTACTGAAATGAAAAACTTTTATTAACCAGATTTATCAGTCTTTTTCTTTATGCTTCCTTCCTTTGGTCTTATGGGTTGAAAGACTTTCTGCCCTTGTATGCCATGTCTCATACTCTATGAAAAACATAGAGTATGTTTTATGGAATGAATAGGGGATCTTTGCATTTACATGTTTCTTCACTTGTATGTTCTAAAAACATAATTACAGTTGTGGACATTTTCAGACTTGAAGAGTTTAGGCACTTGGCTATAAAGGACACAAAGTGGAATTGGGATTGTGATTAAAACAACCACTTGTATAGGTTAAATGGTGCTCAAGACTAGTTCTTGGCTTAATCATGAACAGTGGGGAATTTTGCTATAACGGTAAAACACTGGGAGAGAAGTCTTAAATACATAGGGGATAAAATGGATCTTATGGTACCGGCTCTTCCCATGAGTCTGACACCTGAAATATGTCTCTTTGGGGCTGGAAGGGATTGCTGAGTGTAGTGAACCTAGCTCTTTTTTCAAGGACCTTAAAGCTCAGACTGCAGAAGTTGGTTCTTTCTGCAATCTTCATTGACCTTGCAGGTGGGACCCCTTTTCTGGGTGTGTGCTCTGTGGCATAACATTCAACTCAGGAACTTACAAGAGAAGCTGCAAGTGTGAGATCCTAGGTCAGAAATGTATGCGGTTACTATTTTCTATGTAGTGGGCACAGTTCTATTGCTAAAGAATAAAAAATGCTTTTGGCCTTATGACTTTGTCTTTTTAAATATTAAAAATTATAGCTGATTGTCACATGCAAAAAATAGGTCTGTACAAAAAGCACTCGGAAGATCCTTGGACTTCTGAAGAGCAGTTATAATAAAAATGTCTGAATTAGGAAAATATTATGACATAAAAATGTTAGAAGCTAGAAGAGTCTACCACAATCAAAAGAAACTCATTCCAGATTGTAATGACCTTATTAAAGAAGCCCTTACTTTATTAGAAAACTCTACTACCATTGTAAATAATTTCTTATTCTTTTGACCCACGGGAGATGAATTAAAAATTGGACATCATTGTCCATGTGATATTTTATTATAAAACTAGAAGCATTTGCTGGTTTCCTATTTTACATTTTTCAGCAATAAATAGGCTCAGTGTTTCTACATTCTTATTGATCCTCTTTCCTCCTTACCTGGCATTCTATGGAGCTTGCTTGTGAGTGTGGTAAACTCCTGAAGATATCAAATTAAAAATTACTGAGCAGAGTCCCTTATCTTTACCTAAATAATCTCTATTTCCCATTCTAACTCCTTTCCCTAATAAATATTCATGCATGGGAGAGGGGGTCCCCTGAGCTCAGCCTGCACCCTAATTCACATGCCTGCCTGATCTCCCCTAACTGCCTCTGCCTGCCTGCCTGATCACCCCTAACTGCCCTCCTCTGCTGGCCCGATCTCACCCTCAACTGCCTCTGCCTGCCTGATCACCCCTAACTGCCCTCCTTGCCAGCCTGATCTCGCCCCCAACTGCTCTCTCCTGCCGGCCTGATCATCCCTAAAGGCCTCTGCCTTAGCCCCCACCACCATGGCTTTGTCTGGAAGGAAGTTGGATGTCCAGAAGATGGCTGGTTGACCCAGTCTAATTAGCATATTGCCTTTTTAGTAGCATAGATAGATTATATAGGATAGGATTTCTTGAATGCGGGCTGGGAGCCTTTTTCATCAGTAGGAGATGCTCTTGGAAGACAAAAACACATAATCCCTATATCTGGACTGATAGCCAGCCATATGCACTATATTGCCAAACTGGCCATTAAAAAATTGAACCGAACAACAAAGATGACGGCATAGGTAAACACTCCTAAACGGCTGCCGGGTACAACAAGTTCAAAACAAAACAAAACTGTAAAAACGTCTATCTCCCAAAAACCAAACAAAAGCTGGCTGAGAGAAAGCCCTACATCTAGACTGAAAGAGAAAGAGGAGAATCCAGGGCACAAGCGCTGAAAAACTGAGGTTTGGGGGGCGAGGACGTGATAAGGGCTGGCGGCAGATCCAGGCTGGCAGAGGGCGGTGCTTTCTTCAACCCCTAGGGAGACAAGTGCCCGATCTCTCTGAAATCCAGTTTCTGGGGAGAGGCTAGACTGTCTGCCATTGGGATAGAAAGTAAGGCTGGCTTGCTTGCAAAGTTGAGGTTGTTTGCTGTGCTGTGGTGCAAGATGTGGGGAGACTCGGGGAGACACGGGATGCCTTCTGCGAGGCAGTGCATGGCAGCCATCACTGTTGGCCACGCCCCAGCCTAGTGACACCCTGAGACTCCGCCCCTCACATCCAAGCTCCAAGCAGCGGACTTTGCATATGAATGGCCCTCTCTGTTGCAGTTTAGCAAAATTGCAACCTGGAGCAAACAGATTCAAGGAGGACAGAACTGTGGTTCACACTGTAGCTTCTGCGACAGTACTGGCCTCAGACAGTAGTTGAACTGCACCTCATTGAGACCCAGACACCAGAGTTCTAGTGCTCAGTTTCAATCCTTCACACCCATAAGTGACACATTCGGGAGATGGTCTCAGTGAGCACCAAAGCCCCACTGAAACAAGGTGTGTCTCCAGCACAGCAGTTCTTCCTTTATAGACACAGCAGATCCTCACAGGCCTGGAGGTCAGTTCCTCCCAGTGTACCAACAGCAATCAAGGCTTAATTACACCAAGACTTTGCACTAAGCCCACACAGGGATATAGCAAAGCAACTACCTCAGGTGATTAGGGAAGCTGAGCTACTGACCCCTATAGGTCACTGACCACACAAAGCCATTCCATCAACACAGGGAGGTAGCCAAAATGAGGAAACACAGAAGCATGACATGAATGGGAGAGATGAAGGAGAGTAAACTACTGGATGACACACAGATCAGAATCACATTTATAAGATTATTCAAGAATCTTCTAAAAACCTTTGAGAAACTTGATGAGACCTCCAAGAAGCTTGGTGAGACTTCAAGGACCTTAAAGAGAATACTAAAAAATGGAAAAGGACCAGCCAGAAATTAAGGATACAAAGTCTGAAATAAAGAATATACAGAAACTCAACTATAGATTAACACACCTCAATAATCAAACCAAAGATCTGGAATATAAGAAAGCAGAAATCACCCAACCAGACAGGCAAAAAAAAAAAAAAAAAAAAGAAGAAGAAGAAGAAGAAGAAGAATCCAAAAGTGTGAGGATAGTGTAAGGAGTCTCTGGGACAGCTTAAAGTGTACCAACATCCGGATTTTTGGGGTGCCAGAAGAAGAGAGCTAGCAGAATATTAAAGGTTTAATGGAAGAAATAAAGACAGAAAACTTTTACTACCTGGTGAAAGAAATAGACCTACAAGTTCAGGAAGGGACCCGAACAGGAGTAATCCAAAGAGGAACACACCAAGACACCATCATAATTAAAATGCCAAGAGCAAAAGACAAAGAGAGAATCTTACAAGCAGCAAGAGAAAAACAACTAGTTACCTACAAGGGAGTACCCATACGACTGTCAGCTAATTTCTCAACAGAAACTATGCAGGCCAGAAGGGAGTGGCAAAAAATATTCAAAATGATGAACAATAAGAACCTACAACCAAGATTACTCTACCCAGCAAAGCTATCATTCAGAATTGAAGGTCAGATAAAGAGCTTCACAGACAATAAAAAGTTAAACGAGTTCATCAACACCAAACCAGGATTACATGAAATGTTGAAGGGTATTTTTTTAAGAAGAGGAAGAAGAAAAAGGTAAAGGTAAAAAATTATGAACAACAAAAGGCATCAAATACATACCTACCAACAAGCAAATCTAAAAATCAAGAGAATAAAAAAAAAATCTGAAGAACAAAATGGACTGGTGACTATAATAGAATCAGGGACATAGAAAGGGATTGGACTAACAATTCACAAGGGAAAAGGGGTCTGAGGGGTGCAGGAAGAGATTAGACAAAAACTTACACCTATGGATGAAGACAGTGGTGGGGGTAAGGTCGTGGGGTGGGGTTGGGAATCAGGTGGAGGGGAGCTAACGGGGGGGGAGGGGGAGGAAGAGGAATGCCTGTAATAATCTGAACAATAAAGATTTTAAAAAAATTATTAGTGACAAAAGAAAAAAAAATCGAACCACTTTCTTACACCTTATACCAAACAGCTGTTGCCCTTAAAAACCCTCCTCAGCCCCCACCTTAGGTTCTGCCTTCACAGTTCATTTAGATTAGGTTCTGATTGGTCTTTTTCTATACCAGTCAGCATCTCTGGGCCTATTAACAGGTCTGATCAGAGAGGTGGGATTTATTAGCAGCCCCAGTGGAGGCCCAAGAGAAAGAGAGGTGCGGCTGCTGGCCAGGCCCAGATCTAAAGAGAGAGACAGTGCTGATCAACAGCTGCCATAGAGGCTACAGATCAGACCCTGCTTCTGTATCCAGGCCTCTCTTTGGGCCTGATCCGCAGCCCCCTTGGCAGTCAGTGCTGGGTCAGGGCACCTGCAGCGGCAGTGGTCAGTGCTGGGTCACCACAGCAACCCAGCACTGACTTCCTTTTGGCTGAGCCTTTGGTCATTTGGATGTTACAGACCCTGGGTTTTTATATATTAGGATACACACACACACACACACACACACACACACACACACACTTTGGGGGCAATGCCACCATATAGATGGCCCATAGTCCATTGAACCTCAAATCATTCACAAGGGAACTTATGTTTCCCAGTTAGAATCTCTCCCTTCCTGCATTCATCACTACACCACCCATCTAAGTACTTGTACCAGATATATGGAGGCATTTTTGACTTCTCTAATTTTAACAGCTTTCCATAAAATTAATCAGCAAGTTCTGTTAACTCTACCTCCTAAATATCTTTTAATTCAGCCCACTTCCCATCACCCTGACCACCACTAACCAACATCTTGGGCCAGATATGGTCTATCTCTCAATTGAATCTCCTTCTTCCAATCCATTCCCTTTACATAAGCCAGAGTGGTCTTTCTAAGATAAAGAATCAGTCATATTGCTCCCACTCACCTTCTTAAAACCTTCTAGTGACCCTGATTCTTTATATATAGACTTTCACCTCCATCTCATTCTTCCCATCCCAGTAAATGGCATTTCCATCTATACCATTTCTCTAATTAAAACCCTGAGATTCATTCTTCTATCTCTAGTCTTCCATCCCCAACTGGTCATCCATCAGGAAATAGTGTAGACTTAATTTTCAATATATCCATCTAATTCTCTTTACCTCCATTGCCTTTTTCTTAACCCAGACCAACCTCTCACCTTAACTGGACCACTGAAATGTCCTAACTGGATTCCCCTATTCCAATCCTTTGTCATCTTCCACAAAGTTCTTAATTTTTAAAAAATGGGCTTTAAATTTTTATTAAAATAGGTTTCAAACATTTAGATAAGAATAGACCACCTATGTTAATAAAATCTTAACATTGTGCTTATTTGCTTCACAGTTAATTATTTTTAAAGAAGGAAAGTTTGTGTTAAGTTTCAAGCTTCCTCTCTCCCTCTCCCTGATGCCATTTCCTCTCTTCCTCCCTAGAGGTAACCACTTATATACATTTAGAGTTTATTATTCCCATGCACACTTTATAATTTTGCTTCATATTTGAATCCATATATAATACTTTGTGTTGTTTTAAAATATTGGTACTATTATAAAGAGGATATCAGATTGCAGCTTGTTTGTTTCACTTAACATGCTTTGATACTTGTTTATGATAATACAAGTAGCTTGTTTATTCATTTAAATTGTGTATTATGCTATCTAAACAAAAGATCATAATCTGTTTCTTTTTCTATTGACCAACATTCAAACAGTTTTCAACTTTTTCTTTTCATAATTGATGTTGCAGTAAACATTTGTGTATCTGTCTTCCGTACATGTGCAGAGTGTCTCTAAATATATACCAAGGAATGAAATTCAGGGCCTTAGGGCCTTTTCAACTTTTCTATATTTTGTATAATTACAGTACATACAATCTTAAAAAACACACAGTGTAATTTAAAAAAATATCATAAAACACTTACCAATATGTCTGTATGAAGCAGTGAACAAGAGAGACAAAATCTTTGCTGTCTTAAGTCGTAGCTACTAGTTGGGAGGGAACAAATTAACTAATAAGATAATTTAAGATAATGCTGAGTGCTGGATAATGAGTCATGTAATTCTCTGTTTTAAGATCTTTAATGATTTTTCATTGAATTTGGGATTAATATAACTCTTTTCCAAGCCTATAAGATTGGCACCTCTCCCATTCTCCCCTTTACTGTGTATGCTCTCACCACATTGACCTTTTAATTTGGGAACTTGCTTATTTCTGCTTCAGGACCTCCTGGAAAGTTCTTTCTACCATCCTTTGGCAATTCTTATTCACGATTCAAGTCACAGCTTTACTTGTTCTGTTTTCTGAGAGATCTTCCTTGATTGCCATAAAAATAGGTCCCTCAGATTAAGTCTCTCTTGGCACCTTGATCTTTTCCTCAGTATCACCACAATATAGAATTATACATTTACTAGAGGCCTGGTGCATGGCATTTGTGCATGGGTGTGGGGTCCCTAGGCCTGACCAGCAATCAGCTGGAGAGGAGGCAATAGTCACTGGGCCGGTCATGGAAGGAACGGGCTTCCAATGTCAACCCCGCCATCATCAGTGCCCTGCCACCCCATGTTCTCTCCCTTTCCCCTCTTCTCCTTCCCTCACTGCCATATTGCCACCACGGTGGGCAGTGGCAGGCTGATTTGGGCCTGCTGGTCAGAGGGGGGGGGAACAGGGCATGAGAGGTTGGCTGCCGGCCCTAAGAAGGGAGCTGGCCCTTGAACCCCCTGGGAAAAGGGCCGAGTCTGCTGCCACCCACCCCTGGTTCCCCATCTCAGCCCAGGTCCTACTGGCTGTGGTGAGGGACTGAGGGAGGTTGGTTGGCTGTGGGAGGTTGGCTGTGGGAGCACACTGACCACCAGAAGTCAGCTCCTGCATTGAGCGCCTGCCCCCTGGTGGTCAGTGTGCATCATAGTGACTGGATTATCTGGTCATTTCAGCTGCTTAGCCTTTTATAGATAGGTAGATAGATAGATAGATAGATAGATAGATAGATAGATAGATAGATAGATGATGGATGGATGGATGGATAGATAGATAGATAGATAGATAGATAGATAGATAGATAGATAGATAGATAGATTTGTTATCTACTTCTCCTACTAGGTTGCAAGTTCCATGAGGGCAGGAATGATTTCTCTTTTGCTTTTTGCTCTATCTCTTAGCCCAGAGCCTAATGCATAATAGTTCTTTAGTAAATTTTTAAAAAATAGTACAAATTGTTTTAATATTAATTGTTTTTCTGAAAGTATGATTGCATGGTCATCTTGAACAGGAGATTTGGTTTATGATTTCTCTCTTCAGGGCTTTCTCCTCCCTGGCTAAGGATGTAGTGTGACCTCCATAGATTCCCAGATAAGAGCCAGTCCTTACAGGAGTTTGAAGGGTTCCTGACCTTGTGATATTGGGCATACCACAGACCTGGTCAGAGGGCCAGCAGTGTTTGGTCTTGAGGCTTGTCAACAGCCAGCCTCCTGAGGCCCTGCGTCAGATGAAACTCATAGCTCTAGATGGTGCTAGACAGCAGTCTTTCATTTCTGTTTTTTAAGTTTATTTTAACAAGGAGTATCTAGGCATTGGAGAAACCTCATTTCAACTATTGGCTTGAAGCAGTGACCCCAGATCCAGTATATCATCTTCCTTGGAACATTAAAAAATAAAATTATATATATATATATATATATATATATATATATATATATATATATATATAATTTATATATATAATGATTTCAGAGGGGAAGGGAGAAGAAGAGAGAAAGGGAAACATCAATGATGAGACAGAATCATAGATTGGCTGCCTCCTGCATGCCCTCTACTGGGGATAGAGCCCACAACCTGGAATTGAACCCCAGGACCCTTCAGTCCATAAGCTGATGTTCTATCCACTGAGGTAAACTGGCTAAAGCCCTTGGAACATTTTAAGGAGCTGTTACCCTTTCAGGATCCAGTCATTCCCGTCTTTTAGTCCCATCCCTCCCTTTATCCTTTTCTCCCACCTTTTCTCCTTCCCTCCCTCCCTCCCTTCCTTTTCTCTCTTACCGTTTAAAAGTATGTTGAAGGTATTATAACATTTAACCTCAAAATACTCTAGCATGGATGTCCTAATAATAAGAATGTTTTCTTACATAATGGCAACACCATTATCACAATCAAGAAAGTTGATATTTCCTAACAGAAATTCCATGCTCAAATTTCTTTAATTGTCCCCTCCAAGAATTGTGTAACAATTTCCAATGAAGAATCACACATTTTATTCAGATTCCACGTCTCTTCAGTCTTCTTTACACCAGCACAGCTTTTATGCTTTATTTTTTTTTATTTTTTTTTATTTTTATTTATTTTTTTTTTAAAATATATTTTATTGATATTATACAGAGAGGAAGGGAGAGAGATAGAGAGCTAGAAACATCGATGAGAGAGAAACATCGACCAGCTGCCTCTTGCACTCCCCCCACTGGGGATGTGCCCGCAACCAAGGTACATGCCCTTGACCGGAATCGAACCCGGGACCCTTCAGTCCGCAGACCGACGCTCTACCACTGAGCCAAACCGGTTTCGGCGCTATTTTTTTTTTATTTTAAATCTTTTTCATCTCTCACGATATTGACATTTGTGAATAGTCCAGGTCAGGATTCTGAATGACCAACAGCCTGCGTTTTTCTTAATTTTTCTTGGTGATGTTGTGTCCTTTCCATTGGATCTCATCAGAAGGTACAATATCTTCTTTTCTCATAATGATGATGTTACTTGTTTAAGGTGGTGTCTACTAGATCTCTTCATAATAAAGACATCTTTCCTTTTGAATTTAATAAGGAATCTTTAGGGTGTCACTTTGAGATTATGTTAATATCCTGTTTAACCACAAACTTTCATCCAATGGTATTAGCCTGTATTGATGGTCCTTTCTTATATCTATTATTATTTTGGTAGTTACAATAAATAGGTATTATATAATTTCACCATTCATTCTACTTATTTTAGCTGATATTCTATAAAGAAGCCTTTTAACTCCTTCCTCCCCACTGCACTTAAAAAATTATTTTAAAAGTATTACTATGGGCTTAGAGGTTTGTTTTTTATTAAATCATTTGACTAAAAGTACAGTAGTGCTTTTCTGAATATTTTTTCATAATGATTAATATATATTTATTACGTATTTTTATATGATACTTGATAGCCAGGTATCTATATGAAATAACACATTTTAATAAATAACATAGTGTGTAGTTCCATTAAAAAACACTTTCCCCATCCCCAATTTTGACATATAGTCAGGATTAAAGTTCCTTTCTTGGCTAACAATTATTGTAGTGATTTGTTTTCATTTATATTTCTCTAGTGAATTCAACATGAAGTCTGTTATTGTTATTGTTATTAAAAATTTATAGGCTAAAGTTGCCCTTGATAAGGTACCTTACACAGAAATACAGGGGTAGGAAAAGTAGATTTATATCTGTTTGTAGGGAAAAAGACATGCAGGTTATGATTATTATAAAAGCTTTATTAACTGTTTCATGTAGTCACAACTGTAAACCTGTTTTTACCCACCCTTGTACACTTCTATCTCCTCTCTGACTGCATATTGCAGTTAATACTCTCTCTGTGTCTTATTTTTAGGATAGAAGATTCAATGATGAAATCGACAAGCTAACTGGATACAAGACAAAATCACTATTGTGCATGCCTATCCGAAGCAGTGATGGCGAGATTATTGGTGTGGCCCAAGCGATAAATAAGATTCCTGAAGGTGCTCCATTTACTGAAGATGATGAAAAAGTAAGATTTCACGCCTTTTGTGACTTTCATTCTCCTTCTTAGTTACTGATTGTTATTCTCCCCGAAAAGGACAGGAACTGTGTGAATAGCTGTTGGATTAGCCCATTCATGAATCAAAGCGCTTTTTCTCATGTTATACAAAATGTAATGGGAGCTTTTGATATTTTACAGAATGTAGTATAATTGAAAATAATTACTTAGTCTTTTTCTTAGCTTGCTTTTCATAGCAAGCCTCAGTAGTATTCTTATTATTCCCTGGCCTTTATCTTCCTTATACTAAGTAAGCTTTTCAGTCAAGGATCACACCACTACTACATATGGCCCAATGGAAAACAGGAGAGATAGAAAGATTACTGTGTTTCAGAAACTCAGCACTTTCTGTTATATTTTTATAACAACTATAAAGAACTGTTTTCTCAGTTCTTATATAAAACCCCCAATTAAATGAATATTCATTATTATTTCAAATTGCTAATTAAAATAAAATTATTTTTATTCCTGAAGAGCAATTGACCTTGGTAGAAGTGATGTATTTTTTGCTCATAAATTTGAAGTTCTTTCACCAGTAGCTTATTTCCCATCTCATATTAAAAAGAGACTTTTCAAAGAGTTGAAGTTCTGGTTTTAAAGCTCTTACCTTCAGATAAAATAGAATCAGGTGGGATATTTTTAAAATTTGTGGTAAAAGCAAACCTCAAATTAGTTTGTTTAATTTTAATGATTGCCATAATCCTATTTGATTTTTAAAAAAAGACACTTTACACCCCTATATTCATAGCAGCACAATTTACAATAGTAAGATTTGGAAACAGCTTAAATGCCCATCAGCAGATGAGTGGTGTGCATGCATATAAGCCTAACCAGTGGTCGTGGACAGCAGGGGAGTGGGGGCATACGTGGGGAGGGGTTTGGGATGGGAATGGGGGGATGAGGACAATTATATGATAACAATCAATAAAGAGATAATAAATAATAAATAAAAAACAGTGGTACATCTACACAATAGAATCCTATGCTGCTATAAAAAAGAAGGAACTTTTACCATTTGCAACAGCATGGATGGAACTGGAGAGCATTATGCTAAGCAAAATAAGCCAGTCGGAGAAAGATAAACATCACATGATCTCACCCATTTGGGATATAATGATCAACATAAACTGGTGAAGAAAAATAGATCCAGGGACAAGGATGAACAGACCATCCAACCTTAGAGGAAGTAGGGGGGGGGGCGGTTAGAGATCAACCAAAGGACATGTATGCATGCATATTAGCATAACCAATGGACACAGACACCGGGGGCTTGCCTTTGTGGGTGGGAGTGGTTGGAGGGGGTGCCAATTGGGGGGAAAAGGAGACATATGTAATATTTTAAACAATAAAAAGTGTACAAAATTAAAGAGTATATTATCTTGGGGGGAAAAAGACACTTTATAATTTAACCTTATGGATATGAGGTAGCTATTTGCCAATGCTAATTACTAATGCATTAAATTAATGCAAATATCTGGTACAGAAGGTCAACATAATATATGGTTATAAGGAAACAATATTTTTAAGTGAAGGGAGTCCTTTATTAAGTTCATTTCTGTAGTTGAATTTGAACAGCCCAAATCGCAGAAAAGGTTTATAAACCTGATAGGGCCTCAGACAACTTCTTACCAATTCAGTGAATGAGGAAAACGTGCAAGGCATGTGTGTTGGTGTCATAGGAAGCATAGAGAGAAATCTCAAATGTGTTACTCCATCCTGGAGCTGCACAAGCCAGAGGTAAGTTCATCAGTGAAATGCCCAGGACATGCTATGGGTGCCTAGGAAAAGGAGGATTAGTTTCAGTTGAAGAATCTTAAAGGGCTTCTTGAAAGAGAGGACATTTGATCTGAATTCTGAAGAAAGGATAGGCCTTCCTAAGACATACTCAGGTGAGAAGGTGAGGAATTTAGAAACGTATAAAATGTAGGTCACTGTGCCAGTGTTTCCATGGGATGTAAAAATTTCCTTTCGTGCGTTTTGTACAAAAGATGAGCGAGTCCTGTAATAATGTGTCTCTTATAGGGGTTTGGATAGAAAGATGTGAGCTGTGTGCCTTTCCCAATGACAACTGCATGGCCATGCCATCTCCCAAACATTTAGTTTATACTTAGATGCAGTCCTGCCTCCACTCTGCCCTTGTCATTGAGTCAGATCCCATTAGTTTTTAAATTCTAATTTCTGATTCTATTCATGGTGGATTTTTTTTCTGGAATTTCTCAGTGGATTTATACTTATGAGCTAGGGCTTCATGAGCTCTGTGTAGTCTGCGCAGGGGTTTGTACCTATCTTGAACAGCATCAATGTTTAGCTCTACTGAGTTCATGCTTGGCTAAGGACAAGCACCCTTCTTTGGGTGAACCAGTTACTCTCTGACTGTTGGTTTCTTCACCTGTTAATTATGCTATCCACCATTCTACAGCATGAGAATTAAATAAGACCTTACATGACAAATACTTTTAAAAATATATATTTTATTGATTTTTTACAGAAAGGAAGGGAGAGAGATAGAGAGTTAGAAACATTGATGAAAGAGAAATATCAATCAGCTGCCTCCTGCACACCCTCCACTGGGTGCCCACAACCAAGGTACATGCTCTGGACTGGAATCGAACCTGGACCTTTCAGTCCACAGGCTGACCCTCTATCCACTGAGCCAAGCCAGTCAGGGCATGACAAATATTTTTTAAAAATATAAGAAAGTAGGCAAGTGTAGAACATACATTTTTATTTTTGAACTTCATTTTCTCCAACGAATTTAAAAATGTTCTTCTGTTTTTGTTATTTATCTCCAGGCTAATTATTTCTTAGATTCAACCTCATTTGACTATTTCCTTGCTCCAAATGTGTTTTTATTCTCTGTAAGAATCCCATGGTCCCACAGTAGCATTTTATTTCCCAACCTTTCCAATTCCCTCTCCTGATTAAAAAACCCTACTCTAGTCTCACTTCTCAGAAGAAGCCTTACCAGTTAGGGCAGGCAGATTGTGTTTATCTCAAATTCTGTATCTGCTAAATGTTCTTTTCTGCAAGGAATCTATATATTACTAGAGGCCTGATGCATGAAGATTCATGCAAGAGTAGGCCCTCCTTCTTCTGGCTGCTGGCACAGGCTTCCCTCTGGCATCTGGGACTCAGGTTGGCTTTCCTCCGGCCCCAGCTTCATTAGGAAGGATGTCCAGAAGACATCCAGTCTAATTAGCTTATTACCCTTTTATTATTATAGATAAACCAAACAGGAGGTGAGGAAGAAAAGTGCAAAGTCTAGAAATCATTAACTGGAAAGAATAGGCACTAGATATTTCTTTCAAGTAAGAGAAGGTGTTGGGGCATAATGGTGGCATACAGGCCAAATGTGTGTCTACCAGGGTTGAAATTTTACCTCGGCTAGAGGCTAGGTAACCATGGGCAAGTTACTTAGCCTCCCTGTGCTCCAATTGCCTCCTCTTAGAAGATATGTTATAATAATAATAATAATAATAATAATAGGGGGATTAAATGATTACAGGGGAAGGACTTGGAAGAGTGCCTAGCACATAGTAAGTCCTTATAAAAGATTAGCTTTTACTGACACCCATTAATACATATGAGATATAGTCAGGTCTCAGTTAAAAAATTACCTCGGTGTAGCCCTAGCTGGCTTGCTCAGTGGATAGAGCATCAGACTGCAGACCAAAGGGTCCCAGACCAAATTCCGGGCAAGGGCACATACTTCTGTTGTGGGCCTTCTCTCCTCTACTCTCTCTGAAAAATCAATGGAAAAATATCCTCGGGTAAGGATTAAAAGTCAAAAATCTCTGCATAATTTAAGTCTGTAGTTTTTTTTTTTATTAAGCCTAATTTATATATCAGTTCCACCTTTGGAATTTCAACAATGAAATGAGAGATACACTTCTTTATAAATTCACAGTTCTCTTGTGTGGTTGTTAATGTATGCGGTGTCTTACTTGATTGTGCAAGGTTATGCTTCCACTGATTTGTTTTCTACTTTTTAATGTGAAGTTATTTCTTACATATATATCTACTCATCAGTGTAGTCTACAGTGCTATTTCTAGGGATTATAAAGTTTCCTTGTTTTTTTTTCTTCTCCATAGCCTCGTTTGCTTAGTCACTGTCCTAGTCCTGGAAATTTGGGTTGTTTCCAGTTTTTCACAAATACAAATAGCCCCTGAATGAACATCTGGAACAAATTACCTTTATCTTTTATGTTATTTCCTTGGAGTGTACTCCAAAGACTGAGGTTACTGAGCCAAAGGGCAAGAAGTGGTTTATAGCTCTCATTCCAAGTTACCAAATAGCTCTCAGAAATATTGATTCTATTGCTAATGGTAGCGGCACACATGTACCTCCTCTTGCAGAGTGCTGCCATCTCCATTCAATTCACATTTTAAAACTCAAATTACTTTTCCTTATTCGGCCAGGCAGGCTTCAGACAACCTTCTCCCACACCCACCAGTAGAAATTCCAGCAACAGTAGTTTCCATGCGACCTACAAGTCAGGAAACAAGGAGGGGAAGCGGAGGCCTGGTGCTTAGTGTTAGGTAAGGGCTTCAGATCAGATAGCCTTCCAGGCAGATTTAGTCTTCACCCTGCTGTTCTTTTAGCTGTGACCTTGAGCAAGCTGCTCAATCCTTAAATATATATATATATATATATATATATATATATATATATATATGATTTTTTACAGAAAGGAAGGGAGAGGGAAAGAGTTAGAAACATCGATGAGAGAGAAACATCAATCAGCTGCCTCCTGCACACCCCCTACTGGGGATGTGCCTGCAACCAAGGTACGTGCCCTTGACTGGAATTGAACCTGGGTCCCTTGAGTCCGCGAGCCAACGCTCTATCCACTGAGCCAAACGGTTAAGGCTGCTCAACCCTTAAAAAAAATTCTCACCTGGGGATATGTTTATTGATTTTATGGAGAGAGGTCCAGAGAGAAATATTGATGTTAGAGAGAAACATTGATCGGTTGCCTCCCATAAGCACCCTGACTAGGATGGAACCCACAACTTAGGTATGTGCCCTGAACTGGAATCGAACCCACATTTCTTGGTGGACAGGATGATGCTATGAATAACTGAGCCACCTGGCCAGGGCACTCAACCCCTCTTTACTTTAGAACTTCCATAACAGGGTTTTTGTGAAGAGTAAACTAGGTAATAGATGTAAAGTGCTTAGAGTAGCACTAATTATCATTCAATATGCTTCCTGAAATCTCACCATCTATTTCAAAGCCAGACTTCCCTTTTAATGACATTATAATCATTATGCTCTTTAAAGTTTTTGCATAATTAGCAATAATTTAATCAGAAGTGGTTAGAGCATTGTGTGAAATATAGTCTGCCACATGCACGTGTTAATAATTTAAGTTACATCCCCACAAAGTGCGTGCTTGGTAATTCATTTGTAAGTGCACCCAAAGGCAGGTAACACAGAAGCGATGACTGGAATTTTCTGTTTCACTTCATGTGTTTGCAGCAAATGTGTTTGTTTTCCGGTGATACATACAAGCTAGCTGACTGAGGTGGTATGAGATCCAATTAATTTGTCATTTCATTATTCCTGGGTGAGAGAAGGGAGGTATCTTTTGCAGAATAAAATAATGAGACCTGAATGGGAGCAAACACTTGCTACCTATTAAGATGTACGGGCAGCCGAAACCGGTTTGGCTCAGTGGATAGAGCGTCGGCTTGCGGGCTCAAGGGTCCCGGGTTTGATTCCGGTTAAGGGTTTGTGCCTTGGTTGCGGGCACATCCTCAGTGGGGGGTGTGCAAGAGGCAGCTGATCGATGTTTCTAACTCTCTATCCTTCTCTCTTCCTCGCTGTAAAAAATCAATAAAATATTTAAAAAAAAAAAGATGTACGGGCACTCTAGGTGGAACCTGGTATCTGGAAATGAGCCTAGGCTCTTATCCAGGTTGCCTATCTTTGGGCCCTAAGGAGCCATTTCTCACTGCCGTGTTGCCCGAAGAATATGTGCACTGCAGTTACTTTCCAACAGTCTGATGTACAAGTAATTGTGGCTTGAAGTTGTTCTTTGGCTAATCTCTGTAGGGTTTCTTTAGCCTGTGGTCACCTCTCTCCAGCGCATTATTTGGAGTGTCCAGCTATCCTTCTGCTCTCCTTGCTGTCAACATGTTCAGGCACCTGCATAGCTGGGCTGCAGCAACTGAGCTTGGCTGCCTCCGACTAGCCCCACTCCAGGAACCTGGTATGGTGACCCTGCCCTGCCAAATGGTGTTGAGGAAAGTGCATGGATGATGCTAATGCGTATCATAGAAGCTAGAGTCTTGTTATTTGCAACAGGCCTGAGACTCAGAAGATTTTATAAGCACTTGGCTTTACATTTTTAAGCTGTTCCTGACTGTGCAAAGCCCAATGCTTCGGATCCTGGTGAGATGTCAAAGCTGCAAAAGAAATTCAATTCACTTTAGTTAGGAGAACGGATGTTGAATACATCATGCTCATAGGAGTTACAAATCACTGGTCCCAGAAGACTGAATGTAGCTCACAGATAAGTGACTTGCATGGAATTTGACTGGAATAAGATTGAATTTTCTTTAAAAAAATATTTGTTTTGATTTCAAAGAGGAAGGGAGAGGGAGAGAGAGATAGAAACATCAATGACAAGAGAGAATCACTGATTGGCTGCCTTCTGCATCCCCACAATGGGATGGAACCCACAACCCTGGCATGTGCTCTGACTTGAGAATCAAACCGTGACCTTCTCCTGGTTCATAGATCCATGCTCTAAACTCCAGCCCATCACGTAAGGTGTACTTCCCTCCAGACCAGTGGTTCTCAACCTTTCTAATGCCAAGACCCTTTAATACAGTTCCTCATGTTGTGGTGATCCCCAACATAAAATTATCTTCGTTGCTACTTCATAACTGTAATTTTGCTATTGTTAATGAATCGTAATGTAAATAACTGTGTTTTCCGATGGTCTTTTGCAACCCATAGGTTGAGAACTACTGCTGTAGAGCCTAAGAGGAATTTGGTGCATTCTGGCATTCAGGGGCCATTACAGCCATGGCTTTTAATTATTGGCAGAAAATGAAATAAACGTTTAGTCAAGCCACTTCTAAAAAATGCAAAAATGAGCCAAAACCTGTCTTATAAATTCTATCTCTGACTTGTACAGGGCTTGGACAAGGAAGGATGATCTGCAATCACAGCTTTGATATCAATAAGCACTTGTTGGCAGAAAGAATTGTCATTGAAGAACTAGAACAGGGTGTTGTAGGTTCTTGTTTACTGGAGATTTCAAATTAAGATTAGAACTGCCTTCTTTGAATAACTAGTTTAGTGTTGCTTCTTTTTACCTTGGAATGCTGAAATACTTGAATTGCAATTTTGAAAACTTAAATCAAATTATTTTTTATTAAAAGTGAAATTCAGTAGAATTCCAGGTATACTTAGCTATCTTTGAGTTGGGCATCTCTGTCTTTCTTGGTTTATTTTCCTTTTCTTTAATGATAAGATTATTTTCTAATTATCAAAGTAATACAAGCTTATAAAAATTTGCAAAAACTAAAATCACCCACAACCTTAACTTTCAGAGATAATGCTGCTAGAATTTTTAGTGAATTTCTTTATCCTTATTTATTTTTACATAAAAATAAAGATATATTTCAATAATTTGCATCAAGTAGTACACATCATATTTTATCATGCTTTAAGCAATTCTTCCAGTGTGCAATTTATATGTTTATATTATATTTACCATGTAATTATGTAATAGTTTATTTAATTATTTTATTCCTTAGTTTTTAGGTTATTTCTAAAATCATGTTATAAAATTATAATGAATGAACTTCTTTATAAATAAATCTTGGGCCACATCTTAAGATAGCTATATTGAATTGCTGTTTTGAATTGCCAAAAAAATTGGAAATTTCCTATGGTTCAAACTGATGTCTAGGATTACTGGGTCAAAAAGTTTGTAAGTTAATATTTTATAATAGCCTTATTGACAAATATTTCACATACCATACAATTCACCCATTTAAAGTATACAATGTAATCATTTTCAGTATGTTTGTAGAGATGTATAACCATCACCACACTCAGTTTTAGAACATTTAATCACCTATTAACAGTAACTCTCAATTTGCCTTCAGATCTCTCAGTCTACCGTCTATGGATTTATCTATGGGAAATTCATATCATTGGAATCATACAATATGTGGATCTTTATAACTGGCTGTTTTTCAGAAGTTAATATAATGTTTTCAAGATTCATCCACATTGTAACATGTATTAGTATTACCTCATTTCCTATTTCATGATATGGATCTATAACATTTTATTTACCTAATCTTCAGTGATTTTTGAAGTGAATTTTTGCATTGCTTCCACTTCTTGACTATTTATGAATTATACTGCTATGAACATTCACATATAAGTTTTTGTGTGAACATATTTAATTTTTAAAAATATATATATACTTGCCAAAGCCGGTTTGGCTCAGTGGTAGAGCATTGGCCTGCGGACTGAAAGGTCCCGGGTTCGATTCCGGTCAAGGGCATGTACATTGGTTGCGGGCACATCCTCGGTAGGGGGTGTGCAAGAGGCACCTGGTCGATGTTTCTCTCTCATTGACGTTTCTAGCTCTCTATCTCTCTCCCTTCCTCTCTATAAAAAATATCAATAAAATATATTTAAAATATATATATATATATATATATATATATATATATATATATATATACCAAGGGTAGAATTGCTGAATCATATGGTAACTCTAATGTTTAACCTTTTGAGGAACTGAAATGGCTGCCCTATTTTACTCTACTTGCAATGTATGAGTGTTCCAATTTCTTCACATCTTTGCTAATACTATAGTATCCTTTTTTATTATAGTCATCCTATTAGGTATGAAGTGATTTTTCGTTGTAATTTATCAAAACCAAAATGTCTTATGATGTCGAGCATCTTTTCATGTGCTTATTGGTAGAACATTTATTTTGAAGGCCCTTGATAAATTTCACCCATTATCTCTTCAGAAAATTGTATTACTCTAAAATGAGTATAGCAGTATACCAGCCTGAATATTATAATTTATTTTATTTTTTGTTAATCCTTGATTTTTAGAGAAAGTGGAAGGGTGGGGAGAGAGACAGAGAGAGAGATAAACATCCATGTGAGAGAGACACATAGATTGGTTGCCTCCCACAAGAGCCCTGACAATGGCCAGGGATCAAGCCTGTAACTGAAGTATGTGCCCTTGATCAGAATTGAACCAGGGACCCTTCAGTTGAGGGCCGATGCTCTATCCACTGAGCAAAACTGACTAGAGCTTGAATATTATAATTTTTTAAAATTGCACTCCTTAGATTTCTGATTTTACTTTATTTCCACTTTTTAAAGTTATTCTGTGTGTCCATGCATTTCGTAGGATTTAATTAACTATTGATCTAAGTTAATATATTTTTTAGAAATATATTTTTTAGAAATATATTAACTAGAAAAAAGGCTAGCAAACTGACCTAAGCCAATTTGGTCACACACAACTATTAGACTATTCATAATAGCTCTTAGGTTCATTATAATAGATTCCAAAAAGTTTGAAATAGTTTATAGTAAATGGGAATTGACTACTTTACTATAACTTCCCTATTTGGATTTAATGAAAGCAGATTTCTGACCAAATTCTGCTACATATAAAGACTTTCATTTGAACAAAAATTTACTGGGACGTTGGATCAAATTTATTGGGACGCTGGATCAAATAGTTGAGAGGCTCTGTTCAGTAAGCTTCTTGAAGTCTAAGCTCTCTTTGTTTTAAGTGACCTAAACATCCCTCAATATTTCAGGAGCAGAATTTCTTTGTTCTTGTGGTGGGCATCAGGTAACCATAATTTTTTGACCTCATGGCAGGATTGGACAGCCTCAAGGTCCATCTCTAAGGGTATATATTTGGAACTTTCTATATTTTTGTACCTTACTAATGCAAGGTTTGGGGGAGTGTCTCTAGAAAATTACTGCAGATACACATATCCTGAATACCACTAACTACAGTCTATATCTAATATCTGCTGTGCTAATTAATTTCATAAGCTACTAATTTCACCAGTGAAAGTGCATTGCTAATGTTGGCAAAGCCACACACAATCGGTGGAAATGAAGATCTCTGCAGCACTATGATGCCACATGTGGAGGAGGGCTTTCTAATTACCCCAGGGGGGGCACTGTCTGCTCCTCAGTGGCATATTAAACCTACTCCCTCTACATACACACAAAATCTCACATAATCATTGCTAATGAATTTAAAGCAAATTATGGACATCAAAAGAGCATGCAGTATCTCTCCATGTTTGTTTTTCTTCTTAAACAAGAAAGGCTCAGAAACCATTTATTAAGAGAGGTGCTTTGTGTACATCAAGTATGTCAAACTAGCAGGTCACATGCCTCAATTATTTGGCCCGTGTTAGACTTTGAGTTTGACATACTTGGCGTTCATTATCTCATTTAATCCTCAACAACCTTGTGGCCAATTGTTACCACTCTCATTTTATGCTTGGGGACATGGAATGGGAGAGGTTTGAAGAATGTGTCCAAATCACTTGGCTTGTATGTGGCCGAGCTGGGTATTGTCTCTGTTTGTCCATCTGCTCATGGTATATGGAGGTGCTTAATGGGTGTTTAGTCCTTCCTGTGTGTCATCTTCAAATCAGGGATTCCTGAATATATAGATTGTGCTGTACCTGGTGCACATGCATTGATGAGTAAATGTAATTTGAAATTCGACATATTTAATAATTTGAGGAAAAGATTGTGTGACTAAGTGAAACATTATTTCTAAATTACATTGCCTGGTGGCTTTTCAATATGTCATAAGTATTTGTAACCAAATTTAAGCTTTATGTATATGAGAAAAAATAGAAAAACTAACAGGATCTTTTAGTTTTAGTTAGGAATTATTAAAAAATAATGATGACTTTGTATACATACAACTATGAAGTTAGATAATAATATTTTTTCTCTTATTTCATTTGTGTGTTTTCACTATCAAAAAACAAACTATTTTCTATTTATGGTTTTAAATACATATTTGTATTAAAACATGGTGTATGAGAATTGGTGTAACTTTAATTTTATTTTGCTTTAAAAAGTTGTGCTTCAAGTCAGAATTTGCAAATAGTGCTCAGTTTCACTGAGCAGAGAAGTGGGGTGTTCCAGTTTATATTACCCTGAAGCCCAAATAGGGTTTTAGTCTCTGTTTAGCAAAATTATGAAGTATGCTATTTAAATGAAGCCTCGTTAAATTCCTTGTTGGAGAATTTAAAATAGAATGTAAGATGATTTGGTAGCATACTTCGTAATTCTTGTTTTTAACTGTATTGATTTTAAAAGTATACTTGAGTATTTATTTTTTCCCCTTTTCCTCTTTTCTGTATTGGACGCAGAAATAAACCCTTTCTTTTTGTCATTTTCCATTAGTTCCTTTTATGTCTCCCACACGCGCCCCGGATAATATCCTGGCTAGATATGATTGTAGGCTATTTTCACTGGCAGATTCTGATTTCATTGCCAATCAACAGCGTTAAGGGGCATTGCCCCTACCCCCCTCATATTCTGCACACTCCATTTAGAAATGGGAAAAAGTCTCAAAGGCAGGCACTGCTGTATTACCAAAGCAGGCAGCCACGTCCCCCGGGGAGGCCCCGAGCTGGAGCGAGAGCATGTTAAGAGGAGGAGAAAGTAATGAACAGTTTTGAAAAATGAGGTTATGTAAGTTAGAGCTGCCCAGAGATGCTCTGAAGGTCCATTAGACACAGTTCTTGAAAAGAGGTTTTAAATGAAACTGAAATGCAATAACGGAACTCTCTCACTAGAGAGAATTAAAAATGATTCCTCCCTGGAATTAATTGACACCATCAGAAGGCCAGAACATACTTTGTCTGTTTGAAAAGCATGTTCAGTGTTTTGGAAGAATTGCTGTCTATAGTACATAATATAAGTGACTCGGAAATCAATACCGTTTCTTTAAAGGTGCCACTCAGTGTTTGATGGCAGTGAGTAATTATGTCCACCGTAGCATTAGGGACATCTTCGTCCATGGTCAGTGCTTGGTTATTTGATATACTTAATTTTAAAAACCTATACATATCTGCCCTGGCTGATGTTGCTCAGTGATTTGAGCTTCAGCCCACACACTGAAGGGTTGAGGGTCCTATTCCCAGTCAAGGACACATACCTGAGTTAGATCCCCGGTGAGGGCATATGTGGGAGGTAACCAATCGATGTTATCCTCGGGTGAGGATTAACAACAACAACAAAAAACCCACAACAAACTAACAAACAAACAAAAAAAGAAAAGAAAAACTCTATACATATCTGTTTCCTTTTTGTCATAAAAATGTTTTTGATTAATTTTTCAGATCATTTAATATTGACAACAACTTTATCCTGATATCTCAATGATACTTGTGGTTTAATGTAACTGACACCCGTTCTAGGTATTTTGTCCAACTTTCTCTTTTAAAACCCAGGATGAGACTCCAAATTAAGCCATGAATTATTCTCCCATCATGAACACAGAGAATTACAATCCTTGGATAAACCTTTGGATGGCCATTGCTCCTTTTCAGTGTTTGACTCCATTTATTTTAAATCTCAGTTTTGCTGTTGACAGTCATGATAGTCATGAGACCGAATGGGTGTTCTGCTCTTCCTGTTCCTTTAAATTCTGAGACAGAGCGATGGGGATTGCTATCTTTTTGAGATTGAAAGGAAATTCATTTTGCTCTAGATTCAAAAGGTCCATAGTGTTAAGATTTGATTCTGATGCTTGTGGCTTGTTGCCATGAGTGTTTTCATTGCTTTATGCTTTAAAGAACACGTCTGGTTAAAAACAACAAAGCTGTGCAAATTATGGCAAACTTCTGGCCTGCAGCAAAGGTTTCTTAAGTAAAGGAAAACTGGAAACCAAACTTCTTTTTTCTTTCTTGTCTTCAAATTGTTGCCAGGGGGAAGATTGTGCACAGATCATTGGGTTAAGCAAGGGTTATTGTCCCCCCTGCCATGCACAGAGTAATGAGTCATTGTCCTTGAAATTACATCTTCAGTAGGACCAGTATATAAAACACAGTTCTATTTGTCCTGGAAGTACAAGGTCATAACTATTCACCTGTAAGATGATTCTTCATAATTATTCCCAGAAAAATACTTTGGAAAAATACTCTCTGCCCTTCATGATTCAATGATGTAAAATGTTTGCATTGCACTTTTTCTGGAAACTAAATGTTCAACCCACTGATAGACCTATAGGTCTGGTGCTATATTTAGAAAGACAGTCAACTGGAATATGGTAGGATAGATGTTAGTTGTATAGCTTGTTGCATTTATTATCTTTGAAGCTATTGGAAGCATCAATCATTATAATAACCACAGAATTTACATTGGTGGAGGCTTTAATCTTCACACAGGTAATAACACATATGATTCTCTCAATATTCTTGTGAGATAGGTAAGGCAGTTTTTAAATTTATTTTTATAAATGAGGTAACTACATTATGTCTTGTGTACTAGAAAGTTAAGATTGGAATTGAGAGGTCAATGTTATTTTCTCTCCTTCTGCTTGGCTTGTCATACTATCTAATAAAGAGAGAATATGCCAATTGACCCTCACACCCTCACAAAAGGTGGCAGTGTCCACAGCTAACAAGGAGGGAATATGCTAATTGACTGCCACCCCCTCAAATATGGTGGCGCCTACAGCCACAAGATGGTGGCACCCAGTCCACTCAGCCCTGCCAGGGTGGCAGGTATGTGGTATGGCTGGGTCTGCCCTAGGACACGCCCAGCTGCTCTGTGCGCCTGCCTATGGAGTCCACCAGTCCCCTGTTTGAAAAGCATGTTCAGTGTTTTGGAAGAATTGCTGGCCACCCCCGCCACCCAGGGCCAGCCCAAGGTGCAGGCAAGCCTCGGATATTGGCTGCCCAGCCACCCAGGGCTGCCTGAGGCTCAGGTAACCAGGACCAGCCGAGGCTTGTGCGGTTGGCAGTGGCAGCAGCAGAGGTGTGATGGGGGCATTGCCTTCCACTGATTGCCTGGTCACCTTCTGTCCCTGAAGGCTCCCGGACTGTAAGAGGGGGCAGATTGGGCTGAGGAACCCCTCCTCCAGTGCATGAATTTTCATGCACCAGGCCTGTAGTTTTTTATAAACAGTGCACTGACTATTCTCCCTAGAAGAGAGCTCAAAGCAAAGAGTATTCATTGAATTAATTGCAGAAATTATGTCATTTAATATGCCAGGAAGTACAGCTAACCAATCAGAAAAATGGAATGTTATAACAATGAAATCATAATTCTCCATGAGTTGATGCTCAATAAGCTTTGTTAAAGAGCTAAAGGAGATATAAGAAACTTATTTTGCGAATCCTCAGGAAAAATTGTTAAGAACTATTTGCTCTGAATGTATCAAAATCATGGAAAGCAAGAATATGTCAGGCTGAAACCAGTTTGGCTCAGTGGATAGAGCATCGGCCTGCAGACTGAAAGGTCCTGGGTTCTGGTCAAGGGCATGTACCTTGGTTGTGGGCACATCCCCAGTAGGGGGTGTGCAGGAGGCAGCTGATTGATGATTCTCATCGATGTTTCTAACTCTCTGTCCCTCTCTCTTCCTCTCTGTAAAAAATCAATAAAATATATATATTTTAAAAAAGAATATGTCAGAAATTGTTTTGTTCAAGTTCTGTTTTTAGAGAAAAACAATAGTTCTTGAGATTTTAAATGATTTTCTCCAAATTACACAATTAGAAAACTACAGAACTGAGAGTTGGATCTGTCTCTTTAAATTCTGATGTCCCTGGGCCTTCCTTACCATCTAGATTTTGGCTATCCATGGAAAAAGGATCAGACAACACTGGTGGTCCTGTTCAATTCTGTGTTGCTTTGGTGGGCCACACCACATGGGTATCCCATTTTATGGGTAGGAAAATTCTGGTGAGGCGGTTCCCCAGAAGCAATTTGTCAGTGTTATCATGTAAGTCTTCAAGGGCTTCCTTGCCTGTCCGCTCACAGGTGTTAGAGCCTACAATGTTTCTGCTTCCACCATAAAAGGAATTTATGAAGAGTCTATATATTTTTTTCAGCCATAAGAGTTGAGAATTAAAAAACAAAAAATTAAGAAAAAGAATCTCTGTTCTCCAGCCATCATTGAAGTAAAGTACGCATTGTCATATTCTATTACAATTTCAGTTATGCTGGAATCATGTCAAAATGCTAAAATGAGATTCTGGGCTGGCAGAATTCTGACTCAAGCTGATATTTGGAAATTGGATAGATTAGGGTTATATTATGTCAAAAATTGTTATGTAAATAAGTAGCCTGCTTGCTTAAGGAAAAAAATATATTGCTGATCATTAATTATTAATTTCTAGCCAAATAGTTAACATAGTGTATTTATGAATGAAATGAACCATTGGAACAAAACTCAATATGGAATGTACTCTTAAGACCCATAAGAAATAGAAATGTTGGTGGGAATAGGTGAAGAGAAAGTAGAAGCATATATTTATTGGAGGAGCAGATAGTATGAATGATAGAAATATTTTAGTAACTTCTCTTTATTATCTATCTTCAATTCAAGTGTTTTTGATGCAAGCATTTTAAAGCCAATAGAAATTAAAGTCAACAGATAAGATCCCTTGGATCTTATTCCATCCTGAACCCCATCTTAATTCTGAGCAATGTTTACTTTCCACTTTATTAATTTATATACTTGGAAACTTTCTTTTAAATTTCTTTATTGATTAAGGTGTTACATATGTGTCCTTATTCTCCCATTAACCACCCCCATCTCCCCACTCATGCCCTCACCCCCTGCATACAAGTCCTTTGGTTGATCTCTCCCTCTTACCCCTACCCTCCTCTACCTTCCCTCTGAGGTCTGATGGTCTGATCAATGTTTCTCTGTCTCTGGATCTGTTTTAGTTTATCAGTTTATATTGTTCATTATATTCTATAAATGAGATCATGTGATATTTATCTTTCTCTGACTGGCTTATTTCACTTAGCATAATGTTCTCCAGTTCCGTCCATTGAAGCTGCTGTTGCAAATGGTAAGAACTCTTTTTTTTTTTTTTTTATTGCAGTGTAGGATTCCATTGCATAGATGTACCACCATTTTTTAATCCACTCATCTGCTGATGGGCACTTAGGCTGTTTCCAAATCTTAGCTATGCTGAATTGTGCTGCTATGAACATAGGGGTCCATATATCATTTCCAGTTGGTGTTTCTAGTTTCTTGGGATATATTCCTAGAAGTGGTATTACTCGGTCAAATGGGAGGGCCATTTTTAGTTTGTTGAGGAAACTCCATACTGTTCTCCACAGAGGCTGCACCAGTCTGCATTCCCATCAACAGTGTACGAGGGCTACTTTTTCTTCTTTGGAAACTTTTTAACTTTGGGTTTGTATTGCTCTTATTTCTAGCATGAATTCTGTTTGGTAGTATATTATTGCTTTGATATTTTGCTGGGTTCAGTTAGCATTTGATAAATGATTGAGCCATAGCTCTTCCCATGCTATTTTTAACTCTATTATATTTTATTAACATTATGTTAGGCATTTATTTTAGAGGAAAGAAGTAATAAAATATTGTTTCGTCTATTATCACTGGGAAGCCTTCAAGGGGTTATTGTTACTCTCACCAAAGCATTATTATAAATGAATTTTTCTATAACTATAAATGTTATTTAGAGAAGAGTTAGAAATTTAATGAGGGTCTTCTGTGCAACAAGAATCTGAGAATAAGAGATTTTATTATGGCCCAAATGCTCCCAGTAAATACTCAATTAAAAGATAAGCTCAGGAAACTTATAGGAAGAAGATAATGCTCTTCCTTTAGGCAGATTTTTGCAGCATTTAAAAACTCTTGCCCTCATGAGAATCAGCAAGAGCCCTGTCTGATTTTATCTGCAGGTGTTTTATGAAAATCAGCACATATATTTTCACTTCAAAATATAAAATTAGATCGTATTTTAAATATTTTTTCAAACTATGCCTCCAGGAACTTGTAATACTGAAAATTTAGTACTATAAAATGTTAACATTAAAATCGTAAATTCTGTTATTGATTAACCACATATTGAAAAGGCAAAAGTAAGTGTGTGTCATTATTGTGACATTAAAGGTCAAATTGCAATCTGAGATACAGAAAATGCAAGGTATGAGTGAATTCTTATTGACTAAACAGTTATTTGATTGGAATAATTCATGTTTCCTTCTGAGATGAGTGCATGCTTAGTAACCATATGCAGTTTGTGTTAGGTTTGAAAGGAAACAGGAAACAGAACAACAGGGAGTTTTAAAGAGAGTTTATTCCCCGGTAATGGGCAGAAGCCATCACAGAGGTAAAGATCAGAATTAGGGGAGAGGGGACAGGAGATCAGGAGATCGGAACCCAACCGGGCCAATGGAGATCACCTCCAAAGAACGCACGTGGCCGGTCTGGAATTCCTTTTAAAGGGAGGGGGTTGGGCCCAGGGTGGAACAGGAAAGGATGGCCCCAAGGGCACCTTGGCCCGTTAATTGGTGGTTCACTGTCTTGGAGATGTCCCCTTGGCAGGTGTCAGTCATGTTGTTAGCTCCACCCACCAGTTTGGGAGGGGGGGGAGCCCTAAGGGGTCATGTGTCAAACTCCGCCCACCAGTTTGGGAGGGGGAGATAACCTTAAGGGGTCATATGTTAAACTCCGCCCACCAGTTTGGGAGGGGGAGAACCTTTCAGTTTGTACTAGGTTAACCCTTACCCCACCCTCATCCCTATATATATTAGACACCTGTTGCAAGAATATTCCTGCAAGACTTCTGGCAGGTTTCCCTCCTGCCACAGCCACCTCTCCCACCCCCCTATCTCTCCCGCTGCTACTATCTCTGTGGCCCTGCATGCTGAGTGTCTCGCCCCACCCACATGACCCGCTGTGCCCACTTTCCGCCACCGCCCAACATGAGCTGTCAGTGCTTTCTCTCCAGCAGCCACAACTGCCTTGCTTTTCACTTTCCCTCCCTCTTCCTTCTATGCTGTCTTCAGTCTTCATTTCTCCCTCCCTCCTTGTATGCAAATTAACCAAAATCTTTGTTGGGTTAATTTGCATACCTGCTCTGATTGGCTAGGGTGGCTGGGGGCATGGCTTGTGTAACAAAATGATGGTTAATTTGCATATTACTCTATTATTATGTTAGCTATTTAAAGATAAAGCTATTAATGTGTGTTTTAGGTTGTATCGCTTTCCTTCCTCCCTTCCTCTCTCCCTCTCCATTTTGTTCCTTAAAGAATATGAGATAGCTGATGGGAAATGTGGGGATATAAATAAACATTTCATGGCCAGATGATATAGACTTCAGGTCATTAGGATATGATGCTAATCTCTAACTATAGTCAGTCTTGACCTATTATGTTGTTGATTTGCCCCATCTTTCTGCCATAGGGAGGGGCTGGAAGACACTTCTGGTATTTATTTATTTAAATTCTTTATTATTGAAAGTATTACATATGTTCCTCTTTCTCCCCATTGTCCTCTCCGAGCCTGCCCCTGTCCCCCAGCTCTGACCTTCACCTGGTTCCCCACCCCCTCTGCCCTCATTGTTTGTGTCCATTGGTTTTGCTTGTATGCATACAAGTTCTTTGGTTGATCTCATATCTCCCCTACCCATCTCCCCAACTCCATCTCTTCTCCCCTGCCTTCCCTCTGAGATTTAATGGTCTGTTAGATGATGCTGGTGTTTCTGGATCTATTTTTATTCATCAGTTTATGTTGTTCATTATACTCCACAAATGAGACACTCCTGATATTTAGATAGATGCTCCTAAGGTGTCTGGTAGAAGGAATTAGGTGAAGGACAGTGACTCACTCAGAATGCACTGGATGAATAACACCATTCAAGGAGACAAAAAACAGTTTTGACTTGCCAACCATGAAAACTGTTCTCTCTCAAGGTGGGGAAATTCATCACCTAACTAATGAAGAACCTTGCCAATGCATACGTATAACTCTTAAGATTTTGACCCCAGCATATAAATTAGCAGATCCACTTTTCCACTCAGTAAGTGGCATAAATCCCTACTTTGCACATAAAAGAATTCACAGAAAACAATGTCCTCTGTTTTGCAGAGGAAATGAGCCTTTATTTTCTTTCATGCTTGTAGCTTCCCTAGGGGTGTGATAGAAAGATTTAGCCCCAGGAAGAACATTTCTTTGAGCTTCATTCATTTTGTGCTATGACTAATAGCTTTTTGTATAACCACACCAAGAATTGATATTGCTTTAGAAAACAGCATTCCACATCTCTATTGAGTTGCTCATCTTTCTTGAAGCAGAGCAAATTGCTCACATTGTCAGTCTTAGTATTTTCTGACGTAATAGAGGCACTCAGGCTATCGACTGCTTTCGGCTGTGTGGCTGGTATTGAGGATCACTTAACAGGATGCTGTGCAAAACAACTGGATCAGACTCTGAGTTCACCAAAGTTCAGCAGGCAAGCCTACTTTGCTGTCCTTTCTGAGATGGCAGATTGAAATTTTGCAAGCGGAAGTGATACACTAACCTTGGTGCATCTGGATGACTCTGGTTAGTTTTGAGCAAGGAGAAAATATTGGAGCTACAGAAGACCCAAGAAGGTTCAGAGGCACTAATTTCAATGTACATCTCGTGGCTTGTGCACCTATTGTATGAACAGATTTTCTACAGCTGAATGCCCTTTTAACTTCCAGCATTAAATCTTGCTGTGTGATTGCACAGATTACATACCCGGGAAGCCAGCCTGGCTCTTTGATTAGGAAGTATAATGCTAGAGAGGGATTCACTCTCAATCTACGTTGTTTAGAAAGCAGTAATATAATGGATACATTTTGTTTATAGGATCTCACAATATTAAACTTAGGGGAAACCCCTGAAGTCCCAAGACGGATCACGATAGCAAACACTCCTTTACATAGTAGAAACAAACTCCTTCTTTGAGAAATTTACTAGTAAAAGGGTTCCTATGTATGCTCGCTACTGGGTCAGGTGGAGCCACGGAGGCACTCAGGGGTGACCCCTGAAGGCTCATTCTGGTATAGGTGACATTCTCAAATTCCTGGGATAATCACAGAAAGCTAAAGGTGAAAGTTTTGCTTATGGCTCCAGACCTGGATTGCTTTTATTAGTTAGAACTTTAAATGAAGTTCTTTAGAAAACTTGGAAGAAATGAGAAAACATTGTTCTACAAGATTTGGTGGCACTTCATGTTTATCTCACTAGAAATTATTGTTGAAGTTGTTCTGACATTAATTTACACAGCTGGTCAGCTTTTAATGGATGAACTGTGACAATGGAGGAGAAAGCATAACTTAAGAAAGACTTCTCTGTGGGAATTTTCTAGAACCATTAAAAAAGCTAGGAAAGAACACGGCCTAGTTCTTTTTTGCCACATCACAAAGTAGTAAGCAAAAACTAAAATATTTTAATTAATAATAAAAATTAAAACAAATTTATTCTAAAGATCAATAAGAGAATAAACCCCATCTTTCTAATGCAGTATCTACACATAGAAAATCTGTTTCCAAACAAACAAATTCTAGACACTACAGTCTATTTTCTGTTTCTCCAAACAGTTTAACAAAACATTTATTAATGCTGGAACCATTTTGGCTCAGTGGATAGAGCATTGGCCTGTGTACTGAAAGGTCCCAGGTTCGATTCCGATCAAGGGCATGTACCTTGGTTGCGGGCACATTCCCGTTCGGGGGTGTGCAGGAGGCAGCTGATCGATGTTTCTCTCTCATGGATGTTTCTGACTCTCTATCTCTCTCCTTTCCTCTCTGTAAAAAAAAAATCAATAAAATATATATATTAAAAACATTTATTTATTTCTGCTATGAAAAAAAAATAACTCATGTAGGGACATGAAACTCACATTAATGATGCTGTCCAGTGTATTAAGTACCTTTATATGTTGCATCTTTATTTTATGTGACGACTCAGTTTGGTCGTACCTTTGTCCCCATGCAGGGATAAGGAAAATACAGTCAAAATGTAAATAATTCACTAATGACGCTCCTTAGAATAGTGGAGTTCTTGGCATGCTGTGGGGATGAGCATGCCCTGAGGCCCCCACGGGAGGATGAGGTATGGTGGAAAGCTTTATTGACGATGTAAAAATAAGGGAGTTCCCTCCCAAAGTCCATCTCTGTCCATCTCCCATGGAAGAAGTCCAATCTTGTCTTCAGTGGGGCTAGAATTAAGGCCACTGCCCAGTTTCTCTGCTCCCTAGGAAAGCACAGTCTGGCCCAGCGTCCTGTGTGTGGAGTGCCATGCTGCTTCTAAGGCCACATGGCTTTGGAGAGAGACTGGCCGAGTGCACAGGGCGAGTGCAGGTCACCAGCAAGAGTGCCAGCGCAGAACAGAACAAGAGAGAGAGAATTCATTGCCTGGGATCATGTATTCCTGAATTTTTGCAGGCTTGCATTGGGGTTCACTCCTCTAGCCAATTCACTGTTCCTCAGGCTAGAGACGCTAACAGGCAAGCACTTTCCCTATGTCAACTTAGTTTCACTGCGCATGCGCCATTCTCCCCTTTGTTGGATCCCTCCCCCAGTGACCTGCAGGGAATGGACTGCTGGTTTCCTGGGGAGAATGAAGCTATAGCTCCCTGGGGAAGCTGCCCAGATGACATGGTTATAGCTGGCCTCCCCTTTGCTCTCTCTCTATTATCAATATTAATAACTAGCTATTTTTGATGATAACAATACAATAGGGCCTGGTAATTGGTTAGTTAAGGCCAAACTTCACTAAAATACTGAATTATTTCAAAATAATATGTATATGCTTTTTAAATATTTTTTTTTAATTTAAAATGTTAACATATGTTCATTGGACAATCTTCTCTTGTTGGGCAAGTGTTTTGTTTGTTTAGTTATTTGTTTTTTTATTGTGGATGCTCTGCCTAGAGAATCATTTTGTTTTCATAAATAAACTCATAATGCATTATCTATGATTGATAATTTAATTTGATTTAAAATGCAACTAGAGTTAAAAAGTGCTTATGAAGAAATCTAGAATATTTCTATGCTTTTGTTTTTATAGTTGTTTTACCCATATCAAACGTAATAGCTTTTTTGTTTTGATGACACGATTTTATCAAACTCTAGATTTCAACCTAATATTCCTAGAAAATACTTCTCTTTTCTTCACGGTTTTTTTTTTGTTTTGTTTTGTTCATGTAATAAAACAAACAAACAAACAAACAAACAAAAAAACCACATGAATTTATAATAAGTGCAACTGACACAAACAGATTTGGGAACAAATACAATTGACACTTAGTAAGCAAACACATTCAGTGAGTGGGGCAGTTTTGGACCAAAATAATGCAGGAGAATTGGTTTCCTCGACACAACATCTTAGCATGCCTTATAAATGTCAGTATTTTTTTTTGAGAGATCATTAATTTGTATTGTAAATTGCCCAAGTGCAGGTGAATAAGAGTGCTTCTACTTAGTAATAAATCATATTTTTGTACCTCTCAGTCATCCTTGGTACTGTGGTGTCTTTAACCTCCTAATACCTTTTCATTTACTTCTGGGAAGCTCCAGGGCAATGTTTGACATGTGCTTATAAACAAGTTCTTTTATTTTCCTTAAACATTCGGAACCTTATGAAGGCAATGCCCCTTAGATGGCTTTAGCTCCGTTGCCTCCCACCCGGCTCCCTGGCATGGCTGGAAACCACCATCACCCTGGGATTGTGTTTAGGAATCAAACATAAGCACACAGAGGCCAGGTCAGTCACAGTTCTGAATGCCAGCAAGCAGGATGTCCTACTAAATAGCCCCTCCCTCTGACAATTGAGGCATTGTCATAGGGCTAAACTCATATGTCTGCCCTTCTTCCTCTAGAAAGCATTATTTCTTTTTAAAAAGTATATATTTTATTGATTTTTTATAGAGAGGAGAGAGATAGAGAGCTAGAAACATCGATGAGAGAGAGACATCGACCAGTTGCCTCCTGCACACCACACACCAGGGATGTGCCTGCAACCAATGTACATGCCCTTGACCGGAATCGAACCTGGGACCCTCAGTCCACAGACCGACGTTCTATCCACTGAGCCAAACCGGTTTCGGTGAAAGCATTATTTCTCTGGAAGCTTTTCTGTGTCTCATGCAAATGGACTCTTGACAAGTCCAGACATTGTTCAGATAAGTCTCCAAATATCAGGCCTCCATTTTTTCTTCATTATTAGCTGTAGTAGCAATAATAGCATAACTTAGTGAGGTGTTACAGTCTCATTTAAACATATTTCTTAAATTGATTTCAGAGAGGAAAGGAGAGGGAGAGATAGATACATCAATGATTCTCTCGATTGTTGCTCCCTGCACACTTCACACTGTGGATAGAGTTTGCAACCCAGACATGTGCTCTGACTGGAAATCAAACCGTGACCTCCTGGTTCATAGGTTGACGCTCAACCGCTGAGCCATGCTGGTCAGGGTATAATTGCATTCTTTATAAGAAGAAAAACCAACATCCAGAGAGTAAGACATAATTGGAAGCAGCAGAGTTAGTTCTGGAACCAGCTTCTCAATCTCTCTCCATCCTGTGTCTAAGAGAGAGAACAGTACGTACCCCCATCATGAAACATGGCCTGCAGTGAGAAGAGCAAGCCCGAAGAGCTGTGAAAAGCTTTGGTCAGGCTGCAAAGACCTTTCCCAATTGCCAGAGATGCTTCTGCTTGTCCTCTGCTCTGTCCAGGTCTGTGGCTCCACCAGCCTGATGCTGTAGCAGCAGGGAAAGACACTTGAGAAGAGGGGGAGAGAGTCAGGAGTGTATTAGCCTGATGGTGGGATAGACCTTAGACCCCACTTACCTCACTTACCTGAACTTCTCAACGTGGAAGATGATAACACCCCAGGGACCCGAGAGTCCCGCTCTCCTTTGTTTATTTCTCTCCATGTCTGCAGTTTCATGCAGCAGGGTGAGGTTGGTCTTACCCTAGATTTGGACCAAAATAATAAAAAGACACTGAAAGTTAGGCTCTCTGTTTTCCTTGTTATATTTTTCTTGCTACTTGAAATCATGTCTGGCAGCCTCTTATTTGAGAAAAATTGTAGATTTAAGGGTTTTTGTTAAGATTTCTTTGGCTCGTGTTTTTTAGGGTCACCCCTCCCTTCTCCAACATAAGGTCTAAACTTGAAAGAAGTGAATACAAGTGCCTGGGCATTGCTCTGGCTCTTCATGTAGTATTTTATAAAACTGGCACCCCGCCTGGAAAATATTTTTTGTCTTTGCACCAGTTCTTCAAATTTTAAAATTCAAGAGCAGAATTGGTTTCCTTCTGTAAAATGAAGTCCTCTCATTTTAGTGAGACACCACTGGTCAGCGGTAGAGCTTAAATTAAGCTCAGTGTGTTTTGCACATTGACTCCAGAGTTCTCTCTCCTATACTGCATTGCCTCCTATGCCACTGACTTATGATTAATGAATTTCTCTGAATATGGTGGTGAAATGCCTTTGAAAGTGAGAAGAGAATATTATTCCTTACTGATTGTATTGGTTTAAATGAGTCACCAGAAAATGATAAGAGCCTCTGTTATGCTTCTGCATTCCCTGCCTTATAAAATTTTAGCTCAATTCACAGATTGCCCAATCCTCCCAGAGGCTGTGGATATTTGGTAATTGAAACCAACACAAAAATTAAGTGTAATGGAGGTAAGGGTAAACCATGGCACTCCTTTAATAAGATTTAGTAACATTAAAATTCAGTCCTCTACACTATCATCATCCCCAAAAGGTTTATTATTCATCTAAAGTCTTCTTTTCAACTGCCAACCCTGCTTGACATGTAGACATTTTAGGAAATTTGTTGAAGAAGAAAAGCACTATTTTGACTGCAATAGCCTGAAATGCTAATAGTCACAGCACAGTGCCCACCTATCTGAAGCCACTGAGGACCACCACTGGACATCAGATATGTACCTTATTTTAGTTATATTAATTGCCAGTTGATTTATTAGTCTTCTAAAGCACGTTAATATGTTTCACAAAGAGGTTTCTTTGTATAGTTTGGATATACTTGAGAGAAGCTGGAAGGTTCTAGGTAAGAATTTTGAATTTCTACTTTATGAACAACTGGGTGATTCAATAAAAAACAAATTAGACCCGGCTGGTGTGTCTCAATGGTTGAGCATCAAGGTCTGAACCAGGAGGTCACGGTTTGGTTCCCGGTCAGGGCACACACCCAGGTTGTGGGCTCGATCCCCAGTGAGGGTGTGTAAGAGGCCTCTGATCCATGATTCTCATAACTGATGTTTCTTTCTCTTCCTTCCTCTCTGAAATCAATAAAAATACATTTAACAAAAATTTAAATTAGGACACAGAGTAAGTAATGTGCTAAGACTATAAAGCCAGCTAGCGTGGGAGCAGCTAGACCTCAGACAATGTGTGGTTAGCCATTCTCCTCCATCTGGGCTCTACAGCCAAGCCAGGGGCTTTGGCATAAAGTATTCTTGGATTCAAAATTTGGCCCTGCTTCTCAAGAGTTATGTAAAGTTGGCAAATTAACTTATACCTTTGCTTCCTCTTTATTAACAGACAAAGCATTAGTACTCTCATGGGATTTTTGTTTGTTTGTTTTGGGCGAGGTTTTTGTGAAATGATATCTACTTATCACAATACCTAGCATCTAATAAGAACGTAACAAATGGGAGCCTTTATTGTATTATTGTTATTGTTATGACTGTGGGGACTTAGAAGTAGAGGATATGTTACTGAGTCCAAGGAGCTTTGATTTAATTGGGGATTGAAACAGATAAGTAGGTGCAAATTAATGTAGAGTGAAGGATAATGATTTTTATTTGAAAATGCTTGAAGGAGGCACTGGTACAAGCTATATTTGCTTTCTTTCTGGGTTTTCTTTGGCTCAATTAGAAGTGTACACACAAGATACACAAATATTGAATTGTTATGTTGTACACTTGAAACTAATATTATACGTCAATTTTATATAAATTTTTAAAAAGTATACACATGCCGATCATACATACCTTCAGTGATATGCTATTAATTTCATGAGAAAATTATTAATTCTAGATTTTTATATATAAGCTATCTGATTTTTCATTTGCCCTGCTGTTACAATCTGTTTAGATGAGCAATTCCATGCATTTTTGCTGTGCATCATTTGGCTCTTCCATTCAGCACCAGTCTAAAATCAGTGTAGTATTAAGACACTCTCAATTTATAGTAGCTCTCTTTCAGCAATTGGCTTACTTCAAATTTTTATATAGACCACTTCTTTTCCGAAGCATACTTACCCCTACCCCCGCAATTGCACAACAAAAGATAGTCATTTTGGTGTTGACTGATAGCTGCTAAGTAGAAGCCAGAATTTCATAGAAGGAAATATGGGTGCCAGTGCTTTAAGAAAAGGTGTGTCACTAATGTGTTTATTAATTGGTGCTACTTTGGGAGTTGGCTTTGCAATACACTTCTGATAAGAGCCCCTCATCAGCTTCAGAATTCTTTATCTGGAAGGTCACTTTCTAAGCTGTCAATGTCAGTTGCCTCGCTTAGTTGATTGAAATAATCAGATTTCACAGAGTTGGTGACTAAATTTGTTTATGTTATGGCTATAACTAGTGAACTAATAATTACTAGTTTCTGTCTGTCTTGCAGCTTAATTATAAATTCACTGGTGCCATGTATTTCAAAGTAAAAAAGATTAAGAAATACAGAACATATGAAAGAGTTTCCATTAGTCCATCAGATGACAAAACCCTCATGAATTTATATTGTATTTTTAAGTAACTAATAAATAAATATAGGAGTCTTTATTTTTTTTAATTGATTTTCTACAGAGAGGAAGGAAGAGGGATAGAGAGCTAGAAACGTCAATGAGAGAGAAACATCGACCAGCTGCCTCCTGCACACTCCCTACTGGGGAGGTGCCCGCAACCAATGTACATGCCCTTGACCGGAATCGAACCTGGGACCTTTCAGTCCGCAGACCTACGCTCTATCCACTGAGCCAAACCGGTGTCGGCTAATTATAGGAGTCTTTAAAGTGGCTTATTACAAGTGGCAAAGGACTTTAATATGTTTTCTATATAATGCTTACAGCTTTTTTCCATTTATGTAATTTTTTCCCTCTCTATTCTGTATTATAGTCTCAGAATTCTCCAGTTTTCTTTAGAGCCACTTAGATTGCATCGATTTTTAGAGAATATGCTGATTAAAATAAGCTACAATAGCCCACTGCTTCCACTGCTTATAGTGCCACTTGTGGCTTGGATCCATTACTGCCGCCCATTAGCACCAACTGTAGGCCCCTCAATTGGAGCCAAATCTGAAATGAGCAGTTTCTTTAAAAAATGTGTCCCTAGTGTGTAATTATTTATTTTAAGGTTGCTAACTACTTGATAAATCCGAAGTAAAGGCAAAATATAATTAAAATGAAAAATGACCACTATTGAAGGCAAATTAAAACCAATCAAAGGGAAAATGTGGTTTGGTCTATGAAGGCTTACTTTATAATTATATTTATTTTTCTGATCACTTCTATGATTCTTTTTTCCCCCAACTGTCAAGAAATTACATTAGACTAGTAGCACTTTTTAGAGGATAAAAATTTGGTTCCTGAAATTTTATCTTGGCAAATTGTAAAATCCATAACTCATTTCTCCTCTCTATTTGCACTCTTTTCCTCTCTTCACAATGGTCTATAAACCTTTTTCTCTACAATGTGGCTCTTAGAGGACATCACTGATGCATTTGAATCAATATAGCCCTGAATAAAAAATAAAGATACTGTATGCCCTACTGGCCAGGATTTTTGTCCTCAGGTATTCCTATTTTTATTTCTATGTCAATTAATTTGATGAATTTTTTTTTAGTTGTACCCATGATGGCAGTGTTAGGAGGTCAAACCTTTGTTTCTCTTTTTTTGGACAAAAACACACGTCATTGTATGAAGCATGTGAAGAAGTAGAAATGAATGCATAGTGTTAGGATATTATTTTGCATGAGGAAAGTGGGGTTAGAATTGGGGTTATAGCAGAGATAACTGACAACAAAAAGAAAAAGTTTATATTACCCATTAAGAACGTTGAAGGAGAAAAATAAATTGGTTGAAGAGAGTTCATTTTAATTAATAAGTATGTAATTTATACTCATTTAAAGTCCACTTTAAATGAAGGGCCATTCTGGTTGTGATGAGTGTACTTGAAGTTGTTATATGAGTAACACAGTTCAGAGTAGAAGTGCATGCCCTTTTCCTGTGATATATATATATATATATATTGCAGGCCTGGCTGCTTAGGTCTGTGGTAGTTTTCATTTCCTCAAGACCAGAGAACTATGGCTGACAGAGATGTCAACACTGAGCCATTTCAGGTTCAGTTAAACAGGAAATTCTCTTAAATTTATACCAAAATCATCACACGAAAAAGACTGAGTATTCCTTCCTTTAAAAAGAAACAGAAAATGAATCGTTAAGCAGGATATTCTGCAATTTTAAAGTGCTTTGTTTACTAACCTACCTCTTGCGAAATAGCTCTAGCAGGATGGTTTAGTAAATAATAGTTATAGGTTGAATTGTGTTCCCCTCAAAAGGAGGTTTAAGTCCTAACCCCCAGGGCCTCGGGATGTGACCTTATTTGGAAATAAGGTTTCTGCAGAAGCAACCAATTTAAATCAAGGTCACTAGGGTGGGGCTTAGTGCAAAATGGCGGGTGTCCTTGTAAAAAGTAGGAACTTAGACACAGAGACAGACATGCCCAGAGGAAAGACTATATGAAGAGATGCAGGGAGAACGTGACAGGGAAGAGGAGTTCTGCTGCGACCAGCCAAGCAGTGTCTGAGGCTACCAGAAGCTGCAAGAGGGAGGATCCTTCTACAGGTTTCAGAGGGATTTTGGCCCTTCAAATGACTTGATTTGAGACTTTTAGTCTCCAGAACTTTGGGATAGTAAATTTCTGTTGTCCTAAGCCACACATCTTGTGGTACCTTGTTATGGCAGCCCTAGGAAACTAATGCAGTCATGATAGTGAACTCACTGCTCTGCCCTATGAGCCCTTTACACCTAATAACCTTAAGACATCTATTATTAGCTTCCCAAGATACTAGCAGGTGTGGATACTAACTTCATGAGGTTAAATGATTTGCTAAAGATCACAGTTAGTGTGTAAGCTGGGATTTGAACCCATATCTGTTTAACTCTGGATTCTGCTGTGTGTATGTGTTGGGGGTGAGGGGCGGGTGGAGAAGAGGGATCTGGTTCCCCTCATTGGATTGTTTAGGGTTACAACATCCTCATGTCTCATCTGAACTCTCACCTCCATTTGAAGGAGAATGACTCCCGGCATTCACTAGCAAACTCATCCTCTGTTTGCAAGGGCACAAATAAGACTTCATTTCTCTGACAATAAAGGGTTGGCAATATTCTCTTGTCTTCTTGTAATTTGAAATTTATAACCTTATCAGCCTCTCCCCCACACCTCTCCATTTCTTCCTGCCTCTTTCCATGACCCAAATCAGAGTAGTTTAATATGTGTAATGGAGTGAAAAACTACACCGAGTCCATTTTCTGTTTCAAAAAGATTTTTTTTAAAATCCAATCAGGGTCTTTGTCAAATACTAAACAAACCTGCATTGAACTGTGTAGGTATCATAGTAGTGAAACCTGGGCTAACACTTGAAATTCAAAATTTCATCAGTGAAATTAATCCTGTAATTCTGAGAGCAGAATTGTTTTCCTAAATGAGTGCCTTCTTTTTATTAATAATCATTCCTATGTTATAGTATATCAGTCATAGGATATAAAGTAAAAAAAAAAACTATCAGAGTGCATTGCACATAGGAAAAGTATGATTTTGTGACTATTTCAATTATATATGCAAATATGTGCTGGGTTGCTGATAACCAGTCAATAAAGGATGTTCCTTCCTGACATTCTTCAACTTGGGAAGAGATCTGTGCTTTAGTCTTGTAGTTTAATTTTAATTTCCTTTAGTTTAGTCGTGTAGTATGAAAGATCCATGCCCAGGGCTTTGTGAATAGCCTCCTAAAAGAGAAAGGATCATCACTGGGGGCAGGATAATTGCCCGTGAGCTTTCCCGACCTCACCAGCATAGCCATTAAACAGCTGTGGGCCTTGAGCAAATCAATTAGCCTCTCTGAGTTCTAATCTCCAAATATGTAAAACTATTGACTTCTCCTCCCCACTTTATAAACAATGTGTTCGAGAAAAGAAAAAGTCAATGGAAATATGCTCTACAGTCACGATCTACAGATTGAGAACCACTAGCAGGGTCGCCTAAGATGATCGGAAAACACAGATATTTACATAATGATTCATTAACAGTAGCAAATTACAGTTATGAAGTAGCAATGAAAATAATTTTATGGTTGGGGGTCACCACAACATGAACTGTATTAAGGGGTTGCGGCATTAGAAAGGTTGAGAACCACTGCTCTAGAGGGTGGCTGACTATTTTTGTATTGTTATAAGACAGCTTATCAATATTCAGCATATGTAGCTGCTGTTCGGTGCATTGCCTAAGGCCTCTAATGGACGGTTTGTCTGTGCAGCAATATCTCTTGGGACAAAGAGCACCTACTGAGCAGTATGCTATTCCACTTCTCAATCTTATAGAATTCTTTATCCCTCTGACAACTGTATTACTCATGGTCTTCCCTACATGACCATTGGATCAAATAACAGTAAAAACATTTGCTTCAATGAATACTGATCCCCTAAGTATCAAGTATTTTTAGTTGTCCTTTTAATCTCCCTGAAGCTGAGCGTACCTACTGTCCCTCCCCTTGAAACTCCTCCTATGGCTGCCATGACTCCATGTTGCACTGCTCTGCTTTCCCACTTGCCACAGCTTCCCCTATTGTACCTCTTCTGCTTCATTTCCTTTACCTGATCTTGTACTGGTGGCATTTCCAAAAGTGCTATATTTTGTCCATGTCCATGGGCTATGCATGGTCAGGATGGTGAAGACTAGGTGGGTGGGTAGCGGCTAGGTAAAGGAGGGTAAAGAAGGGTAAATGGGAGACATCTGTAATACTGTCAGACAATATATATAAACAAACAAAAAAAAAAACACAAGGAAAACAAACACCTCCCCCCAACCCCCAAGCAAATGAAAGTGCTATCTTGTTCTCCACTCATTGCCTCAGGAATCCCATTAGCGCATATAATATCAGGTCTCACTCTCAGCTGAAGTAGGCCACTGGGTATATTTCATGTCTGAAGCTCCAGGTTCCACAGGTCATTTCTACTTGGAACTCCTGCTGGCTCCTCAAATACTACACCTCCCAAACTAAACCCATGACCTTCCTGCCCTAGTGTTCTGACCATAGTCTTCCTCTTGAATTTTCTAGTTACTTAGTAGTGCCATCATTCTTTTAGCTATCTGACGAGAGACTTTGCCATCATCTTTGATTCTACTCCTCAGTTTAGTCTCATAGCCAATATCTGATTGTTTGTAAAATTCTATTAATTTTACTTACAAGAGACTTTGCATCTATAACCTTTACAAGAGATAGTTTCTATCTTCCACATTCTTGGTGCTTGCTCTCTCTGGAATACTGTGGCTAGGGATTACTTTACAGTCCTAATGTGACCATGTCACTCCCTCAAGGCTTAGATAGCTCTCTATTGCTTCTAGCACAAAATCCAAACTCTATAGGACACTATGTGAATTATTTCAGAATTTAGTCTCAATTACTTCTTGAGTCTCAGTTGTAGACACAGAGCCCACACATTGTTCACACTTAAGTCACTTTGCAATTCTTGGCATTTACAGGACCCAGAATGCATCTTCCCAACTCCTGGTATTTTCTTACTCAATTCTTTCATCCAAGAATTCAGTTAAAGTGACTAACAGTTATTAAAAATCTCCCATAATACTATTCAATAGATGTTTATTGGATTGAAATGCAATTATTAGCTTCTCTCCTGAACAGAAATATGAGATCAAGTCTTTTTAATTTTTGTATTTCCAGCAATTAGCAGAGTGCTAAATGTGTAGTAGATACTCAAGAAATATTTACTTGGAAACAAAAGGTAAAGCATTACTAATCTGTATGATTATATGTATTTTTAACATTCATATTTTCCCTAGGAGACACAAAGTAGTAAAATAACCAGTTAAAGAAATAAATTCAGCATTCTTTACTACCCACCAGCAAAGATTGTTACTCACCTGGAGAGAATAGCTATTCACAAGATTGGTACTGACATAAAGAGCTGTGCATCATTCTTTTAGTCACTAAGATCAGGTTGTTGATAATAATGAATGTTTGTAGTAGTGAGCTTGCTTGCAGCTTTTCTCTAAATGAGATTTAGAACATGTAGGACGACCCTCAGGTTTCAGTCTCATATATTACAGGCAACATATCTATTCCCTGCTTAATGGAAGCACAACTTCCCAATATGATGCATATGAAACAATGGGTATTTAAACCTATATTCTAATTAACAATGAAATTATCACTATCATAATTATGGCCAATGCAAGTGAGTCTTTAAAATAGCTGAAAAGTTGGGTCATCCTTATAGAAATGTACTTGACTAAATGGAAAAAGTGTTTTCACTTGAATAGTTTGGTTGTGTTTTTTTGTGTGTGTTTTTTAAAACAGTTATCTCCTTAGCTTCAGGTTACTTAGCTTTGTATATAATAATTCTTTTTACTGTCTTAATCAGTCAGCATGGATTAGGAGAATACAATAATTTTAAATCTTTTTAAGTTTACTATAGAAAAAATTTCTTCTTTAGGATATTTCTATGGTGCAGATTAAATTTGAATCAATCAAATAAATCTACCAAATCAGGAAAGTATTTGTCTTCTTATCTAGGTTTGCCTGAGTGAAGTATTTTATTATTTTAAGAACCATAGGGAAAATCCATTGATATTTGGCATAAAAGTAAATGTGTACATTGATAAATCTTGATATTTTAGGAGACAAACTAATCTCTTACAGTTAAGTGTTAGAAGTAAATATGGTCTCTCTGTCTTTTTAGCCTGGTGGTATCAAATCTATGTGGGATGAACCAAAAGTAGCACCTTGTCTGACTAAATCACCACTCTTTCATTTGAGAGGGTGTGGGACAGTGGTTAAGATCATGGATGTTGGCATCAATTAGACTGTGGCTTGAATCCTAGCTTCACCATTTAGTAATGGTGTGACCTTGGGCAAAGGGTTTGGTCTCATTCAGTCTCAGTTTTCTCATTTAATGTAGGTATTCATTTATTCATCCAGTTATTCAGCAGATATTTATTAAACAATTGCTATGTGCCAATTTCTGTTGTAAATAACAGGAAGTAATTGTGAACACAAAAGGCAAAAACATTAGCCTTTATTATTTTGTTGTTGTTGTTTGGCCTTTGTTAAATTTACTTTTAGTAAGGCAATGATAACAGTATCCATCTTCTTGTTTGTTGTGGAATTAGCTAATGTATTGCAGGTAGATTGCCTAGCACAAAGCCCAGCACTTAGTACATCCACTAAGCGAGGGGAACAAGTTTGACAGGTATAGAGAAGAGGTGCTGGGAGTATGTGTGTAGTCTGAGGAGGGTAGATTGGCATCAGGATAGATTTGGGTCAGGTTGAAGAGGTTTCAGTTTAGTAAGCATTTACTATTTGTCAGACCACACACAGGTGTCTTATACCTATAACAACCCTATGGAACAGATACAAGAATGAGCTCATTCATTCATTCATTCACTCATTCATTCAAAAAGCCTTTGTTGAGGATCTTCTATATACCAGATATCATGCTGGGCACTGGAGATAAAAAGATGAATAAGACTCAGGGCCTCCGCACTGGAAGGCACTCACTCCCAAAGATAGACCAGTAGAGAAAATGCCATGGTAAAGCACATAGAATTTCCCCAGCATCTAACTCAACCTGAAGGGATAAGGCTGGATGATGGAGGCCATTGGAAACTCTCAAACTTGAATCACAGAATGGCTCCAGTCCCTAACCAGCCACCCTGCCATATCCCTAAGTTATTCTTGTGGCTGGTTAGATCCTCTCTTGAGAGTTGCCTTATACTTGTGCTTCAAGGTAAGAGTTGTTTTAGATATCATTCTTCTGAAAACAGATTTTGAGAGAGTTGCAGAGAATAGGACAAGAATGAGTTGGGTATTTCCCCGGACCTGCTTGGAGGTGGACAAGGGAAGAAGGGCACGCGAGAAGCTGGACTGTGGCCTGAAAGGACCTAGTAAGGTCACTGGACTTGAGCTCATCTTTCAAAGTCGATAGGATTACTAGCTTTTTGGAGGGGCTGTTTTTCATATTTGAAGGAGTTGTAGAGGATTAGAGGATTTTCAAGACCTGCTCCTGTTCTGACATATCATGATTCTCCATGTCAGAGGATAGGTCACTGCGCGGTGATATACATTTGTGGGTCTGGAATGCATGGTCACAGTAGCACATGCTCAGGTATGGTTCTTGTTGATGGTTCTCTCAGAGTCCATGTCAAGCTCATCCCAAAGATGCAGTGTGGCCCATTAATGACCTACAAAATTGAACAAGAATCCTTATAAATGTAGACGATGCTTGGTCATTTCAAAGCAGATTTAACTTTCTTAGTCTTCTGTGTTTGAGATAAAGGACATAGATGTTCAAAGTTTGACTGCTAAATTTATTTAAATTTCTAGCATGAGGCTTAGGATAAGGGAGCAGGGATAATTCCTACCAACCCTAAGAGTTTTGCTATTTAGTTTGTTTAAAAATTCTTGTAGGCAACCTTTTTTTTTTCTTTTTCTTTTTTTAAAAGTAAAACTTTGAGCTTTGGAAAGTAGCAGTTCAATATTAATTAAACCTTCATTTCAAATATGAATATTTCTGGGGTTTTTACTCTTTTAGCCTTTTCTCTTTCCCTGTATCTATCTGTGTCCATTTTTATAATAAGGCACACCTTAAGGTATCTAATAAAAAGGTTCCTAAAATAGGAATCAAACTATACTTAAAATATGTTAGGATTTTCTGTTTAAATGTTTCTATTATAAATTTATTTTGCAATGTAAGTTATTTCACTCTAATTTATCCATGATGTATGATTGACTTTCATCTATTAGATTTGTCTAAATCAGGTCACATTAATTAACCAGAAGATCTATTACTGTTTATTGCTCTCATAAAATCTAGAGCTATCACTTTAAAACTTAAACACCCAGAATCTCCTATGCTTAGCATTAAATTACCAGTTACAGCAATATAGAGTTCTTTATTTATGATATATTTTATATCCAAAATTGCATACCACATGTATAAATTCAGTATATAATTAAATGGCCTCTTTAAATTTAACTGAAGGATTGAATAGCTTCATTTTACTGATTGTCTATCTACAAACAATGACTAGGGGATATTGATATATTTGTGATAATTTATTCAGTGAACGAATATTTAATACCTACCATGTACCAGGGACTGGGCAAAAACACTGGGGAATGTAAAATACATAGGATATTATCTCCTTTGGGAATTTGTAATTTATTGGGGGAAATAGACATAAGCACATAAAAAGTTATCCTATATAATAGAAGGCTAATATGTGAATCAACCAAACAGTAGAATGACCAGTTACCATGAGATGCACTGACCACCAGGGGACAGAAGCTCAATGCAGGCCTGCCCCCTGGTGGTCAGTGTGCTCCCACAGGGGGAGCACTGCTCACCCAGAAGCCCTGAGCTGGGCTCACAGCTGGCGAGTGCAGTGGAGGTGGCCGGAGCCTCTCTTGCCTCTGGGGCAGCACTAAGGATGTCTGACTGCAGGCTGGACTAAAAACCTGAAAGATCGTGCAGCTCAATGAGTTCTGTGTACTCTCTGGTTCAGAAAGGCTGGTTTCAGCTCACAACTGGTTCAAGTAGAATTCTCTTCCAGCCAAAACTGCTTTAAAAATCACATTGTACTACATAATGGAATTTCATTTCTTCCTGAGCAACATCACCCAGGGGCAGTTCTTTTGTACTGTTTTGTTGTTTTCAAAATGAAAAAAAAAAATTTACTTCCATTGCATTAGTAATGTTTGGTTCCATGAAAAGAAACACAATTGAGAAACACAATTGAGTTTTGAGACCATTGAAAAGAAACAATTCAGTTTGCCATCTTCTATATCGATTTTTTGCTGAGAGAAATGGCATATGTTATATGCAATATTGGGTTTTCAAGAAAGGCGGAACTATTTGTATGTCCTTAGGTAGTATGAAAAGCCAGGAAGTTGATGATCTACTTCTAGGTACACTGCTACTTCAAATATGACGCAGCAGCTGGATAAAGATGTGGACTCTCAGGCCCACCCCAGACCTCAATCAGAGTCTGCAGCACTGGCCCCAGGCAGTTCTCATGCACCTGACCTGAGGAGTATCATCCTGGCTTCACTGCTTCATTTACTGCTCTCCCTCCTGTCCCTTCTTCCCAGCCCCTGATCACCAACCCATGGCGAAGCCATCAAATCAGTTGTTGTTAAGCTGGGCTCTCAGGGAGTTGTATGTGCTGGTTTGTGAACCCACTGAAATTCGACAGAAAATTAATGTGTGCGTCTGCTCACTCAGCTTTCATTAAATTCTCACCAAAAAAGGTTAGCCATTCCATACTAAGAGCACAGATGCCATGTTTTGCCTTGAAAGATGGAAAGACAGAATAGGATTAACTCTTGTAATTCTATAATTAAACCTTTTTCTATTGTTTCAATAAGAAGAATCAGACTGACAAGATAGCTGATCACAGAGATGAGGCATTTTTGGACACAGCTTTCTAGTTCCCCAAAACTGAGTTCTGCTCCATTGGTTCCAACAGGTTAGGTTAGTTGAAAATTGCCAGTTTAGCTCCCATAGGTCCTGCATGCTTTGGGATAATTAAAGAAGATGTGCTTCTCCATAATATGAGATTTGTACTTCACTCTATTTTTTTTTTTTGAGGCCCTAGCACAGTACTCAACTCTGCCTGCCTATTAGAACCATCCATACCAGACCAATTGTATCAGTCTCAGACCTCCTGGGGAGAGGGTCAGGCTTACTGGATTTGGTTTTGTTTGTTTGTTTTTGGGTTGTTTGAACTTTCTTTGGGTGATTTTAATGTTTTAGCCAAGGTTACAACTGTTTGTACACAGCAAGGTGTTCGATAAATTCCAGGATGGCTTTCTTGGGGAATCATGTGTCTATCATTAGCTAAGGACCTTGATTCTGTTTCTTTTGGGGAAAGAAAGAGAATGAAGTCCCTTTGTCTATTGGAAAGTCATTGTATACATGCCCTGCTGTACTATCTTCCTTCATCATGTCAAAAAGAGGCAGATCTATAAAAAACAAAACAAAAAACAACTTGTCGGATGTGGAACTGATTCTAAGAATAATTGAATTTTCCAGTTTCTTTTCTGCTGCTCAAATTACCAGTCTGTTTCAGAAAAGCTCTCTGGCTTTTATATTATGAGTGACTTTTTAACTCTTGATATGCTGTTGAAATGATGGAAATGAGTAATTGTGCTAAAACTAAGTAATTTAATTGTAAGATTTGTTTTCCTCTCATTTATACATATTTGGCTGGTGTTGTAGCTATACAGTGAACATCCTCTGACATTCTGCGAGCCTCAGAACACCTACCTGTAGGACGCAGGGTTTCAATGAGAACAAGGAGAGAGCACATAGAAGAAAGCAATTTGCAGTTACTTTGAGTGCGCCTTTAATCAAATAAAGGAAGCAAAATCCTGTGAGAAAGTTCCCATTTACAGAGCTTTCCCCTAAGACACATTCACAGGCTGAAGTGGAATTACATATTCACATTTTTCCATTTTGTACTTCAATGATTTCTAACATGGTTAGGTTGTGCAGCCAGTCCTCTGAAAAATAAACTCAGAGTCTGTTGTGTATTTTGCTTCTCTGAAGGAGATTTCTGGCCATCTGAGCACTCACCTTCTCACTCTTTTGGGAATTTCCATGTGAATCGGTAGGATTTATGCTCACCTCTGTCCACCTCTGGAATAGATTCACCGAGAGTTCGTTTAATCACATTCCTCCCCTTCTCCCCAAGGCATGAGAATTCATGCCTGAGAATGATAAATTAGCTTTAACATCATTTTGGAGAATGGGAAATGGAAAATGGAATTATAGAACAATTTAAATCTGAAGATTCTTTCAAAGTAACAGTTTGTACTCAACATTAGTGAAAAAATTGGAACTGATTATTTTCCAGCTATTAATGCTTCTGTTTTCCCAGCACGGAGAGAATAAATATTCAGAAGGCTCTAATGCAACTTATATGATATTAACTTGTCTTAACCTCTTTCCAGCTAAGGGATTTCTTAGTTGTCTTCTTGTAAATATATACACAAAGTGACTTTCTGCTTGAAATGGAAAATGCATGTAAATTGTATTTATGCTTTTAATCTTTCCACAGGATTGCTTAACGGTAGGGACTTTCACAGGAGGCTCTGTGCTAAAGTGGCTCTTCTTTTTTTTTCTTTTTTAAAAAATATATTTTATTGCTTTTTCACAGAGAGGAAGGGAGAGAGATAGAGAGCTAGAAACATCGATGAAAGAGAAACATCAACCAATTGCCTCCTGCACATTGCCTCCTACCAGGAATGTGCCCACAACCAATGTTCATGCCCTTGACTGGAATCGAACCTGGGACCTTTTAGTCCGCAGGCGGACGCTCTATCCACTGAGCCAAACCAGTTTTGGCAAAGTGGCTCTTCTTTTAGATGTGCTTTGGCATCCGAATTTTTTTTTCCTGGTTGAAGCTACAATTTGTGACAGCTCTTAAGATACTAATTAGGATGGAAATTAGCCTGAACAGTCCTAGAAACTCAAAATCTCAGAGAATTGCAGCTCCCAGGAATATCTCAGTGGCATTCAACATATGAAATAATTGAATGAAAGTGTTCCTTAATTGTTAAAACCTGGGAACAAATAAATACATTTCCAGTCCAAGGCACTTTTCAAATATTCACCTCTCAATGGTAGAGCACCTGTGATGGGCAGCAGCGTCAGAAACCTGTCCTTCACAGAATGATTTCACATCGGGAGACCTGTGAGCGGTGACACGATTCAGGAGTGAGTTACACAATGCTCTGTTTAAACTGCATCAGGGGCACCAGGATGCCTTTCTGTCCACGGCCTCAAATCACTGGAGAAGAGTGACAATTTTTTTTTGTTTTTTTTTATAAATCTTTATTGTTCATATTATTACAAATGTTCCTCACCAAGTTTCCATTCAATTCTCTGCCCTTTCCCCATCCCCCATTGTCCTCATCCATAGGTGCAGTTTATGTTCAGTCTCTTCCCGCCCCCCTCCACTCCCCATTTCCCCAAGAATCATCAGTCCACTCCCCTCCCATACCTCTGATTCTATTATATTCACCAGTTAATATTGTTCATCATAATTTTTACTTCCCTTGGTTTTTAGACTCACTTGTTGATAGTTACGTGTTTGATCATAATTTTTATCTTTATTTTCTTCCTCTTCCTAAAGAACCCCTTTTAACAATTCATATAATTCTGGCTTGGCAGTGATGAACTCCTTTAGCTTAAATTTATTTGTGAAGCTCTTTATCTGGCCTTCGATTCTGAGTGATAGCTTTGCTGGGTAGAGTATTTTTGGCTGTAGGTTCTTGTTATTCATCACCTTGAATATTTCTTGCCATTCCCGTCTGGCCTGCATGGTTTCTGATGAGAAATCAGCTGACAGTCGTATGGGTGCCCCTTTATAGGTAACTACCTGCTTTTGTCTTGCTGCTTTTAATATTCTCTCTTTGTCTTTAGCTCTTGGAATTTTAATTATGATGTGTCTTGGTGTGGTTCTTTTTGGATTCCTTTTGTTTGGGGTTCTGTGTGCTTCCTGGACGTGTAAGTCTATTTCTTTCACCAGGTGGGGGAAGTTTTCTGTCACTATTTCTTTCAATATGCTTTCGGTATCTTGCTCTCTGTCATCTTCTGGGATGCCCATAATTCTGATGTTGGTTCGCTTGAAGTTGTCCCAGAGGTTTCTTACATTATCTTCAACTTTCTGGATTCTCTTGTCTTCTTGCTTCTGTGGAGGAGTGTCCTCTGGCTCTTTGTGTTGCAAATCTTGGACTTGATTCTTGCAATCTTCCAATCTGTTTTTAGGACTCTGTATAATATTATTTATTTCAGAGATTGTATTCTTTATTTCTAGTTGACCTTTTATTATTTCTCGTTGATCCTTTATTATTTCTTGTTGATCCTTTTTCATATCCTCATAGGTCTCATTTATTTTATCGGCCTTTTCTAGGAGATTGTTGAACAACCTTATAAGCGTGGTTTTGAACTCTATATCCCGTCGCTTTTTGTCCTCCATTTCTTTCGTTTGTGATCTGATTCCTCGTTTCGACATTTTCGCTGCTTCCCTGAGTTGGTAGGTTGGGAGGATCAGCTGTGTCTATGCCAGGAGACAGCCTTATATTCCACTAGACTTGGAAACCTGCAAAAGCCTCTCTGAGTTCAGCTTGGATGGGGCGGAGCTTCAGGGTGGAGCCTACAGCCTTGGCTTCCGGTTAGCCCCGCCCTTTGAGGTTCCTGAGCCTCAGTGTTCCTCAGTGTCCTTTGGTTCTCGCTGCAAGCACCTCTGAGAGAAAGGCGCCCTAGAGCTTCGCCCGCTACCAGACAGTGTAGTCTCTCCCCCAACAAGCCCACAGCTGGGGTTCAGAGCAGTTGGAAGTGGGGTTAAGCACAGTCCGGAGCTTATGTCTCCTTCCCGCTAGGGCAATCTCGCAGCTCAAACAACAGTCTGTCCTCTGTGCGCGCAATGTGCGCGACTCAGGGGCTCTGCTTTTCGCCGCCCCCCTGAGCTTCTGCCTTACAGCCTAGATTCCCTCTGTATGAGGCTGGAGCCCGAGGGTCTTGCCCAGGACTGGGGTTCAGTGCAGTCAGAACTGGGGCTCAGCACAGTCCTGAGCTTTTGAGTCCTTCCCGCTGGGGCAATCCAGCAGCTCAGCGAACAGTCCCTCCTCTGTGCGCAATGTGCGCGACTCCGGAGCTCTGCCTTTCTCGCCACTCCGCTGAGTTTCCGCCTTACAGCCCAGATTCCCTCTGTATGAGCCTGGGACCCCCGGGGTCTCGCCCAGAACTGGGGTTCAGTGCAGTCGGAGTTGGGGTTCAGCACAGTCCGGAGCTTTTATCTCCTTCCCGCTAGGGAACGCCAGCCAGGCACTCCGCCGCCCCTCCTCTCCGGCTCCGTCCTCTCCCCTCGCGCCTTAGGCTTTTACAGCTCCTCTGGTTTTCCTTCTGGTTTTCTCTATCCTTCTAGTTGTAGAATTTCCAGTCAGTCAACTTTCCTGTAGTTCTGGATAGTGTCCACTCTATATTTTAGTTGTATTTTTTAAATTGTTGAGGGCGGCTGCAGTTAGGCTTTTACCTCTGCCGCCATCTTGTTGTTCGCCGAGTGACAATTTTTTCTAGGAACTGAATGAAAAATAGATCCAAGTGTCACTAACCCAGTGTGAAATGATGGGCTGTGACTCTGACATTGTCATGCAGATGCCAAAGTACAACCCAACTCAAAATGGACCGTGCATAGGAAACACACTAGCAGTATGTTCTGGGACAGCAAGGGAAAAAATAGTAAAAGAACACAATGGCTTCAGATTCACGGATAATTTTTTAAACTTTAATCTGTCTAGTGAACCATGCACTTTTCTCTCTGCTGACACCTCACACTCCTCAAATGATACCCCATTCATCTTTTTCTATGAAACCCAATTAAAGTAGGTTACTATAAATACATAGATATCTATACAAGAAACTGAATTTCACAAAGAGTGCCAGGAGAAAATAAAGCAAAATTATATACAGATGAGACAAAGCATGACAAGTGATTTTGTGTCCAAGACACCAAACAGAGAAGATTAATAGCTGATGAGGTGTTTTGTTCTTTCTGACATCTGCTGGAAGGCAGGGAAAGTTGGGGTGGGGGTGGGTCCTGTAAGAGATCAACCGAAGGACTTGTATGCATGCATGTAAGCATAACCAATGTATACAAGACACTGGGGTGAGGTGGGGGGCAGGTCAGGGCATGTATTGGGGAGTAGGGGAGACTGGGGGAAGGACAATGGGGAGGGGAAAGGAAACATATGTACCATTATTTGCAATACTTCAAACAATAAAAAATAAATAAAAATAAAAATTCATAAACATAAAAAAAGAATGACCCATAAAAAAAAGGTAGGGATGTTGGGTTGAGATCCTTACTACTCCTTTTGGCCAATGTTAATTATCTTAACTCAAAGTGATGTATTTCTGGTAGGTGTTATGGTTAGGGTCAGGACTCAAACACATACCTTCTGGCTCCAAATCTCAAGTTCATTCTCTCAGGATATCCCTGAGCAGCCAGCCTCAGAAAGATCTGCCTTTGTTGCTCTTCCCCCAAAGATTCTAGGATGTGGCCTCAGGCTGGTAGGAATGAGTGTGGAATGAGTGGAAGAGAGTCAGTTCATGCACTTTGTTGGGTATTGCTTATGATTTGTTGTGTCATGACTCTGAGCACATACAACCTTGCACTTCCATGGGCTTAGATGCCAATTTGAAATAATCAATCAAAAGCAAAAACACTACCTTGAAAATTTTGTACCTAGGTAAAGCATAGTAAAATGATGTCATGGCTGAACTACTCTAGTTTTCTGGGCCTAAGTAAATCTGTAGCTATTTTAACCCAGTGATTCCTAATAAAGAGACTCCTGACTCCTTGAAGTCTGAGAAGGCAGCAATGGTGATAAGAGTTGGGATGTTAATAGGTGGTTGGTAAGAGGCAGGATCCATAAATAATTTAAATAATTTTACAAAACTAACAGAGACAATATTCTTAACCAGGACTAATCTACACAGATGAAATAAAATAAGGTTTTTAAAATGTCTTTTAGGAAAATTTTACCAGTGTTCTTATCAGAATGCCTGATTGGAATTTATATATGTCTCTGATGAATAAAAAATGAGAAACAAATTATTATTCAATAATAGTAAGTTTAGAGAAACACGAAGATTTTAAAAAGCAGAAAAAAGGAAGAAGAGGTGTTCCTAATGGTGAAAAGTGTGGGGATGGCTGAGTATGAGTCCTGAGGGGAGTGAGATTGGCTGGGAAGATGTAGTGCAGGGCTCTCCTTGATGTGAAATACCTATGGCTTTTCCAGTTAAGGTTCAGAGGCCAATTATGACTCCAAGTTCCCCACAATCCTCTATGGATCATTACAAGGCCCCAGTTGTTTCATGCATCCTCTTTGGGATTCAAGTCAAATGATCAGAGGAACCAACATTTTTGTTTAATTCAGGGCTCCCAAAATGACCCTGGACTTTGTATTAGTTGATGTACATATCAACTAATGATGGCTGCTTCCTTACAAATACTTGTGAGATGAGATTTCCTTCCAATTCTTCTCTCCATGTCATTTTCAGGGAAAGGAAGGATTGAGCCGCAGAGCTTGGTAATTATTTAATATTCTATTTTTAACTCTGATTGCTTTTTACCTGAGCTTCCTCAAATAGATATTGGGACTCATACCAAGACTATATTTTTGTGTCTCCTGATCTGGTTTTAGTTCATTGCCTACTTACCAAGGTATCGGATATGGCTGTTGATTTTCTGCAAGGTAGACATTGCTAATACACACTTTGCTGTCTGCTTGAATGCAGGCCTTCCACTCTATAAGCATGTATGGGCTATCAGCTGCATGCACTGAGAGACTTATTTAAAGAATAAATGCACCTTTAAGTACATCTAAAATTTATTAGAAAAGTGTAGCTTCAGAAACACTAGTCATTTTATGACTAGCAGCACAAATATATAATAATATTATAATATAGCTGTTAAATTGCACTTAGTTAATGAACCAACTTAGACCTCAAAAAAATAAGCTTCAAACTGAGAAAAGAGAAATCTAAAGTATTAACCGCCAAATTACAAATACATATGGTGGTTGGTTGATAAAATGAAAAGCCCACCTTTATTCTCTCACACTTGTAAATGGTGATTCATTCCTATTTCTTGTCATGGAGTGTATTTTATTCGTTATAATTATACTATCAGCCTGGTGCACGAATTTTTGCATGGATGAAGTCCAGCCAGCCCGCCTGGATTGGGTCGGGCCATCTGGGGGGGAGGGGCTGTAGTCGATCGGCTGACAGGACTGAACCCCTAGTTGAACTCCTGGGCAAGGGGACAATTTGCATATTAGCCTTTTATTATATAGGATCTATCCTGGAACTTCGTTCTATTAAGTTAATAACTTGTGCAAAAGTTGGAATATTGTTCAACCTGCAGTTACCTATTTATATATCTTATTGCTGTCTTTAGATTTCCACATAGAAACAGACTGGAAGAAAAGCAACACTCTGCCCTGTGATTTCTGTGCTGGGAGTTGGATGTCAGATTGTGGGGTGGAAAGCTGTATAAAATTCTAAATGGAATTTATTTTACCTCAAAGTTAGCTCTCCTCACCTCCCACATTCATCCCCACACAACCTCCTAAAGCCATATAATTGTGACTGTGTAAAATAAACCCAAAAAAGTGTCAAGTATATAGATGCTAAAAGAAAGAGAATGCAAATCACAAAAGCCACTTCACAAGAACTAGGAACTGAAATAAGTCTTGTTCTTGTACAGAGGAAGCTTCCAGTTCATCCTAGCAGCTATAAGACACTAATGCAGTCTTTAAGATAAGTTTAGCCCCAGCCTGTTTGTCTCAGTGGATAGAGCGTTGGCCTGCCAACTGAAGGGTCTTAGGTTCCATTCCTGTCAAGGGTTCATGCCTGGATTTCGAGCTCAACTTATAGTAGGGGGCGTGCAGGAGGCAGTCGATCAATGATTCTCTCATCATTGATGTTTCTATCTCTCCCTTTCTCTTCCTCTCCGAAATCAATAAAAATATATTTTAAAAATAAGATGAGATTATTTAAAGTATATCATTTTCATTTCCCAAGGTTAATGCAGTTACTAAGTGTTCATTTACTTTTTATTTTACTGACCTCTCAGTGTTGCTGAATACTTTGCCCAGTTAATCAAGACTCTTGGCAAATGAAAGAATGGCCTCTCTAAATGTGTCCCTAGAGAGTGCGTGTTTGTTTGGTTTCTATTATCTTCATTAACATTGTAAATTGATATAGATCCAGAGAAAATTATTGCTGCTCCTCTAGTCTTCCTCAAAGCAAGAAAAGTTGGTATAATCTATAAGTTGCTCCTTTGTCCACTCCATCCTGCCTCTGTCCTCTAAGCTTCCTGGTTGCTGTGTGTGCATGAGAAGACTGGCACTATGTACTCTTGGTAAAGGATAGTGCCTAAAAGAAAGCTTAACAGCAGATAGAATTTGCAGATACAGATTATACCATAAAGTCACATATATTCAAGAAATATTTCTTGAGAAAATTTTGTGTCAGATATTGGGTCCTGTTTCAGAGGGGCAGGGAAATGAACAAAATATTGACTCTGGCATCAATGAGTTCATTCTCTGTCCCTGACATTGGATCTTATTAATTCCTTGAGCTGACAGCCATGTCTAACTCTCTTTCATGGTTAATGGATAAAGAATAGAGTAGTCATGAAATTAATATTACTTGGTAGAGTTAGTCTGCCAGAAATACTAGTAAGGAATATTTTTGTCCTTTAAGACCAAAACAAATAGTATCATTATTTGTAGTTCAGGCAGAACTCTACTTGATAGTTAGCATTTCTGTGGTGTGAGCTTTAGTTAGGCTCTGATTTGAATGTTAGAATGGTTTTTATTTTTCAGATTCCAAACATTCCAGTTTTTAGTATAATAAAATTTATAGATTAATATTAAGGGACAATTGATCTACTTTTATTGTTGAGGTCTTTTATTTAAAATATATCCTGTTTCTTCATTTAAAAATATTTTTATGTTCTTTATAGATTATTAAAATTTTCATGGCAAATTGTAGTGGGTTTTATTAAATTAATTTTTAGGATATTAAGGTGTATTTTTTCTTTACAAGTTAATATAAAAGTTTGTAATAATTGATTTTGCAACATCGAACCATCAGTTTATTCTGAATAGAAAGTCTTGGTCATATTTCATTATTTTTAATATTTGCATAAATTTAATTTCTTAACATATTATATAATTTTAATCTTCTAATACTTTTATTTAGGATATTGCTAATCTGTTTTAATAAGGGACTTATTTTTGTGCTATTTCTATCTTTCTATGGATTGTGAAATAATTTTAATATCATGGGATTTGAAAGAATTTGCCTATAAACTACCTAGACCTGACACCTTTTCTGAAAATGATCTTACGTCAACTCTATTTTTGGGGGGGATTGGTTTACTCAGATTTCCTCATTCTTCTGCATTTAATTTTGGTAATTGATATTTTATTTAAAATTCACAAGTTCCCATCTGATTTTCAAATTTATAAGCTTGGGATTGTACAAATAAGTCTATTATTAGTCTTTCAATTCTTTTCTGCAGCTCTGATTATATATTATCTCTTCTGTTTTAGTAGTTTGACAGTCTGTTCGATGATTCTTTGCCTCTGTCTATTTTTGATCGACAGTTTATAATGTTCCTTATATTCCACAAATGAGTTCATGTGGTATTTATCTTTCACTGACTGGCTTATTCACTTAACATAAGCTTTCCAGTTCTATCCATGCTGTTGCAAATGGCAAGAATTCCTTCTTTTTTACAGCAGCGTAGTAGTCCATTGTGTAGAATAAGCCTTATCTGTATTCAAGGTTGCCTATGAAGAATGTCCTGAACTGAAACCGGTTTGGCTCAGTGGATAGAGTGTCAAACTGCAGATTGAAAAGTCCCAGGTTTGATTCTGGTTAAGGGCATGTACCTTGGTTGTGGGCACATCCCAAATGGGAGGTGTGCAGCAGACAGCTGACCAATGTTTCTAACTCTCTATCCCTCTCCCTTCTTCTCTGTAAAAATGTCCTGAAATTACTAGGCACCAATTCTGTGCTTTAGTTGAATAGATACAACATATGGACTTGATATAGGCTTCTACATTTATAATATTCAATTTAGGTTCCTATTATGCTAGTTTAAATATTAATGTTCTAAGCAGGCTTTTCATAGCTTTCTCTGTTTCTTCTCTACTGGAGAATATGTTGGAAATTAAAAAATACTATGATTTATTATCTATGTTATTGGTATTGCGTTTTGATGATAAACTACTTTTGGAAAATGAAAAAAAAATATATGTGTGTGTTGAATAATCCCCTCTAAGTCAGGAGTGTTTCTCTGAATATCAATTTTATATTTCCTGAGATTATTACAGATCTTCCATAAGTACCTATAAAATACCAAAACATAGTCTTAAATATTGGTGGTACTTTCTGATGAGCTTCTAAATGGGATTTTAAATAGCACTGTATGAAAAAAAACACAAGTTTTTAATATGTGTAAGGATTTATATTATTTCTTACATTCTTTAATTATGACAATAAGGCACATTGGGATGGGCAGCCAGTGTATTTAAAAGTATGACTTTTCTAGGTAGAAAAACAAAGGTTATTGGATTCTTGGGATGTTGCAGTATGAGAAGGTCTTGGTTACCGTTACAATAATCCACAGATGGTGAGGGATGACAATTCTGGACCAGAGAGGCTCTAGTATGGGGATGGAGGCTTCAAATCTGCCTAATTGCTTACTTGCTTATGCCTATATATTAATAGTAATCAAAGATGACTTCAAGGGATTGGAACTGGGTGATTACGACTTAAATGGCTCATCTGGCACATATGGGGCATTTTGGAGGAAGAAGCTCTCTTTCTTCAGGATGAGAAGAGGATTGAGATGATAAAACTGTTTTGGAATGCTGACTGTAAAGTAATACAGTAATGGTCCCCTTCACCTGTGATTTCACCATCCATGGGCTCATCAACCATAGTCTGAACGTATTAAATGGAAAATTCCAGAGGTAAACAATTCATAACTTTTAAATTGTGCACCATTCTGTATAAAATGATGAAAGCTCACCTCATCCCGTTTCATCCTGGGATGTGAATCATTCCTTTGTCAGCATCTCCATGCTGTGTATGCTCCCCACCCATTAACCACTCAGAAGCCATTTTGGTTATCAGATTAACTCTTGCGGTATCATAGAGTAATCTTTATGATAGCCTAACAATCCTCACTTCATCTTGTCACAAAGGCATTGTATTATCTCACCTAACATGAAGAAAAGTGAGTACAGTACAAAAAAATATTTTGAGAGAGACCATATTCAAATAACCTTATTACAATATATTGTTAAAATTATTCTATTTTATTATTAGTTATTGTTGGCAATCTCTGTGCCTATTTATAAATTAAACTTTATTATAGCATATATAAGAAAAACATAGTATATATAGGGTTTGGTACTATCTAAGGCAAGCATATCAAACACATGGCCTGCAGGACCCATGCAACCCACAATGAATATTTTTGTGACCCAGCCAATATAATGGTATGTAAGAAATGTTTTAATAAAAATTTTGTAACTTAATTTTTACAATATCCTGTTATACAAAATCCTATCTGATAAAAGATTAATGTGCAAATTAACCACCACTCTGCTACACCCACAAGCCAAGCCTACCAGCCAATCAGTAACAAATATGCAAATAAACCCACCAAGATGGCTATGGCCACAGAGAGCAGGAGGGAAGCTTGGGTTTCCCCGACAATGAAGGAAGCCAAGCTTTCCTTATGCCCTTGCCAGCTTAGGCCTCCACTCAAGGCTACATAGTTTCAATTGTAGAAGATAAATAACCCCAGATACCAGAGCCTCCACATGGGTCGCCAGGGGATGTGGCCAGCCTGCAAACCACCATAGGCCCCTCGCCCAGGCCACCTCATGCCCCACCCTGATCCTGGACATCCTTCAGGGCAAACCAGCTGGTCCACACCCATGCATCAGGCCTCTATCCTATCTAATAAAAGAGTAACATGCAGACTGACCATCACTCCAATACACAAGCTGGCTGCCCCCACGTGGTCAAAGATCCTGCCCCCATGTGAATACAAGATGGCCACCACAAGATGGTCAGCAGGGCCGAAACCAGTTTGGCTCAGTGGATAGAACATCGGTCTGAGGACTGAAGGGTCACAGGTTCAATTCTGGTCAAGGGCATATATCTTGGTTGCAGCCACATCCCCAATAGGGGGTGTCAGGAGGCAGCTGATTGATGTTTCTCTCTCATCAATGTTTCCAACTCTCTAGCCTCACCCTTCCTCTCTGTAAAAAGTCAATGAAATATAGAAAAAAAAGAAAAAAAATAGGTTTATTTGTGTCATGCTTATTAATTAATGCAGTTATTCAGTGTCTGGTAAATTAATGTTCCAGAAATAATATTAATGCTTATTAAAATGTTCTATTATTTTATGTTAATGACTACTCATTTATTTCAGCCCTTTATATTCAGCATGTCTCTATCAAAATAAACCCACGTTTCTATGAAAATTGAAGCTTTTATTTATTTATTTTTTGGCCTACATAAACTTAAATCTTATTTATTTGGCCTGTATTAGCATTTGAATTTGACATGTTTGGTCTAAGGTTTAAGGCATCCACTGGAGGTCTTTGAACATATCCCTGAGGGTAAGGTGGGCCTACTGTAATCTAATTACCACCGCAAGCCCAGGCAACCTCTAAGCTACTTTATTTCAATATAAATTTTATTTTTCTGGACTATACAATGAAATATTTTACACCCATAGAAATTTGTCATAATAACTGATAGCTTGTCATAAAAAAAAGTGGAAAAAAAACCAGTGACAAAATATTCTGTATAGGATTAGCCTATTTGAGTTTATGTGGGAGAGAAAGGGAAAGAGGAAAACATGAATGATAATCCCTAAAATGTCACTAATGGTTATTCCTGAGTGGTAGAAATATGAGTACTTTTTTGTTGTTGAAACCTACAGTGAGAAAAAAAAGGAATTATCTTAGGATATTGCTCCTGAAATGGATTCTTTCAAGGTTTTCCCTTCAGTGGAGTGTCTGAATAAAGAGGGTGGGAATAATTTAGAATTGCCTCTGGGTATGAGAGGGTTATTTTTCTAAAATCTCAGGAGTTGGGTACAGATCTAAATAGAAATAAAGTTACTGGATGATATGACTAGTCAATCCATGACTTAAGTGCTCAGCCAACTAGAGCCTCTAAAGAGTAACAGGAGGGGTAGTTACTGATGCTTCAAGACTACTTGTTACTGAAACCGGTTTGGGTCAGTGGAGAGAGCGTCTGTCTGCGGGCTCAAGGGTCCCAGGTTCGATTCTGGTCAAGGGCATGTATATTGGTTGCAGGCACATTCCCGGTGCGGGGGTGTGCAGGAGTCAGCTGGTTGATGTTTCTCTCTCATCGATGTTTCTAACTCTCTGTCCTTCTCCTTTCCTCTCTGTGGAAAATCAATTTTAAAAAAAAGACTACTTGTTACTTGCAAGGCTACTTCCTCAGCCTTTCTATCTTTGAGTAAGTTTGACTTCCTGGGGATATTTTAGCCAATACTAGCTTCAAAGAGAAAGGTGGGAATAATATAAGGATGTTCATTCCAATTCCTCTGAGGTCTCCGCTTTATACCCAGGGGCAGAAGCAGAAACACCTACCCTGTTTCCCCGAAAATAAGACAGTGCCTTATATTAATTTTTGCTCCCAAAGATGCACTAGGTCTTATTTTCAGGGGATGCCTTATATTTCACTCAGAAGGAAAACTGTAAGTAAATCTTATTTTTGTAGGATGTCTTATTTTAGGGAAAACACGGTAGCTACCCCTCTCCTAAGAAGGGAAGTGGAAGGTGATTGAGCTTCTCCTTCTCTTTTGTCTTCTTGTTCTCCCTCATCTGTTGTAAAGGAACGCTCGCTCCCCTTTCTCTTTAGAGTGTTAATTCTTAGAGTGACAATTTTAAAAAGTATTATCTATTGTATTCCAATGTGTTGTTTTTTAAAAAATATTTGGTACTTTATGCCTCAGTGTATTTTTGGGAGACTGTTTTCTTCAAAAGGATACAGTACAATTAGAAACAGGCATGTTTTAGCTGAGAGTATATACCTTGGTGTGAGCTGACAAGATTCATTTACAATACTGATTTTTAAAATAGAACCTGACCTATTGTGTTTACTGACTTTGCATAGACACAAAATTGCAATGAACCAAACTCTACTCTAGAAGCAGAAATTCCTCTGGAGTCTGAAAAACTTCCAACTAATTTTTAAAACTGCTGTTAATAGTGTATTTCTAAAAAATGTGGAAAATATTTTACATGTGAAGATAAAGTTACTCTACTTGAAGATTTTTTTTTTTTAGCATTTGTTTTACAACTATCGTAAAACATCACCAGTTTCAAATCAGTGGGACCCAAATCAGTGAAGCTTTGCCTAATAGTTAATGCCCCTGGGCAGAAGAGACATGGAGCCACATCTCAGGAACTGCACAGAGGAAGATGTTGCACGATGGTGGAAAGCCTCTACCCCATTAATTTGGCTGACAGTGATGTGGCTCTTCAAGCTGCTTTGCCTTCAGGAGTGGGTCCATAAAGGGGGTGGCCCCAGGCCCCTCACTGAGAATCTCTAGTGTAGAACCCCAGTGTTCTTTAATGATATATAATTGGACCAGACCAGATCGTGGGGTTTTAACAGCCTTCTCTGTGGTGTATAAGTTTACAAAGGCTTGGTACCTACTGTCTTTCTTAGGACGTTGATGGAGAGTCCCAGTGCTCACAGTTTATGCTCATTAGTGATACTTTTTCATGAGTTTCCAGGGCTAAAGTGACTTTTTCACACTGTTTAATGGTTTTCAGTTTAACTCCCTTTCTGAGTGGGATGTTGTAAAGATTAATTAGCCAATGTCCATAAAGTGCTTTCAAGCTGAAAAGTGCTGCACAAGGGCATACAGACTCATTAGCTTCTTAGTCATTTTGGGTGTGTTTTTTTTAACTTTTGGCATTCAGAAACTAGGTAGTGAATGACAAATTAGTATTTTTTTAATGGAGGAGGGGGACTTCAGAAAAAGCAGAATAGAGCAATAGGTATTTTTTAAAAAATATATCTGTTGCTCTGAGACTGAAAAAAGAGGATAGTAAAATGTTTTGGTTTTCATTATCTTCTATTTCCCCACTACTTCAGCTTCATTGATTTGGGTCCCACTGATTTAAAACTGGTGATGTTTTAAGATAGTTGTAAAACAAATTCTAAAATAAATAAAATAAATAAAAAATCTTCAAGTAGAATCTCCAAATATTAGAACAAAAAGGACCAGAAAGATTATCCAGTTAAACCTGGAAGTTGACAGATAAAGAAGTAAGTTCAGAGAGTTGACTTTCTCTCAGAACAGCCAAATAAAGGACAATGGTCATCTGATTTAAAAGTCAGATTCTTTTTAATTATACACAATGCTTGTAGCTAAAAAAAAATAATGGTATTACAAACGAATTAAAGCAAGCCTGTGATATATTAGAAAGTGTTTCACATGTCTATTAGATCATTGCCTTCCTTCTAGGTGCTTGACTTATAAAATCCACCATAAATTTAGCCCGTAAAGGCAAATAAATACAGAAAGGAAGAAAGGATGGAAAGTTAAAATAACCCATGTTTACACTTCCATCACTGTCAATCTCTCTACTACAGAAGAAAAACAAACAAACCAGAAAACTGCAAGAAAATGCTGTCTGAGTGTATAGGTGATGTTGAAAATGGTCCCAAAATGGTCCCATTCTGGCCAAGGCAAGGGAATTCTGGCAGGGTATCTGGCAGCTGTATGTTGAGAGCTTTGTAATGGTTTATTGACCAACTTCTTAAGTCATGAGTAGTAAGGAAAGGAAGGAGGGGGTGACAGAAATAACATTTAGTTCTCAAAGGCATCATGTTGTAGGAATGAACATAAGTTGTAGAATTAGATGAGCCTGAATTTCTGTGTGAATTTGAGCCAAGTTACTGAGTTTCCCAATCTGTAAAACGTACATAATGCTCCTCCGTGGGGAATTGATGTGCAATTCAAATGAAGAAATGAAGTGAGAGCATCTAGCATAAAGCAGGTCCTCATTGAATATTGGTTTACTTTGAATCAAATTCAGTGAAGGAATTTATCCTGAAAAATACCAGCAACAATGAAACCATTTATTTTATACCTCTACTTAATACCAATCCTACTATTTTTCTCTCTTCTTTAAGACTGGGGTCACAGTATTTTCTTCTACAGTATTTGGAAATACTTTTGGGGACCCACGGTCAGAGTTGAGTATGCCCAGGTAGCCAAAGCAAGGATTTAATTGAATTTCCTTTAATCTTTTGTCCACCTCAAGCTCTCTGAAAAAGTATCTTTCACTCCAAGTAATTACCGTATTTGCCGGTGTATAAGACGATTTTTTGGCCCTGAAAAATATGCCTCCAAGTGGGGGGTAGTCTTATACGGCGAGTATATAACAAACTCTGTATTTTGAGTGGAAATGTTAGGGGGTCGTCTTATACGTCCAGTCTCTTATATGCCGGCAAATATGGTATTTTTTCAGGGCCAAAAAATCGTCTTATACGCCGGCAAATACGGTATGTTCTGGGTGTCCCAGGGGTGTCTCAGAGCTGCATATGTGTGTGTCCATGGGCAGATCTGCTCCTGCTGTTCTCATCCTTCCCCAAAACTGTGAACACTGCTCTGTATATTTTTGCAGGACATGGTGTGTGTGTGTGTGTGTGTGTGTGTGTGTGTGTGTGTGTGTGAGAGAGAGAGAGAGAGAGAGAGAGAGAGAGAGAGAGAGAGAGAGAATGTAATTAAAGCATGCCCTTATCCCTCTGCTTTAGAGAAGTCCCAGCGATAATTCACTTGTCACAATATCCTATTTTATGAAGAGTTTAGGGAGATAATGCTTTAGGTTTTACTTGGGACATTCTCTTTTTCCTCTGGAAATAGAGATTGTGGAATTGAATTTGCATGTGAATACCAGGCAGTACTAAAAATCCCTAGACATACACTAGACCCCTTGTGATGAGAAAGATTTGTTAGGATCAGGTCCATCACACCTGTAGGAGGAGTGCTGTCTTAAAGAATTCCCAGCCTTTTTTCAAACAGACTTCTATAGGACTGTAGGAACATCCCACCAATTTGCATTCATGTCCAGTTATGTCTGCAGAGTAGTGCACACAGTTTGGTCTCTTTTGTGTGAGACTACTAGGTTCTCTGGCCCCTAAGTTCTTATTGGGCCAATCCTAACAGGAATATTTGTATCTGAAGCTGACAGAGTTCCAGGACCAAGCTGAGATTCCCTGCTACAGATACATAGGCACAAAGAATGGACTTATACGCTGCCTACCTCTAAATGTGAACGTGAGCCTGAAATTCTACATATATCAGAGTTTATTCATTTCTAATTGTTCAAAGAAGGAAGACAAAGATGACTTAAACACAGTTCTTGTCTCATAGCCATCATAATGTGTAGCTTCCCTTTATGTCTTCATATATGACTGTTCTCACTTAAAGCTTGATTGAAACCTTCTTACAGTTAACTCTGAAAAATATGCCTTCTGAAGTTAAGCTACCAGTATCAATAATACCATATTCAATCTCTATGGTGGAAAAGAAAGTATTACAGTTAGGTATATGCAGGAAATGTGTAATCTGGCTCAGTGATGTTTCAATGCTCTTAACTCTTTTTGCCCCCAGGTTATGCAGATGTATCTTCCATTCTGTGGAATCGCCATATCTAATGCTCAGGTATTTGCTGCCTCCAGGAAAGAATATGAAAGAAGCAGGGTGAGTAAGAAGAAACTTGGTTCACAACCCTCAAAGCTCTCTGTTTTTAAGAATCTGTGAGTCATTAATCTCAGATGAGATTTGAACTTTTTAGGAATATTTTTTATTTCTATAATCCTACAAGTCTATGGTTGAAGACCCCTTTAAGCAATGGGCCCAAACAGAAGTGGATACAAATTATCTGTTGTTTTTTATGCAAGAAATAGTATCAGCTTATTTTAAGAAGTAAATTAATTTCACATCTATACTATCAGATGGTATAGTCTTGCTTACTTTAGGTCTGAAATAATAACATAATTTAGTAATATTTTTACAATTTAATTTAAGAAACAAGGAATATTATAAATGATTTCACCCCATTTCACAGATTTTACTTTTGAATTAAAAGGCTTTCTGGCAGATCATCACAAGATAACAGGACAATATGCAAACACTATTTTATCTATATATATAAAAGCCCAGGGACTGGAATGATAGAATGACCAGAACAACTGGAATGACCAGTGGCTATGGTGTACACTGTGGCAGCCAACTAGTCTGATCTGGGCCCTGGTCAGCCCCAAATATTCCAATTGGGGGGTAGGCACTGGCCAGCCAATCACCCATGGCCCCTCCAGTGATGAGCCCCCATTGGGGCAGGCCAACCCGATCCCACCCATGCAAGAATTTGTGTATGGGCCTCTAGTAGGATTATAAAGAAACACATACAGAGGGATTGACCTCATATACCTTCTTTACCAGTTATAGAGTTTAATAGGTAAGCAAAGACAGATGCTCAAAAAATATTAAACTATCAAACAGGGGTTACATTATATTAGGCTCATTATACTTTTTAATCTAGGGAAATTATTGTCGCAATTTAAGAATATATTTAACAAGATGTTCCCAAAGGTTGGCAACCCTCAATTAATTGGTAGTCAAATTGATTGAAAGTTCCATTTGCTAAGCATTATGATTGATGAATATTTCATAGTACACAAATAAACACAATTCACTACTACAGCAATCTTCTTCAGCATAGCATACCAACCTTTTCTCTGATTTGGATCTTTATTTCATCATTAGCCCTGTGTCTTACCATTCCCTTCCTATCGTGTGGCACTCCAGCAATATAGTCCCCATTTTTCAGAAAACTATCTATTTGCTTCACTTACTCATATCTTTACCCACATTTCTCCTCTACATTCAGTGCCTTAATATCCACCTTTTGACTCCCACTACCATTTGCCTTGAATTTCCTTCAGGATCCAGCTCAGACTTCTAGTTAATCTTCCTCTTTTTGTTTGTTTTTCCTTGTGTATACTGCCATTGGTCTATTATGAATTCTTACCATACTGTATAGTATTAATTGATGACCCTACTCTCCAACTACATTTTGAACTCCTAAGAGATGCTTCATGCATTATTGATCTCTACTCATGTACAGCATAGTTTATTTACTCATTCAACAAATATTTATTATGTGGTACTCTTCAGACACTATCTGTTCAAAGTCCCTGCCCTCAGAGAACTTGCCCTTCTATTGGGAACAATAGATAATAGAAAAGCTATAAAGAAAAATGAAGTGAGATAAAGGGATAGAGACTGGCCCCTGAAGGACAATTTGGGGGGATGTTTGTTCCAGAGAGTGATTAAGAAGGTCTGTATAAGAAGATAATATTTAAGCGGGGACCTGAATGGAATGGAAGAGCAAAGCCACACAAAGATCTGGGAAAAACATTTCAGGCAGTAGAAATATTAAATCCAAAGGCCCTGGGGCAGAAGAATTCTTGATCTGTGTGTCTAGAGACAGAAAGGAAAGACCTCAAATAGCCAAAGCAATACTGAAAAAGAAAAAAGCTGGGGGTATCACACTTCCTGATTTCAAACTATACTATGAGTCCATAGTAATCAAAACAGTATGGTATGGTATCAAAATCAGATACCTAGACCTGTGGAATAGAATCCATAGCCCAGGAATAAACCTTTGTTTATATAGTTAATATATATTTGACAAAGAAGCCAAGACTACTTACCGGTGAAAAGATTTTTCACAATAAATGATGTTGAGAAAACTGGATATTCACATGCAAAAGAATGAAATTGGAGCCCTAACTTATCACAAAAGTTAACTTAAAATAGATTAAAGATTTAAATGTAAGACCTGAAATTTTTAAAATCCTAGAAGAAAATGAGAGAAAAAGCTCCAGTGATTTTTTAAAAAATTTGACACAAAAGCACAAGCAACAAAAGCAAGAAGAAGCTACATCAAGCTAAAAAGCTTCTGCACAGTAAAAGAAACAGTAAAAACAATGAAAACAAAGCCTATAGAATGGGAGAAAATATTTGCAAACCATTTATATCAGATAAGAGGTTAATATTCAAAAATATAAAATTCAATAGCAAAACCCTAAAATAATCCAATTACAAATGGGCAGAGCATCTGAACATTTCCCCCCCAAAGAAGACATACAAATGGTCAACAGGTACATGACACTGATGCTCATCTCACTAATTACCAGGGAAATGCAAATCAAAACCAAAATGAGGTATCACCTCACACCTATTAAAATGACTTACAAAGATGACAGGAAATAACAAGTGTTGGTGAGGATGTGGAAAAAACAGAATTCTTGTGCACCATGGAAAACAGTATGGAGGTTCTTCACAAAATTAAAAATTGAATTTCCATGTAATCTGCTGGGGATGTATCCAAAGTATATGATATCACTACCTTGAAGAAATATCTGCATGTTCATTATAGCCCATATATAGAAACAACCTAAGTGTTCAGTGATGAATGAATGCATAAAGAAATTATGGTGTATACTAGCATATACACAATAGAATATTATTCAGCCATAAAAAAAGGAAATCCTGCCATTTGTGACAACATGGATGGACCTTGAAGGCACTGTGCTAAGTGAAATAAGTCAGAGAAAGGCAAATATGGTATGATCACATACCTTGGTTGCAGGCTCCTCCTAGGACTGGGCCGTGGTCAGGGTGCGTGCAGGAGGCAACCAACCAATGTGTTTATCTCACATTGATAGTTCTCTCTGACTTTCCCTCTCTCTTCCACTCTCTCTAAAAATCAATGGAAAATTATCTTTGGGTGAAAATTAAAGAAAAAGGAGAAGGGAAGAGATCCAAGGATGAGGCCAGGAGCAAAAGAAAGTCACCAGAAGAAGGAGGGGGAAATGCCTATGAAGTCAGGAAGCAGGGAGTGTTCAACTGTGAAAGGTTCCCAGTGTCTATTGAATTGCGTATCATCCAGGTTTTCTTCTCTTTCTCTTATTCTGGAGGTAGACTGCACTGTTATTTGAAAAACTTTTATTACTTGTTAGTACAGCAGCAATTTTTAATTAGAAACAATAAAGTTGCTATAATGTGATTTGTCAGTGCAAGACTCAAGGCAGAATGAGTTTTTCCTCTGAGATAAATGTTCTTGTGTATGGGTCCCAGAGGGCCTATCTATGCAGTCAAAACAAATTGAAAAGTTAAATAATTGTTCCGTTAATATGATCCATCTGTAGAAATAGTCTGGATAATTAAAGAAATAATGTTTCCTCCTTAATAACAGGGAATTTCTGTTGGTAATTATTCAGACAATCGCCTCATTTTTAATGTTGTATTTGAATATGAAATTGTCGCACATTGACCTCTATGGTAATTTGCTGTCCAAATGCCAGATCGTCAAGATGCACTTAAAACTTTTTTCACCTCCTGCTCTTGTTCTTTGCTTTGGGATCACAGAGCCATCTTCAGCCATTTCCATAATCTCTCTTTCCAACTGTCTAGGATATTTGGTCCTCTTTTAGATACTCAGTGAACTAGACTCATTTCATGGATCTATTAACTCAATCAAATGCTTTTCTACCTGAATAGAAGAAATTTTCAAATGGTTCCAGGACAAATCAAATTCATTATGAAAGTTGAAAATCAGCCACGTCCCTAGGATGATGATCAACACCATCTCCCCGAATAAATGCGGACTTAAAAACCCATGAAATCCTCTTGCGAGGGATCAGACTTGAGAGGGCACATCTTATTAAATTCTATTGAATAAACTACCCTCTGGCCAATCCACTGGCTGTGTAATTTTCTGATTGCTCTTGGACAGCAGCATAATATCTTCACCTGTACATAGCCCACTATTCTTAAACCTCTGGAAACATCCATGTAATGAAAAACAACTATTATTTCAGTGCAAAAATTGCAAGCAAATTTAGCTGGATAAAATAACAGGTTATTACAACTTGCTTTTGCAATGAGTAGAACAACTATTCACTCTTTTAAAGCTAACATTTGTTTTTATTAAATGAGTACACAGTTGTTAAGTTAGACATTTTTTGTTTGTTTGTTTTCCCTTTTATTCTCCTGTTTTAAACTTTAATGGTGTTTTCTTTCCTGATATATATAGTATTTAAATATTTTTCTGGACAAACTGACATGAAGCAATACTTCTTGTGCAGAAAGATTAATGGGGGTTTTATATATATTTTTGGAAGACTCTGAAACCTAATTAGCATTCACCACTATAATTCTTTCAGACTTCTGTGAGAGGTGTGTGTTAGCGAAAATAAGTCTCAAGTTTGACCAAGAAGCTATTTCTTCCTGATGGGGGAAAGAGCTGCTTTGTAATTTTCTAAAATAAATGTGCTCTTGAGAGAAACAGGTATTTGTTACTTATAAAATGTTGGGTATGTACCTAGTTGCACTGCAGAAAAACTACTGTGTGAGGGTGGAGAGGAAGCCTATAATAATGACTATATGAGTCATGTAGTCATTAGCCATATGGGATATGTGGGATTATAGGCTGGCACTGTTTTCAAGTTGTATTTTGCAGTTCAAGACTCTGTTATAAAACAGAATTATGGAACTATGTCAAAATAGTCATTAACATTTTAAAAATTGGCCACACAAAAATATTTATATTTTACTAGAGGCCCAGTGCACAAAATTCATGCATGGGGGTTTGTCCGTCAGCCCAATCTGCACTCTCTCCAATCCAGAAGCCCTCAGGGGATGTCCTACTTACAGTTTAGGCCCAAACATGGTAGGAGGTGACCAGATTGATCAGGGGATGGTGCCACCCTCATCACCCTGCTGCTGCTGCCACTGCCAGCTGCCACAGCCACCAAGGTGTTTTCATCAACACAATTCCAGTCCCTTCACTACACACACACACACACACACACACACACACACACACACCCCAAAAAAAAAAAAAAAAAAAAAGAAGAAGAAGAAAAAAAAAGAAAGAAAGAAAAGAAAAAAGGACAACTTTCTTTAGGCATTTTTAAGATGTCTCTTACATAGGATTTGAACTTCCTTCCTTCCTTCCTTCCTTCCTTCCTTCCTTCCTTCCTTCCTTCCTTCCTCACCTGAGGATTTTTTCCATTAATTTTTAGAGAGCATGGAAGAGAGAGGGAAAGACAGAGTAACATCAATGTGAGAGGGAGACTTAGATTGGTTGCCTCCTGCATGAGCCCTGACCTGGGCTCTGGCCAGGGAGGAGCCTGCAACCTAGGTACATGCCCTTGACCAGAATCAAACCCAGACCCTGTGGTCAGCAGGCTGAGGCTCTATCCACTGAGCAAAACTGGCTAGGACAGTATTTGACATTTCTTAGCCCCTCCAGCAGAAGACCTTAGTTTTTTCCTCTTGGAGTGAGGTGGCAAAACCTTAGATCTCCTTCTTGGGTTCTTATTAACCAAGTTACCAAGAACACTGCAAGTGGCATACAAGGAGCTTAGCCAATGAGCTGTAAGAAAAGGTATTTCCTCTGTAGCTCTAGCACAGAGGTGAGATTGCCAGTGTGCTGCAGCTGGCAGGCCCTGCTGTCTGTGGGCCCGCTCCCTTGCTGGCCCTGGTGCCTGGCAGCCAGGCCCTGCTTTCTGTGCCTGCCTCACTACGACCACTGGGCCGTCAGCCTTGCTGGGATAGGAGCCCAGGGTCTGCGGGGGGGGGGGGGGGGGAGAGGAGGGCCCAGAGATGCTCCATGTGCTTCCTGGTGACGAGTTGTCTGTCTGCTCATGACAGCCCTCGGCTATTATTAGTATAGATTGTAGCAAAGGCTAAGTGGAATTTTGAGAGAGAAAAAATAACAACCTTTTAATCTCTCATGTATCCATCTAAATACATCCCTTTTGTCTTTCCTAGGCTTTGCTAGAGGTGGTTAATGACCTCTTTGAGGAACAGACTGACCTGGAGAAAATTGTCAAGAAAATAATGCATCGGGCCCAAACTCTGCTGAAATGCGAGCGCTGTTCCGTTTTACTCCTGGAGGACATCGAATCACCTGTAAGCCATTTTTTTTCCTGTCATGTAGAATTGGAGACTGCGGGAATGAAATAAAGTTTAGTTTATTTGTTAAGTGTGTGAAATTGGGACTGGAACCACCCTTCTCATGACTCTTCTGATTACAGGGTGACTTTTTATACAATTAAAGCCTTCTATGTTTTACATGTGTTTTCAGTGTTGTTTTGCTGTCGCTTTAGAAATACAGACTGGTAGGTTGATAGGGACCTTGGTGACATGTATCTCAGTCCCATGTGTTTACAGTTGAGGGAACTAAGGGATGAATGGTTGGCCCAGTCTCACAGAGCTGAATGGAAGACAAGCTCAGGTGCTGGTCTCGCTTCACATGCACCCAGCAAGGTCCCCAGGACGGATGGACATGGATTGCAGTCCACACAATGCTCCAAGGTCTTTTTACTGGGAGAAGGGAGCAAACCAACACCGGAGAAGCAGTGCCCTTGGCTCTTGGAGCCCACACAGTTGGCACTGAGCTGAGAGGAGTGACCAGCCCCAGCCAGCCTGGGCGGTGCAGCAGAGGTTTGTCTTGTTGCTTCTGTCGTTCATTTCCAAGGCTCTTTGACTGCTGCCTTAGACCTCTAGACTGAATGCCCAGTCAGATGGAGAAGGCTCATTTCTTCTTCACCGCAGGGGTTCCTGTTACTCCAAAGTCAGCATCAAGCTAAGTCAAGGGCTAAGGCTGCCACACCCCAGCTCTCAGGTTCTGTGAAGCCCTCTGGCTCTTAGGAGAAATCTGCTGGGTAAATACACAATATTGAAAATAATGATCGTCATCAATATATCTTTCTGAAAGTTAAATGTCTAACCTCTTAGCAGCAATTTAATATCTTCGCTGAAAACTCCCTTCAAAGACCAAGAATTGTCTAGCAATTCTGTTTTCATACCTCCGAGAATGATACTTTACTGTACTTAATCTAGAAAAGGTTATTGTCTTTTCCTTTCAGATTGTGTTTCACAAATAAAAACAAAACAAAACAAACAAACAAAATTGAAGCAAATTTTGGAGATTTAATTAGTATTGTAAAACAGTATTACTTTTTAAAATTCACATGTTTAAATTGTTGAGGAATTTGCCGAAACCGGTTTGGCTCAGTGGATAGAGCATCGGCCTGCGGACTGAAGGGTCCCGGGTTTGATTCTGGTCAAGGGCATGTACCTTGGTTGCGGGCATATCCCCAGTAGGGGGTGTGCAAGAGGCAGCTGATCGATGATTCTCTCTCATCGATGTTTCTAACTCTCTATCCCTCTCTCTTCCTCTCTGTAAAAAATTAATATAATATATTTAATAAATAAATAAATTGTTTAAGAATGTTCCCCCATATTTTAGTAGAGTTGGGGTTTTTCTATTTCAGCAGGTTTATACCAACAGTAGTCTTGCAAGTACCCTGCGACTGTGTGAAACTCAATGGAACATTGGTACACATGCACTTGCGTGCGCACACACGCACACATACAACCTAGCCCATATTTATGGAGTCCTTCTGGTTGCTTTGTGAAGCATTTGAGTTCATTGAATCCTCACTGCATCCTGATGAGATAGGTACTATTATCACTTTCATTTTATAGAAGAGAATATAAGGCTCAGACAGTTGAATGACTTGCTAGAGTATCCTGTCCCCTGCCTCTAAGCCCCTGAAAGGAATGGGAAGGGGTGGGTGCTCCTCGGTGCCTGTCAGGCTGTGAGCTCTCAGTAAGCAAAGGCTGGAAGGAGTGGGATTCCCTGAGTCACTGTTAAGTCCCTGTGAGGGCAAGAGGCTGAGGGGCCAGGGAAAATCCAGACAAGGACAAGCTCACTGTTTGCTAGTTCAGTTATAAACAGACATGGATGTAATTTAAACCAGCTTAAGGGGTCATTCTTTTTTTTTAAAATATATTTTATTGATTTTTTTACAGAGAGGAAGGGAGAGGGATAGAGAGCTAGAAATGTCGATGAGAGAGAAACATCAACCAGCTGCCTCCTGCACACCCCCTACCGGGGATGTGCCCGCAACCAAGGTACATGCCCTTGACCAGAATCGAACCCGGGACCTTTCAGTCCGCAGGCCGACGCTCTACCACTGAGCCACACCGGTTTCGGCATTAAGGGGTCATTCTTGCCAGTCTTCTAACATGGATGGCTCGGCTGGCATTGTTTAGTGGTTGGGTGTTGACCTATGAACCAGGAGGTCATTTTCAATTCTCAGTCAGGGCACATGCCCAGGTTGCAGGCTTGATCCCTAGTGGGAGGAGTTCAGGAGGCAGCTGATAAATGATTCTCTCTCATCATGATGTTTCTATCTCTTTATCCCTCTCCCTTCCTCTCTGAAATCAACAAAAATATGTTTACATGGATGAGTTATACTGTGGTCTTGCTCTTTCCCAAATCAAAGAGAAAGTACAGATGACAGAAATTGATATAGAAAGTGCTGGAGGCAATAGCAGTAGTGACAGCAGTAGCTTTGTGCTACAGAGTGTGGAGGGGGTAAAAAAACACTAGATTAGATAGTATAAGCATAAAGGTGTTGGTATATTACTGCAAGGTTAAAAGACCTTTTTAACTCTTACAGTTGAACATTCTGACTGCAGTTGTGGGGATCAGAACAGAAATTCATTCCCCATCATTTCATCTCCTTGTCCGCCACCCCACACCCTGCCCTCAACATGAGAATGAATTTTTCTTTTTCATCCAGAGGGTTAGGGTCTGGGGATAAAAGTGAACTATATGCAAAAAGAGGAGACTAATCTGCTCAGTTCCTTTTTAGAAGCGGTGGAGATATTTTGCCAAGGCTGCTGCTTGGACTTCAAAGATAATCAAAACATGGCACCCAGACAAAAGAATCAAGTCACCGCGTGGAAGGAATTTATTCTGGTGTTAGACTTTTTTGTACCATTCTCCAGTGCTAGAAGAAAATGTAGCAATAACTACAAAGTCCCCAGGGAAAGAAAATGTGACTCCACAATTTTAAATCCAATCAAATTTATATTCAATTATGTAGGCCACAGATAGACATTTTAAAATTAGCAAAAAAGAGTTTAGCAAATATAGTTCCATGCTGTCCTTCCCCAAAAAATATGAGATATTGAAATCCAGCCAAACAAGTGATGAAGAAGACATAACAAATGAGACTAGTATTGAGTATTGAATGCATTTAGAACTAAGGCTAAAAATGATGGGCCATATACTTATAGAAGCAAATATAAACTTACATTATAACCATTATAATTGTCCTGTCTCCCCATCTCCCTCAAGTGCCATAGGGGCAACAGATGCCTGCACCTGCAATGGGTTGCATTTCCAAAGAGGAATATTGTGCTTGGAGAATCCACTCCTTTTCCATTGAGTGGTATCAAGCCTGCTGTGTGGAGAGAGATGTTACCTCATCTCTCAGGTTTGTCCACTATGAACACAATCCTATGAAAGGAACCATGTAGAGAGATTGGGGCCTTGCAGTGTAGGCACAACAGGAAGACTGCGCATTCAGGGCTCATGTGCCTCTCCCAACAGGTATCTTGGTTACATGGAGTACTTTTATTTCAATGTGTTACATTTATCAATCTTTCTTTTTTGATTGTGCTTTATAGTTGTTGTCCAGTGGTGTGGTTTTTATTATTTTTTTATTTTTAAAGAACAGCTTTACTTCCATGTTAGAATGACTTTCTCTTATATTTTCCTTAACCTATCTGGTATTTATGGTTTTCTTTATCCACATAGAATTTATTTTTTATATAGTATAAAGCTGTGTGTATATATCTATATATAGCCTTTTATATATATAAAAGGCTAGTATGCAAAGTGCCTCCTTGGGAGTTCAACCAGGAGTTTAATCACTCACTGTGATGTGCACTGAGCAGCAGAGGGTGGTGTGGAACAATGGAAGGCCCCAGCCAGCAGCCGGAAAGCCCTGATTGGCCCTGATCGCCAGCCAGGCCTAGGGACCTTATCCCTGAACAAATTTTGTGCACCAGGCCTCTAGTCTATATAATAAAAGCCTTCACAACCCTTACGGCAGAACAAGGGGTCACTATGATGCGCACTGACCACCAGGGGGCAGATGCTCAATGCAGGAGCTGCCCCCTGGTGGTCAATGTGCTTCCACAGGGGGAGTGTTACTCAGGCAGAAGCTGGGCTCATGGCTGAAGAGTGCAGCAGCGGCAGCAGCAGGAGCCTCTCCTGCCTCGGTGGCAGTGCTAAGGAGCAGCAAGCAGGCAGACGGGCGGTAAGGAGCAATGGGTCCCGGTCTGTGAGAGGGATGTCCATCTGCTGGCTTAGGCCCAATTCCTAGGGGTTCCACACTACAAATATATATATATATATATATATATATATATATATATATATATATATATGAATATACAAATATATATATATATATGAATTGTATCAGAACCATTTCCTCCCCCACTTTGCAATGCCACTTCTATATTACATCAAGTTTCTACATAATACCTGAGTCTGCTTCTGAGCTCACTATGTTGTCCCACTGGTCTATGGGTCTTTTCCTGTACCAGTATCATAATGTCTAAATTTCTATAATTTTAGAATACTCTGGTATCTGATAGGGCAAGTCCTCAATGTTGTTCTCCTTTAAAATTGGTTTGCCAGTTTTTGACTTGTTGCTCTTCCATACATACAGATTTGAAGAGCAGCTTATCATTTATGAAAAACTGTGTAGAGATTTTTATTGAAATTGCTTTAATTCATAGATCAGTTTGGGGGATTTCTGCAACTAATAGGATATACAAGGGAAAATGACTTAATAAGATTTGTATCTTGTGTAACGAGAAGTCTGCAGGAGGCAGTTCTAGGGATTGTAGAGCAGTCAGATGATATAATCAAGAACCAGGCTCCGTCATTTTTCCTGTGTTTGTCTCAGTGGTCTGCCTTCACCAGCTGGCTCTTAACTCTCGTGATCCAGGAGGCTGGTGCAGCTCCAGGCATCATGTCATCAGATAACTAAATATCAGGAGAAGAAGACAGGGAAAGTTCTTTTCACATGTCTTTCTTTTAATTAGGGAGGAAAGTGGTTTCCAAAAGAGGCTTTTCCCACTGACTTTCCATGACCAAGAACAAAATGATGTTGTTCAAATCATTCAAAGTCTTTACAGTTTTGTTTCTGATCTGTTATTCTCTGATAGAGCTTTGTTCAAATCATCAGCCTGAGATTTGTCAATATCATCTTGTCCAATTTTGTAGGTTGTTGGTTTAGTTATCTATGTTAATATTAATGTGCATGTGTTTTTAAATTTGGGATCACAGTTTATTTTTATAGGAAACTGTTTTGTGTATTTGTTTGTGCCATTGTTTTCTTTCATTCTTTCCTGCACTCTGCCCTGCCAGCCTGATAGTTTGCGCAGTTCCCTGGCCCCTAGTCAAGCAAGAACCAGGTTTACTTTGGGTGGCTTGGGCCTCCTGGTATGTGATAATATTACACTCAACCAGAGATAGTTTGGTTCCATTTCTGGAGGTAAAGCTGAATCATCTGCCTCCAAGGAACACTTTGAGACCCCAGACCACAGGAGGAGCTGACATTCCAACCACTGCTGCCTGCCTTTTTTTTCAGACTTGGAACACTGCAGGCCCCTGTCTGCAGGCTTATGTCTTGGAGATCTTTATTTTCCCCTCCTCCCTGGTCCCTCCTTTCCCACCGCTTTTCTCTTCCCTTTAGCCTCTAGATGTCTTTTTTAGGTTTCTCTTTTTGAATTTTATCAATCTCTGTTTTTGGAAGAGAACATATGTGCCCTAGCATGAATTAATAGCACCATCTCTATTGCCATTACATACATTACTTTTTACAGTCAGAAAGAAAAGATCATTTCAGGAGAAAAATATGGTCAAACTTTCTTCCTCAAAAAATAACGTGCTTTTCTCTATTTCATTAGAATCATTCCAGGAGACAAGAACTTCAAATTAATTTTTGGGATTTGAATATTTTAAAAAGCTGGTTATTGCAGATGTATATCTTATGACCTGTCTACATTTGAGGGGGAAGGGGGGATATAATTTAAATTTAGTTGTAGAACTAAATTTCACACTCTTAGCTCTGTCTAGAGACTGCGTTCATAGTTGTTAAACTGGCCAGTCAGGTGTAAACTGATCAGTTTGCTCAGTGAATACAAAAATAGAAATGAGAAATGCCTTTCTAAACCCTCTCTTCTGCCAAAATTAATATTTTACCCTCTTTTGCTTCTCATAAGTGTTTTAATCAATCAATTTCAAGTGACTTTGTCAATGGTATTTTCCACTAGACTGAAAAAAATGAAAGGATTGTTCCATCACTAGCTGCTGTCAACATTTAGTCCTTTGAACTGAATATTCCCTGCTAATATGCCATTCCATGGACCTGTCTAAGCAATGTCTATTGCTTCTCTTGGTTGCATTCTAGCGTGTGTATTTAGTATCATCTCTATTTCTTTCCATGTTTAGTCAAGGAAAGCAAATGTAGCTATTTTAATCTTGTGTCCTCAGGCACAGTCTCAAAACCACTATTTACAAGTGTTCTTTCAGGGATCATCCTGGTGGCTGGCAGCTGTGTTGTCCAGAACTCCATGAAATACTTTATAGGTGAGCTTATAAATATGAAGCTAGTTCCTGGAGTTCATTTTCTAAATCATGAAACACAAACTACACTTGTTTTCCAACATGTTCCTTAACTTCTTGGTTCATATGAAATACACATACAGTTAAGCCATTGAACTAGATGAGCTCCCCGAATCCAACTCTCCAGAGAAAGAGATGGTGCTGGAACAGCCTGCAATGCAACCCTCCCCATCGTAAATGGAGAGTAAAAATTGCTCCAGGCTTTCCTTGCTAATTTCCTTTCTTTCCATTTTCTCATCTTTCTTTAATTTTCCTTCTCCCTCTAAGGTAGCTAACATAAACTCTGTTTGATTTTGTTCCAAGTGGTTTTTTTTTTTCTAGAGTGCAAAATGAAAGGTATCTAAAAATTCTCTTGATTATCTGATGAGTGTATATTCATCATTAATAATTAACATATCAGATTATATGTTTGTGTATATTAGTTAACTTTATTAATAGTTATGTCACTACATTAACTCACATCAATCATTTATATTAAATATATATGTTTAACGTAAATACATGATTAATGATGTGAGTTGAGTATAAGAACAATAAATGATATGTTAAATATATGTATATGTATACATGTTACATATGTGTTAAATCTATGTATGGTGTACTTAAATATATACATATATTTAAAATATTTAAATTATATATAATATATCCTATGTAATAAAGAGCTAATATGCTAATTAGACCGGACAGCGGAACAACCTCTGGAAGGACCAGTGGGTGGGGTTGGGACCACTAGGCTGAAAGGGCCAAGGCAGCTGGGGCTGTGAAGGCCTACTCTTGCACCGATTTCATGAATCGGGCCTCTAGTAAAATCTATAATAATAAAAGGGTAATATGCTAATTAGACTGGGAGACCTTTTGGGAGACCTTCCAGATGTCCTACCAGACAAAACCATGGTGGCAGGGCCAAGGCAGAGACAGTTAGGGGCAATCAGGCCAGGAGGGAAGAGCAATTGAGGGCAATCATGTTGGCATCAGGGGCGGTGGGGAGACAGTTGGGGGTGAGCAGGCCAGCAAGCAGAGTGGTTAGAGGTGATCAGGCAGATGAGCAGTTAGGAGCCAGCAGTCCTGGATTGTGAGAATGAATGTCCGACTGCCGGAAATCCCCCAAGGGGTCCCAGATTGGAGAGGGTGCAATTGGAGAGGGTGCAGGCTGGGCTGAGAGACACCCCAACCCCCACCCCGAGCACAAATTTTGTGCACCAGGCCACTAGTATATAATAATGTATATGTAAAATTTCCAACTACTGAACTTCAGTCCCCACAGCCCATCTTCACCACATCCTGCCCCAAATCTTCACCACTTCTGAGATTTTGTTTCAGTCAATAGAGTCATGTAGTAATTCAAGCTAAAAACCAGAGTTGTTTCTAAGTCTTTCTTACTATCTGTATCCAATTTCCCCTAAGTTCTGTTGCTTCTCTGTTGAAAAATCATTTCTAGGCCCTCCTTCCCATTCCTTCTATTGGTGTGTCTGCTCTGCTTTTACTTATCCCTCACCTTGACATTTTCCTCTTAACTCAATCACAAAGAGGCACTCTTCCTTCCCATCAATTCTTAATAGAATTTCTAGTTTTCTTTCTAAAGCATGCATCTGCCTCTCTTATGTTTTAAAACCTTTAGTAACTGTCTGTTGTCTACACAATAAAGTTCAAAATGCTCAACATACATGGTCTATCACTTGTGCTATCAACTTAACTTTTGGTCTCTTCTCTGTCTTCAGCCTCACTCTATTCCTTCCTTCTCTCCCTCACTCCCCAACCATGCTTAGCTTATGCAGGTATTTGCTCTGTATCTTTTGCACATATACGTAGTTCCAGTGAAAGACAACATGCACAGGGAAATTAAGGAAGAAATTTCATCCAGGTTATTGCAATAGGGAGAACATTCATTAATAAGGAACATCTGAAGGAAAAGGAAAGGTGTCTGGGATTTTACAGAAGCATGTAGACAAGAAAGTTATCTGTGGTCGTTTTTTGTGCATCTTAGGGGAGTCATGAGGAAGGGTAGAGACAGGTCTAGGGCAGGGTGGACCTTTGAGGTTAACTATTTCTGGAAGATAAAACAGTAGGAGATTTTCTTTATCATTACTGGGTTTTGGAAGCACAGGGCTGAGGTGAAGTGCAACTCTATACTGACTGTTGTCTGCAAACCCCGCCTCTCCCCATCTGTTGTCAGTCTTTCTCTTTTTACCTCAGTGTCCTTGAAAACTAATCTCAACAGACTGTGCCACTTGGGTTTCCTTGTTCTCTAGCTTCCAGTTGAGTTTTACAAACAAGAGGGATCAGCAGAAGATTCAAGGGCAGGAGGAGAGAGAGATTGGAGGTTTTTATTCCCCTTGTTCTTTCCCTGCCAGTTGTAGAGATGGCTGGATTCCTGTAGGGTCCCTTTCCACAGCTGCAGCTCCTCCTTCCATGCCTCCTTCTCTCCCTCACACCCTGGTGTGTCTTAGACCTATGGTTGCTTTCCAAAGTGGCTAGCCCCTACTTTACAAAGTTGCCTATGCTTCTGTAACTAGCCCCTTTATTGAATTAGGTTCAGTTAACTCTATTGAGTGCTCTGTTTAACACCACATTTCTGATTTTGGAAAATTTTCTCACTTCTCAGCCTAGGGCACTTTTAATATACTATGAATTGCTTCCCCTCTGTACTATGTTTTGAGTTAATATGAATTGATAAATTCTAATTGAGTGAATAAATAATTTATCAAGAAGGATAGTAGTGGATGATCATTGAATCATTATTTTGCCCTTATGGAGTAGTCCTCTTAGGGAAAAACGGGGATTAAGAAAATGCTAATTAAAAAAGGGGGATTACTTAGATCATTTCTATTTTCTTTGTGGTGGTAGGAATGTCTATTTCAACATGATTTTTTTTGGGGGGGCGATATTTTTAATTTGTTTTTAAAAATGGAAAGGAGATCAGACCAACTAGTGCTTGATAAATATAAAATAAAAAAGACTTCTGTCCATGGAGCTATTTCAAAGGACAGGCAGAGATGCGCGGGGATCTTCTGTTTACTTCGCTGTGGCATGAGCGCTGCCTTCCCCGGGTGCAGTAACCAGGCTGGTCAACAGCCAAAAGAGCTCGGAGCCACTTTGTTCAGTTTAATTGCCCTCTAAGCCGATTCTGATATTTCTTTTATAAGAGCCTCTTTTTACTTAGTGTGTATGTTTATTTATTTAATCTATGTTCATTTAGTGCATCTACAACAAAATCAAAATTGGATTTAAAGAATAAATTTTTAAAAATTAATAAAACTAAGAACGGTACAATTGGCCCAAGTCACGAATAAAGCAGGAATTTTATTCTTTTTCATGTATGCTTTCATCTGTTTTTATTAGTTGTAATCTACACAGTGAAACTATATATCCCATTAAATTTTATCAAAATAGTTCAATTGTATTTGCTATTGCTGTTTTTTAACCCAGGTGTCTGACTATAAGTACTTTTCTACTTGAATGCATTATGTTTTTAATACATTTCTAGGAATTATCGCACAAGGTGTGAAATTAGGGAACATCGTCTCCAATACTGTCCTCGCTTATGCCACCGATGACAGATTTGGGGCTTCTCAAGACCATCCTCAGCTGCGTTAATTTGCTGGAAGGGCTCACAGAACTCACTGAAAACTGTTATAGTCATGGCTATGGTTTATTAGGAAAGGATATAGATTAAAATGAGCCATAGGGGAGATGCATGGGCAGAGTCCAGGAGGGTTCCAGCAGTGGAGCTTCCAGTTGTGCTTTCCCAGCAACAACGTGTGACAGCATGAACTAAGTGCTGCCAAACAGGGAGGGTCACCCGAGCCTTGGCATCCAGATTCTTCCCTGGAGTTTGACCACCAAAACCTAGTTAATCACCCATGTAGTTGACCTCAGTCTCCATCTCCTCCAAAGGTTAACTTATACCAGGTGATCCAAAGACTCCATCCCAAATCACATTGTTGGTGTGGCTCAAAGCCCTCACCCTAAATCATATTATTACTATCTGGCTGGCCCAATGCACCTGGGTAAACAAAGGCACTTGGAATGGTTGGACATTCCAAGGGCTTAGAGGTCACCTTTCAGTAGCCAAGGGCAAAGGCCAGACCTTTCTCTGGGTAAGGTTAACTCTATTACACACAAGGTCAACATCAAGGTTCATGAATCCAGGGTCTGACTTTGATCAGCACACCCTGGCCTGGTTGACTGGGGGACACAACTAGTACTCTCCATGATAGGGAGTGTTAAGGTTGAAAGATGCATAATCCTTGACTTTCCCATTGTTTATTAAATATGAGTTTAGGAAATAAAACAAATAAAATAAACAAAATGTTACACCCTGGTTGTTATTTTTTCAGCATGTGATTTATTTTGGAATTAAAAGTTCTAACGCTCTAGAAAAACATGTTTCTTCCTTTTCCTTGTTTTTAAAGTTCCTCTTTTTGCCATGATTGGTATTTTTCAGTGGTTAGAGCATCAGCCTGAACACCAAAGGTTCTCGGGTTCGATTCCTGGTCAAGGGTACATTGCCTGGGTTACAGGTTTGATCCCCAGCCCCGGTGGGGTTCCTGCAGAAACAGTGTGTTTTACATTGATGTTTCTCCTTCCCTCCCTTCCTTCTACTCTACCCTAAAATCAATGGAAAATTTAGCCTCAGGGTGAGGATTAACAACAAAAAATGTTCCTCTTTCAGATTTCAAGACTTCACACATTCTTGACATTTCATCAAGAGGTACTTTTTTTTTATCTTTTCCATTTTCTTTATGATTCTAGATATATAAGTTTTATAGCTTTAAAATTTCAGGATTTTCTATTCCACTTTTTGTCTTTTTGTAAGCCGCTATCCCTCAGCATTTGAAAAAAAAAGTTTAAAAGATCTTTATTCTCTTTTAATCTCTGGACATCCCCCATGTTTGTTTCCTAAGGCACAGACAGTTCCCCATTCTGCAAACATAAACACTTCTGCTGTTATCCTACTATTGTCCTACCATTTTAACTTTAAGAATTATTTAGTGTGTACCGGTAGTTTGAGGGATTTGTTATTTGGTGATAGCAAATAGTCTCTCTGTGGCTCCCTGGCCTTGTGAGATCTAAGAGTATTCCAGGGAGCACTAATTTTAAGCTATTACCATAAAGTAAGCTCCATATACACAGAGATTTTTGTTAAAAAAATATTTTTATTGATTTCAGAGAAGAAGGGAGAGGGAGAAACAGAAACATCCATGAGAGAATCATGGATCAGCTGCCTCCTTCACACCCCCTACTGGGGATAAAGCCCACAACCCCGGGCATGTGCCCTGACCATGAATCGAACCTGGGACCCTCCAGTCCAAAGGCGGATGCTCTATCCACTGAGCAAAACTGGCCAGGGCATACACAGGGATTTCCCCCCTACTTTTACATGTGTAGCCCCAGGGCCTATTGCTCAACTGACACATAAAGACAATACATATTTGCTGTGTCAAAAAACTGCTTTCATAAAGTTGAAAGCCTAACCTTTGCATAAATCTAAAGCAAGCATGTATCAAAGATTTATTGAATTCACTAGTGAGAGAAACCAGGTAAAGTCAGTTCTAAGGCAGGCCCTGAAAGAACGCTGGCATAAGACTGCTAGGTTAGGTTTTAAAAATGGCTGCTATCACCCAGGCAACAAAATTGTTACTATGGGCTTATCTTTTCTACCGCCCCCAAATAATTTTCATTTCTACTTAGATAATCCATGTGCATAGCTATAGGACCAGAAAAGCCTTTGTGTAACATCAAGCTGTGAGAACTATTGTCTTAGCGGGCCCCAGTGCTGGCAATCACCCTGCTTACTTTGAACTTTTGCCTAGTTGTTGCCCATTCTAGATCCCCCTCCTCATCATGTGTATTCAAGCGATAGGCCTCATGATGACTTCCCCAGTTTTCCCCTTCCGTCCCTTCTGTTTGACCCAGCTACCTTTAAAATAACCAGTGATAGTGTTTCCCGAGTGCCACAAGCTCCCCTACCCATGACTCTCAATAAAGGCACACGGCCCTTGCTCTGCAATTTCCCTGACTGCAATGGCCAAAATTTGGGCTTTGGGTGAAGGGTTGCCTACATATATGTCTGGTGCCTGTGCTGGGATGCTGGCCAGAGAATCCACATGTGGCATCTCTCTATGGTATAGTGGACTCAGGGTGTTGGACTTCTCACATGGTGACTCAGGATTTCATCAAGTGAGGCAGAAACTGCATCACCTTTAATGACAACCTCAAAAGGCACACAGTATCTCTTCCACATACTCTGTTGGTCAAAGTGGTCAGAAACCCACCTAGATTTGAGGAGAAAGAGCATAGATCTACCATTCGGTCCAAGGGTGGCAGGGCCATTTCATGGAGAGGGATGTGGGCCAGGAGACATTGTTGTGCCATCTTTGGGAAATAGAATTTGCCACATTACACTGTATAATGAAATATGTTTTATAGATCTCAAGTTTATTTTCTTGCAGTTGAGCTATTGTTACTGGTCTGCATTGAGCCAGATGCAATTTCCTTTGTGATGCCTTTTCTTTTGTCTTTGTCCTAATGTTGCATTTTCTTAGTTTGGGTTCATTACCTCACAGATAAAGCTTTTTACATATTGAAGTGATCCCCAGTTTCCAAATCGTTTTCTCAGGTGCCCATCCATTCCCCGCAAGTGGTTAATTTAAAAGGTTTTTGAAGCATGACTGCATCTAGACCAGGCAGATCTACATGTCGACCTTGGAAGCATCCAGTGACTTTCAGATGATTCCTGTCCGTATAAGGAAGTCGTTTTCTATCATGTAGCTTCTCTTGTGAAAAGAGGACAGGAACAGTGCAGTGTGTAGCGTGAAGAAATAGGTTGCCCTCCAGAGCATGCAGACTTGTTCCACTCCCAATTTCTCCATCCAGTTGTGCGAAACTGAGGATGAAAATCCCTACTTTGGGGAGTTGTAATAGGGAAATTGAACAAAGAAGCTTCTGACATAGGGCATGCTTCATTGTAAGAGCCAATGGTAGCTAATGATAAGAGCTACCTTTACGTTTTCTGTGACCATCAATCCTTTCACTGTAATAAATCTTGGTCAGGCTCTTTTGGTGGGTGAGCTGGTTTCACTGGACAGGGCATCAGGGAAGTGTCCACACTGGGGATGATCTTTGAAGAAAGTGACTTCCTCCTCTTTACCCGTTGGGCAGTGGCAGCAAAACGTCCACTTGAGAGCCATGATGAAGGTAACTTCAGGAACTTGAGGTTGACAGATGGCATCCTTTTCTAAAAGGAGGTTAGCCTTCATGGATGTTGATTGGGTTGATAAAAGGACAGTACAAAAACAACAACAAAAACGGTACTCAAATGAGATGTCCCTTGCCTACCCACCACAGAATAGTATTCACCTTATTGTAAAATATATACATAGTTAGTAAGATGTAATAAAACTTTGAAATATATGTTATGTAAGAAGAAAACACAAAATCTAGGATGGAATTTTCTTCTGTCCCTTGGGGTTTCTTCATTTAAAAACCCTCTTTAATCTCCAATTGTTGTAATGGCCATTATAAAGATTAAAAACTGTTCACTGCATTGTTTTAAACTGTGAGAAAGCCTTAATTGACTTGAATTTGTTGTCTTTCCATGTGGCAGGTGGTGAAGTTTACCAAATCCTTTGAATTGCTGTCTCCAAAGTGCAGTGCAGAAGCTGAGAACAGGTAGGGCGTGTGAGTTTCAGGTTTGTCTTTTGATCCTTGTCTCCTGTCCTTGGGGTTGGCAGCATTGCATATATTCCTTGAGGGGAGGAGTTGTTCTTTTTTTAGACCGGCAAGTACAGCCAAATATCATCACTGTTCTGTCTTTCAGAGCTTAAACAAAAACTGTAATTTAAAAATACATATGTATACATCTAAAGCTGTTAATGAATGGAGTCAAATTTTAGATATTTTCTAATCACACAGACAGACTGTTTTTCTGCTGTATTCTGTCCTTCATTTCTCTTCTTCCTTTTTTGTCTCCTTATATCTGGGTAATAGCATCCCTTGGGGAAAAGGAGTGAGAGTTTCTAGTCACTCACTTTTTTGTCTGTAATGTATCTTTGAGGCTCTAACAGGCTAAAAGTAAGGGTTGGGAACAATCAGTGACTTTCTGTTAGCTTTGCACTGCCCTGAATAATAGCTGGGCTGCTACAAAAATGTATTCTCTTTATTTTTGTCATCTCTAGAGGAAAGGCTAAAAATAGTAAAATTGACCAAAATGCAGAAATATGGAGAAAGACAGGTAAAGTGCTCAGGACAGCATGAAGATGATGATAATGGTGAAACTGATACTAATGTTAGCAAGATGAATAGCTTTCATTCATTGAGTGCTAAGTACAGCAGGTACTAATCTAATCCCCAAATAATCCTGTGTAGTAGGCATTGTACCCTTGCAGGACAGAGGAGAAAACCAAGGCTGGCTGAATATCTGCTGGGTTAATATTTCCCAAATCTTGCTCATCAGCTAGAATCAAACTTGGAGAACTTGGTAAAAACTAAACTCTCACTATGCTGAAAGTGAAGTCCTAAAAATTTATGTATTCAAAAGGCTCCCTGGGTAATGCCTGTTTCAAGGGTAATTTGATTTTATACATCATTGCCTTTGAGTTCAGAAATAGAAATCAGTAAATTAAAATGGACACTTTATTTAGTTATTTCACTTTTCATCAAGTGCACGGAGTTTAAAAGAAGTCTTTCTCACACACTGTATAATTCCATTGGTAGGGCATTCCTAAGAAGAGAAAGCAAGCCAGTAGTTGTTGGGAACTGGAGATGGAGAGAGGGGTTTACTACGAAGTGGTACAGGGGAATTTTGGGTTGTGATGAAACTATTCTATATTTTGCTTGCGATAGTGGTTGAGCATTGACTACGAACCAAGAGGTCACAGTTCCATTTCCAGTCAGCGCACATGCCCAGGTTTCAGGCTCCAGGCTCGGGCTCGATTCCCAGTAGGGCTGTGCAGGAGACAGCCTATCAATGATTCTCTCTCATCATTAGTGTTTCTTTCTCTCTTCCTCTCCTCCCTTCCTTTCTCTTCTCTTAAATCAATAAAAAAAAATTTAAAAAAGAATAAGTGGGAAAAAAGGGTAAATTTTGCTGTCTTATAATTACACTTTAAAATGGGGAAAATAAACCTTTTTGTTTTTTGTATTTATGTTTAAATCTACAGTGTTTCTCCGATAATAAGACATCCTCCGAAAATAAGACCTACTTCATAAAAACATAATACATCCCCTGAAAATAAGACCTAGCGCATCTTTGGGAGCAAAAATTAATATAAGACACTGTCTTATTTTCAGGGAAACAGGGGTATATATAATGTTAGCTAATCTATATCTAAAATATATATTTATACATAGAAAATTACTGATGGTTTGTTCAGTAATTTTCCTAAAATTTTAATGTAAAATTATTAAATATATTGGGAAAAAATATCTATTCATGCTTATTCCTTTACCTAGTCATGGCCTCAAATAAGTTATCTCTTTCATATATGAGGGGGGAAAGCTTTATGGAATTATTAAAACACCTTTGAAGTCCTAATACTTCACTGTTGTTCTTTTCTATGCTGTTGATTGTGTCCGCATAGTCACTGCAGAGTTAAATATTCTTGGTCTTTTGGTTATTTTTAATGCCCAAAGGACTGCCATGTCAAAATGAGATGACCTAAGGCCCAGACTGCCCTTGGCAAACTTTCTAATAATAAAGAAAGAAAGGTCAGATTGTCTTTAAAGAGACATTTGAAAAGTGCCTTTGAACTTTGACATTATGAGATAGTCCTCTTAATCATTCTATTTATGGTCTTTAAATTAATGTAGAATGTTCATTTATCTCAGAAGACCTTTCCTGCATTGTCTAGTAATTTTCCTCTTGTAGATATGGGATCTTTCAGTCATTTGTGGGAGTTAAAGGGAAAAAGACAAGTGGTTTTAGCATTTACTTCACCAGTGGCCATGGAAGAGGCATTGAAATAGGCAATCAGTCTACAAATCACAGCCTGCTCTCAACACCTTGTAAATCTCTCTTTAACCTTTCATCACTTAACATCTTCACTATAGGTAATGTCCATTTGATAAGTTAGTCCTCTGGTTAGTACCTGTGGCTTCATTCACCAAATGTTTTAGTGTACCATGTCAATTCTGATGAACTCTTGTTTAAGGCTTGTTGAGTTTTATATGGTCCTTGAAGATTTTCTAAAAACCAGTTTTGTTAATAAAGGGAAATTTTCGATAAATTCATTTCTGTTTATTTTCTTACGTGACTAGCTTCTTTGTCATGGCCAGTCTCCTCTTGGTCTCCGTGTAAGTAATACAAAATCCTTCAGCCCTTGGCTGGGTAGCTCAGTTCATTAGAACATCGGCTTGATATGGTAAGGTTGTGGGTTCAATCCCAGGTGAGGGCACATTCAATATAGCAACCAATGAATGTATAAATTGGCTGCTTACTGTATGTGGAACAACAATAATGTCTCTGTCTCTCTGTCTTTCTCAAATCAATAAATAAAAAATAATAAATAAAATCCACGACAATTTCATCAGCGATAAGATTACCATGATTATCATAATGGGCTTCTTCCACTATAGGGAGTTCTGATTGTTAGAAAGGAAATTGAATTACATTTCTACAACTTCCACTTGTTTGTTCTAAATTTGTCCATTGGCAATCATTATTCTTTGGTTAACTCTATTTCTTCATTCACTAGCCACATATTCAGTACCTACTCTGTGCTGGGTACTCTGATAGTTAATGGGGCTACAGAGACTTTAAAAAGTCAGCAGTCTCAGTCTTCAAGGATCTCAAGGCCAATTTACATGGGTGGGAGTAGGTTAAGAATATAATATAAGCATAACTAGATTTGCCAGGCTCCCAGACCATGGCTGTAGAGTCCCATTAACAGTGATAATGTATACTTGACTGTTTGGTCATTTTCCCCCTTATAGTTTAAGACCCACAGTCCCTTGCCAAAGCCAGTCTTGAAGTAGTTCTGAGAATCCCTGGGATTAAAAAAAAAACAAAAAACAATTTTATTGCTCATTCATCATTTCTTCCAAGTGTCTTCCCATAAGTCCCCTCCCTCTAGACATGGCTGAACAGCATCTGCTGGTCTCCCTTGACCACTCCAAAATTCCTGTGGGCATAACTGGACTCCTCACCAGTGCTGTGTCCCCAGAACTGTCTCTGATGCAATGGTGACCTTTCCAAACCTGAACAAGACTGGGCAATTCATGCCAAAGCAGGAAGAACGCTCACCTTCCCTACCATGTGTCCTAGCTTGTTGCATGGCCACAACACAGCCCTTTTGTTGAGCTCCCTTGCAGGAGATGAATGGCATCTCCATCTCACCTGTTGCTTTCAAGATTTTCTGTTTGCAACTGGCTTTCAACAGTTTGATTAGGGTGTGTTTAGGTATGGATCCCTTAGTATGAGTTTATCCTAGTTGGAGTATGTTGAGCTTTTTGAATGTATAGATTAATGTTTACTTTAATCAAATATGGGAAGTTTTCAGCCATTATTTATTTAAATATTATTTCTGCTCTATTTCCTCCTGTTATGCATATGTTCATATGCTCGAGGTGTCTCCTATATCTTTGAGACTCTTCATTTTTATGTATTTAATTTTTCTGTTCCTAAATCTAGGTATTTTCAGTTATCCTATCTTCAAGTTGGTGATTCGTCCTCCTGGCTTCTGCTGTTGAATCTTCATAGTGAATTTTTCATTTCAGTGATTATACTTTTTAATTCCAGATCTATTACTTGGTTCTTTTTCAAAATAATTTTCATCTCTTATTAATATTGTATATTTGGTGAGACACTGTTATCATATTTTCTTTATGTTTTTTGATATGGATCTCTTTAGTATTTTAACAATTTATAGTAGATAATTTAAAGTCTGTGTCTAGTAAATTCATCTGGGCTTCAGGGACAGTTTCTTTTGACTGTGTATGGGGTAAGGGGGTGGGAGTGGATCACTGCTTTTTTTCCTGTATACTTTTAATTTCTTTGTACAGTTCATTTTTTTTTTTGCTTGAAAACTGAATATTTTAAATAATTTAATGTGGAAGCTCTAGAAATTAAATTTGTTCCTCACTCACTCCATTTAGGGTTTGTTGTTGTTTCTATTTGTTGCTGTTTGTTATTTAGTGACATCCCTGAACTAGTATTTCTTGTGGTGTGGCAACTGAATTCTCTTCTTGGTTAGCTTGTGAGCTAGTGATTCAACAGAAATTTTATTGAAAGCTTTGAGCCAGTAAATCTTCCAGCCTTGCTGAGGAGATCTGTGTGCATCTTTGGAATACCTTCATTGTTTTTGTTTGTTTGTTTTGACAGAAAGTTCACTTAGCTTTCACTTTCAGAATTTCACTTACAGAATTTCAAGGTTAGCCAGAGTGGAGAGATTAAGGGCTTTTCAGGTTTTTCCTGAGCATATTTACAACTCTACTGTATGTATGCCCTTCTAGATTTCCAAAATTATGTCAGAGCTTTTCAAACCCCCCTAGGAATATTTTATTTTCCTGCCTCTTTTAATTTTCCTGGTCAGCTTCTTGTCAGTTAGCTGCTGAAACTGTTACACCTGCCTAAGGCAATTGCAGTGTTTCTGGGTTCTAACCCTCACAAATGCCCTAGTGATAAACTGTTCTCCATAGGTCAGCTCCAAGCCAGGTGGAATAAATGCAAACTCTGTGAGTGGAGGTTTCCATGGAGCTACCAGACAGATCAAATAATGACAGTTATCTGGGGATAGGACTGGTGGGGAGCTCCAAATCAGTTTTCTCTGTGCCAGTGGCTACTAAGCTTCTGTTTCTCACAGCTAATATGATTATGAGACTGTTGTTTTCACAGCTTCGCTAGAGCTGGGAAGGGCTGATGGCAGAATAAGTTAAAATACCACAAAACTTGCTGTCCTTACAAAGATTCAGCTGTTTTTGTTGACTAAACACTCTTTGGATTTTTGCAAGCCTTTCCTTCATTTCCAGAGTTCTCAAAAAGTTGCTTTTGAAAATTTCTGCTAGTGTTCCCAGTGTTTTTATGGAATAACAAATTTTCAGTGTTTTCTATTCTGTCAATTTGGAAGGTTTCTCCTCTTCTTTTTACCTTCTTTTTAATTTCTGTATTACCTAGAGCCGTGGTTGGCACATGTGGCTCTTTGGCCCCTTGAGTGTGGCTCTTCCGCAAAATAGTACAGTCTGGGCAAGTCTATTTTGAAGAAGTGGTGTTAGAAGAAGTTTAAGTTTTAAAATTTGGCCCTCAAAAGAAATTTCAATCGTTGTACTGTTGATATTTGGCTCTGTTGACTAATGAGTTTGCCGACCACTGACCTAGAGTAAATAAGAGAATGTTAGACACACTTACATACTGATATAAGACATTATTTCCACAGCATATTATGAATGTATCCTCTTTCTTCAGCCACCTTCTTATGGATCTTTTTTGTACTGTGCTAGGGAACATGAACTGGATATTTTCTATAAAAAATATGGTATCTCTTCTAATTTAAAAGAAATAATACAAACCTTGAAAACATTAAAAATTAAAACAGCACCATCACTACTACCATCAGATAAATCTTGGAACATAAGCAAGATTTATGCTCCTATGTAACTTTAATAAGAACATGAGGACATTTTTTTTACTGTTCATTGACAAATTCAGGATCACTGAACCTCATTCTACCAATACTTACTGTTCCCGTTGAATAAGGGAGATCCAGATGGCCCTGGAGGCTCATTTCCACCACCTTTCAGTTGTTTAGCAAAGAAGTGGCTCAGGAGGTCTGAGTTAGCTCAATGGAAGAAGACAAGACTGGTTCCAGACCCTGAGCTCTGCAGCTGCCTCTAGGCATCAAGGCCTCCTCCTCCTCCTCCTCCTCCTCCTCCTCCTCCTCCTCCTCCTCCTCCTCCTCCTCCTTCTTCTTCTATTATTTTATTGATTTTAGAGAGAAAGGGAGAGGGAGGGAGGGAGAGATAGAAACATCAATGATGAGAGAATCATTGATCGGCTGTCTCCTGCATGCCTCCTACCTGAGATAGAGCCTGCAACCCAGGCATGTGCCCTTGGTCGGAACCCTGGAACCCTTCAGTACACAGGCTGATGCTCTATTCATTGAGCCAAATCAGCTAGGGCCAAGGCTACTTCTTTACCAGGAAGCTCCACTGTTACAGAGTTACCCAGACATTTCCTGCAGTCTGTTCCTAAAAATGCACAGAGTGTTATGATTTCTACTGAAACTCTTTACATCTGACCTAACCACACCTCTCAGGGAACCATGTCACTGTGATACTTCTGGGCTTGCATGTTCCTTCCCCATTCCCCAAATATCCTCATTTCCTAAAACCCTCCACCACAATATGTGTCCATGTCCCATTTGTATGTTAACTGTAAAAACTAAACAACGTGAAGGAGAGGAAATATTTGTCATGAAGTTGTATCCCTTTCAAACTCTTAAGAATATCAAGGACACATATTTCCCAAGCAACTAACATTTACCTCAAATATATGTAATTTCCTTCTTTTCTTTTTCATGCCTTTGAACATGAAAACTCAAACGAAATACAAACCCTTTCATTACCCCTATTCATTTCAGACCAGTGGGCTTGTCATTCTAGTAAACCTGTCAGGAAGGAGAATGAAAGCTATAAAAACATTCTATGGACAACAAGATGCATGAATAAGCACTGAGATCAAGAATAATAAAGTAGCCTGTGCGGGTCAGCTGTCCCTTAGATTGATGCTACATAGTGAATAGAATTATGGCAACTCAGAAACCTTAACAATGGCTTTTATATTTGATTCTTTTACTTTTGGTGGCCACTCATTTAACATGCTTTACTTAATATTTTCATACAGTGAGCCCACTTTTCCATTTTTGTGGGGGTAAACATAGGCCCAGGACTTGTTGGGAAGAAATGTCCTCAATCCACACCAAATGGATGGAGGTGGCTGCAGTGTTCCCAAGGAGAGGTGCAGAGGAGCTACTTGAACATCTAGAGGATATAATTCTGTGTGCTCTGTTATCAATGGTTTTGCCGGCTAGCATATTGTCTCTTCAGCACCTCTCCTTATCTGACAATGATACCATGGTAAAATACAGTAACATCTCTCCTGCCCCAGGAAGTGAAAGGTAAAGCAGGTGTCTTATACCTTGGTGTTTTAATAAAAGAAATATTAGTATATTTGTGGTATAAGAAACTCATGGACAGGTTTCTATGTGCCATGCATTCTTCAACATTATAGTATTATATCCTCAAAACAGCCTTATAAAAATGGGTTTTATTTCTCTTATTTTCCATTATGGAAACTAAGAATTAGAGTTACTAAACTTTATCTGTAGTTTCACAGCTCGGAAATGTTGGACCCAGATTTAAAAGAAGGGAGTGGGGGCGGGGGGACAGATTTGCTTGGCTGTGAAACCAATCAGTTGTCACTAGATGATGAAAAATTGTAGGCACCAACCACTCACAGCAATGCTGAGAGTCACAACACACTTCCCCAAAGTGACACCAACTACATGGAGTAGTAAATCTCATTATTCTAATTGTGCAACTTGAGGAAATGAAGGGTAGAATGTGTGTTCTTTAGTCACCATGTCTTAATTTCTGATAACACAAAATGCTTAAAATGAAAGAAGAGTATGATGAAGTGTCCTCAGGCAAAACTTTAAAAGCAAGTCCAATTATAGGTCATGAAAAGCTTCAAGGAACTTCTGCAACTTCTAGCATCTTTCTCTCCCACCACAGTGTAAGAACTGACAGGCTGTTTTTGCTTGCTAATTAAACTTGCATTACCTTTTGTGACTAACAGACTTGTTTAGTAACCTTCAAAGACATACTGAAGCCAGTAGGAGATTATTAATATCCCAGTTTTGGGTGTTTGAGAGTCTCCTGCTGAGGTCCTAGCTTTGAGTCCCACTGGTATTGACTTAGTTTCTTAATCTCTTAATTGAAAGACAACTTCAAATAACGTTGCCTAGCTTGAGGCTTCCAAGAAGGGCCCAGGGCTTACCTGTGAAGAAAACATTAGGAATGGAGTTTGTCTTTGTGAACCAACATTCAGATAAACCTCTTCTGAATGAAGCAAAATGGTGAATAGTACAGGCACAACCTATAGATCAAAAATAAGTTTTTGTTTGCAAGGCATAAAAATATCTGTCCTAAAGAGTATTTGGAGTGTCTGATTTTTCGCCTCTCTGAATCCTGCCTCCAATGGATAATGCTCAAGCTGTCAGAGGGCAATTGACAATGAGAAGATAGATTGTGCCTATGTTGAACCTAATGTTCCTAAACCAAGTATCTATTTTTAGTTAATGCTGACAATTTTTATTAATGATTGTTAGCACATTGAGGAAAGTGTATTAATTCAGTCTTGAAAAATCTGAGGTGCCTGGAGATAATCTGAAGGATGTATCCAGAACGTATTAGGATATATATATATATATATATATATATATATATATATATATGGAATTTAGGACTCAGTGGGCTGCTGATATGGATGTAGGTATCATCATCAGTATATGTGTGGTTGTGGATGCAAAATATGTTCATGAAATCACACAATATATGAAATCTTCTATTGTAGCCTTATTCATCACTTCCACCATGTATCCTGTTTTAGCTCTACTATTTATCATATCAGTACAGAAAACCTCAGATTTCTAAAGCTTTTCTCATGCTGTGGTTTTGTCTGAGTTGTTTTTACTTTTTCTACCAGATGAACTCTTACTAATCCTATAAAGACCAGCTTAGACCAACTGCTTTTGTGAAATGCTTCCCCAAATACAATTCCCAACCCAGCCAGAATTTATATTTATTTTCTCTGTTCCCATAATATCTTATATAGCCTTCCATTTAGGTATTAATTACTATCCATTGTCATTGTTTGTAAGTTTCCTAAAAGTATGGACCCTTTAGCTTCTGCCTATACCACTTTGTGTATAAGTTAGGGCAGGATGAGCTGACCATGCACATATAGATGGGTTCCCATGTGCCCACAACTTCTTTCAGCAAAAAGTAAAAGACCCTTATTGATCACTTAATGCAAGATTAATCCCACTGCTGTTTTGCAGTTAGTGGGGGTCCAATAAATTATCATTCTTGAAAAAGTAAAGTAATGGGAGTCTATAGTGAAGACTAGAGTAAACTCTAGTGTTAAGAACACAAACGTCAATCCAGACACAGTCTAATGATTAACATCATTTTGTTCAAATATTTTATCTTGTAATTTGGAGACTCGCTTTGAGAATTAATTCTAAAAACTAGTCAAGTTTATCTTCATACAGTTCTCTGTGTTTGAACCTTTAGCTAAGGGGTTTTTCAGACAGTCAAGGATGGTGAAGTTACTTGTTCTGCGGTATTTTATTTTGTCTTGTTTTGTTTTACTTGTATCGATTTTTCTCCTACACTACTCGGCAACTTGTCAACCCTGAGGATTCTGTCTACCTCACTGACCCTCACTTCAGGAGCAGCCATATTTTCTGTAATAGGGCAATTCCCTTTTATATCTCCACAGTCAGTATATTTGAGCTCACAAAGCTCTGTTTGAAGTCAGTCTTAGTCTCCCACTTGGAAGCAAGATGCCACTGAAGGAGAATGTAAACTGCAGCTCTTCACAGGAAACTCATTTAAAAACCTCCATCTTCCTATGCACCTGGTTCTAGTAAAAAGCAACCTAAAGGATTTACTAGTAATTCATTTGTTATTATAAATGAATTCTAGAATTAAAATAAGCGAATGGGTAATTTTTACTCTTTAAGGAGTACCACTGAAGTTTATTTATATGATATTTATTTTACTTTTCTCCCATTTTTATTTTAAGGACTTTTAAATGTTGCTACCGTGCTTTTCTTTCTTTATGTCAGATTTTTAAAAATTTTTCTCATTGTAGGTGTCAAAGTAGCATTAGGTCTTGAATGGGAGGAGCTATTAAACATGAAGAGAAATTAAAACAAACAAACAAATTTTGGGAATATTTTAATGGTTTGTCAACCACCTTTTGATTTTTATCAACAAATGAATGTTGTCCAGAATTCTAAGCCATTTCCCCCTCTCTTTTAGAACACTGGTGTGCACTAAATATCTTGGCAATATACACAGGTATCCACCAACACATACACCAGACATCCATTTGCATGAGGTGATGGGTAAACAACGTTTTCTTTTGCTGAAAGAAGGAGATAGTCCAGAGGAACCCATCTGTGTATGAATGGTCAGCTCAGCACTACTCCCTACCTATTCAGAGAGGGGTATGGGCGGAAGCTAAAGGGGCTGTTTAACGAGGAAACTTATGACAATGTAGACACAAGATCATAGCCTTAGGAACTAGAGGCCAAAGCACTCTGCAGAGCTTGAGGAGAGTATTCTTCCTTTAGTCCCTGAAGCTTTGGCACTCAAAGAGCCTGTGTCTGCCCCCCCCTCAAAAGGATTCCAAGCAGTGGGCTTTGACAAGGGGTCTCAAGTGAAAGAATGTCTCTCCAGAGACGGAGGGTGGGGAGAGGACTTGAAGTTGTCTGTGGTCTTGCAGTTCTGCACATGGCAGCTGAGATCCAGTGAACTGACGCGATCTCATTTACACCCACAAACTGCAGAGTGATCAAATGATTGATGTGTTTTTAAACGGTGGTGACTCGCCTTATCTTGGTTCTGGCCCAAACTGGAAACCTTCCAACTGGATTTGTTGGTCTTTGTTACCACTGGTCAGACTTGGGGGAGCTCTACAAAGTTGGTTAATTCAATTTTGGATATTAATTTAAGCTTCCAAAACCCTATTAAAAATAAGACCTATTGGGAAATATTATTCTTGACCCTTTTGATTGGGAAGCAGTCACACAGAATAAAAGGAACCTCATAAGCCTGAAGGAGCTGACCTTAAAGGACCTGAAGGAAAGACCTGATCCTCTGAACCAGCTATGTCCCTCAAGAAGGAGAACTAGTTTAGACCCTTTCCTTTGTGATTAATTCACAGCACCACGTTGCTGAAATGTACAAAGGGCAACTGCCATAAGCATAATTTACTTCAGAAGTTGTTAAAAAGTTTATGCTTTTAAAAATGTTTACTATGGACTAGATAATGTGCTAACCACCTACATAAGTTATTACTTTAGTCTGCACAATATCCAAGTAGTAGTACCATACCCATCATATAGGTGAAGTGTAAGGAACTTGCCTGAGATCATTTTTCTAGGAAGTGGCAAAATAGATATTTGAATCAGGTATATCCGACTCTTAAACTCATGCTTTTAATCATGAAACAAAATTACGTTTGTAAGGAAAAGCAAGTTTTTGAAAGCTCTAATTCACTGTTGTGATTTGCATTACAGCAAATTATTTGGATTTGGAAGGCTTAATGGTGCAAAAGCCAGAATGTGATATAAATACTGAGTGACAAATCAACCTCCCTGACTGTCTGAGCATTCCATCACACTGGGCCTTAATTTATGTCCCTGTGCACCATGGAACTGAAGAAAGGGAGAGGAGGTTTTCAGAGAATCTGTTTGCATTGTTGGCTATAGCCAGTGCACCTCTCCCCTCCTTTCCGAAGCCTGTGCTAGGTTGCAGCTCTTGCAGTGGTCTCTTCCTCCCTGCATTTCTTCACAGTCATGATGGGTACAGTTGACTTGGCAACCAGTCGACACAGCCTTGTGATGAATTCTTGATTTGAAATTACGTATTGTTTAAATGTCAGTGTGCTCATTTCTCTTCTCACCATTGGGGCAACAGCCCCTAGGAGGGCAGAAACCATAACTTATACTTTTAGAAACCAACTCAACAGTGCCTGTGCCCAATGCCTTACACAGAATCAGGTCCACTGTCTACTATTCTGTTCAGCAATTTTATAGAGATTTAAATACATATGCAGCCCTAGTTAAATCAGATCTTAGCATGTTTTTCTTTTTTTAATATGTTTTATTGATTTTTTAATAGAGTGGAAGGGAGAGGGTTAGAGAGTTAAAAACATCAATGAGAGAGAAACATCAATCAGCTGCCTCCTACACACTCACTACCCGGGATATGCCCACAACCAAAGTATATGCCCTTGACCAGAATCAAACCTGGGACCTTTCAGTCCGCAGGCCAACGCTCTATCCACTGAGCCAAACCGGTTTCAGCAGCATGTTTTTCATTTAGAATGAATCTTTCAGGAGCCCTGCTCAGTATTTCCATCATCACCTTCTTTGGGAATTCTGTTCATGCTGATTTATCAAGTCCAAAGCTTTTTCTCCTTCTTCCTTTGCCTGCATTCTCAGTCTGAAGTGTTTCTTGCCTGCAGCATCTTCCTGAAATTCTCTGTTGTGTTGCCTGTCCCTCCTTTTCTTTAGGTGAGAACCCAGCATTTTGCTCTACTCTTACCCACTGGCTCCTTCCCTGAGAGGCAGGAGGCAGGAGGCAGGATAAACAGAATAATCTGGGGCTTTGGAGTCTCTTGTAGCTGAAAATTCTACCTGCACTTAGGGAAATTTAGTTGAGCCTCAGCTTTCTGGTTTCAAAAGAGCCTGCTTATTTCCTCAGCAAATACTTTTGAAATTCTGATGTACTAGTAAGTGTATGTACTAGTAATATGTAATATGTTAATAACATCACAAAAATATGTGAATTTACCAGACACAGACCAGCAATTATTACAAGTGAAATATATTAACAATAGCAAATAATGCCTATGCTTCCCAATCAATCATTCATGCATCTGGAGCCTCTCCATGCCAGCTCCTGGTATTCCCAGTAGGGCACAAATTCCACACAGGCGCATACTTGCATAACAACAAGGACTGTGCACAGTGTATAATGTTTTGCTTACATATAAGCAGTTTAGATTTAAAAGTCATTAGAGTTATTATTCTTGCTGTACTGCACTCATTAATATCTCCTGGACAAATGTAGTTTGGAAGACATTGTCCTAGTATGCTTGTTTTCATTTACATAATTTCAGTTATCACCTGCTAAGCCACAAATCTAACATCCTGCAAGAAAATTTACCTTGATATTGCTAATTTGGACAGTACTCAAATTTGCATTTCCCCAGTTCCTAGCCATCAGAGTTCAGTATGTACTGGGGGAGAAATGATGGAAGGGAGGGAGGAAGGAGGGAATCTTACTGGTTCTTACAACATTTCTGTAAATTTGATGTTTGTCGTGAAAGTGATAAAAGGTCAAGTTCACAAAATCACTTAGCATAAAATTCCTAGTTTAAGTTGAATACGAGTATAACTTGGATGACTGAAGTGAGGGGTTAGTAGAGATAAAACAGGGTTTCTAGTGAGATTTAGGAAATGTGCTTTTGTTAAAAAAAAACACATACTCTGAGACTACAAAAATAGTTATATAATTTTAAGATTACATATAGTCTAGATGTACTCTTTTGCTACATTTAAAATTTTGTAAATTGTAAAATAAAATACGATTTATTTTCTGATTTCCCCCCCCATTCTTGGGTTTCATTTTTCTTGGTGCCAAACATCTAGTCTGATGGGTTAAGGGGAAAGGGCTGGGAGGATCAGTGGAATTTGTTATAGGACTGCGCTGGCGTTCTAGCCTCAATTTGGGTCATCATCTGACTATCTACTTTATGTCTGCCTGCTTTGGGGCCTAAATACGATCTAAAGGTGCTCTCTGGATCATAGAGAATCTATCATTTGATCATTTTACATTATAGCAGGTAAGTCTTTTTGAAGTAGATTCTAATAATTGCCCTGCTATTGCACTGTGACTAATATCACTTATCCCTTTGTAGTGAGAATAGATAGTCAGGCTTTCCGTGTAGTCTTATAGGGTTTGCTTTCAAGCAAGCTTATGTTTCTCTCTTTTCTTACTGCCTGCCTTGGTGTCCTGATAGTTTCAAAGAAAGCATGGAGAAATCATCATACTCTGACTGGCTGATAAATAATAGCATTGCGGAGCTCGTGGCCTCCACAGGCCTTCCCGTGAACATCAGTGATGCCTACCAGGACCCGCGCTTTGATGCCGAGGTAAGAGGAGTCCTCTTCCTCAGGAGCCAAAAGGTTCAGTTGTCACTCTGTTGATGGTTTGCTGGTTGAAGCAAAAAAGGGACATCATACAGATTAACAGCAACCCCAATTCTTTTGCATTTTCCTCCTCTGATTGGATTGTGTGCATTGCCTACAGTTGATTGACAGGAAACTTCCTCTCTCCACCCTGATTTGTGGCAAAGTGGCAATTGATGTTCTTTTATGATTTGGTACATTTTATATTAAATGTACCCATATTTTTGTACCCATGCATTAAATCTACCCTTGTATATTTTATATTAATCATAATTTGTATTAAACTATGAAATAGTTAATAATAAAAATGTGTACATAACATGGTTATTTCCCAACACATACTAGAACAACTACTGTATTTTTAAAAATTGTTCCTAAGCAACAGTAAATTGGCTGGTTATTGTTTAATGTTAATCATTGTGCTGATATACAGAATATACTAAAGCAATATAGGTTCTGATTTGTAGAAGTTTAAAATGTGAAATAATACAGAATATCATACAGGTAAATTTACCTAAACTTATCAATTGTGTTTACATGTGTATATTCAATAAATTGTACGTTTACTTTTAATTTATTGAAGACTTAGGGAACCGAGATGAGTTAATGTGACTGAAGGGCCAGGTGGGTGAGACTGGAGAGGGAAACAGAGGCCAGGTCACTCAAAGAGGTGAAAGGCGTGTTAAGAGCTTTGGGTATTTATCCTGGGCAATGGAGAACAGTAGCTGGGTTTTAAATGGGGGAGAACCAGGAGCTGTATTTTAGAAAGCTCACACTGCTACAAAACAGAGGGCAGATTAGTGATAATAACTGAACATTTAATCTGTGCCCCCCTAAGAAGTAGGTGTCATGATCCCCATTTTACAGACGCTGAGAGCTGGTTTGTATTTCTGGGGGCAGACAAGGATTCAGTCCTAGTCTCAGAGCCCACAGCCTTTACTCTATTCCTTCTCTGTGCTATGTCTACTGTGTGAGTAGAACACGATGATGGCAGGGAGCCTGGAATCTAAGTCTAATCTGTACTTTTAGACAGATCATCCTCACGGATCTCTGCAGGGAAAATTTTAATTCCCTAAACTCACCACCTCTCTGCAATTGCCTGGAGTTTTTTTTTTTTCTCCAGGCTACGTCCTCCATGTATTTCTCTTCTTTATTGAGCATCAGTTGTTTCTTTCATGATGAACTCCAGTTGGAGTTCCATATTGCATGTCTCTCCTGTGTGTTCCTTTAGTTGTCCCAAAGCTGACCGCCCTCTAGCTCTGTTCAGTCTATTTCATTAAATCTGAATTTTGCATTATCTTCCTTGGGAAAGTGCTTCTTCTATAAGGAAGGCACCACTAACTTGGTTCTATGACTGGCAGAGTGGAAATGATTATGGATGTCATTATTTGTATAGGTAGCATTGTGACTGGGCTATGCCTGATTTTATAAAGCTTGGCCATTTTGCTGTGTTTCTTTCCGCCTTAATTTTAGAAAATACTGAAGAACAGATTTCTAAACAGAGTTTTATGAAGTGCTCTCAGTCTTCTATTATTAACATCAGTAATAACTGAACAAACAGAAAGGCTAGCTATACAGAAACATCATAGATCGCCAGTTTATTGTTAAAAAGTCAGCATGTTAGATTAGATGTGAAGGGATGATGATTGAGTGCTACCCCACATTATTGCACTAAATTTGGTATGGATTACTATTATTCTGCTCTTAGCTTTGGACCATGAAGTCAAATTTTGGAGAAGCAAAAAGAATCAACAAACTGTACCATTTAAAAAAGTTGGTTCATAAGACAAAGTGTGTAAGTACAGCACAATATGTTCAGTAAACACCCACCATCCAGTTTAAGAAAAAAAAAAAAGATCATTACTTTTGAGTCATTGTATTAATCTTCCCTAATCCCATCTCATTTATTTCCACTACAGAGGTAACCACTGTCCTAATTTTAACTTAATGTTTCTTTGCTTTTATAGCCAGTTTTATCCCATAGATTTGAATCCTTGCAAAATATATTGTCATATTTTGCATGTCTCTAAAATTTTTATGTTAAATTATATACTGTATATTGTTTTCTGTGGCTTGCTTTTTTGTTCAAAATATAATTCCCTAGTCACATGAATTTATAATTCATTCATTTATTTTCACTGCTGCAAAGTGTCTCATTGTATGAATATGCCTCACTGTACTTATCTACTACGTTGTTAATAGACATTTGAATTCAGTATTTTGCTGTCACATGTAAATGCCGAGGACACCCTTGTATATGTTTCTTTTTTTTAAATATACTTTATTGATTTTACATAGAGAGGAATTGAGAGGGATAGAGAGTTAGAAACGTTGTTGAGAGAGAAACATCAATCAGCTGCCTCTTGCACACCCCCTACTGGGGATGTGCCCGCAACCAAAGTACATGCCCTTGACCGGAATCGAACCCGGGACCTTTCAGTCCGCAGACCCATGCTCTACCACTGAGCCACACCGGTTTCGGCACCCTTGTACATGTTTCTAAGTACACAGGTGCAAGAGGTTTTCTAATGTATGTACCCAGGAGAATGACATGTTGGCCATAAATGATAAGCATCTTCACCTTTATAGAAAATGTAAAATTCTTGTCCAATCATTGTTCTTTTTTCTCTCACAAAAACAGCCATGTAGCTAGCATAATTAATATCTCAAGAATACCTCTTGCTAATACAATGCGGTGAGCTTGAATGTACCATATCCTTATGTCTATCTATAGGCAGACTCTTACCACGTCTCTTCCTGATTAGTGATGCAGCTTTTTACATTTTCTCCACACTTAGCAGTCCATTCCAATAAGGGAGACTGCCCGATGATCCATAGAACCAACAGTGTGGACTGTTGAGCAAAAAGGCAACAATTATTTCTGTGGGATTGAGCATAAAAATTTCATGCCCTGATCCAGTCGTTAGAAGCAATGATGTCTGAAAACAGTAAACTGTGGTAGCTGAAGCAGTGACTACTTCGTAAAATCACATTCTACTCTATGATAAAATGTGTATTATTTTAGACCGTCATTATTTCTTGTCTTTCTACCTATGTACTTTCAATCAGCCACACAGCTAATACTAGATTTTAAATGAAAATCTTAAGGTGCATTACATCATGATTTTACATGATGTATTTGGATGGTACTTGAATTTAAAATTATTTTATGTTTCTCTTCTTATGCTGAAGAAAAAAAGGAAAGGAATTTTTCAATATAAATGGAGATGAAAGAATGGAGAGTGAGAGAGATGTGGCATTTAGTAGATCTGTCCTATAAATGTGTGTATATGGTGTGTGTGCGTGCGTGTGTGTGTGTGTGTGTGTGTGTGTGATGTATCACACCAGAAAAATAAAAATTATTTACCTTCTTAGGCTGTCTTTCTTCTCAAGTATATTTTTCCTCAGTAACAAATGCCAGCTGCTTATTTTAATAATGAATGAAACTGACTTCAGACTGGTCCCTCCCCAAGAGGCTAAAAGTGTGAAACCTTCTCTGCACAAAGCCTGATGGTATAGAACATGAAATAAAGACAACCATTTCAGATATGTTTTTCATTAGCATGTTATTTCCCTGGAGACATAAAAGCACCATGACAACATTTAATTGACTTATTCTCTCACTAAAACTAACTCTAAAATCATCCAAGAGACAGAGGGTACCTTTTAGAACTATGTTGTTTCCCTGAGAAGGTTGTGTCCTCTCCTCTGGTGCCTGGGACATGAGTTCATATTTCCCCCAGTAATCATTACCAAGTCATTATTTATCAGTGGTAGAACATAAGGGGACAGTTTTGTGTTGTAAATCCAGGGCTGGTGACTAATTGTTATCTCCACTGGGGAAAGCATTCGCTTTTCTGTTCTCTGCACTCACTGACTTCCCTAACTAGTTTGCGCTTGGTGACCAAGAATGATAATTTGCAGAGAGGTAGCATGGGGAGTCCTTTTCAGAGCATTTCTTGTTTTTCCTACTGATTTTCTCTACACAGACCTCGATAATGCCAGAAATCCAATTACCCTGAACACGGGTATCTGTGCTAAGTTTCTCACTGGCTCAATGCTAATTCTGGCAACCTGAATTTTCTTTACTGAGCAGGAAGAAGGATTCCAATTCATCAGGCATGCAGTGACTTGGGATAGAACACCAAAAGTGGACTGGCCATACACTGAGGTTTCTTACTATAGATACAAAAACTTTTTTAGTTAATAGAAATATTAGGGATTTCTTTAATTCACCGGAGACTCGGAGAGCTGAAGTGAGCGGCTTAAGGCCACACAGCTTCCTTGAGGCCGGGCACAGAACAGACTGCACCTCTGGTGCCTAATTCAGTTCTTCTCTGAGTGGCCTTTTGGGAGCACCTGCTGCTGAGGGTTGCCTGGGCAGTAGAGTGACCACCCCTTCCTTCCTCTCTCCATACAGGCACATGAACTTCCGGCTGGCAGACCCACCTTTTGGTCCCATCTGCTCTACTTACCAGCCAAAAAATCATGGACCTACTGCTTGCAAACATACTGTAACATGTAAAATTCTGTATATATATTTTGTAAACCACAGAGTCCTGTATGAATGTCAGGCGAAGAAATTGGTCTGGTTGAGGACTAGTGTTTTAGTTCCAGGATCTAAAAGTAGATCCTTTCCTCTGCATGAGGGGCCTAACACAGAGCTGCAGGCCAGCCGAATTTGGATCATGGATGAGCCAACTTCAATGTCCCCCCTTCCTCCAGAGACATGGGGGAAGAGAAAAGTCGCTGCAGAGAGAGGACAGTTAGGGTGATTGTTTGTTGATAGTAGAGAAGGGATGGTGACAATAATCTGGCAGCCTGCAGAACTTCAGGAAGGCTAGGTCTTCTCTTTTCTGGTTAGAGAAGGAGCGATGGCAGATATCCAGGTGGTGAAGGCTGGGTGTATGTCCCGTGGCCTTGGCTGCCTTGGGAAGATGATCACCAGATCCTACCTTATAGGGGCAAGCAATATGCAGACCTGAGTCTTCACAAGAGTGGTCAGGCATCCAAGGGTCAGGCTACCTGGGCAGATCAGGTGATCAAGTTCAGGGGCTAACTGCACTGCTAGCCCCAAGCAACCCACCAATTCTTCAAACATGTAGCTGAAAGCCAGTCCCATTGGTGTATTTCAAACACAACTCTGGTGCCTACATTCAAACTACTGTATCAGTCAAGGCAATGGGCAAACTCCAAAATCTCTGTGATGTAATACATTAGAAGTTTAATTTTTGCTCATGTTAAAGCCCAGGTGGATGTTCCTGATCAGTGGCAGAAGATAGGGATGAAATTGCTCAGCAACAGCTATGAATGACTTGCCCAGTGGACCATCTCGTAGATTCTCCCGATCTCTAACTGCAGGTGCTGAACCCCAGTACATCCTCATGTACATTTGGTAGTTTCTTCTCCAATTTCAATGAGCACACCCAGCTTGTCAGCTGGGGGATTCATGATGTCAGTAGCTATTTTCTGTTAATAAGAGATAATTTATTCCATCAAGCTTTGCTTTAACTGTACAGTTAAAGCGTAAGGTATATTTCCAATTTCTGTGAATGTTCAGCCTTATAGTAACTTCCCTGGAGCTTTTCCCCTCAAAATATGCAGCCCGAGACTGATCCTTATTTTGAAATCTCAAGTTTTGAAACTGTTGGTCTTTCTTTTGATAAAAGCTACACTGGAATGTTTTAATGTGATATAAAGCTCATCCCAAGTGCTGTCAGAGGCTTGCTGTGAGGGCTCTGGGGCAGGTAATCATCGTTATCCACCTGCTGGGCGTTCTCTTTGTGGCTGTGTTAAATATTTAATGGAGTCCCCTCCTTGCGGTGAACAGAGCGACTCAGAGGGCGAGCCACAGTGATTACTTGCCTGCTGTCTGGCTGTTCAAGTTGACTCTTAGCAGTAGTACCTGCTGGGCTTGATAGCATACATGGTTTTATAGCCAAGCTCCTTAGTTTATGGGTGGAAAATTATGACAGAATGGTTATATAAGGATAGTCACAGACTGGAACAAAATTTCTGAGTTTTAAATTTTGCAACGTTATGAAGATCAGAATATGTTTATTTGGTTGTAAGAATCTGTGATCCTTGAAAAGGATAGAAGATGAAAATGATCTATTAAATATAAACTGATTATATATACTTATAGTGGCTTAAGAAACACATGTTCATGAGTTATCATGTTTGTAGATATTGTAGTTTTATTGGACATTTGCTCCTAGGGAGGGAGTATCCATGCTTTTAAATTTTAAGTCACACATCACAAACTCTGCGAAGCCTCTTTATTTTACTAGAGTAGCAGCCAAATTTATAATTCTTTCAGAGGCTTTCAGTGCCCTACACAATCTGGTTTCTGATTATCCACCCCAGCCCTTTCTCAGACTTCTCCAGCCACACTGGTCTCCTTGTAATTCCTAGAACCAGATCAAACACCTACCTCAGGGCCTTTGCACTGGCTTACTCCTTCAACTGAAATACTTTTACCCCAATTGCTGTATAACTCACATCCTCACCTCTTTAAAATCCTTATTAAGATATTGTTAGTAAATCCTGACATCCTTGATATTCCTAATCCCTTTTATCCTGCTCTATTTTCCCCCCTTAATCCCAAACACCTTCTAACATATAATTTATTTATGCACTTTTTGTATTGTTTACCATCTGTCTTCCCTCATAGAATGTAAGCTCAATGAAGGTCAGGATTTTGTCAGTTTTGTTCACTGATGTATCTCCAGTAACTAGAACAATGTTTAGTATACCATAGACATTATCATTGAATATTGTTTAGTTTTATCAAATATATTATCTATACTATTAATAAATATATTAAATACTATGCGGCTGTCATGGCTCACTGGTTGAGTATTGACCTATGAACCAGGAGGTCACATTTCAATTCCCAATTAAGGAACATGCCTGGATTACGGGCTTGATCTGCATTGTGTGGTGTGCAGGAGGTAGTCAATCAATGTTTCTCTCTTATCATTGATGTTTCTATCTCGCCTCCTTTCCTCTCTGAAATCAATAAGGAGATATCTTTAAAATACAGATTTAAATTCTAGTAAATGTAGAATAACTTGGTGTAGAACATATTTTAATATATTTGTAGAAAAAGATGAGAAAGAAGTTATATCAAGCTGTTAATAGTTGTCATTTCTAGAGATGGCAAGATCAGTGCTTTTGATTTTATTTTTATTTAAAAATTTCACAAGTGTTTTTGTTATTTTTGTGTAATCAGGAAAAATTATAAAGATGCTTTAAAATGTTACCCCCTTTATATTTTATATTTTACCAAGCTATCATGAGCCCTCTAAAAACTATAAACTATTATTGAAAGCCAGAATTGAAACAACGTTAAGATTTAGGTAAATTAACTTGCCTTGCTATATCCTTAGGGATTCAAGTAGATTACTTTCTTTTGTCTTTGCCAACATGGAGTGTTGCTTGGATATTATTCTAAGATCCTTGCTTGAAATGCCCTAAGAGCATGCACATAAAGTACATTTGCAGATGACCTGCCATTGCACCAGGCGGCTTCTATCAGTGCATACTCTATTTATAAATATCTTCACCATGATGCAATTATTCTGGCCTTGTTTAGTTGGCATTGTGCTTGAGAATTCAACTCCCCATAGTTAGCTGTGCTCCAGAACATCATCTGTTATCTGTAAAGATTTCTGCACTTCTTTTCATTTTAGATTCAAAAGAACACCTTAAAATAATACACTAATGCACAGCAAGCCATTATTTAGTCAACATAAGGTACAGTATTCTACTTCTTAATTTAATATTTCCTTCCATTAGTGTAGCGATGAAGAGCATTTCAGAACCATTAAATGAAGGGTTTGTTTTCTGCCTGCAACAGGAATGAATAATTGGACTCAACATTTAAATGGGAAAGTTGCAGCAAGGGGAATGGCAAAATATAACTAAAAAGTAGGGCAGGCTTTGTGCATGAATGGCTTGGCAGTCTATGTATGTGTCACAAATTCGGTAGTGGGTAGCCCATCAGTGCCTAGTTCTCCTCCATGGTGGCCAATGCCCAGAGTTACACAGTCAAATCTGAGGTATTATGATCTTAACTCTGTCATTCTTCAGTCATAGACTGAGAGGTCAGGGAAAGATTTCCCTGACCTTTTTGTTAAAGCTTGTTATAGACAACTCAATAGGTCTTACACTTATCGTGAGCACTTAAGGATAATGGGGCTACAATCTCTGAGATCAACATAGAGAATTAAAGTCCATTTTGCCTGTCAGATCTTAATAGGAAAATACCCTTGCAATCTGGGATACTGAGCTCTAGCCCAGCAGGACAGAGGCCCACTGCACGAAGAGATTCTTCCCTTGGCTTCCAGCACCGGCTTTCCTTCGGCACCCAGGACCAAGGCCTTTGCTCCGGCTGGAGTCTGCCACCTTTGCAGCAGACTCCAGCCAGAGTCTGCCACCTTCATCTTCGCTGCAGACTCCAGATGGAGTCTGCCATCTTCATTTTTGCTGCAGACTCTGGCCAAAGGTCTTTGCTGCAGACTACAGCCAGAGTCTGACATCTTTGCTGCAGTCTGCAGTCTTGTCCTTGCTGAGGAGAAAGTGTTGCTCCTGTAGATTCCTTCACCACCACTCCCCACCCACCCTCCCTCTCATAGCAGGCGTCCTGCCCCTCCTGGCCACTCGGTGCCTGGAACAGCTTGGGGCGGGGGGCACCATCTTTGTCCTTTTAATTTGCATATTCCCCCTGATTGGCTGGTGGGTGTAGAGGAGATATGGTCAATTTACATATTTGTCTATTATTAGGAAAGATTCTCTGTAACACCTTCATAATGACTTCTGGTCATCACTTATGTTTCTGTTACAAAGGGAAAGGCACACAATTGAAACCGGTAAGAGTCAGAGCTCTGTGGATCTATTGCAATGCATTAGCAACCAATAATTTCCCAGTCGCTGATAATTAGGATAGGCCAGTTTGAGATGCTTTCCAGAAAGTAGGTAGGGCATGGTAGAGAAGATTGGACAGTGGATGTAAGAGTTCCAGATGACCAGGAGGGTGAGGAAGCTTAGGGGGTTACTAATATGTGAATAGAATATAGAATGGGGTAGTTGTGGGTGATGAAGATAAATAGGAGTTCCATAGTTCTAAGAGTAAAACACATTTTGCTGCATAGGTTGTGGAGACAGTGACCTTTCTAAGCCCAAAGGCCAGTTGCTATTTTTTCTAGGAATGCTCATGTCAGGAACTTGTAGGCATTGTTCTAGAAGCCATTAGGATTGATCCCAAGTACAGGTAAGGTGTGCAAAAAACCCCCACTTCTCTATTGTTTCAAGGAAATCAAATGACCCACTGGAAACATCTCTCTCAGCTTGCTCCAGTGCCATAATTTCTCTCCAGTAGATTGGCATTTGGAGGATAAAGTTTTGTTTGTGATTATTGTTAAAGTTGTACATATCCCTAGGGAAAGGAAACATATTGCACATTAATAAATTATTATCAATTAATTTAACATTTTCTTTAACTACCTTTGAGAGGCTGGAAAATAAGACAAGTATGTTTTGATGGATCCTAGAGATAAACCATCTTTAATTAGACCTGTTAACTGGGAAACTGCACTGATTTTTGGTTTTAAAAAAAATCTTTCATTTTACTGACAGTCTAAGCTTTCTCTTCTTCACCACCAGCCTCTCAAACTGTCTCTGTCCTTGTTTATCTCCTTTACCACATGTTTACTTTCTTCTTGATCTTTCCACAGATGCTTAAGATTTCCTAAGGGAGGTTAGACAGAGCCTACAGTTGTCCTACAGTTGACAGAGGCAATTGTGCTTACTATTCAGTGCTGGTTCAGGATCACCAACAATTGTGTATGGCTCTCAGCAAAACAAAACAGACCCAAAACATTCTAATGCTGCTCTGGCTAGCCCAAGACTATACATTATGCCTTCCAGATTCCTTTAAAATTGACTTTCTTCTCCTCATGCTCACTAGCATTGCTGTAATGTAGACATTGTCCTTAGGGAGAGGAAAAAACCACTTTGTTCTTATACAAGATAAAGTTGATGGATGTGTTTGTTATTGTCTGGCTTCTTTAAGCCAGTCTCTCCATTTTCTAGGTAGTCAATTTCTCTAAGTCTTATCTGATAAGTACACAAGATATTTCATGTGAAAACCCTGAACAGGTGTCATACATGGAGTGAACATCCAGTAAAAGTTGGCTTATAATCATCATTGTCATCCTTTGGTATGGGGGCTTTGGTTGATTCATACTTGGTTAGGGATTGGTTTCCTTGTGAGGTTTTAAATTAAGAGAGATAGGTGTACATTAAAAATTAAATTATGTGTTTTTAAAAAATATTATTTTAAAATACTTGTTGTGAAGAGTAGAAAAGAGAAATGAGTAGATGATATTTAATTTCAATTAACTACTTTTATATCCTAGGCTGACCAGATATCTGGTTTTCACATACGATCCGTTCTCTGCGTACCTATTTGGAATAGCAGCCACCAAATAATTGGTAAGACATCACCTAAATGTTCAAACACTTTTTTTAAGAAATAAAAATTTAATTTAAAATATACCTATATCTTTTTTATGTATTCCCCTTTTTTATGTCTAGGATTCATCAACCTATGTCTCATACTCTTGTGTAATCTCCAAAGTGCAGACTTCTGTTGAATCTACTTTAATCCCATCAATGAATAAACATCTAGTCTTTAAATAAGAACCAATATTTTTGAAGTAGATCTCAGAAACTAATAGAATTCTTTTACCTCAACCTTTGGAAACTAAGGTAGGGCGGAAGGCTGCAAAGATGAATAAAATCACAGAGTGAGTTGGTAGCAGGGTAGGAACTAAAACTCAGGCCTCCTACTTCCTAATACAAACTCTCCTACTACATCTACATATTACATCTATGTATTTACACATGGACTAAATGCAAAGAAAGAAGGAACATGAATTACTAGAAATATACTGAACATACATCCTTCAGTCTAGATGACTCTGAAAGAAGCTACACTTTTCCCAAAAAAAAGGGAACTGTGGACCAAAGCAGCTTCCATTTCTTCTCTCCCTCCTTGCTCCCTTCCCTCTCTTCAAAAATCCAGTCAGGAAAACATTAAATCTAAGAAGGAAGTCTAAGCAAGAAGAGGTCAGTGATTAAAGTAAAGAAGTCATGAAGGATGTAAGCATTAGTTAAAATTATTGAAATGCAATGAAAATGTGATTTTTTTTCCTAAGAAGCATATGGTAACTAATGTATTTGGTAACCAATGCATCTGTTTGCCTCTCTGTCTCCCCAAGTTTGCTTCTTAAACTCTAAGACAATGCCACTTACCAATTTGCTGCTCTGTAAAGGTTGTTAAGACTTGAATTCTAAAAAAAAATTTTTTTTCATCAGTTTGCTTGATTTGCAGAAAAACATTAGTACATTATTGAACATATAGAATATTCTAAGATTTAGGAATTTGAGCCTATAGTACATTGCATTGAATTACATCATGTACAGAATTTTAAATATATTTAAGTTGAAAGAGAAGAGGAAGTCCATAAGAAACAACATATGTTATCTGATGTCCAATGTAAATCTCACATACAGTCTTTCATTTCATTCCTACAGTAAACATCTGTTATTCTTTCAAAATTAAGACTCTAGTTTGCTTGTTACATGCCAAAAGATTTGCATTTAATTATATATGTTTTTTAGCATATGATGACTTACCTCCCTGATGGAAAGTTAGGTGTTTTAAAAAATAGAAGCATGCTTTAGAAGTATAGCTATTTTCTTTGTATGTACTAAATAAGGACACAGGAGAATAATTTTTAAGATTAATGAGTTTTTTTTAGTTAAACTTGTGGGTTTTAATAATCATGTCTCCAAACATCTGGTATAATGCCAGAAATGAACTTTGGAAAGAGGAAGCACATATAAGTTAAGTTTCTTAGAAATGTAGGCATTCAGTGGTAGCAGTCAACAGCACTAACCTTGCTTTGAAGGTTAACTGTACCATTATCCCTTACGTATTACCCCTTGAGTAATACGCTTTACAAACATGCAAATGTTGTCTCATTTAATCTTCACAACCCTCTGAGACAGTTATCATTTCAACCCCCATTTTACAGATGAGGAAATTCAGTGTTAAAAAATTTAGGTAACTTGCTCAAGATAATACTGATGGTGGAGTTGAAATTTGAACTAAAATAGTCTAACTTCAGGGACAGTGTTCTTAATCACTATGTCACACTGTCTCACTCAAATATTGTGCTTCAGGGAATTGAAAAAATAAAAAGGTGTGTGTGTGTGTGTGTGTGTGTGTGTGTGTGTGTGTGCGCGCGCACGCGCGCGCGAGCGCACGTGCCAGATTTATCAGATTTATTGTGTACAGTCATGTTGAAAACCATTTTCAGGAAATAGATTGATGCCTGGTAGAACTCCAGGCTTCACTGAGACCTAGTTGGGGTCTCTCAGCCTGGAAAGTAGATTGGATTTCAGCTCATCTCAGATCTGCTGCAGTGCACATAGCAGGTACTAAAAAGACCAGAGATTAAAACTGGGGTGTCTGGAATCACTTAAAGGAGGCATATAATCAGCTGGTGCTTACTGTATTGTAGCAACACAGTCTATAGTGCTGAAAATGACCACATATGCCAAAATCTTCCTACAGGAGTGGCTCAAGTGTTAAATAGACTTGATGGAAAACCTTTTGATGATGCAGATCAACGACTTTTTGAGGTAAGAAAATAAAGCAAGAATTATAGCTGAGACACCAATAGTCTCCTGGTTGCAGCTTGCCCAGAATTGTAAGGATAAATAATCATTGATTATCTTTATATGTAAACAGTATGACAGAATTTAAAGGAAGATTTAAAGACTATATAAATGCTTAGGTAGTATTTGATTCTATTTTTTTACTAATTAGATTATTGTGTGACCATTGATTAGTTTATCCTCTTTTTTTTTTTTTTTTTTACAGAACTGAGTCAGCCACTCTCTATTCAAAGTGTTAATTATCTTATCTTTCTCTTGTTTGAGTGTGTTCAGAGCTGTGAGACCCCCCTAGTCAGCTCTGCTGGGAGTGTCATCGTCACCTCTCTTTATTTACAAGCTTCCTTTGACTCCAGTCTGCCCTTCAGCTAGAGAGGTTGGCTTTGAATAAGCTTCCTTGTAGACTTCATACTAGTGACCAACATGAAAACTCCATGATCATTATTATTTTTTTTTAGCTGAGAATACTTCACAGCTTCTTTACTAACTGGTCCCATATCAACCTTCCTTCCTCTTAACACTTAACGGTGGGTATACTCCCTTGGTTTCTTTGCCAAAATATTTTTACTGAAAGAGGTTGCTTTGGGTCAGTTGGAATGGAATGACTAACATCAGTCCACAGCCTAAACAAAGAACACATTTAAATAGACTGTAAGCATGTTTTGAAATGCATGAAGTCGTTTCTTCACAATGACAGTGAACTAACATTTTCTCTGATGCACATGGTGAGCTATAAAGCTGTTACATGACAATAGTAATTATGAATTTTAATGTGCATATTTCCCTAAGGCCTAACTCTGTGTACTATAAAATTATATTTTCAGGCTCATCTCTGATGATTGCCTGCTTTTATATTAGATTATTCCAATGAGTTATTGCAATTTTTAATTAGTGGGCTTTCTCTTCCTTAGGCTTTTGTCATCTTTTGTGGCCTGGGTATCAACAACACAATTATGTATGACCAAGTGAAGAAATCCTGGGCCAAGCAGTCAGTGGCTCTTGATGTAAGTACAGTATTTATGTCAGAATTGTATGCCAAAAAGCCCTAATTTTATGAGGGGGAAATCTTGTTAATCTCTCAATTTTTAATGATCTATTTGTTGGGTCTTAATCATGTTAGAGTCATGGGTATGAATTTGATGAAAGCTAGAGACCCTCCCTAGAAGAATGCATACATGAACACAATTTTATATATAATTTCAGGAGTTCACAGATTCTTTGAAGCCCATCCATATATGTTGTATAGTTAAATATAGATTTTAAATATTAGGTTCATTAGAAGTGATAATTCAAAAATAATTTCTCAGGATTTTAAGTGTATTATGAACTTATTTTGAACACATATAGATACTCCAAAAATTCACAACTAAAAGAACAATTCTTTTTAAAAAAATTTTTTTATTGATTTCAGAGAGGAATGAGAGGGAGAAAGAGACAGAAACATCAATGATGAGAAAGAATCATTGAATGACTGCCTCCTGTATGCCCTACATTGGGGATGGAGCCCAAAACCTGGACATGTGCCCTGACAGGAATGGAACTGTGATCTTCTGGTTCCTAGGCCAATGCTCAACCACTGAGCCATGCATGCCAAGCTAAAAGAACAATTCTTTTTATTTTTTTTATTTTTATTTATTTTTTTTTAAATATATTTTATTGATATTTTACAGAGAGGAAGGGAGAGAGTCAGAGAGCTAGAAACGTCGATGAGAGAGAAACATCGACCAGCTGCCTCCTGCACACCCCCCACCGGGGATGTGCCCGCAACCAGTGTACATGCCCTTGACCGGAATCGAACCCGGGACCTTTCAGTCCGCAGACCGACGCTCTACCGCTGAGCCAAACCAGTTTCGGCAGAACAATTCTTTTTTAAAAAGTCTTTATTGTTGAAAGTATTACATAGGGCCTCCTTTTTCTCCAATTAACCTCTTTCAGCCTACTTCTGTTCCCCACTCCCAGGTCTTCACCACTCCATTATCTGTGTCCATGGGTTAAGCATATATGAGTACAAGTTTATTGGTTTATTTTCCCACCCATATTCCCCTGCCATCCCCCTGAAGTTCAATAGTCTGTTCCTGCTTCTTATCTGCTCTGAATCCCAGCATGTTCTGACCAAGACCTATTTTCTTCTTGCTCTGTAGCTATATCAAAGATTTTATTTAAGTCTATGAAACACTTATTAAGTAGGGCATATAAAATGTCAGTGCCAAGATAACACTTTATAGAGCAATCTATATACTATGTAAAAGTGTAAGCAACCTTTCGACCAGTAGCTATGATGCACACTGACCACCAGGGGGCAGATGCTCTGACCAGTAGGTTAGCTTGCTGCTGGGATCCGGCCAATCAAGACTGGGTAAGAGGGGTTGGACACACCCTGGAACCCTCCTGTGGTCCCTCCCCGGCTCTGATGGTGCACTGATAGGGTCCCTTGGCCTAGCCTGGGCCTTCTTGCAATCTGGGACCCCTTGGGGGGATGTTAAAGAGTGGGTTTTGGCCTGATCCCTGCAGGCCAGGCCGAGGGACCCCCACCAGTGCACAAATCTGTGCACCGAGCCTCTATTATAATACAATACATACCTAATTTTTAAAACATTCCATGTACCAAGTGAGATGCTTTAGAAAAAGAAAACCAAAAGGGAGGATAAGTCAGCAAGTCAGTGCTACCTGCAGTTCTCTGAGGTTTACAAGACATAAAATTATAGTTATTTATGTACATACTTATTTTCTCCTATCTAAACTGTGAATTCTAGGAACACAGAGATTTTTATTGTTTTTGCAATCTTATGCCCAATGCCTAACAGGCTGCCTAATATAAAGAAAGTATTTTTTAGGGTTTTTGTTTTATGTTATTTTTTTAAAAATTTACTTTTATTGAGTGATTTTTGAATGGAGTGGGGGGTGAAGGAAGGAAGGTATTTTTTTTTTCTGTTTCTCTGAGCTAGTTTAGCTTTGTTATTTGTATTATCTTTGCAATAAGGAATACAAACAATATCTAGAGAATGAATTAATACATAGGTGAACTGTAAACATGCAACCCACCAATAAAAATTACTACTAGAGTGTTAAGGTCTGTGTACAGAACTATTTTCAAATCCTAGCTCTGTCACATATCTCAGATGGGATAATTAAGTGAAATGATGCATGTGAATATTTTAATACTCAATAAAAATCACATAAGTAGAAATAATGCTACATTATCATTTGTAGAAGTATATTTATTACTGAGAAATTACCATGTATTGGGAATAAGAGCAAAGGACAAGAATTTGGAACAGCAAATATTGAGTCATGTCTTCTTCACCATCATCACATTCTGATCTCCAGATTTGCCTCACCCATTGTTCCTTAGTTTCTGCAACTATAAAAAGGGGGACATACAATATACTAGTCCCACTGAAACCCTACTTCCTATTGTCATGGTATAATTCACACACACATACACAGAACCATAGAACATCTTAAATCTCCCCATATTATTATTCCTTACCTCCCTCATAGTAGATCTTCTTTCTGTTGAGAAGGGGTTAAAATAACTGAGTTGAAGCATGAATGCTTGTTTGCCAGTGAAAGTCAGTATTCTCACTGACACTGCTTTCTAATCCACAGATTTCGTTACTTAGAAAGTGCTAATATTGTCAGTCTCTTCACACATGAATTGCTTATTTGGGTTCATATTGAAACCCTCTTGTTTGTGTAACTCACATACATTCTGTTTTTAGACACAGAAATTATTACTGACACTCCCAAGTTTCCAGCACAACTCTAAGCCTTATGACAATCTCACCCTTTCAGAAGTTGACTTACATGTGTAGACTTATATATTTTATTGATATTTTACAGAGAGGAAGGGAGAGAGAAACATTGACCAGCTGCCTCTTGCACACCTCCCACCGGGGATGTGCCCGCAGCCAATGCACATGCCCTTAACCGGAATCGAACCTGGGACCTTTCGAACCTGGGACCTTTCAGTCCACAGACCGACGCTCTACCACTGAGCCAAACCGATTTCGGCAGGATTATATATTTTTAAAATTTATGTATTTATAAATACTGTACATGAATATTAATAATATGATATTAATATTTATATTAAAAGTATGTTGTGTATATCTATGTACCATATTTGCCGGCGTATAAGACGATTTTTGGGCCCTGAAAAATACGTATTTGCTGGCGTATAAGAGACTGGGCGTATAAGACGACCCCCTAACATTTCCACTAAAAATACAGAGTTTGTTATATACTCACCGTATAAGACTACCCCCCACTTGGAGGCATATTTTTCAGGGCCAAAAAGTCGTCTTATACGCCAGCAAATACGGTATTTATAACCAGCCTAGTCCAATAAGGTATTTAAGTTACTTTATAGGAATGCTAGAGGCCCAGTGCACAGATTTGTGCACTGGTGTGGTCCCTCTGCCTGGCCTGCACCCTCTCACAATCCGGGACCCCTCAGGGGATGTCAGAGATGTTTTGGCCAGATCCCCGCAGACCAGGCTGAGGGACCCCACCGGTGCATGAACCTGTGCACCAGGCCTCTAGTATGCATATAAAATCTTTGGTTAACCTCTTCCCACCCTTCCCTATCCCCACTTCCCTCTGAGATTCATCAGTCTGTTCCATGTTTCCATGCCTGTGGCTTCACTCTTGCATTGAGCGTCTGCCCACTGGTGGTCAGTGTGTGTCATAGCTACTGGCCAATCAACTGGCCACTTAGGCTCATATATATATATATATATATATATATATATATATATATATATAAATGGTCAGGCAAACTTTTAAAGGTAAGATAACAACAACAACAGGCTGAGAAAGAGAGAAAGAGACAGACAGTGAGCACCTGTGCTCTCAAGCCAGGGACAACAGAACCACAAGCAATGCTATCCTTATATCATCTCATTGGCTCCTCCATAAGGACCTGGGATAATAACCCTCTTCCCCCTTTCCATTGTGGGAAGATTCCCCATTTGGGTCTGGTCAGATTCTTCTTCTTGTATGTCTCATTTTTGCTTATTTTTTCAGTTTTCATCCTACTTGATCTTGCCCAAGAAAATCTAAGTCTAAATGTAGTATTTAATCTTATTGCAGTGTCCTTTTTTCAGTTGGCAACATGAGTGAAGGGAAATAATCTACCCCATGGCCCCCAGTGACAATAACCACCTTAAAAGCCTCATGGTCTGGAGAGGTAATATGAATACATTTCCTCCTGTGTGTTCATGAGACTCTTGAAAGATAGCGCAGCAATCTCTTCTGTGTTTTAAACATTCTTTCCCCCAGGCATATTAAATAAAAAATACCTCCTTGATCATTCTCTGGATAAATTCCTCCAGATAAATTCTCAGGGAAGGCTAATAATGCTCACAGAAATGCTCAGAGCTCACTAGAAGTATATGCTTACTGCAGACCTTGCTTGGGGTCGATGCCCCTCCAGAAGGAGGCTGCTTTCCTTGCCTAAGCGAAAGGCAGTGTAGGGACAAGACTTAAAGCGTTGTATTTGACATAAACCTAGTGAAGACTGAATGATCTTGGTCAAGCTACTTAACCACTCAGTCTCAGGTTCTTCATGTTAAATGGGTATGATGAGAAAGTTGTTTGAACAGTTAGGTAAAATTATGCAGGGAAAGTGTTTAGAGAGAGTGTTTAGTTAAAGTTAGCACCTAATGAAAGTTAGCTGTTCTATTAACCGGATTACTTACTGTCCTTTATTTGTACTAAGTTCAATCTACTCAGCCGAAGATTTGCTGGAAAACTGTACACATTGAGAGGCTGAGGAGGGGGTGTGGCATTTTGCCCTTTTTGATCTGGAAGATCATTTTCTGCTTGAAGTTTGAGCTGAAAACAGATCCCCATTTCCTAGATCCTTCACACACCTTGTTTCACACTATTGAGCATCCCAGCAGCATTGCAACCATAGCTGCTATGCTCGAGGGCACTACTGCTCACTACCGGTACACTACTGCTTGCTGCCGCTCACCACTACTCACCACGTCTCACTACAGCTCACTGCTGCTCACCACAGCTCGCCACTGCTCACTCAACGCAAGCCCATTGTCTATGGCATGTGCTGCCATATGTGCTTCTGCAGAAAAGTCCGGGGCATGGAAATACAAAATTTCCCATGTCAAAAAATAGCCACGTAGGTCTTCTAAAACTACATATCTCCAGTGGCAACTGGCCTTCCAGAAAAGACCTGCCATACTGGAGAGTCCCTTCCCTGTTGCCACATACTGGTCACTTCAGCTCATTGTAGTCTAATCCACAAATGGTGAATAATAGCATAAACATACAAAATATTTCCTACTCTTTCGGCTTTTAAAAAATGAAGTGACTAATACATTATCTCATGATTTTATTAATGATTGATTATAGACACAATTATTTTGATAGATGCTCTTTTTAAAGATTCTCACCTGAGGATATTAGAGAATGTGGTAGGAGGGAAAGAGCTGAGGTGGGGGGGGGAGAGAGAGAGAGAGAGAGAGAGAGAAAGAGAGAGAGAGAGAGAGATGGAGAACTGGAGAAAGAGAGACACATCGATTGGTTGCCTCCCTCAGATGCCCTGACTAGGGGTGAGGAGCCAAGCTGCAACCCAGGGGCCCTTGATCAGGAATTGAACCTGTGACCCTTAGGTTCCCAGGCCTTGTTCTAATCACTGAGCCATACCAACCAGGGTGATGCTTTTCTTAATTTTTTTCATAATTTAGTTCTTTGCTAAAGTTCTTTATTCTTTTTTTTTTTTTAAATATTTTTTATGTTTTCATTGATTTCAGAGAGGAAGGGAAAGGGAGAGAGATAGAAGCATCAATGATGAGAAAGAATCATTGGCCACCTCCTGCACACTCCCCACTGGGGATCGAGCCCGCAACACGGGCATGTGCCCTTGACTGGAATCAAACCTGGAACCCTTCAGTTCGCAGGCTGATGCTCTATCCACTGAACCAAACCATCCAGGGCCAAATCCTTTCTTCTGATTTTATAAAATTAGTACTTTTAAGTTTCATAGAGAGAAGAGATGTTCTTAAAGCTGAATGCTGGAACAAAGAGAGGACTTTACTATCATTTTTAGTAATATTGATTTTGTGATCACAATTTCCATTCTATGTGAGCAACCAAGAGCTTCAACAAGAAATGTACTAACTTATGTTCAAATTTTCTGAAAGTAAGGATTGAAGATAAAAGGAGGAGAACTTTACCTGTAAGTCCAGAGTACAGAGAAAATACAGCACAAGTGTAGATGTGGAATATTACTCCTTCATTTTGAACATGAAGGATTGTCCTTTGGGGTGTCTTTCATAGATATTGCAAATGAAGCCTTACCTAATACTGATGAGAAATTTTCCAGAAAATATGTTAGTGTGGTAAGGGACACATTATAGACCTTTATGATCAGAAAAGGAAAGGAATGAGGGTCAATCAGAGGGTACAGAAAGGCCATATGCAATCAAGAGCCAAGCCCCATTTATTCTACCTCCCCAAAGCCTCTCCTGTCCATTTTCTCCTTTCCAATTGCCACAGCAATCATCCCACTTAAGGGCTTCATTACCTCTTGACTGAGCAATGTTAATAGCCTTCTATTCTTCCTAAACCATAATTCAGATTGCATCACTCAGGCTCTCATAGACCTTAAATTACTCCCCTATTACCTATCATACCACAAAGTTCCTGGCCTTTGGGACCCATAGAAATATCGTGCCAAACTTTTTTCCGACCCTGGCTTTCATTTCTCTTTTCAGAGTATTCTCTGCTACTTACAAACCCAAATACTTCTTAGTCTACAAATCAGCCACCTGCTTCTCTGCCATCTGGGCTTCACTCGAACACCCTCTCCACTTCAGTTATCTCTGTCTTAACCATAGCATCTCCTGTCAGAAGTATCCCATCATTCAAAGCTCGATTTAAAAGTTTTAACTCCATGTTTATTTATTCCTCTCTGTGCCTTAAAATACAGTTTATTGTGAATCTGTATGTTTCCCTCTGCTGTAACATATGTTCATTAAAGTATGTCATTCTATAGATATTTTAAATATCACGATACTCAGTGTATTGAACAAATGAATGCATGCAGCCATAAATAATTACTTTGGTCTGTCATGTCAATATTCCAAAAGGAAGCCGAAACCGGTTTGGCTCAGTGGATAGAGCGTCGGTCTGCGGACTGAAAGGTCCCGGGTTCGATTCTGATCAAGGGCATGTACCTTGGTTGCGGGCACATCCCCAGTAGGGGGTGTGCAAGAGGCAGCTGGTCGATGTTTCTCTCTCATCGATGTTTCTAACTCTCTGTCCCTGTACCTTCCTCTCTGTGAAAAATCAATAAAATATATATTTTTAAAAATATTCCAAAAGGAAGAAGCTTGGGCTGTCCTGGAGGAGCTGGCAGCCCCTCTGGCTGGCCACGGACTTGCGTAGTATCACCTCTGTGTTCCCTTCCTACTTTACATGCCCTGAGTACAAAGTTTTTATGTATGTATGTATGTATTTTGGAAGGGACCTCTTCCCAGGTACCATGTTCCTGATGTATTTCCTTGGATGGTGATTAAGGGCCCAACCTGGCTTCCTAATGGAAGAAGAGAAGTGAAAGAGATGATTCTCCCCTGAGGAATCTCCTAAACTCCAAGGAGAGAATCTTCTCTAACTGGATGATTAAAAGAGCTAGACTTTCCCCCTCTTCCTTTTAAAACCTATGCTGTTGAATCATTCTTCCCCACTCTTAAATGAACTCTCTGGTAGGTCTCATGGCTCTTCTGACACACTTAGGTGTAAATTGTCTCCAGGATTCCCCCTTGCTTAGGATTAGAAGCTTATGATCAGGTGACAGTCATAGTGGACTTCTTTATCTTCATCATTTCACCTTCTCTCCCATGACAGAAGCTAGAGAGGAAGGAAGGATGAAAAGGGGAAAATGATGTTGCCCTAACCTGGTTTCAAGGCCCTCTGTGTCAGACACCAACATTTGTTTTTCATCCTGAGTTGCTTTAATAAATTCAGATAACTGAGTCTGGGCTCCCTGGTGTGCGTTTTCCTCTGATGACTGACAGGTTACAGTCTCCTCAGGCCCTGGATTCCAGTGGCTTGCCCATCCAGATCTTTCCCCTGTGGGCATCATCTCAGTCTTCCAGGAAGCCCTTTTGGTTCAGCATCTCTTTGTTTTTATCTTTTTTATTGTGGTAAAATAAACAGAACATAAATCTTACCATTTTTAAGTGTACAGTTTAGTGGCATGAAGTACCTTCACATTCTTGTGCAACCATCATCATCATTCATCTTCAGAACTTTTTTCATGTTCCCCAGATGACTCTGTGCCCATTAAACACTAACACTCATTCTTTCCACCCAGCCCCTGGCAACCAACACTCTACTTCATGTCTATGAATTTTACTGCTCTAGAATTTCATATACAACCCCCTATCTGTGGTTTCTCTTTTCAGTTTCACGGTTTCAATTACCAGTGGTCACGCACGATCCTAAAATATTAAGTGGAACTTAATTAATAAGTGATTGGCCTGCAAACCACCACAGGCCCCTTGCCCAGGCCACCCCATGCCCTAAGGGAACCTGCATCCTGATCCTGATCCAGGACACCCTTCAGGGAAAACTAGCTGACCCCCACACATGCACCAGGCCTATATCCTATCTAATAAAAGAGTAATATGCAGATTGACCATTACTCCAACACACAAGATGGCTGCCCCCATGTGGTCAAAGATCCTGCCCCCATGTGGACACAAGATGGCCAGCAGGGGAGGGCAGTTGGGAGGGACCAGACCTGCAAGAGAGGGTAATTTGGGGCAATCAAGCCTGCAGGGGAGGGCAGTTAGGGGGCAAACAGACTGGCAGGGGAGCAGTTAGACATCAATCAGGCTGGCATGGGAGTGGTTAGGGGGTGATCAGGTTGGCCGGTAGAAGTGGTTAGGGGCAATCAGGAAGGCAGGCAGGCGAGCAGTTGTGAGGCAACAGTCTTAGTTTGTGAGAGGGCAATCAGACATCCCTCAAGGGGTCCCAGATTAGAGAGAGTGAAGGCTGGGCTGAGGGACATTCCCTCTCCCTACACCCCATGAACAAATTTTGTGCACCAGGCCTCTAGTACAGATATATTTTACAAAGCCAAATATAACTCATCAGCAGAAATGGAATTGTTCCCACTTATAAATTTTTCTTCATTGAAAACATATAGAATTATCTAAACATTTCACTTTTTGAAAGGACAAAAGGAAACCCAAATGAATTACTTTCCTAAAATGGTTATGTGGGAGTTAGTTACCCAATTGTAGCCACTACTACATCTTAAGTTACTTTACAAAACAAAACAAACCCCAAACATATTGGAAGCTGTTCTCTGTGAAAATGCCAGGTGCTTAATGAACTGGTATATAAATTATGATAAAATTATGGCTTTTATAAAGATCCTCAGAAAATAATCACGCCACCTTTCCTAGAATTAATTGGATAGCACAGTGAAGACAAACCAAATAGACATTGTAGGCTTCACTTTTTATTTGCTGATTTTTGTTGCCCAAAGAAAGTTCTAAGAATGACATGCTGATTGGGTGTTTTGTGCATTCTAACACAGTCCACGCATTGGAATCAGTCAGGGAGCTTTTAAAGAATATTGATGCCTGGGCCCTTTTCTAAACCTTGAAATCTACTTAGTTAGAAATTAATATTCACTTGATTATTGTTTTACTCTAGTGAAGTGGAAGTTATTTATCATGTTTATTTTTTTACCAAAGCATTCTTTAATCAATATTTTAATTAATAAAGATAAACATGAACTAGCATCATTTAACTCCTTCTATGCAAGAAAATAAATTGAACTTTCAACAATAAGATAATTTTTTAAAAAATAAAGAAAATAAACTATGTAGTATGTGCTTACCTGCAGTTTTTGTTCATGTTTAATACATTAGCATTAGTATATCATTACCCAATGCAATTACTTTTTAAAGAAAACTATATTTTTCTGTATTAACAGAATTGTATTTCTAATACATATTTAGACATAGATTTTGTTTAGGTTATCTAATCTTGCCTATCAAATTACCCCAAAATGTTTTCAGCATAAAACAAAAATTTTTATTATTTCTCAATAGAAAATATATATTGATATATCATCACCCAGAAAGTTTCCATGACTCTTCCTAGAGACACCTTCCACCCCCCCTCCAAATACAACCACTATTATGATTTTTCCACCATAGTTTAGTTTTACTTGTTTATAATTTCATATAAGTGAAATTATACAATATATACTCCTTTTTTATAAGACTTCTTTTAACCAGCATAATGCATTTGAGATCCATCCATGTGGGGTATATAAGTTTATTTTTAATTGCTGAGTAGTATTCCATTGTGGGGATCTACCACAGTTTGTTTATTTATCCTCTTATTAATCAATACATTGGTGTTTCCATTTGGGTGCTACATGAATAAAGCTGCTATGAGCATTTTGAATAAGTATTTTTGTGAACATATACTTTTATTTTTCTTGAACTAATATCAATTAGTTCAGTAATTCTAATACTGGATCCAAAGGCCAGTGTATATTTACTTTTACAAGAAACTGCCAGATATTTTTTTTCAATGGGATTGTACCATAGCATTTTCCTACCAAGTCTTGCTTCACAGACTCTTCAATATTTGGTGCTGTCTTTGTTTTCAATTTTACTTATTCTGGTAGGTATTTAATATTTTATTTTGGTTTTAATTTTCATTTCTCTAATGATTAATAATTTTATAGACTTTTTCATGTACTTATTTACCATTTGTGTATCTTCTTTTGTGAACTGTTAAAATGATTTGCTACTTTTCATTAGATTGCTTGTCTTTTTATTATTGAATAGTAGGAATTCTTTACATATCTTGGAGATACAAGTGTTTGGTCAGCTATGTGTGTTGGAAATGTTTTTTCCAAATCAGTTTATTCATTTTCTTTATAGTATCTTTTGATGAGAAGATATTTTTGGTTTTGATGAAGTCTAATTTATCATGAAAATAATTTTTTAAGGTTATTGCTTTCTAAGAAAACTTTACCTTCCCCAACTCAAGAATATATTCTTCTATGTTTTCCTCCAAAAGGTTTATAGTTTTATCTTTCACATTTCGCTCCATGATCCATCTCAGTAATTTTTGTGCATAGTAGCGGTTGCAGTTTATTTTTTATTTATATCACTTATAGAAAAAAAATTTTTTCATTAGATAAATTTGGCACTTTGTTGAAAAACAAATGACCATGTAAGTGTCATTCTATTTTGGTCCTGTCTATTCTTTTCCATTGATTTATTGACTCTAAGTGCTTGCATTTAAAAAAAAATCTTTATTAACCCCAATGTCGATTTAAATTCTACAGCTATAATTTGGATTCTTTTTCATATGTTAATCCATCTTCACTTGCATTTTGTTACCTATATTTTCAATCATTGAATAAATACTTGCTGAGGTACTTTGTGGTAAATACTATTCCAGGTACTGAGGATTGAGTAGTGAACAAATAATATTCATATTCTCATGGACCCATATTCGGACAGTAAAAAAAAAACAGGCAGTAATAAGTAAATGAATATGTTATACAAGAAACAAAGCAGGATGTTTTAGTAAAGAGTAAGTGGAAATGGGTCAACAACAGATACATCCAACAGAGCCCTCCCTGAAAAAGTGAGAGTTGAGCTTTCGTATCTCATTTTTTCATTTGTTGTCTCTTAGTTTTAAAATTTCATCTAAACGTATTTACCTATATAGTTTTCTGCTCCAGTTTTAATAAGTCTCTTTCTTCCTGTAGCTTATTAAAGACATTAAGCATAAGATTTCTGAAAGGTAACGGCCCTCGCATGAAATCATTATCAGAGGCACATTCTCTCTGGATTTTCAGGACGATGCCCCCTTTCCATTGGACTTCAGTGTTTACTGACTGGCAAGGCTTTGTAATTGGCCTTAAGTCTCACTTATGTACTATACAATCCCCTTTATTAAATATACAAGATGGGAGCAAACCAATGTTAGTTTCTAGGATGATTCTCAGTATCCAATATGTAGTCATGGGTCTCCAGTGCCTCTGCTGGGCTAAAATGGTGTTTTCTTTCTCCAAGCCAGATCCTGAATCCCATATGTTCAAGGATGTGTCGTCTATGGGTCTGGTTCACTGTTATGTGTCCTGTGCCATCATAGGACCTGGCATACAACACAGTGAACATGCAAAACATATTTGATGAGTGAATCAAAAGCAATCAAGTACAAATAAAGATCACAACTAAGTAGCAATAAAAATCACAAATCTCAGCACACACTGCTGCTAGTTTTTTTATGAAGTGCAGTGTAATGGTTAAAAGTGTGATCTTTAAAATTAGACTGTTAGGATTTTAATCCTGGCTCTGCCACATTCTACCTGTGTATCTCTTGGCAAATGAGTTAATTTCTCTGTCTTTCGTTTTTCTCGCTTCCCAACCTTGTGGAATTGTTATGAGGATGACATGAAATAAGGCAAATAGTCTTTAACAATGCTCGTAAATTGCCAATAACAGTTGTTACTTGTATTATAACTCCCCCATCATTCAGTGTTTTATTTGCAGTGACTCTATTCCTCCAAGATAAAGGCTAATATTTCAAAAACAGCTGTCATTCAGTAGAAGGTCAACTGATTAATATTTTGATTCACACCAATTCTGCAGCTCTTAGTGAGAGCCTGACACTTGAAAGGAACAGTGCCCTCCTGTCTGTCTCCTTTCAGACCAGGGGGCTGCATTAGAACAATGCCCTCTGTCTGCTTTCGTGCCAGGAGGATGCTTTATTCCAGGGGGTGAAACATGGTGAAGTCGCCAGTTATTTTTCTCAGTCCAGCTGCATCTGCCTTAAAATTGGTGACAATTTTTCCCAGAATCTAGTAGTGGGTTCTCAGTTTTAGTGATGGTTTCTGGGCTTTCATTTGGGTGTTCTGTGAGAAGTGGGAGAACCTATGAGTAGTATTCAATTTACAGAAAAATTGGGAGGATAATACAGAAGTTCCTATTTATCCTGTACCTGTTTCCTAAATTATTAACATATTATGTTAGCATGTACATTTGTTATAATTAGTAAACTAATATTGTGACATTATTTTTTAAATATATTTTATTGATTTTACACAGAGAGGAATTGAGAGGGATAGAGAGTTCGAAACATCGATGTGAGAGAAACATCGACCAGCTGCCTCTTGCACATCCCCCACTGGGGATGTGCCCGCAACTAAGGTACATGCCCTTGACCGGAATCGAACCCGGGACCTTTCAGTCCACAGACCGACGCTCTATCCACTGAGCCAAACCGGTTTTGGCTATTGTGACATTATTAAAGCCCATATTTTCTTCAGATTCCTTAATGTTTATGTAAAATAATGTTTCTGTTACAGGATCCTATCCAGAACACCCTACTGCATTTAGTCATCATGTCTCCCTAGGCTCCTCTTGTCTGTGACAGTTTTTCAGATTTTTTTTTTATGACCTTGATAGTTTCAAGAAATACTGGTCAGGTATTTTGCAATAAAATACCCCTTATGGGATTTGCCTGATGTTTCTCTCAGGATTAGGTTGCGATTATGAGGTTTTGAGGGGAAGACCACAAAAGAAAAGCACTATCTTCATCACATCATATCAAGGATACACACTTTCAATATGACTTACCATTATTGTTGTTGATGACCTTGATCACGTGGCCAGCTAGTGTTTGTCAAATCTCCCCACTGTAAACTTAATCCCCATCCCCACTGTATACTTTGAAAGGAAGTCACTAGGCACACCCACACCTACGAAATAGAGAGTTATGCTTGACCGCCTTGAGGGGGAAGTAGCTATATATACTATCTAGAATTCTTCTGAACAGGATATTTGTCATTTATCTCAGTATAGAATGATGGGTACTTATTTTATACTTTGGGTTATAATCCACTACTGCTTCATTTATCAGATATTGTTTTGTACAAGCAAGGTAATCCAGTAAGATAACCTCTTAACAACAACTAAGAATTTATGGATATGAACAAGTGGTGCTTCCCTATAAAAATAGTCAACAATGAAGTCTGTGCATGTTTAAATGTTTCCCAAACACTCTAATGGGAACTCTGAGGTTTATAAGACATAATCATAATGTAATGAGTAGATCTCCTGCTATGTGCCAAGAACTCACGTGAACCTCAGCAAAGCAACATGAAGTAGACAATATGTCTACTTCGAAATCTATCATACAACATCCCCAGTAATTTCAGTCTAGTAGAGGACAGAGATAAGGGAAAATGTGGTTTTCTTTGGGGTTTATGAGTTTCAAGAGACAGACAGGGACAAGGTTGGAAAGCATGGAGAAAAGGCATCTAAACTAGAGAGTCAGCCAGCATTGCTTTGTACAGAAGATAACTTCTTAGAGGCAAGCGGCAGTGAGCTCTACAGTGTTGAAAGACAGCTTAGCAGGAGCACTCCGGGCAGGAGGGTGGTAAGCAGGAGCAGGGAGGCCTGAAGTGGCATGCTGTTGTGGGCAGCGTCAACATCTCAGTGCAGCCAGAGCAAAGGGCATGCAGGGGGAGAGGCAGGGCACAAGGGAGCAGGGACCAAATCCCAAGGTCACTTGTGCTAAAGCTGATTCTAATGGTGGCAGAAAATCATTGAAGAGTTTCAGCAGGAGAGGAACTTTTCCATTTTCGAGGTCTCATTCTGACAGTTTTAGAGGGGAAAAAATTAACTTTAGTATTTCATAGTCATCATATTTGTTTTTTCAATGAAAAGTTGACCATGTTTTCATTTTATTTTCTATTAAGTGATATTTGGTAGTTTTCCAAAATCAAATCCACCTTCGGATGATTTGCTGCCAGTGCCATGGTCCAAGGATTGTGCTTTGGGATCCTGGGCATGAGTTTCAACACCCAGCAGGAACTTCGGAGTAATTTAGCATAGTCCATGGTAACTTGTTCAGGTTTATTTATTAAATAATTTTAAATTAATTTACATTATTGTTTCCTCTCCTGTTGTTGTTATTATTCTTTGGTACTATTTAAAATGCTGCCTGTATTAAATGTTTATCATGTGTCAGGCACTATATATATGTGTGTGTGTGTGTATATATATATATATATATATATATCTATATATATATACACTTTAACCTTCACCTAAAAAGGTAAGAGTAGATGATGTTATTGCCATTTGACAAATTAGCAAAGAGAGGCTCAGGAAGGTTTAGAAATTTGAGGAAAGATTTTTTATAGTCTGCATTGCACAGCTAGAAGCAGAGCCAGGATTCAAGCCCAAGTCTGTCTGTTTCAAGGAACCATGTGCAAATTGTGCTGCAATGAATATTCACATTTTAATCTGGCAATGACATAGCAAGATTAAATTAAATCTTTGCTTTGGGTAAATAAGTGATGAATGCTTTCTTCATTCTAAGTTGAGGGCTCTTTCAAAACACTGGAGAGGTTAAATTAACTCCATAGCTTTGAATGAAATAATGCAACTATGGCATGTCTATTCTGTCAAGATTAATTAAAAGAGAATCCAGCCAAGATAGGCAGGTCTCACATTGACCTAGAAGTCTAAGCTTCCTCTATAGGGACACTGTTGTAAAGGTAGATTTCAGTACACCAAGCTCTTTGGAAAATTCCTTTTATTCAACACAATTTGGTAGATGCTTTAATTTTCTTCTTATCCTAATATATAGAAAGCCAGGGGTTGTCACAACCAAAACAACTGGATGGGTGATCAAACACAGGCTGTGTGGGACAACAAGGCCAACAGGGGGGAGGAAAGTTGAGGGCAACCAGACCTGGGGGGTGTTAGGGGCAACCAGGCTGGCAGAGAGTTAGTTGGGGCAACCAGGCCAGCAGGGGAAGCTGTGAGGGTGACCAGGCTGGCAGATGGGGGCAGTTGATGGCAACCAGGCTGGCAGGGGGAACATTGAGGGATGACTGTCAATTGGACATCCCCTGAGGGATCCTGGATTGGAGAGGGTGCAGGCTGAGCTGAGGGACACACACACACACACACACACACACACACACACACACACCCATGAATGAATTTCATGCACTGGACCTCTAGTTTCCATATAAACAGGAAGCCTGTTTTTTTCAAAACCAAAACAATTCTCTTTTAAGTGCCCAGTAAGATGGACTCAATAAAAACTTCTTGGAACTGTCTTGTCATTACAGTCTCTTATACCCTCTATTAATTGGTCCTACAAGTCAAATAGTGAACTTTTAGCCTGTTACCTGAGAAGGTCACTGTTTCTTATATCACAGAGGGCCAGAGGCTGGCTACAGAGCTAATAGGTTTATTACCAGCACAACATTTCACCGAATACAAAATGAAACTGAAAATCAAAATTACATCTATGTTTTAGGTATACCCCTAATCAATTAAATTTGGGCATCTATGATTTTCTCAAAATATATCTTTGCTTCTCTTTCATCAATAGATTCCTAGTCTGAATAGTTTGATCCAGAGGGTCATTTCTTATTTTCCAATGACTGCAATGCATAGCACATATGCCATCACTGTTTCAAAGCAATGCCTATGGAAGGCATCACTAATCAATCACAGCACACCTTCTGGTTGAGTTCCTCCTTAAGCCTCAAGAATCACTTTCAGCACAGAGTTTCATAGAACTACTAGCAATCAAAGAAAATTGAGGCTTTGAATAAAATTTATTTGCCAAGGTGAGAAAAAGAGCCGGCATGTCTATCACAATGGCTTACACATAGTAAATTCCCCATAAATACATCTTGATATGAGCTACAAGTGTGGCCCTTCTTTTCTGCCTGTAGTAGTTAAAAAGCAGCTGATTTCAAAGTGACCCTGACAACTGAGTATTTTATTTATGTCTCCAGATTTGGCAGGCGGCTTATATTTTACTTTACGTTTTCAAGGCCTAAGTTCTTCTAAAGATTTAAAAAAATACCGTTATGACATATATTTTGAAGGTCATGATAACAGATCGCATGGCAGGTGCAGTTACATACATATCTGAATCCCCTTTTTGAACATTTCATTCCATTAAACAGCAGGCAGTTTCTTAAATATTTGACAGCAGAAACACGATTTCTCAGTTTCCGCACATTCATCCAGACACCGTATCTTTGAAGCCTGTCATCATCGTGTTAGCGATGTTGGAGGATGTGCTTTACTCAGTTAGATGGCACGTCTGTCAGGTCACCCAAGTAAATTGACTTTTCCTTCCCTGCGGTTTGTCACCGATGTTGGCTGGAGGCCTGCTGCTGATAGCAAAGCTTCTTTATTTCTCTGGAGCTCATCAATATAAATTATCTGGGCCTTTACACTAGATCAGCTTAAATTAACTTCTGTATCAGTTTAGTTTCCCAGTGCCACTTTGCCACTAGAGCCATAAACATATCAGTAAATATTCATGCAGTCCTTTGCTGCCAGAGACAATCAGTCTGGGTCCTCAGAGGTCTGGTCTCCTCCTTCCCATTTAGTGGTCTTTTACATTTGTGATTCTTTCAGCCAATGTAAGTTATGGTCCACTTCTCATTTCTCTGCTCAAATCCAAATAACAATATAAAACTATTGATACGAGAGATTTTACTCAAGGGCCATTCCGAGGACTGCAAGGCAATCATTTGGCTCTGGTCTGGAGCCGCATGTGGCAGAGGGCAAAGCTTGATATAGCAGTCCTGTCTCATGGCTCCGCTCATTGCTTTTCTTTTGAAATATAGTTAATTATCTTTTCCTGCCGTGGAAGCTCGACATAAAAACATGACTTCTCTACTCTGTTGTTTATGGGTCTGATAATTGCTTTATCTTGCTTTTTGTTTTGTTTTGTTTTGTTAGGGGCAAGTTCAATCCAAAAAATAATTGAAGCTCGTAAGGTTTTGCAAATACTGATTTATTTTTGGAACTATAAAAATCTCTTGTGTTGAAGCTCACCAAAAAACCCGAGTGACTACTTTTTACTTTAAAATTTGTCTAAATTAATACACATGAAAGATAAATCAATCGAGGATAGAAATTTTCTTGTGCAAGTTTAATATTTGTTATGCTCTGCGGATAAACTATTTACTTTTGTAAGTAAGGCTTATGAAAATTTTATTTAGCTGTACAAAAATTAATGAGTGTGTTTGTATGGCTAAACTCCCATGATCTAGCAATGTTTTGCATAGAGAAAGTATTTATATAATTAAGATTTACAAATGCTTCTTTCTTCAAAACTGTCATGATACACTCAATTAAAGCTTTTTTCTCAATCAAATATACATTACTCAAAAATTGATGATATACATAGGTCCTTGATATGAAATGTATAACTTAGGAAATTCTTATAAAATTAATATAGTTTGGCTCAGTGGATAGAGCGTCAACCTGCGAACTCAAGGGTCCCAGGTTCAATCCCGGTCAAGGATATGTACCTTGGTTGTGGCACATCCCCAGTAGGGGGTGTGCAGGAGGCAGCTGATTGATGTTTCGCTTTCATCGATGTTTTTAACTCTCTCCCTCTCCCTTCCTCTCTGTAAAAAATCGATAAAACATATTTTTTAAAAATAAAATTAATATAGTCTGCAATCATGGAGGAAGTTTTAACTTATCCAAGAAGGTGTGACAATAGTAATTTGAAAATATAATTCTTTAAGCTTTGTTATCAACTATAGAATTTTACCTGATTTTTAGTCATTGGCTGTGCTATATGATTATATATATGTATATAACAGTAATGATTCCCTTTTGAATATTGATTATGCTAAAAGTAATACTGGCTATGCTAAAAGTGATTAGGAATTACTTTTGTTATATTTCCTTCATTGGTATCCATGGATTTGTCACAGGTTTTAGATTTATGAGGTTATTTGGCATTGCTGAAAATATTCCACACTCGTGGAATTTGGTAGGTTTGCCAGATAAAATGCTGTGAAGGAAAAAAAATCACTGGGAAATGTGGTGGGGCAGGAACAAGGAAAGGAACATGAATAATTGGGGATGTGGCTTGGAGTTTTCCACATTTTTCCAGCTTCCTTAATTGGAGCAAGTGGGTGGGTTGCCAGGTAAAAACACAGGACACCCAGTTAATTTGAATTTCAAATAAATAATAAATAATATTTTTAATATGTCCCAGATATTGCAAATATTAATTGTTTATCTGAAATTCAAATTTAACTGGGTGTCCTATATTTTTATTTTCTAAATCTGGTAACTCTACCAACACTGCTTAGCTTATTCTCTAGTCTAAAACATATGATTTGTTGAGGAAAAAGCATCAATTAAAGGCACTAACAATATGGAAGAGAAGAGATTCTTTAAAGATTATTTTATGATTTTATTCCTTGATTCACCAAATATCTACTTAGTGCCAAATATTAGGCACACTGCTAGGGACGGGATATACCTTAGCGACCACAACCAGATCTTATCTTTGCCTTTATGGTGTTTTAAGTCTAGTGGGAGAGACAGGTGATGAACAAACTAACATAACTCCAACTGTGATCCGTGATGTGAATGAAATAGCTTAACTTGGAATAATGGAGAGTTAGGTGGATTTTTGAGGTAGTAGGAGAAGACCTCACTGAAAAGGTGACACTTAGCCTAATTTCAGAAGGATGGAATTAGCAATCAGGTGGTGCTGGTGGGGCAGACTCTAATTAAAAAGAGCTGGGTGCTGTAGAAGAACCAAAGGAGGTGAGTGTGGCTGCAGAATGTAGAAGAGAGGGCAGGCATGAAGCTCAGGTTGAGAGAGTGCCGAGAGTCAGGTTGTGCAGGATCTGTCTGGTCACTGTTGGGGATCTGGATGCTAGTCTAAGTGTAATAAGAAGATACTGATGAGTTTTCACCTGGGGGATGGCAAGATATGATTTATACTTCTTAAATATAATTCTGACTCATGCCAAAGAGATGGGAGGGGGTCATGGTAGAAACTGAGAGATTGTTGCCAGAGCCCAGGTGAAGAGGCTGGTGCTGTGGTCCTGTGTAATAGAAGTGGAGACAGTCAAAATATCAGAGTGGAAATGACATGTTTTTCTAATGGATTCAATACGAGGGACAGCAAGAGGGAAAAATCAAGAATAAACATAAATTTTCTAGTTTAAACGATTGATTGGATAGAGTGTCATTTGTGGAGCTGGGGGAGACCAGGAGAGAAACATATTTATGACATTCATTTCCTGTGGCCTCTATAACAAACTTCCACACATATCCAAGCCCACCTAGATAGCCAAGATAATCTTACCAACTCATCTGATAGGCAACCTTAATTCTATCAACAATCTTAATTCCCCCTTGCCATGTAACATAAAGATACTCAGAGATTCCAGGGATTGGAATGTGGACATCTTGGCAGGAAGAAGGATCATTCTATCTACTACATATGAGAAAATCAACAGGTGTGATTAAACACATTAAGTTTGAGATGCCAGTGAACTGATGAAATGGGGTTGATGAAGTAGAAAGTTAGAGCTATAGGTATTTGGATGTGTGAGTTTGGAACTCAAGGAGAAGTTAGGGCTAAATTTGGAAGTTGTCAACACAGAGATGATGTATAAAACCATGAGAGTGTACAACATCACCGAAGGAGATAGCTATGTAGATAGTATACATGAGTGGGATACAAGTGGTACTCCTGCAAAAACAAAGTGTTCTTATTAGCTGATGATTCCTTCCTGTGTATCCACAAGGCACTGTACTTTTAGGAGAAGGAGGTTGAAAGATTTTTGTGTGAGGCCACTCATTCCTCTGCTCCCATTACTGGTTCTCAGAATCCTGCCAAAGTGAACAAGGACTCTCAGAACAAAAAAATTCAAAAGGTAAAACCAAAAATTTTCCTATCATTAATTTGGTTAAATAGATAAAATAAAAATTCCTATGGACTTAATGGATTAGCCAGTAGAGAGGCTAAAATCTCAGAATGAACTCTCAGAGGGCTTTGGTCCAGGAAAATTTAAGAACGATGACAAAGTAACCAAGGCATTCATTTTATAAAAGTCCTAATATTACACCATATACAAATTTAATATCAGATGTATCATAGACCAAAACATAAAAGATAAAGTATACAATTTTTAGAAGATAGCATGAGATATGTATTCACAACTTTAAGTTAGGCAAAATCTATTAGGAAGAACACATGAAATAATAACAATAAAGAAAGAAATGACAAATTGTATTTGTTTAAAATTGAAAATTTTTGCTCATTGAAAGAAGATTGAGTTGGTAAAAGGATACAAACTTTTAACTAAGCTGAAAACACTGCATTATATAATTGAAATTCACTAAAAGAGTAGAACTTAAAGGTTCCCACCATTTTTTAAAAGATAAATATATGAAATGTGGATGTGTTAATTAACTAGATGGTGGGAATTCTTTCTCAATTAAAAAACAAAACAATAAAAAGGAAAATATTTGATAGACAAACCATAAACTGGGAGATATTTTTTTAAAACAGACATCTGACAAAGGACTTGTATCTAAAATATACAGCTTGAAAACATAAATGCCTAGCTAATGGACACAGACAATAGACAGGTGAAGGCCTAGGGTGGGGTGAGAGCTGGGTGGAGGGGAGCAAAGGGGAGGAAATGGGGAACATTTGTAATAATCTCAGCAACAAAATACATTAAAAATAAATAATAAAATAAACAAATAAATAAACAAATGTAAGTTGAAACCTATAAAATCTTATTAACCAATGTCACCTCAATAAATTTGACTTAAAAATAATAAAATATACAAAGAATTTCAACTCAATAATAACGTACAAAACAAAATTTTAAGTGAACAAAAGTCTTAGTTTGCTTCACTAATTCAAGTTCTTTTAAATAATAAAGAAAAAAATTAAGTAAGAGTAGTGGGCAGAATGTCTTAAATAGTAAAAGCCAGGCTAAGCACCACCTGGTGGCAGAGATTTCTAATTTCAACCTGAGTTTTTGTGAAAAGGTTTTTTTTAAGTGAATAAAAATAAATTTTGAAGGTTGAATTTACAAAAAGAGACTTGTAAGTAAGAGAATTTAATAAAATGACAGCCAAATTAAAGTTTACCAAAGTAAAACCAAATCAAAAGAACAAAATTTATTTAGTTATTTTTGCAATGAAAACCCCAATTTATAATTATGAGACAGTGAAGATAATATAATGCTCTACCAAATATTTATATGGTATGACATATAGATGACATAATGCTCTACCAAATATTTATATGGTAGAATTGTAATTGAATATTAATATAATAAACATAAGTTTATTATTTGTGTGCCAGATATTTAACATGTATTAATCACATTTAATCTTCTTAAGAACTGTCTGAAGTATAGACTCCCACCACAGAATTTTTCCAGTTAAAAAAAAAAAAGTCTTGGTTTAAATTTTATTATTAAACCTCACAGAACTATTTAGCATTTCCCAGACTTCTTTTTTTATTTTTAAAATATATTTTATTGATTTTTACAGAGAGGAAGGGAAGAGGATAGAGAGTTAAAAACATCGATGAGAGAGAAACATCGACCAGCTGCCTCCTGCACACCCCCTACTGGGGATGTGCCCCAACCAATGTACATGCCCTTGACCAGAATCTAACCTGGGACCTTTCAGTCCACAAACGGATGCTCTATCCACTGAGCCAAACTGGTTTCAGCTCCCAGACTTCTTTATTTGAAATATTATAGATTAAGAATGTGATTAGTAATATAAGGATCTTACGTGCATATGTTGGAATATGTAACATACTTTATAATGTGCCATACTGACTCAAGCAAACATGTGTTTATTTTCCCTTCATAACAAGAAGTCTGAGCAGGATAGTCCAGGGCCAGGCTCCTTTCTCTTTCCCTTGTTGCACTATCCACAACAAGCTGCCATTCATACCCATAGACACCAGATTTTGCTGCACTTATAACTGTTTTCCAGGGAGGAAGAGAAAGGAAAAGACAGAGGCAACCCCAGCACTCCCACTTACATCTCATTGACCGGCATTGTCACCTGGCCACCCCATATGACCACCCCTAGCTGTAGGCAGCCTTCAAACTGGGATATGATGGGCTGATAAACCACAAAGGTTACTTATTGCTCCCGCGACATCTCATCAGCTGCAAGTTGTGCTGCAGCTCTGCTCAGTGCATCATTTTGGGTGAGTGCAGCTCATCTCAGGGCAGTTCATTTCCCACAGTTGAGGGAAGAGGGAGATGGCAGAATCACATGATGGTCCTTAAAGACTGCTCAACAGTGACATCGGTCATGTTCCCCCATATTCCATTGGCTAAAGGTAGTTATATACTAAGGCTGATGTCAATAAGGCAGGGAAACCTAATCCTCTTCTAAAAAACATTGCAGATGGTTGGGCATAACGTTATAATCTTTCCTGTATAATAAGAGCAGGTGAATCATAATAGACCAGAGATAGAACTTGAGTCAGCAATCACAGTGTCTGCCACAGTACACGTACACACACACACACACACACACACACACACACACACCCACACCACCTTTTGATTTATTTAGTAGTATGTTCCAGAGCATTTCACAGGCTTAGTATTCACATCCTTTGGGAACTGTGATCTTGAGCCACATCATGTTCCTTTGATAAAATAACTACCTATAAAAGCATCCTCATGTAAAATATTTACCCTTTAATGTGAGCTGCAATTCCATTCAGCATTATAACAGATTCCACTGTAATTGCATAGATGACAATCTGTGTCACAGAGTGTTATGTGAAATTCTTGTTGTACATTAAAATCCACTATTTTGTCAAGGTGATATTCACGAGCAATGTTTATTTTTAAGCCAGGAGAATTTCAGAAAACAGAGTCTTGTCTAGTTATTAAACATTTACCCCCCCCTTTTTCTTTTGAATCAGGTGCTGTCATACCATGCGACATGTTCCAAAGCTGAAGTTGACAAGTTTAAGGTAAGAAAGCAAATTGTGCCTTATTAGGGCATAAAGTTAAACTTTATATGACTTTCCAACCATTTGTCGCTTGCTTCTGGAGAATTAGCCCTGTTCCCTGGGCATTAGAGGTACAGAACTGGGCAAAGGGGTGTTTGAATAATTCAGTTTAGAGGGTAAGAGAGGTATATGTAACTGTGTAGCCTCTTCATGATCATTAAAATGATTTCAGTATTCATTTCTATTTGTTAACTAAGCATGATATAAAAAAAATCTGTGTAATATGCTGAGAACCCGATTCCTGATTTGGGGATTGATATTACCTCTGACTTTCTGTTCACTTAAAGTCTTAGGGCCTGTGTCTTCATCTGTAAAAATAAGGGAAGAAATTAGGATGGTAATAATAGGTAACATTTATCAAGTGTTTACTGTGAACCAGACATAATACAAAGCATTTTACCTGTATTAAATCATTTGAGCCTGATATATAAAGCTATGAGTGTAGGTACTAATTTACAAGTGAGTAAACTGAGTCATGGAGATATTGAATAGATAGGTCGAGGTCAAACACTTGTAAGGGGTGTAGCAGTCTGGTCCCAGAACTGGAGTGCTTAACCAGCAGGCTTCCCAGCATGACCCCTTTCCACCTCTGATGTCATATGCATCATTGTATATGTCTTAGATATTCTTTTTCACCTTAGTTATCACCATTCCCTTAAAGGTAGCTCAGAATTCTTGCTCCTCTTGCTGCACTTCTAATAGTCCATGGCAAAACGTGGATATATGGAGAAACTGACTTATCTCCTTTCTGGAAGTTTAGGCATCTGCCTTTTAAAGTTTTTGTGGAAGTTTAGTTATTCATTATCAAGCGAGCTACCACTACAAGAAAGGTAATGTTTTGGATTGTAATGTTTGTATGCAATAATACTTGATGACAACTATTCTTCTAAGAGTCATTTGCACCTAGATGCTTTGTCTTTCCAGGAAAAAATGTCACAGAGACCTTTGGACCTGATAATTTAATTAGGTCATGAGGGAGCTGCTTGGAAGAGCAGGGAACATACTGTAGGCCTCAAGTGTACTGGTTGGCTCCATCCAAGGATATAGAAAAGCCCTGTGATGATAACCCAGATCAGAAGGAGAGACATGGTGTCAGTAAGAAGTAACCACTGACAACAAAGGAAGGAGACAGAACATCCAAAACCATAGGAGTCAGGGCCCTTTTGTTGTAGAGATAAACATCCTAAATACCAGCTAGAATATGACAGCAGGACAGCACTATTTGTATGTTTTGTGCACTGCTCTGTCTCTACTGCCAGTCACAGTCCTTGGAACATTGTAGCACTCAATAAATAGCTTGAATGGATGAATGAGTGAGTGAGTTAATGACTAAATAAATCCAAACATCAGTGTTCCATAACTTAAAACAGTTGTTCATTACAGAAATGTTAAAACTGTGGCTATATGTAATTATATTCTTTATATTTTATGTATATTTTATTAATATTTTTATGAAAAAAATTTAAAGCTTTTTTACTATAATGAAGTTCATTTACCTAGAAATTCTATTTATGGAATTAATTTCCATGTCTATTTTTTTTGTGTGTGTGTGTTTTATTTTAATTATTGTCATTGCTAAAGAAGGAAGGGACAGTTAGGAAGAAAGATAGCAAAGCTTACATGGACTAAATATGCACACATAAGCTATTGGATGGGATGTGTCCAGGAGCTGTAGCAGGCCAAAATCAATAGCTGTCTACCCTCTAAAGGTATCACCCTGTGTTTAGACTTAATTCTTTGCTTAAACTAAGGAGAACACCATTGATTTAGAATTTAGCATGCTTTTCTATTGTTAGCTTACAAAAATACTAAAAATATAAAGTATTTATACTTGACAACAAAGGGTTATTTCACTGCAAAATCATCAAGATTATTAACTTAACTGATTTATTCTAAATTTTATCCTGAAAAATATTAATGAGTTTTTTATTACAATGTAATTGAGATATAGTAGATAATTTTAATCTAATGGTCTTTATATGTAAATAAATAAAATATTATCATAATTGGTAGCTGATATCTTAACTATAGCAATGACATTAAAATATAATAAGCTTAAAATAATCCTGCACATGGACACTAAAAATGATTTGCCTAAATTTCATTCTAGAGTATGTACAATGGCAGTTTCCTCACATTGTGGCTAAATAACAGTAAATACATACTTTGTTTTGCTCAATATGTACAGACAAACCATGCTTATATTCTATTATATTTTAACCTTTGATACCTGCAATACTTTATTTCAACAGACATAATACATAAATATATATGAGAGAGACAGTGACAGAGAGAGAAAGAGACAGAGAAGAAGAGAAAGGAAGCAAGAGATGAAAACTGGAATCAGAGTTAACCACGAGATCTCATGAGTTAAAGGATGAGTCTCAATGTATTGTATTATGCCAGCTCAGGCTGAGCTAATGATCAGTGATTCAGAGATTAAGCCAAAGTTAGGGAAGAAAATGATTTTACTGTATTATCTAGTGCTAAGAAGATCCTAAAGGTCAAATATATGCATACACAGGTCAGACTCCAGTTGCAGCCGAAGCTCTTCACATTTGGGATACAGACATGTCTAAAAACCAGTGAGATGTAGCCTGTCTTACCTGAGTGGCCTTCTGAGCCAAGAACTCTTCCTAGTGGAAGTGGAGGCCACAGGCCTCCGTGTCTGGATAATTCCAAATTCAGTTCAGTGTGGGGTAGTCTCTTGGATGTGTCTCTTACCCCAGCCTCCCAAGGATTCGCATTCTCAGCCAAGAACACAAGTGGACACAAAAAGCCTGGGCTTTCTATGGCTTCAGTGCATTAAGTGCCCTGAGAGCACAAGGGCTCCAGAGTGTCAGCAGCAAACAACAGAAAGCAGCAGCTCAGCTGTGCTAACGGTGGGATCAGGAAGGTGGGAGGAAGCTGTCCAGCTCCATCCTTCCTCTGGGGGGTAGCAGACATTCCTGGTGAATTTTCAGAGACAGGACTCCTGTTCTGTTTTCAAATGGAAAGAGTGAGAAACAGTGGCCATGTCAGTTGGTCTGAGAGGTGGTCAGGGTCACCGCGGGATGTATTTTGGCCAGGTAGGTCCTTGAAGAGCCTTCCACACAGCTGCTTGGCTCAGTCGGGAAGGCCAGCCTGGACTTGCAGCCCTAGTTGCCCTCACCGCCCCTCTTCCCACATTTCCAGTACTCAGGAGTGACAAAGTACAACCATCCTTTTTCTGATGTGGCAACTTGATTAAGTCACAGTTCACAAAGAGGACCACATAAGAACACAGGGACCTTGTCCACAAAGCACTCCATATATTTACAGCTGGTGCAGGCTGCCCGGCTCAGTCCTCTGCCTTAGCGCACCAGATGCCCTTTCAGATGCTGATTCAGCTGTTTCCTGGCAGTCAATTTCCTGCTGAAGGTTCAATGGCTTTCCGTGATGATAAAAAAAAATCTTGGATATGAGACTCGGCATAAATACTATTTGAGGTCAAACAACCCCCTCAATTCAAGAGGAGGGAACAGGTGGAGGAAGAATGGGTTAGGTGTAAGAAGGTACCCACATTCTTTTTATACTGCTTTGAGGTAGCATTACTGTACAGTTTTTATTCTGATGAGACTGACTTGTCTTACCTGACCCAAAGACTCATCTTTCTCACAAGTATTATCCTATTATATTTCCCTTCAAACAGAATATAGCCTCGGTGGGCTTTGAAAATCACTTATAATATGTAATTAAATCAAGCTAAGCCAACTCTTCCACCGAACATCCCAATTTTAAAATAGAGCCTACATGTAAAGCGTTGGATATTCAGAAATTTTAAGGACCCTATGATGTTTTCTTAATTTTATGTTGCTTTGTGGTTTATTTCCCCTTTCCTTCCCAGAGATAAATTTTTTAAGATGATAAAATTAGAGCATTGTATAGCTGGAAATGGTTTTGTTTTGCAGCTAAGGCTTAGAAATTTTAAATAATCTGAGAAGCCTAATGGTTGCTCTGTCTGTTTACATGTTTGCTCTCCCCCATCTGTCTGTGTCTGTGGCCTTACAAAGACGGCCTAAAAGGGGCAGCTCTGGCCACAGGGACTGCAGAAAACCCTTAGATATTCCATACGGTGCCTTGGGACCAACAGAATCATGACTCCTGCACTAATGCTGCCTATAAATGTTTAAATAATGAAATGTCTTAAATAACATGACTTAGTGTATAAAAGCCTTTCATGCCCATTGTTTCATGTGAGCCTCACAACCTCTCGGTGAGAGCTGGGTTATTATAGCTCTGTTTTATTTATGAGGCAACCAAGGACCAAAGAACTAGCAAGAAAAATACATCTATTAAACTCAGATTACAGGCAGTCCTCGGGTTATGTTGGACTCAACGTATGTCGTTTCGTGGTTATGTCGCCATCTCCCATTTGTTTATTTTAAAAGAAAACAGTTCTGTTATTTTGATGTGTGCACATATGTGCTTTATGTTTTCTATTATTTATTTACCACACGTAAAGATCAGGAATTGTTACCTTTCTTTTAAATTTTTTTTACTGTTTCACTTCATTACTGCTGTTCATGTGCTCCATGTGAGTGACGTAGGTGCTTATGTGGGTGGGTGCTGACTTAAGATGAAAATTGCGATACGTCACGCTGTAGGAAAGGATCTCCGACATAACCCGAGGACTGCTTGTATTCCTCTCCAATGTTTTGTTTTGACCTTGAAGACAATGCTTCTCTTCAAGTGACTGGATAGGAAAATGTGAGCAACATCATGGAATGTTATCCTGAAGTGATTTTTTTTTTAACTTAGCCATTATTCTTGGAACCTTGGTGGCATTTAGACAATTTAGGGGCCAAATACAAATGGTGACGATGTCTGAGAAAACCAGAATTTTTTTATTTTATTTATTTATTTATTTATTTTGCTGAACTTAAGAGACATTTTAAAATACACTCTTCATGGTACTCTTTGGGCAATCAGTATATAGTGCTACTTTATCAGAAACTCCTTTTAGTATTGTGGCTGTGCCATGCATGCGACTTCTTGCCCTAGGGTCTCAGACTGCTTAGGAACCTAAGGAAATTGGAAACAGCAAACATTATGAAGATATTGCATCATTCTTTGCAAGAGAGCACACGATCCATTATTCTGACATCTTGCTTGTCTTCCTCTTAGTCTGATTGGCTATCTAGCTATACAGAAACCTCTGGACATCTGGAAAGCTCAGAGGAAAAAGAGCAGCCCCACTTTATTATTCTGTGTTCTGCGGGACTGCCAAGCACCCTGTAAGAAAGATAAGAAGGATATGAGATTGTGAACATCAGTTTAATGATAAGGCACTCGTCAGGAGATACAGTCATATGTTTAAGGCATGAGAACTCATCAACTAGAGACTTTTGGGGGGGAGGGCACGAAGAATGTGAGACTGGGTTTATGTTTGTATAATATTTCCTATAGGGACATTGATATTAGGGACGTTATGTGTAGTAATCTGCACAAGTGGAATATGATGACTTCAACATAAGACTCTTAAGGTCGATTAAAGAATTTTTAAAAGTTATTCTGAATAATTGTATACTGCCTCGGTGTGTGTGTGTGTGTGTGTGTGTGTGTGTGTGTGTGTGTGTGTGAACTTTAGCTTAAAGGGATGGTCAAGTGATTTGGAGTTTCAACTCTGGCTTTAGAAAAAGCTCTGTGGCAGGCAATTCATCATCTCCACAGAGACAAGCCCATGTGTGAGAAAAGCTCCGAGATGAAACACTTTGGCCACTGGGTGCCATCCTTGCTCCACGTAAGGATTTGCTGAGCCACATTTCTAGGAAAATGGTTAAAACCCGAAAGGCAGTAATTTAAAAGTAATTTCAAGATATAATAATGTTTGTGTGCGTGTGCGTGACCTGGAATACGTTAGTGACACAGGCAGCTCATTCATTTGCCCAGGCTCCAGGCGGCAGGAACGGGGAAGTCTCCCCTCTGGTCCAGCCTTATCAGCAAAGCCCGGGTGAAGGAAGCCCCCGTACTTGCTGTATCCCGACGAGCCATCCAGGGGGTGGCAGGACAGGTACCACGGAGTGGCTGGAGCTGTTGCTGAGGTGACGTGCTAGGTGTCAGGGGTCCGTGGGGCAGCTGCTCCATTGCTTATTTTTATTGTTGTGTGCATTGCAGCATGCGTGTAACAGGATTGGGACCCAGCCATCCCTATGGCTGTGCTGTGCCCCTCCAAATGCATCCCTTCCTCAGAGCGGGTGGAGCTGTTTAGCACACTCTTCCCCTTCCTTAGGGAATGATTTGGTAGAACAGCGACTCTGTTTCGGGTGTTTTTTATTCCCCTGAAAGTGATTCATGGAGTTTAAAAAGACAGCACCATCATCAGGCATCGGAACATCTGTGGTCAATGACACATCGGTGCAGGATTTTGTATTGTTTGGATTTGATGCTTACATGCATAAAACTAAGAAATTAAACTCTGTGTTGTAAACAGGATCGCCTCAGAGAATGTTCTAAGATGTCATGTGACACAGGCTGATGTTTCCTTCCAGGGCCTCTAACATTGGTTGGGGCTTTAAAAAAGCAGGGGTGAACAAGTAAGAATTTTAATAAAAATTGAAAGTCCATCACAGTCACTGTGTAACCAAAAACTCCTGAATCCTTTATGCAAGACCACATGGCAGAAGAGATCCAAGGTCAAAGCAGATTTTACCTCATCCTCCCAAGGTGAGGGCCCTGCAGCCGGGCTCTCAGGCGGCCTGAGAAGGTGGCCGGAGCACTGGCTCCAGGTACTTCTTGAGACTCACCGTAACCGGATCCCCACACCCGTGCAAAGAGAAAGTGTGAGAAGGGCTGGAGAGAACTTACAAAAGTGCAGGCTTTCTGCAGCATATCCGGGGATAAAAGGCTTAAATACGGTTCTGCTGTTAATCACCTACAGGTGGATGAGCTTTAGAATACATTTTCTGAGCTTACTGTGGGATAACATGACACCAATCATTATATATTTTAAATATTGCTGTTCACTAAGACCTGTGCTGTTACATAGCTGTAGCGTTCTCACCGATTCACGGCGCTGTCAGAGCTCTTATTTCAGTGGCTGTTAACAGAAGACTTTAAAGGGGGGCTCAGAACCGGTGGCTATAACCCATTGACGGGTCAGGCAGCCTGTGAGGGGCTAGCACGCTGCCAATTCGGAGGCTCATTTCTTGTTGCTGAGGTCCTTTCCTTGCACTCTCCTGCCCAGTCTATATGCTCAGACCGCTCAGTGTGATGGTCACCTGGAAAATAAGAAACATTTGATGTGCGTTTCCCACGTGCCAGGTCTGTATTTGGTGCCTGGCCTGTATTAACTCAATAAATCCTCACAAAATCCCAACTATTATTTTTCTTATTTTACGGATGATGAGAGTGAGGTACAAAGACTGTCCAATTAATCATAGTGTACAAAGTGGGAAGTTGTGATGTGGGTAGGCATGCTGAATTTGTAATATTCCCTTTCGAAATGACAGGGGGGCCTTTTTTGATTTAGGTTCTCTGGGTCCTGGCGTGGCCCTATCCTGATGGTCTGATTGTGAACCCTTCTATGATCGTGGTTTAGTCACTTACAGAAGAGTTCAGATTACAACAGACTCTGTCTGCTGAGGGTGGTTTTGTTTGTTTGCTTGTTTGTTTGTTTTAAGCTTACATAGTTTGCAAAGTACTCTAACCCTACCATTTAACAGGTGTGTTTCCTCAGCCATTAGCATTCCAGAATATCAACTTCAAAGGATAGGTTCATGAGACCTAAAAGCCATTTTTCTACCCAAAAGGTAAATCCCAAATAATTCTTGCGCTGAATGATCTCATTCCTCTCTTTACCAGGTTCATTTTCCTAACATCTATTATCATCTCAGGCCTTTCTGGAGACAGGAGAGCTCTGTGAAAACCAACCTTAGGGATGGTTTCTGCAGAAACAGATGGCCATCCTCAGCACTGGGCTTAAGTTTGTCAGACAATCCCGTGAAACACCGAAGCTGGATTTTAAGGAAGGGCACTGTACTCTTCCCCTCACCACCCACAGGAAAGCCCTAGAATTCAGGAAAGAAAGAAACGAGGGAGAGAGGTTTTCTTCGACTACATTGCTCTTATATGAAAAATCACAGGAATCACCTTCCTTTTAAGAATTGACCATGGGTAAATTTATGTTCTGCCTGAAATATGTTTCAAACCATCAGTGGTCTCCTTGAAAACAGCTTCCCTCTGGTTCTTTGAGGAGTTATGTGCAAGAGCAAAGCTTGATCATTTTGATAAATCCCTTAAAAGCCAAAGGTCCAAAGATTCTATTACAAGGAATACCCCGTCTGCACTGGGCTGTGATCAAGCGTCCCTCTCCTCGTGAGTTCTTTCTGCCACTGCATAGTTTACTCACGAGAAAGCGGGACTGAGTAGGGTGCAAGGCTCTAGATGCAAAATCTTTTTCCTCTATGTATTATACACAAGCCCAGAGTTCCTCCCAGGAAGGGTTACACACAGGAGTACACTGAGTACCAAAAAGAAAACCTGTCCCACGGAATGTGCTCCTGCAAGGCCAACTGCTGCCGGCCGAGCCACCTCACCGCTCCCAGGGCTGGCTGCAGCAAGCACCGCGGTGGTCCCTGAGCCACATGTACGAAGCTATGCCATTGCAGCACTGAGCTCCCAGGTGTGCTCACTGCAGCCTGGCTTTCCTTACAAAGGGGTAAACATGGCCTCTGTCAGGTCCTACGTTTCTCATCTCTCAGCAACCCCCTCTAGAAAGAACTATTCTTAACTTCCAGTTTGGAGGATCTCAGTGGAGTTCTCTGATTGGTCCAGTTTGGGTCAAGTGTCCGTCCCGGCCTGTGGCAGGGATGTGGTCATATAGAAGAATATGTCAGCTCTCAGGTGGAAATCCATGGCTGGAGTGGAAGAAGGACCAGTTTTCCTAGAAAGGAGACAATACTAGGCAGAGAAGTACCATAGCTGCCCATCACAAGGGGCAGTTACATGCATGTAACTCTCAGATAGTGACTTGCAGTTCCCATCAAACCTGCCCATGATCTCCCTTGTGGAAAGCATGCATTTCCTTCCGCACAGATGAGATGCTTATAGCAGCCTCTTTGTAATTCATCATTTGTAGACACCGGGTGATACCCGCCTGGGCTGAAATGATTTCCCAAGTCACTCTGTTTAAATTGAATTATTGAAAAGAATATTCTATTAAGTCCTTCAAGCATTTCCACTTCCACAGCTAATCCCGCCGATGGTCACCCTGACTTGGCTCTCAAACTCAGCCAAATGTTATAAGGCAAATAAATGTAGCTTCCAGGGGCTTGGCAATCAGATTGGCCCAGGAATTGCTCCTTAACAACGGTTTCATTTGGTTATATCACAGCAGCACCTTTCTATTGTGCTTGGACACTGGAGGCTCTGATGCTTGACCAGAAAGCCCCCTTCACCTGGATCAAACAGTAGCCCACAAATTCCTTCTGGAATAGTCATCTCTTTGTGAGATAATTAGAACCCACTGGAGAATTATGCAGATCAAAGAGGTCTAACATCTCTGTATCTGGTGTTTGAAACCCACGGTAAAATAGCTCAATTCCTAATCTGCTTTCCAGACTCATTAGAATTCAATTAGTAAAAGGACATTCTTTCCTAGAGGTTTTTTGGCAGATTTGTGTGTGAACAGTTAACCCGGTGTTAGCAGAAGCAGTTACTTGTCCCCGCACAGCCCGCTCTGTCTGCAAAGGGAATCCCAAGGCTGTTTAGACAAGACTTTTGCTTCTCCTCCCACCAGGATGCAAATATTTTAAGTGGACAGAGTGAGATAAAACACAGCCAGCGCTGACCCCAACACTGACCACATCCTGTGGCTGCCAGATTTTTGGACTTGAAGGTCAGGGAGGGAAGGTAAAGAAGAGGACGCAGAAGACAAAGAGACAAAGAAAACTAAGGCCGCCTTGACATAGTTGAAAGTTATCTCCCTGAATTAACAGGTAGAGGCTTTCAAACGTATCAACACAAAACAACCAAATGTATGTAGGATCTACATAGGTTTCCAGGACAGGTGGAGCTGCTAACCAGACCGTGAAAAGCAGGGTATTTGAGGGTGAGAGAACCTCAAGATGGTTCTTATTTTTCTTTTTTTCTGTGGCGTTCCCATAACTGTTCTTCACATGCCTAACTGTAGACTCGGGGAGATTTATTTTTCTTCTAATAGGCTATGTTATAGTTGTCACTCAGCCTTGAAATAGTTTTCCTCTCCGGTGGAACATCAGGCCAGTCATATATTTGCATCGCTATTCCCACCTGTCATTCTCCTGCCAGCTTAGTGCGTCAGGATTGCACAGAGCACCCCGCCAGCCAATGGCAGGCTTTCGAGCTGCTGCAGTCACCCAGCAACAGGGAAAGTTATTTCATTGGCTCCCTCGCTGTCAGCTAGGAAGGAGGCCAATCCAGCTGGACTTCAACTGTGAAGATCAAGACGAGGCATTGGGAAGGGGCGAGGCCCCTTTCAGTCACGACGGTGGTATTTTATGAATATCACTAGAGGCCCGTTGCAGGAAGAGTTCTGCAATAGGGCTTCCTGCTGCCATCACTGCCCTGCCTGCTTCCCTCCCTTCTCCCCCGCCCCGCTTGCTTGCTTCTCCGCAGCTTTGCTCCCTTCTGCAGTGAAATAGCCCATCTGCTAACTGGCTTCTATAAGAGTGTGCCAGGGAACACTAGTCTGAGCATATACTGGCCTGGTCCCCACATTGTCAAAGGAAAAGCATGGCAAGTCCTGAGAAGAGGAAATGGAGGCATCCGTGCGCAGTAATCAGAAATGCCGTAGGACATCCAGATCTCAGCACCGACACTTTTCTGAGAATGAGCCTTGCATCATCATGCCCATCATTAAATAATAGCTGCAATAAAGACGTGTCTTAGAATTTCCAAAAAGCAAGTCAATATATTTCAAAGCTGCTGCATTTTGTCGGTATTTCCGCCCTAAAAAGAAAATGTGCCGCTGTTTTGAGTTGTAAATTGCCTCAAAGAAGGGGCCTCCTGACAATTCACGTTGCCTTAGACTACCCGAGAGGCTCAGAGGGCAGGCCTTTCCTCCGGCCAGGGATCTCAGAAAGGAGGTGGAAATAAAACGGAACTGACAGTGCTACTGAGTTCGAGTATGTGAAAGAATTAACGATGTACTAACTATCTAACTGCCTAAAATAAAATCGGGTAGGCAGTGATTTGTGTTTTACTGGGCAGAGGTGGCAAGGTTTCTTATGTGCGGCTGAGATTATGTACTGTTGTAAAAGAAACTTAAATTCCAGCTTTTAGGGTCTGAGAAGGGAGCTCTCCAAGCCTGCCTCTTCCCTCCCACCCAGGACATTCTCTGAATATCTGACCTATTCCTTTTCCCAACGACCTCATCATTTTTCTATTCCTAGTTGGTAGTATAGAGCAATCAGCAATTTCTAAGTCACGGTGAAATAGTGATTATACTCCATGCCAAGCAGCCAAGGGCCTCAGAAATTATTCGTTAGGTATAATGAAAATAATAGTAATAACAATGATTATTATTGTTAATGTTATCATTTGTTGAGTGCCTACTATGTGTCAGGTGCCTTACATGTGTTGTCTTAATTTAATCACCAAAGCAACTCTCTGTAATTAGTGATTTGGGCCTTTTTGATGGGTAGCTATAGCTCAGAGACATAAAAACATCTTGCTCAAGTCAGTATCGAAGCTGGGATTAGAACTACTGTCTACAAATGCTCTTTGCAGTAAACCCTGCTTTTATTTTTATTTTTTTAAAATATATTTTATTGGTTTTTCACAGAGAGGAAGAGAGAGGGATAGAGAGTTAGAAACATCGATCAGCTGCCTCTTGCACACCCCCCACTGGGGATGTGCCCGCAACCAAGGTACATGCCCTTGACCGGAATCGAACCCGGGACCCTTGAGTTCGCAAGCCGATGCTCTATCCACTGAGCCAAACCGGTTTCGGCTAAACCCTGCTTTTAAATGCTAGACCTTGTTTAATTAGTCAAGGGAAATGATCATGTCTATAACTTCATATGTAAACTATTTTAATATATTGATCCTTGAATCTCTAAATATACATATTTATACAGCAATTTTCAATTTTTAAAGAATATTTGGCATCATATAATTATGATTATTATTTACAAAATGATTCATGGGGCTTAAAATAGCAAATTAGTGGACATGTATGTATTTATATAGCTATAGATTCACATATATCCCAATTTCTATTTTTCCTAATGATTATCCTTTGATGTCTTCACTATGAGAAGATGACTTTGCAGACTCATGAATTCCTAGTTTGGGGAGCTGTGATATCAGATTTGCATTATCTGGCCACATTCCTTTGATGAGCCCCTTGGTGAAACATTTATTGATGAGGAAGTTGGCTGGAAAGAGGACCACTGTCTGTAGCCATAGAAAATAAAGCTAATTAACTTCTTAATTCCACAATCACTACCCAGAATGAGAAGAATGATTTTTAATGCAGTGAATCTGACTGAACCATGAATCTAATGTTTGGTGACCTCTGGGAAAGAAATCTAATAAAAGAACAATAATCAACAAAAAAAAAGGCAATAAAAGATGAACTCCTTTGTCTTCAGCAAAAATAATGGTAGGAGGTTACTAAAATATATTGTGTCTGATGGAAAAGTAGTTCACTCTGGCCTCTACATGTAATAGCATACTCTGTATTTGACTCAAATAAAATATCTTTTGGCATTTATCCACATTACTTTTCACCACCTACTTCCAAAGCAGAAAAAACTTCTAGTTCTGACAAAAACCTATTTCAATATTTTATTTTTATTCCCCAGAAAACAGCTCCCAGTGCCAAAGAATAATTGTATCAATATAAATAATCTAACTTCAGATGTTTTATGTCATAGTCAATGACAAAATAGGAAGTGTAACATTTTTTGTTTTGACAGCCCATGAAATCCATCATCTATTTTCAGAGACCTTTCATTCAGGAAAAGATTTGGATTTTAAGGATTTACAGCCCTATCAGACATATTTGAATGAAAGATTTGCAGCTTTTAAAATCAATATCAGGATTTACTAGTGAAAACCTAGAGTCAGTTGGTGAAATGTTATTATAATCATTTATCCTTTGTGACCTTCAAAAGAATAAAAAAATAACCTCTGTCTCATGCCCATAGTTTATCTCCAGCAACACTTATAAGAGCAAAATTCTTTCTTCCTCCCCCCTGCAGTTCATGACTCTCCAAGAATTACCCACACACTGTCGCCAGGTGGCAGAAGGCACTGTGTGATCTCAGCATTTAATAAGACACAAATAGAGAAGATAGGAAAGGGCTTTATTCACCTGGTGTGTCTTTATAAGAGGAATTGGAATGATGAGAAGCATGCCTTGATTCATTTTCAGAATATACATTTACAATCTTTCTACTCTATTTCTTAAATGGGTTAGTATGCTATTCTCATATATGGGTCCATAAAATGGCCTCAATCTAAAATTTCCATTTAATTGGATCATTAACATAAAGAAAAGCTGTTCCTTCTCAGTGGTAATTACTATTTTAAGAATATCCTCTCATGGATAAATTTTATTATGTTTATAAAGTCGATTTATTAAAAATATTTCTGTGTGCTGGAATTTTCTTAGTATAGAAGTATAAATATGATCATGTTGTTAAATGCATCATCTGAGATGTCTCATACCCAAGCCAGAGCTACAGAATGCTGCTAATTAGAGTCAGACCTAAGAAAGAGATTGAGCAGAATGCCCAGAGGTTGCTAAATTCTGCCTCGCACTGGAAGGGGACTTGGAAGGGGCAGCATATCTGGTAGAGAAAGCTCTGATCCTGGATCAGGAGATTCTGATCCTGGCTCTGACACCAGCAGGTACTCTCGCCTTGGGCAAGCTAATCAATCTCTCTTACATTAGACGAGAAGACACCAACCTTCTACCAATTTCAGACAGTCTGAGCGAGACTCAGAGGCCCACCTCTGTTCTCCTTTGTTCCTAATGAGCTGAGTGAGGATGAGACAAGATCTCTCAGATATTTATTCATTATAGGATTCAAGCAAGAGAACTACACGATGGGCCGTATAGATGTTTCCCATGTGCATGGCTGGGGTGGGGTGGTATACAATCACTTCCACTCACAATCCATGGGCCAAAGCAAGTCAGGACCAAACCCAAAGTCAATGGACATGGAAGTACCACCATCCATGGGCAGCTCAGGGTCATGTAGCAGTGTGAGTGAAAAATCAGGAATAACAGTACCATTCATTACAGTCACTTAGCAGAGAAGCATTCCTTTCAGCTGTCCCCATAAAGAAGCCCAGTACAGAAAAGTGCCCGATAAGACAGTGACTGAGTAAGTTGGTCTGGACCAATGACCCTGTCCCTCCTGGCTGGCGGATCTTCTGTGATTCAAGAAGGGGGGAGATGTTTTCTTCTCCTCCTGCCTTCCACAGTGTGAAGGTATAGAAAGGAATCTGAAGAAGGTTCATGCTGATCTACCTAGTGTTACACAGTAAAAAAAAAACATGGAACACTCAGGCTGGTCCAATGTGTCAGCACTCTCCCAGCACAGAGCACTGCTGTCAGACCTCAGGGACATCCTTCTAAGCCACCAGGGCACATTCCTCCTCCTGCTCCTATGTCTCACTCAGCTCTCCCACACACTCTTTTCTTCCCCTCCCCCAAGATCTTAGTCTTTTTCTATTTCTAGCCTCCCTCTGTTCCCTTTTGGTCTTAGACATTTTTAAGCCTCCAGCCTAGCTTTTCCTGCCTTGCTTAGTTTCACTGCTGGGCAGGGGAAGAAGAGGAGGGAAGGAAGGAAAACCCCAAGGTCTGGACACCAAGTGGTCCCTACCTTACTTTTCTTTTCTAATGATCCAGATACTGCCTACAAAGCATATGTTATCCCATCCGACCAAGACACACATAAATTTTAGGCTCCCCTGCTCACACAGTCTCTCGTTTCCAACTTGAATTATGTGCACAGGCCTACTCAGTGATCCCTTCCTGATTCTTGGGCATTGAAGTCATAAAACTGACCAACTCCTTACTCTACCACCCCCTCTCCTATTTCCCTTTAGATTTCTCATGTCCTCTTAACTTAATCACGCTCTTCACCAGCAAGTAGGTTAACCTTGCTCGGCCTCAGAGAGGTATGCATGTTCAATGAGAGCCTACCTGCAGGTTGTAGCTGCTCAGAAAATGCTAGTTCTCTTCCTTTTTATTTTTCTTGAAAGGTACTGAGTGAACTACTATTTCTTGGCCATCCTAAATCAGGGGAGATTGATTTCGGAGGTATTGCTACACTGTGCCCTCTTATCTGATGATTGCACAGTTGAAAGCATAGAGTAAGTGCTCAATGGGCAGTGGATGACCCAGTCTCCTTCCTTCACCTCTCAGTTCCTGCACTTCACCTTGTAAGTTCCAGGCCCTCTGCATTTGCACATTTAACTCTTGTATGGGGCTAACCATCAAGGATCTTAGAGATCTTAGACTATGAGATTTAAACAGAAAATAACAAAAGCAGCAAAGTTCCATTATTTAAAAGTTGTTTTACTTCTGGTGTCTGTAATCAGCATCTATCTAAGCTTTGATTCTTCTCTCTCCTTGTCCCAAAGAGAACTAAAGCAAAGCTATTATAAATGGCTTTATTAAATGACTTTTCACATCATTAAATCACTTAGCTGTTTACATGGGAGGGATGTCAATTCAGAAACACGTTATCCACAGATTCCAGAAGCAGCAGAGGAGGACATGGGCAGCAGCTATGGAGCTGCCTGGTGAGCCCCTGTGATGAGGCTGGTGCCTCACACTCCCCTCAGGCTGGCTCTGCCATGCCCCCTCTTCCCTGGGGGCCCCTCTCTCAGGAAATAGGTTGAAAGTTCACACCTCTATTACCTCTGCTGCCTATTGGAAATGGAGCTTTTCTTCAAACCTCAAAGTACTTTTATTTTCCTAGCCACCCTTTCCTTCCAAGGGAAGTGTTATTATCAGAGAAAGTATCCTTTTACCTCTGTCAATGGGATTTAGCTAATATCTACAGAAAGCCTGCCAAGTGGCTGGTCCTCTGGGTGCTACAGAAATGGAGCAGACACCATTTCTGTTCTGTCCTGTCCTTAGGGGAGTCCCTGTCTAGTAGGATAAATTGACAGCTACACAGCACTTTGCAAAGTACCTGGCACATAGTAAGCCCTCACTAAGTATTTATTGAATGGATGAGTGAGGGGATAACAGTAACTTGAACAAAGAGCAGACTATGGTAAATGTTGTAAAAGAGAAAAGGACGGAATATACTGGGAGAATTCATGCAAGAGACTGCCTGTGGTTAGAGGCCCGGCGTCACTAGGTGATAAGAACAGAGCCTCGCAGACCCAGTTCTGCTGAGCCCTGCAGGGTGACACATTGTGGTTGGCATGCTGGGGCTCTGGGAATAAGACATCTTTCCTGAGCCTTTTCTCACAGCAGAGCCATGCAGTAATTTTCCAAGGGAAGTACAACGACAGGAACACAGGTAATAGGACTTGTTCAACAAGACAGGCTGAAGACTGACTCAGCTGCCAGCTCTTCAGGAGAGGATCTCCTTCCCTGGCAGAACAGGGAGCCTGATTTCATATTCGACATGTTCACAACCACCACCACCACCCCTCCCCACTTACCCTACCACCCCTCCACCACCCTGCATCCTTTTTTAAAAAAAATGTTTAGCCTGATTTTATAAGTGGAAAATGGTGGCTGAACACATGGACCTGTTCTGAGCCTAGTCCCACAGCAGATAGAAGGAGCACCTGAGAGTTGCTCGGGGAGTGTTAGTTGGCAAGCTAAGGGGTAGGAGAAGGTGGGAGACTGCTGGACAGGAATTCCTGACCAAGCAGCCCACACTGCAGCGGAGACCTCTTCTGGAGCTACGGGCTCGGAGGGAAAACTACTCCATCTTGCAAAGAACAGAGGATCTTATCTGAAGCATGAAAAACCCACAACAGTGGAGACCACCACACAGCTGTGATGCCCCAATCGGCGCAAACACGCAGATTCAAGGTAGTTCTTCAATCACCCATGGAAAGGAGAGAGAGAACAACAGAACCAGACATCCTGAAAAGAGAGACCATGGGGAGACAAAGAAATAGCCCGCATATGAAAGAAAAGCAGGCATCACCAGAAAAGGAAGTAAACGAGTTAGAGGCATGCAACCTATCAGAGCAAGAATTCAGAGTGATGGTCATAGATGGATAAAAAGAATGGAAGACAAATTTGACAATATGAGTAAGAACCAAGAGGAAATGAAGAAGAACCAAGAGGAAATGAAGATGAACCAAGAAGAAATGAAAAATGACATCACTACTGTAAAGAACTCAATAGAAAGCATCAAAGTAGACTAGAAGAAGCAGAGGACCAAATCAGTGAGCTAGAAGACAAGATGGAAAAAAATACCCAATTAGAGCAGCTTCTAGCAAAAAAAAAAAAAAAATTAAATTAAAAAGCAGGAGGAGAGCCTACGGGAACTTTGAGACAATACAAAACAAAACAACAATATTAGAATAATAGGGGTACCAGAAGGAAAGGAAACTGAGGAAGTCATAGAAAACCTGTTTCAAGAAATAATGACAGAAAATTTTCCTGAGGTAGAGAAAAAAACACACAACACAAATAGAAGAAGCTCACAGAGTCCCAAGCAAAATGAATCCCAAAAGATCAACATCTAGGCACATTATAATTAAATTGGAGGGCATCATGCTGAGTGAAATAAGCCAGTCAATGAAAGAGAAACACCACATGACTTCACTCATTTATGGATAATAAAGAACATTATAAACCAATGAACAAAAAGATAGATATAGAGCCAGTAAAGCAACAGACTATTAAATTATAGCGGGGAGGGTAGGGAGATATGGGGAGATAAGAGATCAACCAAAGGACTTGTATGCATACATATAAGCAAAACCAATGGATGAAAAACTCTGGGGAGGGAGGGCATGTATGGGAGTGGCGGGGGGGGGGGCCAATGGTAAGATATGTACACATATAATATCTTAATAAAAAATGGAAAGAAAACAAACAAACAAACAAAAAACGTTTAGCCTGAGCTTGAGGAATTATGTTTCCTCCCAGTGTATCTTCCGATCTCAGCATTGAATATATTTCTTTCCAAAAGGAATATGGGGCAAAATCTGGGGAGAGAGCCTTTCCAGATTGCCTTCTATAAGGAACCAGGGAGAGGAAGGACTAAAATTGCAATAAGGATACTTTTGAAGGGGACCACCATTTTTGAGTCTGCCATCAATTATTTGTTCTGGATTTCTGGAAATGTAGTATTCAGTTTAGTCTGCAATACTGATAATCACCTGTAATGAGTGGAATTATGTCCCCACAAAATTCCTATGTAGAAACCCAACCCCAGTACCTAAGAATGTGACTGTATTAGAGATGAGCGTTGAGGGAAGTAATTAAGGCTAAATGGGATCATAAGAGTGGGACCCTGACCCAAAACGACCGTTGTCCCTATAAGTAGAGGAAGGGCACCAGGGATGCCCCACACAGAGGAAAGGCCATATGAGGACATAGCTAGTAGGCAGACATCTGCAAGTCAAGGAGAAAGGCACAGGCAAAACCAAACATGCCAATATCTTGATCTGCGAGAATCAGAACTGTGAGGAAATAAATTTCTGTAGCTTCAGCCACCAAGTCTGTGACATTTTATTATGGCAGCCTAGCAAACTAATAATACTGTCATAGTATATTGAGGGCCTACTTGGAGCCTGGCACTGTGCTAAGTATTTTATGTAACTTAATGATTTTAATGACTATGACAAATGGTTATTGTTATATTCCTTTTACAGGAGAGGAAATAGATGCCCAAAGCCACAGTTTTGGCAAGTGGCAAAACTCAGATTCAAAGGCACATTCTGTTTGGCTCCACACATTATGCACTTAGAATACCAGCAACCCACATTTATTAAGTTACTAGCTAAGAAATAATTTTAAACTAATAGTTGCTGACATTGGAGAAAGTTATTCCTTTCCTTAAGGAACTTATAAATGATGAGAGACAGACTTACAAAGATAAGTAGGAAAATAAATAAATACTGCATGGACAAGTACACCTGGATTTAATAATGCCGCGGCAAAGCCACAGTGAATCTAAGCTAAGAGAACATCAAGTGGCTGTAAAGATAACACAGGGTAGAAGTTATAAACATAAGGGGCAGGAGGCAGATTCAGCCGTTTTCTAGTTACATGACCTTGAGCACGTTACTTGTGTTCTTAACTTCTTTTCCTCATCTGTGCTGGGGGGATAAACTGGTCCTGATAATGGAGCATTATCTATTGGAGTATTAAATGAGGTCATTAAAGTGCTTTGTATGATGCCTGGTACATCATACATCTCAGTAATGCACACCAGGGAGAAAAGCATTCTTCTAATGTGTAGTCTCCTCAGCACCAACAGGAAGAGCCAATCTGTCTAAGCATGGTTGAGTTCTTAATTGTTTAAATGAAAATTATTAATGTTAAATTTCTGAATAAACTTAACAATGTTAATTAATAAGGGTAAGTTTTCACTAACTCTTAAATGAGGGTTTCTAAATTTATAATTCTCTTTCCGAAATATTTTTCTTTCTAACCAGGATATTCAGCTTAAGTCAAATAGTCAAACATACATGACGAATACAGAGTCAGAGTAAAATTAAAATGTTGGCCAGTGTTGAGGACAGTTTGATAGAAAGGCAAGACAGAAAGGGCTAATAAGATATCTGATGGAAGTGAAAAAGCAAATTAAAAATAAATGTGTGTGTGTATGTGTGTGTGTGTGTGTACACTCAAGACATTATGTGTGAGTGTGTTCTGGGGGACACTTTCATCCGAGGATACGTCTAGGTGTGACTCAAGACAGGGAGCTGTGGCTGAGGAATAGGCCTTGTGCCCCCGGCCTCACGTGAGAGATTGCTTCTTCACTGAAGGCGATTGCTTCATTCAGCCCTAAGAATGGAAACATTTGTATAATGCTTCATATGGCATAAACCAATACAAATATTTCCCGGATCTATCAGTAAAAATATATAAGTTCTTATTTATCTTGCTGCAGAGAGAAACCAAGAAAAACTTGGAAAGTTGAGACTATTTTTCTCCAAAACAGGATGAGAAATAGTTTCTATCGGAGGCATGCATATTGAAATATCTCTTCTCACTAGCTCACTAGAAAGTGATGATTGGGTGGCCAGCCACATTTGCCCACAGTGACAGATTGCACTCCTAACCCCAACTAGCGGGACAAAAGATGGGGCTCAAGCTATGGAACTAGGGGAGAGGAACATGGGACAAGGCCCCTGCGGTGAATGAGAAACCCAGACAAAACCATGCCCTGGTCAGTGGCTCAGCACCCTCCTCTGGGCCCCCAGGGTGGCCCACTGTTGCCATTAGCTAATCCTAATCCCAACATGCAGGGTTGCTGCTGCCTGGCTGTGCTCCCCTGGTGGGTGTGGAACTTTATGACAGGGCTTTGGGACCCATCAAAGCAGCACGCAAGGCAGGGGCAGTTGGACTTTTGCTGAAACCAAGAAGAGGGGACATTGAACTTCAAGTTTCCTTTGATCCTCCAACATTGTGGTTCTCTACAACTTCACAGGCCTCCAGGCTCCATGACCCTTGCTGCCCGCTGTGCCTTAGGTGTCATGGTTCAGTACGAGTGTGCGCTTGGCCCTGTGAATTCTTCTCAGTGGCAATTTTTTCATAAACCTGTGATTTCACACTATAGAAACAGGGAGTATGATGTTCCTTAGTCTGTAGCTGTTTGTTAACCAGGCATAGGACCAACTCACTGGTTTCTAAATCCTGATCCATCACTAGGGACTGATGCCCTAGCCTCATCTCTTGCTGGTGCAAACATTCCCTCATCTTCTTTCTCCTTTCATCGTTTTCTGTCTAGTAGTTGAAACAATAATTAAATTACTGTTTCATTCATTAAGGAACTATTCTCATTTTCTCTTCTGCTTTACGAGCCTTTCTTTCCACCCCATTGCATCAAAGGTATTTTCATTTTAATAGGGAAGACGTCTCTGACCTATATTGACGGAACTCTAATGGTGATGATATTTCAGGCAGGCAGGAACGAGAGCTCACTTGGGATTGTAGATCTTCCCCCAGCCTGGCTCATCCATTCAGCCCATGTTGAGATGATGTCTGTTTGCCTTACTTTACCACGCCCCTTGCCTGGGCCAAGGTGGTATCAAGAGTCCTAGAGTGTTCTGCTGGCTGGTCTGAGCCTTCGCCTCTGCCTGAGGTCTCCTCTTCTTCCAAGGACAAGCTATTTCTCAGGATGGTCTTGGGAGGATTGAGCTAATTCTGTGTTTGCTCTAATCAAAACAAAGCTAACAACTGGGGTTTATTCTATAGTCACTTTCGAGTTTGGAGATTTTTCCCAAATGGATTTATATAAGTAAAGACCAAAATATTGTCCCCTCGGATCTAGGCTGCTCATTATGGAAATGGATTCACAGGCTAGTCCATTTGGATCTGAGTCGCAAGCACTGTCCATGGTGCACCAAGATCCTTTGTGTGGTATAGGAATGGATAGCCCTCAGGCATACAGCGGTTCAGAGTCAGGCTCTAGATCCAGTCTCCCCATGTTCAAATTCACCTCTGCCAATCGCAACTGAACAAATTTGAACAAGTTGCTTCCTCTAAAACATAGGATTAAAAACATTCCTTACCTCTTAGGGTCTTAGTGAAGACCAAATGAGTTAGTAAGTATAGAAAGTGCAAGAACAGTGCCTGCATGTGGTAAGTGCTTAACAGTGCTGGCGAAACAAAGGACTTTACAGTTTCTTCCTCATCATCACAGCCTGGTCTCCTGTCATCATTAATCCGAGAATCCTAAAGTCCCCCACTTTGTTCAGAGGGGTGAGTGAGTGGGCCGGGTTGGCATCAAGTCAGTTCTCCTATGAATTACTTAGGGCTGGACCACTGCCCACTTTGTTGTTTCTTCCCCTTTTCTGAGCATACAAAATGTAATATTCATGTGTCAATAGATCCAGGATTGCATTTTAACATTTTACAGCCTCTTTGTAAAGCTACCTTTTCAATTTTAGAGGAGGCAGTTTTATGACTCACTTTGATAACCACTTACCTATTAAGACCCAAACAAAAAAAGGGATGGTCAAAGGATACCAGGTACTCCCAGACAGTGAGAGTCCTAATTCTGGAACATTATTCAAATTAGCTCCCAGACTCATAATTCTGTGTTTTCATTTATCGCTGCAATAAAGTAAATGGTTCTTTTGTCCAAATGTTATTTCCTGGCTATTAATTCAGTAGTTATTTTGGATTGTAGCATTCCTCTTTGATTTAGGGATATGGTGCCTTATAAATATTTAAAAGTCGAAGACTGACACTTGGAGAAGTTGATTTTGATTTGTTTCGTTAATATCCTATGGTTAGAGTAATTATAGGTTTGGAAGATACAATCCCACTGTGCTTATCAGAAGAGATTGTGGGCGTGTGTGTGTCCATAACAAGGAAATCTGGCAACAGAAGGCTTTCCCCGAATCTTTTGCAGCCTAAACTTTTGTGAACGCCTCCCCAGAACACACACTACTCTTTATTCTTCATTATTCTTCATAGTTTCCTCCAGAAACTGCTCTTGAATTTAAGAACGTGGATGCAAACTGTCCAAATGTCTCAAAATAGCTGAAAATGGTCATTCCTGAAAGGCTTGGGACTTTCTCTGCATCTACAAGTGCCAGCGAGGGTTTACGACAGGGCTCAGGGTGATCTATGGACTGGTATGATTTAACTGTGGATCAATCAACCTATTAGGGAGAAAAAGACAAGGTCAATAAGAGTGGGTTTAGTGAACCAGAGGTCACCTTACATTTTTCAACTTAATGTTCTTATTTCCTTTCCATTAACATTTCATAATGAAAAAATGCCTATATTCTTTAATTTTTAAGATAATTAAGTGAATTTAGTGCCTTTGCAGAATAGAGGATTTATAATGGCAACAGGAAACACACCGTTAATAATCTACAGGACAGGGCCACCTGGGAGATGCAATGCCGTCTCCATTGCTATTTCTGCTAGGCCTCCTTTGCCAGGCTCTGGGGAGCCCAGCCACCTGTGTCTTTGGGGGCTGGGCTATTACCATCTTGGAAAATAGGTTTCCAGTTGTATTTGAGTTTGAATTTGAACAAATTAAAGCAAGCACAGATCATTCTAAGTCCATCACATTCTGTGCATGCACAGCCTGGAAACATGTGATGAAGACAGAAAATCTTTCTAGAGCTTTCCTGAGGGAAGGAAACATGGTGCTTGCCTCTAAGGTTGTCACAGCCCAAGAAGCGAGGTCAGGGTTGGCGAGAGTGAACACACAGGCGCAGAACAAGAGAAAGATCTACACGGCCAGCCAGGCCCAGGCACAGAGAGGCAAAGGGACTACAGACCGAAGGCTGGGTTACCTCTGAGTTATCCAAGCTGCTTATTGAAGACATTCAAGAAAGATAATTTCCATGATTTTTGGATAAAGATAGTAAACACACTAACTTTATTGTGTTCTATAACCAACCACATTAAAACAACAATAAAGAGATCTTTTTTTATTTTTATTTTTTTATGTTTTAATCCTCACCCGAAAATATTGATTTTTAGAGAGAGAGAGGGAAAGACAGCTAAGTATTGATGTGAGAGAGCCACATCAATTAATTGCTTCCAGCACACGCCCTACCAGGGCTCGGGCTGGGGAGAAGTCTGCAAAACGAGGTATGTGCCCTTGATTGGAATTGATCCTGGGACCCTTTGAAACTCAAGCCACACTCAGTCCACTCAGCCAAACCGACAAAGGCTGGAATATTTTTAAGGCATAAATCCTCAAAAACAAAGGAATGGACAAGTGTCAAGTAACTTAGCAAACCCAAGAAAGACAACATAAGCTAGCAATGGAAAAAGCTGAGAGGCAAACAGATTTCTATCAGAGACTCCTGCCCCCAAGTAGCTCAGGAAATGGCTGATTTGGAATAAAGGATAAAGGTGGGGCTATAAACAGATAAACAGAGAATCTGAGAAGCAGTTTGATCTCTAGATCCTTTGTCTCATTTCTCCACACCATAAGACTGGAGGCTCATCCTTCAAAGAGGATATAACAGTGGGTCCTCGAGTTAGGGGGACCCCAGTGAAAAACTTGAGGTGGGAGTGCAGGGGGTGAGTGAAGAATTATTGACCAGTTGCTAAGGCTCCTCCTCCACGCCCCTTCCCCACCGGCTCCAGGCAGAAGATGCTTCCCTGAGGAATCTGAATAGCTAAGGAGCCAAGTCCCAAAGATACCAACATTTGGTGGTTTCCCCAAGGAAACAGTTGACCAGATTCCTTTACAGAGAAGCCCCCAGATGCTGTAATGGAAGCTTTTCGAGCCCTGCTTAAACAGGAGCAGAAAAACAAAGATTACCACTCTGCCAGGGAAAACCTCTAATGCCTTTATAGCCTCTGCTCCACAGATGAGTTGATACAGAAATGTGGTATAATAGTATACATACAATGGGATATTTACTCAGCCTTATATACAAAAGAATCCTATCACCTGGTACAACTTGAGTGAACCTTGAACACATTATGCTGAGTGGAATAAAACAATTACAAAAGCCAACTACTGCATGATTGCACTTATGTGAGGTATCTAACGTAGTCAAAATCATAGAAACAGAAATGTAGCGTGAGAATTTGTTCATTGGATACAGAGTTTCAGTCATACAAGATGGAAAGTTCTAGATATCTAGCGTGCAAAAATGTGCAGATAGTTAACTGTTCTGTACACTTAAAAATTTATGTTCTGTGTTTTTTACCACAATTAAAACAAAGTGAAGGGAGTAAAGTAACAAATGAAGGGAGAAGAAAATGTCAATTAGAATTATCATTATTATCCTCAGAGAGGCAAGAGAAGATATTGATCCATGAAACAAAATTAGGATACTATTTAAAAAATATTTTTAAAAATTGATTTTTAGAGAGAGAGAGGAATGGAGAGGGAGAGAGAGAGAAATATTGTTGTGAGAGCGAAACAAATACTATGCCATTTTCAGCTGCCTCCTGAATGCTCCCAACTGGGGATTAAACCAAAACTTGGGCAAGTGCTTGACTGGGAATTGAACCAACAACCCTTCAGTACACAGGACAACATCCAACCAGCTGAGCCACACCAGCCAGGAATAGGATGCTATTTTTAAACAATTAAAAAGAAGTATATGGACACCAAAAGAGCCAGACCAAAGAGAAAATAAAACCAGGCCAAAGATTAAATAAAAGGAATTCCTAAAAAAATAAGAAAGGAAAGATTTTTTTGGTTCATTGAAGAGAGTATTTTACTTTTTTTACTGGAATTAAAGGGCTTGACTTTCCAGATTAAAGAGTCCAAAAGTACCTAGGAATGTAAATGAAAATAAACTCACACCTAGACACATTTTCATGACATTTCAGAACTTTGGAAGTCAAAAGAGAAAAGCCTACAAAAATGGCCCAGGAGAAGAAGTCATTTTCAAAGGATTGGGACTCTGAACAAAAGTAACATCTAAAGCTAGAACAGCAGTGCCTTCCAAGTTCTAATGGAATTATTTCCAACCTAGAGATCTATAGCTAGACAAATTATCAATCAATTGTGACCATAATATGAAAACAATCAGACACACACATTTTCCTACCACACACTTTCTCTTGGGAAACTGTTGGAAGATGTCCCACTGTGATGAGGAGAGAAACAAGGAAAAGAGAAACATGTCAGATATAGAAATAAAAGAGAGATGGAAGTGTGGTGGAGGAACACCCTGGGACAAAAGCCAGGTATCAGGCATAGAAGCCCACCAGGACAGATTGTAGGAACTCTGAGTTATGAAGGAAGAAGAAAATGTCAAGTAGAATTATCATTAATACCATCAGAGAGGTAAGAGAAGATATTGTATCCATGAAACAAAATTAAGATTCTATCAATTTTTTTTTCCAGATGAGACTTAGATAATTGTGGAGAGTTTAGGGGGTTGAATTAATGGTAAGTATATAGAAAACTAAGCACAGATTTAAAAAGATAATTATTAACTACAAAATACAAAATGCTGTCAAGGAAAGAAAAATTAATTATAGTAAATTTAGTGACTTAGCTATGACTATCTTTTACATAGCTGTGATAATATAACCCTGAATATTTCTTTAAACAAATTTATTATATTATTACAGGGTGGTGCAAAAGTAGGTATACAGTTATTACTATATAAAAAATACAATAATTAATAAATAATAATACAAGACTGGACTCTGTGTTTTGCCTACTCATAACTGTAAATCTACTTTTGACCCACCCTGTATACTGGGAAGTAAGAAGGGTTAGTGTAGAAGATCACAGAAGTTACAGATAAAGTGTTAGCGAACTCTTCATCTTTAATGTTGGGAAGTTAATAAAAATACTTAAAACAAAATAATTAAAAATCTTGGCGCCAGAGGAGTTCCATAAGTGTGTGTGTGTATGGGGGGCTGGAGGGTGGGGAGTGAGGAGGTGTCTAGCTGTGCAGAACTAATTAACTCTTAAATTATGTGCATGCATAACATTGATTTTAAAATATTTTCAAAGTAAAAAACAAAGTACTGAAGTGCTTAGCATAAGGCCAGGAACTTCGAATAAGGACATATACACAGAGATTATTTCTACCACCACCATGTTTGAATTTTACAAGTCTTACCTTTTTAATTCCAAGGAGCTAGATTCTATAAACATGTTAATATATTACAATGATTCACTGAAAGATAAGCTGATTCATTTTTTAATGAAAATAACCAATCTGCAGAACATAACTTGTCTTGTAATTTATGCATTTGTCCATTGTTCTTTCATGTTGTGCTTGGATTTTAGCCTGGAGATGTAAATGCCTGTGGAGGAAGGTGGGGGTGGGAAGAAAGGGCCGATTATATGGTTTCTGGGATGCTTCGAGTCACCACAGTTGAACTTCATTGCTTAGCCAGACTAGTCCCAGGGCATAAATTATTCCCTGGGAGTTTACACCCAGGGAGTAGATTAGAAATATAGAAGCAGAATGGTCCCTGATAATCTGAAAACACAGAAATTATTCCCGTACCAAGATGGGCCCCCAAAAAATTGGTAAACCTATATTTTTAGAAAGAAAGATTTTCCCCCCACGTTTTAATTTGTGTGGGACAATTAATTGACAGCTGCCTAACATGAGTGCTTTGAAAACAATGAATACAGCTGGCCCTCCAAGGGTTTCACCTCTGAGGACTAAACCAAGGGCAGATGGAAACTATTGGAACAAAAATGTTACATTGTTGTTGACTGGTAGTTAGGCCTAGGATGGTTTGGGGTGTTGTCTGGACTTCGCATGTACAAAGCTTTTTCTTGTTATTATCCCCTAAGCCACATAACAAGTATTTACATACCATTTGTGTTGTATTAGGTATTATAAGTAATCTAGATATGCTTTAAAGTATATGGAGGACGCATGTAAGTTATATGCAAATACTGTGCCATTTTCTATAAGGGACTTGAGCATCCGTGGACTTTGGTACCGACCGGGCTCCTGAAACAAATTTCTCCTTAGATCCAAAGGGACAACTTTGTATAATCGCTATTGTAATTATGTTAAAATCACCAAATGGTTTAGAGATAATGAAGCTAAAAAAAATCTTGCACATTTATTCCTTCAGTGAAACATATGCCTACACTAACCCTGCAAGTATTTGTTTTGTTAAGAAAACACATTTTGCACCAGAAAAATGCTCTCTGATCCTTTCCATCCTTATGCATACACCACACGCGTAACAAAGAGCACGTGCACAGCTCCAGGACGTAAGGACACATAAAACAAGGCAGCACACTGTATCCCTATGTCCTTCTCCTGACTGGCGGCAATTAAAATTCACAGCTGCTGGCTGCCCAGATGTTTCTTGCATTTACTGCTCTGTAATATGCATCAGAATATATGGCATGGCTGTGGTTTCAGTAAACTAGGCAGCTTTGTATTCTAAATTCTGCAGATGAGATCCAGTGTGTATATTTTTTCTTCAGATTAGCTTCCTTTTTACCCTCCCCCTTTCATTTGCTTGGGGCGTTTGCAGTTCAGAAACAAAAGACATTTCCAGCTCGGAGTTTAGCTGCATCAGGGTGTAAGCGCAGGTCAGGCCTGATTTATGTGGCCCGTCAGATAAGCAGGAGAGGAGGGCGAGATGAGGGGCTTGGAAAAGCTGGTGAACTTGCCTTGACTTATGTCTTTTGCTTTCGTAGGCAGCCAACATCCCTTTGGTGTCAGAACTTGCCATCGATGACATACATTTTGATGACTTTTCTCTCGACGTTGATGCCATGATCACAGCTGCCCTTCGGATGTTCATGGAGCTGGGGATGGTTCAGAAATTTAAGATCGACTATGAGGTAAGGTGTTCTGTCCGGGGTGAGTCTGGAGGGCACGGGGGACACCATGGCCGCTACTCTGAGCCTCTGGTCTCCCAGATGCAAACTGGGGGTGGCACTGCTTCCCCTGCACACTTCATAGGATCACCGAAAAAATTACCTGAGACACTTGTGAAGGGATCGGAGTCGAACAAGACGACTCCGAGGCATTGTTTTTTGGTAATGGTCCGCCAGACACACACACACAACTGCCTGACACCACCTCTCCCTCCCCATTTCAGACACTGTGCCGGTGGCTTTTAACAGTGAGGAAAAATTACCGGATGGTTCTGTACCACAACTGGAGACACGCCTTCAACGTGTGCCAGCTGATGTTTGCCATGTTGACCGTAAGTGTGTCCAGTGACGGTGAAAGTCATCGGTCATTGGTGTGGGCCCCCAGGCCTTCTCCTTCACGTTTCCGTGCCTGTGACACATCGCCGTGTGATTTATTTTACGTGGAATTCACCTACCTGGTGATGGGAGGGCATGATTCACGACAGTGTCCGAGCTCTTACGCCGTGGCATCACTGACGTTTGAAGCAGGCATCCGCAGTCTTGGAATGATTACTTGAGGCTCTTCAATGTTTTGTCTTAGGAATCTGGTTCTTTTTACAAAAGAAGTGCTTGGATTTACCAAGCCATCTTTTAGCAAAGGATATGAGGATGCGTAACGGAACAAAGAGATTACTGGATAAGACTGGCTGGTGGGAAGCCAGAGTAGGGGTGTGTGACCATTACCCACGGGGACATGGACATCCTGAGAGGGCTGATTTGGGAGAATGGCCAGGCCGGCCAAGGGAAGCCCGGGGAGGAAGGAGAGGGAGTGGATGTTCTCAGGGTGGAGGGGTGCACTGGACTTGAAATCTCTGCCCCAGGGGCTGTAACCCAGTCATGGAGGGCAGTCTTTCTTTATGGAGAGAACTAGGGCAGCTTGCCAGAAGTAAGCCTTGGAATTTAATCTAAAAGCAAATGTTTGTGGCAAAGATTGAAACAAAATTCTCTATTCATCTCCTTTTGCTGGCAAGAAACAAGGCTTGTGTTGGCTTGATTTTCAATTTAGACCGTTAAGCTATCATCTAATAAAATGTTTCCTGGCTTAAATTTATTGATTTCTTTAGCCTCGGTGTTATATATCATTCCTTTGTATGCATACACATGTGTGTGCATGTGTGAACATGGTTAGTATATAAAATGAAAAGAGAACATGAGTTTTTGGATTCGCATAACAGGAATCTCAATACCTTACATCTCTGCACCCAGATTAAAACTTAAATCCAAAACAGGGAACTCCAAACGACGTACTTTTCCCTTCAGTCCAAATGAGCGAAGATTATTCCGTTTCTTCATGAAATTCTCTGCCAATTCAAATCTTACTCATCCTTTAAGGCATTGATCTAATGCCAGTTTTCCCCATGAAGTCTTCCCTTTTCTCCCAACCCGCCAACAATCACTTACTGCTCTGAGCTATGTCTGCCATGTGTTTTAAGTTACAGCCTCCTGTTCTCCTACAGAGTAGGCTTCTTGAGGCTGAAGGGATAATTTCTTGTTCTTTCAATACCTTTCACTCATTGGCTCAGCACCTGTTTACTGAGATCCTCACCAGCACCTTGCACTCTGTCATGCACATGGCAGGTTTTCGAGAAATGCATGTTGGGTTGACAAACTCAAATGTGCCGATAGCACAAGAAGATGGGACCAAAATGTCTCCACTTGTACACTCAAGGACTTGTTTTTGGATCCTCAACTTCGTAAGGAACAAGAAGACTAGCTTGGAAAAAGTAGTCTGGCCCATCCTCTGTAACTTACACCATGAAAAGCAGCCAGCCTGTCACGTGAGGAAGAATGAAACTTTGAACTATGAGCCTTAATCGCTGAAGTGCCAATGTCACTCAAAAATAATAATAATAACCTCTTCCACTTTGCTTTTTCATATCAGATCTCAGTGGACAAGGAGTGATTTTCTGTGTGCAGAGTTCATATGTCTGGCAGATTGAGAGGACATTCAACAAAGAAATTATTAACCTGTTCTTTTGGAGAACCTATGGATTTAGAGCAAATCCTCAAAATAAGGAAACAGGAACCTTACCAACCAAGGGAAGGAATGGCTGGCCATGACATTGTGAGTTAGAAATGTCAAAGGTAGAAGCAGACTTTCGTGACAAGCCTTAAAGTAGTTGGGATTGGGAAGCTGGCAAGAATGGCAGGATCAGGATGGACACTTAGGAGTAAAAGGAAATGCATACCCAGTTGTTGAGTAAATGTTCCCATAAAATGGACCATCTTGATCCTTTTCAAGAAACTGGAGAAAGCAGAACTCTCAAACTACGTCACCACAATGGTGGTACTCACACTAACAGAATCTTTCAAGGGTATAGTTAGTTTTGAAAGTCTGCTCAGCAACCTTGAGGAGTATAACTGTTTGAGAAGATCTTGGTTTTGTTTTTGTATTAATGCTAGACAAACTGAGAGAGCTTACTATTAAAGTTCTCTTGTGTTGTGTCGGGGGGATGGGTATTGCGAAATAAAAACATGACTTTGGAAAGAATATGTTGGTCAATGTTATTTTTTTCTCCCTGGAAAGGAATAACCACATCTGTAAAAAATATTATTTTCTGCTCATTAAATTTTGCTGAACTTGATTAAGGGTTACAATAGGTTAAAAGTGTCAGCTTTGGTTTGTTCCTAGCGCAAGCAATATCGTCTCCGTCTTGACCACGGACAATCTAGTTCATTAGAACTTTTTAACTAATGAAATAATTCTAGAATTACCAAATGTTACTTGATCACTGAAGAAAAAAAGTTTATTTAATTCATTCATCAATCCTAGTTTCTAGAATATGACCTCCGTCTATGGCAAAATGATAACCTACTTTTTCCCATGAAAGGACACTCCTGAAGAGTATTAGGGTCTTTCACTGTTTTGTTCTAATAAGTTATTCTATTTACATTCTAGTTATATCATATTCTGTTTCCATGTGTTACGATATAGCCAAAATCTCTATTAATCTGGGAGGGAAATCCAGCTACTGTACTGGATTCCCTCTGAGTCACAAAGCCTAGAAACATGCTGTATGTGCGCTAAATTTTCCTCTAGATGGCGCTCCAAGGCAAAGTTTCCCAGCCAGTTGGCAGGAAAGTGGGGGAGGAGCGCGGAGTGGGGGGCGCCACACCTTACCAACCTTCCTTGAAACTGCTTCTTAGATTACAGGAGACACTGAGGTGCACTCCACCTCCTCACCTTTTTTTTTTGTTTGTTTTAAAAGAGACACCAACAAAGCCAGTCTGTACAAAAGAGCACCTCCCATCAGAAGAAATCTGCCTCCTTTCTTTCCAAGCTGTTAGCATGAATAATAAGGCATTCTCCCTGTGACCTTACATCCATGGTTGTGTTTTTTAAGCCCATTGTCTCTGGCAATGGGAAAATTCATAGTTGTGTGTCATGGCTGAGCAAATTATGACACTATGTTCAACAGCACAAGCAAATGATAAATATGCGCACTGGTTTCCTAACCTTTAACCCTAAAATCATTTCAAACACAGAGAATAAGCTATTGACTGGGAGAATTACGTCCTGCAAAAGTGTTCCACCTTATGTCTAGGTAACAAAGCACTTTTGTTCCTTTAGAAATTAAAAAAAAAAAAAGAACATACTTCTTTGTGGGAGAGGCACTTTTTTATAAAATGGTGGAAATTTAGTTCACTGGAAACCTTGTTAATGACTTACTTATTCCGTGCCTCTGGATTCCAGATTTTTTAAATGAAAGCTTCAGCATTATTCTTTGCTTCTAAAGAGAGATTTAAATAGCTGAAATTTTCTAAATATGTTTAATTCCTCAGATAAACAGAGTATATAGTGCCATTCATAATTTATGATTAAGACCAGGAATAAAAATCTGCAGGTGACGAATAATTATAAATTCTCTTTATTTACAGAGGCGTGTAGAATAGAGATTCCATCGAGCACATGCATAATGAAGGGTGACAAACATACTTCTCATATTCCCAGCGTAGACCAGATAAAGGAAACAGCCATGCTTTTGTTTGGACTCTGCAAAACAGCAGGCATGCCGTGGAGCCAAGGTTGCAGAGACAGTTTTTGGTTTTATAAATGATGTATGAGCGTTGACAGGTTTTCCAGAGTCAGGGGCAGGGAGAAGGTTTCCTTAAGAGTCAGTGTTCTTTACTATCCCATAAATGTAGTCATTAGCACTTTGGGCCGTGCCCTGCATCCTGGAGGGCGCAACAAAGATGCATTGAATGCGTGGGCTTAGTTTGGGGTAATATTATTCAAGGAACCATGTTGCTCAGTGTCCAGTTAACCCCCCCCCCAAAAAAAAACCCTATAAAATGATGAACAACTATCTCTGCTAGAAATCTTGTTCTTTCATCCCATTACACTGAGGTTCAGCTAGGGTTCATACAGAATATTATGATCTTGCAGAATCCACTGAATATGAAAAGAGAAGAGCACATGATCACATTAAAATTTATAGTGGTGCTAGCCGCGTGGCGCTGGTGGGGAACTGCAGTTAAACACTAATAATGACCAAATACCACGGCAAACACACCGACACCCCCTGACATTTCCTGGGGGCTCCCTAAATCTTAAGCGTGGAGGTAGCATGTTTAAGTCCATATTGGTGCTGTCAACAAGGTTGTTTTCACAGATAAGCCAAGCCGTTTTATTGATAATTCAAACTAGAGAGCAGAAGGGACGTTTAGGGAGAAAAATCCGCCCTGTTCGCCAGCTTGAGGAAAACGCGCTGTCTGCCGCCTGCCCTCTGCCATCTCCCTTGGTTTCTGAGGTGGCAGATTTCTTCTGAGAGATCTCAGGAACACAATAGGAACTCTTTTCCCCGAGGAGAAGAAGAGAACCAGTTGAATTTTAAACTGAAATATTTTTTTTATCAATAACCAGAATCCTAATTTCAACAGAAAATAATTGCTTTTAGATTATAACATTGAAAAGTACAAAAAGAGCTACAAGTTTTGTTCTCTGACTGTAATAAAGTAAAAAAAAACAAACCAGTCATATTTGTACTCATCAAACATTATTTTACATTGCATTTCCCTACTAATAATACGATAATAATACAATAAAATCTGTATGTTAGAAAAATCAATTCTTTAATCTTCATGTAGGAAAGATTGATTTCCAGTATAATTTCTAAAATGGCAAATTTTTTAATTTTACAAAGGAGTGATTTTTAATGTTTTTGCAGAATATCAGCACAGGGCATTATAAATTAACTATGGAGTTCATCTATTTGAATACATTGTTTAAATTATGCTTAAGACTCTTGCCTCTTAATCTTATAAGCAGGTTTCTATTTTTATTCTCTCTGGCCACGTAACCAGAGCTCCAATCAAGCACTCCGTGCTTCTTCTAGCTGAACTTCCGTTATCCACATTTATTTTATTAAAAAGAAAAAGGCAAAGCCACACACAATTAAGAACCTGGTGTGCTAATAACCAAACATACAATTGGGCAGAAGGATAATCCAATCCATTTCCTCACACAAGAGAGTAACCTCCATAACTCACTTTAAGCGCTGCCATTCATGAGTTATGGGTCATTCCCTTTCTAGTGAAAATAAATTCTCCCGCACCGTCAGCCAGGGCTGAGTATTTTTCTTAGGACATGTAAATTGTAAAACCGTATGAACATAACCATGCCCGGCGTTTGGGGAAAAGGCTAAGCTCTTACTCACGGACGTGGGCTTGTAAGGAAATGTATGCGGTTTGGGGACTGGGGCTGCCTAGTTACCATATAGCATTTTTGATTAAAGCGAATTTATTCTTGAGATTTTTATGGTGTTGGTAAACTGCTTAATCTGTCATTCCGTGTTTTATGACGCCAGCCGAATCCTCCGGGTCAGGGAGACTCGCAGCAGCGCCAGGGTCGTTTATCACGGCCTCCGTTTCCACGGTTTACGACCCAGTCGTGGCACTTTCTTGGGGCTGAAACCTGGCACCTGAGGCTGTCCAGCTGGGAGCTTTAAAAAGTTTTTAATTTTTTAAGAGTTTCATGCTTAATTTTGGCTGAAGGATGGCTAGCAAAAATTTGGGGAAGGCTAGAAGAGGTCTCGTATTCTTGAACGTCATCAACCTGGCCTCCAGTGTCTCTGGGAGGGGGCTGCCCCTCGGCACCACTAATGCTGACCACGCGATCTGCTTCATCTTCTGTCCTCACCACTCACAGGTTAGACTGTATATCCAATTCACTAGTAATTTATCATTAAATATAAACCATATTTCTAAACATGAACAAATATGCCATCTTGGTTTTCCAAAAAAATCATACAGTACATATATTCTTAGTGTTGAAAGTTAAGTCCTTAGGATCAACTATACATTTTCTTTGGTTTCTTTTTGAAATACTGTAGGTGTGCTACATACATAGAGCTATGTTTATTGTATTACCTAAATTAAAGTAGAAGCCTGTTTTTTTTCACATCTTGTTAAGATATTTATATTTTCCTTATACCACTTGAATATCTTTTTGCACCTTTTATCAAAATATGAGAGGAGAGATATGTTAAATGGTTTTTATTTAACCCCATCAGGACTTCTTGAGAATGAAATAAAGCATATTGATAGATGCCAAAGGTTTGCTTTGAAATACTCCAGCAAACAAACAAACAAAATGATGCACGTGAAAATATAGATGAAACAAGACTGGCTGAACATGGATTCCTATTGAAGTTAGGTAATGAATACATAGAGGTTCATTATCAGATTCTATTTTGTGTATGCTTTTGACTTTCCAAATTGAATAATTTTTAAAAAGTTATTATACTAGTAACTAATAGCTTAAAAAATTAAGTCATGGAAATGATTTAAAAATAACTAAATAAAACTGATTAAAATGAATCCAATTTTTTAATTCCTGCATCATTTACTCAACACATATAATTATACCCGACACACCATTAAGTTTTGCAGCCTTGCCATTCTCAGATTTATATGGGCAAGCATTTGCAACATGATTTGAGACAAGATATATCCAAGGTAACACTTAGGTTTTATGATTTGGTAGTGAGCGACTTTAGAAGATTCTGGTTGTAAAACGAAGTATTTAAGTGTAGACTAGAATCCTTCCAACTCTGAGCTTAGTAAGAAAAGGATCATTGTAGACTTCCATCAATATTTAACAGATATCAAATCAAGATTTGACTACAGAAAGAAAAGCAAATTTGACAAAACTATCTCACTCCTGTGTATAATTAGACAAAGTGCAACTGCGCTGTATTGCATAGTTTCCTCTGGTGAGAAAGATATGGTGCTGGATGGTGGTCCCCTAACACCTGGAAAGGTTTTGGTCTTTGGGCCCCCAAAAGAGATAGCAGGACCTATTTTTTTAGCTTAGCAGATCTTCATATTGGCAGATACACGTTACTGTAAACATCAAGGGGGCATGACCATTCAACCTAGATGCTGCAGTCTATGCAGAGGGTTTTATTCACAGGAGAGGACTGTGGTTGGGAACACCTGCTCTTGTCTCCCTTATACTTTCATCACACACCATCTCTGGTTGGCAAAGATAGGATCCTTTTTTGAAAAGAAGATAGGCTATAGCGTCAAGCAGAATCAATTTATTTGTAAGCACTCTTGGTAAGCAATTGCAATCTGCTTCCACCTTAAACTTGACCAAGTTTAGTCCTCTGCCTAAAATCATTGCTTTGGAGCATATTGAACAGACTGATAGCCACCAGCCTGCCCTGGGATTTGCATGTTGAGAGGTGGCCATTCCATCCTGAAGCCAACAAAATAGAATCCTGAAATGAAGCATGCTGGGCCAGCTGTAAATGTCTGTGGAGCCCAAACGTGGGTCTTAACAATGCTCTCACCACTCTGATCCACTCACAACTGGGGTATGATTGAAGGCCGGCTTTTCATAGAACTTTCACTGACAGACACCTCATGTGAAGGACGGTCTAGCAGAGCAGAGCCAGCCATCAACATTGCCATTTGGGACATGTGTTAGAAGACACCAGCACTTGGTATCACTCTTTGGCTAAAGTAAATTTAATTTTAATTATATACCAAACAAAGGCCCTAGACAGTGTCCCTGCAATTTTGCACATTAGAATTTAAGGAATACCAGAAATTAAATGGAAATGCTGCCTTCCAGCCCTAAGCTCACACTTCCAATTTTAAGTTGTCCATAGATCGGTTGAGACATGATGACAGATTAGGGACATGGTGCACAGATTCGTCTAGAGGAAGCCCTTCCTTGAGAAACCATGTTCTTCAAACCCCTAGGAATTGACTGAGCTGTACTCTTTTCTCTTCTGCAGAAGAAAGAAAAGGCCGAAGGGAGAAGAAAGATGCTACAAATACCTGTCATTTGTCTTAGCTGGTTTTGCTCAGGGGTTAGAGCCCGAGGACTGAAGGGCCATGGGTTTGATTCCAGTCAAGGGAATGTAGCTTGGTTGTAGGCTCGATCCCCAGCCCTGGTCAGGGCGAGTGCAGAATGCGACCAATCGATGTGTCTCTCTCCTATTTTTATCTGGCCACGATATTCCTGTTCACTAGGGTAGTCAGGATCGACTTTGAAATAGGTCACTTTCTATCTGGTTCAAATTTTATGTTGACCAAATGATAGGAAAATACTGGGTAGCCCAGGGGACCCTGTGAAACAATCTTACTGTTGGGGTCCTTTGGAGTTTCAGTGGGTATATGCTGTAGTGGCTGGGGGTGGGGCTATCCCAGCTTACATTTTAGCCAAACAGAGGACTGTTGGAGGCCTTCTCAGAAGGTACTCACAGACTTAGCCGGAGAGGGTGATTTGGGAATTAGGTCAACATGTTTTGAATGTCTCTTTACCTAGGTATATTATATTCATTGCTTTACATCTCTGTTAATGGACCATGATGGAACACAGGTGAGAAGACAGATTAAAATAAATAATAATTAGACCAGGAACAGAAAAGGTATATTATTTGAAAATAAAAGACTAAAATAGAGTGGAGCATAGAATAAATGCATTCAAATTTCCTGCTGCCCCACCACTATAAATTTTACATCTTTTTAATATTTTGTAATTTTTCAATTACATTAGACATTCAATATTATATTAGATTTAGGTGTGCAGCATACTACACCTAAACAATTAGACATTTATATAGCTTACAAAGCGATTCCCCAATGAGTCTAGGACCCATCTAGCACCATATATATACATATATATATATATATATATATATATATATATATATATATAGTTTGGAGATTCACTTTATTCACCGTGATGGGCTTATATTTATTACAATATTATCGACCATATTCCCTCTGCTGTACTTTACATCCCCATGACTGCTTTGTAATTTCCGAGTTGTGCTTCTTAATCTCTCCACCCTTTTCACCCAGCCCCCAACCCTCCTCCCATCTGGAAACCATCAGTTTGTTCCATGTAACTATGAGTATGTTTCTGTCTTATTTATTCATTTATTTTGTTCTATAGATTCCGCTCTGTTTTTCTTTTGAAAGTATATTGTCTCTAGCAGGCGGTTTATTTTTCTCCTCAGTGTAAGTGTAGGTAGGAAGGGATAGGACCAGAAAGAAGATGGATGAGGGCGGAGGAGGAGCAGGCAGACACTTAGCAGCAGGTGGACACTTTTTAGGCCTGACGACTCTCAGAAACCATTTACCAGGCAGCTCTAAATCACAGTCAAGAGACAGTGCTGCTTCAGTAACTCAGGTATCACGGTTGAGAGAGGCAAATATGTTTTGTATAACTGGGTGTGTGCTGTTTCTCGGGGTTTCTTTATTCTGAGGATCATTGGGAGGTGGGTTCCATGGTCTTCAAACACTACAAAATCACAGAATACTTTCTAGGAAGAGGCCCATGGCTCTCATCAAATTCTCAAAAGTATCCATAGTACAAATTGTTTGAGAACTTGATGCTGGATTTTCAGGAAGGGACAAGGGTGGGAAGGAAGATGTTCTTCATAGGAGAACGTTAGAGTAAAATATATTCTGTCACATTAGATAATGGGTGATAACCTGATAGCTTAAAAATAATTTTGGATTTTAATATTGAGTCTATTCGATATCATTTAATTTAATTTTTTCCTAAATTTCTAGTCAAATTACCTTAGTTTAACATTTTCCCAACCCTAGTCTTACTGTTTTAATGCATCAGCTAGTTCTAATCAACAGCATTTCCAAATGTAAAATATTTCTAAATTTCTGAGCCATTTCATTGTTTACAGCATCAGTTTCTATGTAGCTTCTCACCTTTGTGAGAAGTATCATGAATAGTATTTCATACTTTATAGCCTTTCAGGTTTTACTTAGTATTAGCTAGATCCAAACCCAAGTAAACTGACTTACAGTTTCAAGATGACAGATACAGATATTCATGTCCCATTTTCCTTTCAAAAATCACCCCCAAATAACAGGGAGAAGAAGAAACAAACATAAATTCCACCTGTCATGGAACCTTAATAAATGAAGGGAGAAAATGGAGGCAGGGTGGTTCATAGCTTAGCAGAGAAGAGGAAAGTCCAACCCAGGTGCCTTCAAGGTGAGTGGGTAGAGGAAGGGGTACACATGAGAAACAACAGCCCCCAGAAGCTACCAGAGCTCAGGAACTGGAGGTATCAGATACCAAAGAAATGGGATGTTAGGGCGATGAAAGTCCCCATCCCCTCTCCATGTAGTCAGAGGGCTCCTCTTCCCTCGCCTATTCAGGAAACCAGAGTATTTGCTGGAGAAACTGAACCCCAGATGTGGGGACACCAGCAACAGAAAAGTTGGGATGAGATGCACCCTGAAAATAAGAAAAATAAGTGAAAGTCTATATCCTCAAAGGTGAGACGCTACCTTCTCTTTTCTCAGAATGCCAAACCTATATTTATGGAAAAGTCCAGAGGAAATGAACTTAGATATGGACACATGGGGATCTCATCCAAAAGCCTGCTGTCCATCTGCTTGCCCCCTGAGAGACCCCCTCCTCACACACTGGTGTGTGGTGAACTCTGCATGCTTTACTCATGTGTGTGAACTACCAGGCACTTGAGGAAACCACTAAACACAGAGAAAACGAGCTCAGAGGAAACAGGCAATCAGGGAGCAGAGAGAATTTCAGAGAAATAATTAATATCCTCAACAACAACAAAAGATGATAATGCATCCAGGAGAGAAGAATAGGATGCTATTAAAATAGGAACAGAGACCAAAAGAATGCTTCTAGATGGAAAATATTATTACTCATAGAAAGTAAGAGAGTAAAAGTCAAGGTGGGCAATGGGGAAAAAAAAAAGAAAATCAAGGAAATCAAATAAGAAGTCCAGTGTTGAACCAACTGGAGTTCCAGTCAAACAGGACAGAAAACAATAGTGAAGAGAAAATTATTAAGAAAATTATAAATAAGAATGTTGTACAGAAGAAATCACACCACACCTATGTTCTAAGCAAGCAAGCTGCAGAGGATAATAAAGAATTCCAACGATACTCCAGCTGATCCTCAATCTGGTTGCCTTATTATCTGTCTGAATGTAATCTGTCCGCCGAGCTAATATGAATGAAGGCACTTACAGAGTAACATCTAGAATATCATCCTGTAACCACTTCAACACTTCTAAGTTGCTTCTTTTAATAGGAAGGGGTGGGAGCATTTTCCTTGGCAGGTTTTCATTTGAGTGGCATCTGGTGGATATAACATTCAGTTCTCAATTCACAGCCCCCCGTCTCCCCTACTATGAGATGCTCGTCATGGAAATGTAGAATCACAGAACACATTTTGCCCCGGGCCTTTGTCAAACCGTCGCTGTATCTGGATAGCGCAGCCTCTTCTCTGAAAGGGGCACACAATGGTCTGAACTTTGTTCTGGCGGGCCAGCGTGGGGCAGCTTGACAGGGAGCTAATCCATCACTGCGGGATCAGGGCTGCGCAAGGGGCCACCCAACTCACTACGGTCCAAGGGGGTGGCAGTTAATCATTTCCTTAACTGATGTGGGTATGAAAACAGAGCTGATTATTGCTGGGCAGACGAACCTTATCCATCCTCCCTGCCCTGGGCAGTGACTGTTGCCATTTTCTCTTCTTCCCAGACCGCCGGGTTTCAAGAGATTCTGACCGAGGTGGAAATTCTCGCGGTGATTGTGGGATGCCTGTGTCATGACCTCGACCACAGGGGAACCAACAATGCCTTCCAAGCTAAGTAAGTGTTCTAATTGTTGTTATTTTAATGCATTTGCCTTTCTGTGCAGAGCCAAAGGTGACCGGAGCTAAAGACTAAAGCATTAATTTCTGGTATCTGAGGCCGAGGCCACGCAGGCGTGGGCCCATGTGCCAAGGGGCCCATCCATCTTTATAATTCCCTATTCTTCTTTTAATTGCAAATTTGCCCTTCATGTCATGCTTGTTGATTTGGTCTGTCTCCCTTGAGCTCAGTGAGATAACAAAGCAGATTTTAAAGGGCCCATTTTTTTCCTCTTAGAATATTTGTTTTCATGGCATTTGTAAGCCTTTTGGATTTGCTACACTAAAATCTGGTTTTGAGACTATTAAAAGAAAATTGGGCTTAAGAAATTTTAAATTTTATGAGGTAAAATAGCTCTTCCTTCCCCTGTAGAACCTCTTCCAGGTGTTTTTTTGTTTTTTGTTTTTTTTTAAGTTGGATAGCATATAAACTGCAGGAGGGAAAAGCAACGCCAGAGGAATAAGGCCTCTGCTCCTCCCCCAGAAAGGTGGGAAGCAAACAGAGAGATTGCATCCATACTGGGCATGTGAAGGCACGTAATGCGCACAGGACAGAATAGCCTGTCCCTAAGCAACTTGGACTGGTCGAGATAGCTGTGGCTTTGTGGTTCACACAGTGGTCAAGGCCATAGAATACGGGTGCTGGAAATAAGACCCAAACCCAGATCTCCTGAGTCTTATATTGAGGCTCCAGTTTTAATGTTCTTACTGCCTATCTGCAGACAAAAATGCTATGTGCGTCAGAGGCTGGAGAGAAAAGTTTGGGGATGGAGATGTCAAGAAAGTGGTATAAAGGTGACCGATTTCAAAGTCCTCCAGCAGGTGTACCCCCATAATCTGAAACATCATCAGACCATATCCCTTTCTGTTCCTCAAAATGCTTACCTACTGATACCTTGGGGTCCTGGCCACTGACATTTGCTCCTGATCTAGCAAATGAATTTTGACTGTGTGCCCTTCTCTATCCATCCTGGGTCTTATAGCCCATCCCTTCAACCCTGCCTTCTCAATATACTGTCGTTTCTTGACACTCTTAACTTTCTGTGATATCCACTCTGCAAACACTCAGCCCCAGTTCAACCTAGCAATTCCATTTCATGAGACTCTGCCTATGCTTTTAAAGGCTTTAGTAGAAAATGTCATAGTTGTGGGAGTTTGAGATACACCAAATATACTCTCCCAACTGGCATTCCTAGATGCTCAGTATCCCCCCAGATTCTGTGTCCCCATTGCTCTTAGCAGTTCGAAAAGTTCTATATACTAAACACTCTCCCTTCCTAAAGCACCTCCTGTCGACCACCTCCCCCGCGCCCCTCAGCAGATCACCTTGCCTCCTCCTTCACCAAGAAAATTGAAGCCATCAATCGAGAACTCCCTCAATTTCCTCCCCTGCCATGTACAAACTTATCTGTCTGGCCCCATCCTTTCCTCCTGACCTCCTATCTCAGTGAAAATGCTGTCCTTCCTCTTGTCTGACGCTAATCCCTCCACCTTGGCTTTGGATCCCTTCCTTGCTCGCTCCTCTGAGACCTTGCTCCATTAATCTTTCTCTCTGCCCTCTATCTCCCTTCCCCTTCCTACTAGCTCTCAGCATCCTATTAATATGAACAACTCCCCCCCTCCACTGCCCACCTTCTTGAAAAAGTCCACATCAATTCCTGCTTCTCCCTTTAGCTTCTGCTCTATTTCTCTTCCTTTCCAGTCAGCCTTCTTGGAGAGTTCATTATCTTCACTTCCCCAGTGCCTGCCCTCCCACAGGGCAACCAGTTTCATCTCACAAGGGGGACTGCCCCCCAGTAATGCCATCAACGGCCCCTTTTCCCGGAACTGCTGGACATTCATATTGTCCTTCTTTCTTGACCCTTCTTGCCACGAGACCCCTTTTCTGCTCCCTCCTTCCTAGAATGCTCTCTTCCCTTGCCTCCCAGACACCTACCTTTCTAGCCTTTCTTCTCAGTGTGCTTCAAGGCCTGTTTCCTCCTGTCCCAGCCAGCACTCCTGATGTCCTCTCCTGTTTCTCTCCTGCTCTACATGATCCTTCATGCAGGCCTTCACCCAGCTGCTGATCAGTCCTAAACCCAGATCTTGGATCCATAATTCTCTTCTTCCCTCCAGACACTGATTCCAACCACTTGAGGGGCACCTCCTATTGAATCTCACAGTCACCTCAATCTCAGTCTTTCTGATTATGCTGGTTTCTTTTCTCTGTCTCAGTGAATAGCACCACCAGAAATCCACAAGCCATCCAGATCCCCTCCTTCATACCCCTAAAATCAACATCTCTGTGTTCTTAGGTCACCACTGCTTCTTTGTCTCTCCTGAGTTGCTGCAACAACCAGCCCAACTCTCTCCTCCAGGCTTCTTACCTTGGCACTCCAGAATAATCTTAGTAGTTCTCAAAGCTCAGCCTCAAAAAAAAAAAAAAAAAAAAAAAGCTCACCAAGAAAATTGTCATTCACCAGCCTCCTTGCTGGTGACAGTGTTCAAATTCCTTAGTGTAGCCCTTTAAGGCCCTTTTCTTTTTTTAAAATATATATTTTATTGATATTTTACAGTGAGGAAGGGAGAGAAATAGAGAGCTAGAAACGTCGATGAGAGAGAAACATCAACCAGCTGCCTCTTGCACACCCCCTACCGGGGATGTACCCACAACCAAGGTACATGCCCTTGACCGGAATCGAACCCGGGACCTTTCAGTCCGCAGAAAGACGCTCTACCACTGAGCCAAACCGGTTTTGGCCTTTAAGGCCCTTTTCCAACAGGCTCCTGTCCATTTCTCTAGCCCAGCACCCACTCCTTCCACCCCACTTACACCCACACATCTATGCTCCAGACCCAAGGGGCAACCTGAAGTGCTCAATAGGGTCCAACTAGTTCACTTCCCCAGTATTCCTGCCTGCGATGTCCATCTTCTCCTTTTCCATGCAAGCACTACCCAAGGTTCTATCCCTGCTGCAACTTACCCTGGTCAACTTTCTGTGCCCACATAATGCCCAAGTTGTGCTTTTCTAAAAGTATGCCTCTTGCTCTATTTTAATTGCTGATTAACAGGCATGTCTCCCCTACCCCGAGTTCTCATGATGGAAAACCCAATACCAGGAGCATAATAAACATACAACGAATGTTTGCTGATGAATGAATGAATGACGGATGCATGACTGGATAAGGTTTTAACTATCTCACTATAGCTTTTCAATAAAGTTTTCTGACTTTTAAATAAGTATAACTTTTTAAAGATTATTATAAACACAGTTTTTATAGTCATAGGTTTGATGTTACCTTCACTTCCTCAACCCCTTGAGTCTACTGAAGTGTCAACTAGATATACTTTGATCATATACTTAACAATTCCTTATGTTTAGATTTCCATATTTGCATTTCGCTATATTTTTAAGATGTCTTTCTCTTTTAGCAATGACATCATTGTACCTTCCTCTTGGATCCTTTCTCTTGTCCCCTACCATTCTTCCACTTCTGCATAAAGAAAAGCTGTATGTTTATAATTGTCTCTATAAAACAAGAGTGAGCCGAAGCCGGTTTGGCTCAGTGGTAGAGCATCGGTCTGCAGACTGAAAGGTCCCAGGTTTGATTCCGGTCAAGGGCATGTACATTGGTTGCGGGCACATCCCCGATGGGGGGTGTGCAAGAAGCAACTGGTCGATGTTTCTCTCTCATCGACGTTTCTGGCTCTCTATCTCTCTCCCTTCCTCACTGTAAAATATCAATAAAATATATTTTTTTAAAAAACAAAACAAAACAAAACAAAAAAAAAAACAAGAGTGAGCACTCTGTGAGTTCAAGGGTCAATTATACAATATTTATACCCAGATACCACTGGCCCTCCCTCTCCTCTCCTCTCCTTGAGAGAGCCTGTCTATCACACTGAGAGGCAGACTTTCTTGATAGTTGACCTCTCAGCTCTTTGGACCAAGAGTACACCCTTAATTAAAACCCACTTACTCATAGTTTATCTCTCTGGAATTTGGAGTTGAATTACCATGATATTGCTCAGTTACTGTTGACATCCAAGCTGTAGAAACTGAGGCTGCCATTTTGGGAGAGCTACAATGACCCCATGCCAAGCAGATAAGAGAAATGTGCAGAGAGAAGGAGAGAAGCAGAAATAAGAGATTGCATAATTCTAGAGAAACAGAAAGAGCAGACTTGATTTCTGGCTTTACATGTCTCCACTCCTATTTCCAGGAGACCCAGCCATGCTTGTGATGATTAGGCTCTCTCAGAGTTCCTGGTATCACTTAATCAAACTTTTTTTTTAGGGAAGCTGGTTCTGATTTATTTCTGTTCTTTGCAACTAATAGCCACCGAAACAATGAAAAGAACTACAATTTACTTCTTGTTGACTCTCTCAAGTGCTCTCCCAAATCCTGGTTAGGGTAGGTATTTCTGTCTCCACACTATGGGAGGAACTGAGCTTCAGGAAAGTTAAGTACCTTGGACAAATTCATACATCCAGAATGCGGTAGAGTGGTGGTTAGACCTGGGCTATCTGATTCCAAAAGCCATTCTTTAACCATCACATCATACTCCCTCATGATTCAGTGATACTTATTTTGGGCCTTTGGGCTTCTAGCTTCTTGGCTGACTTGACATATATACGTGAGTTCTGGAAAACTTAAATATATTTGACACCCAGAAAACTAAGACATGGAGCTATAAAGTCATAGAGAACTGAACTAGACCTTAGTAGTCATATTTTTAAACATTTATAAAAATGGAAATAGACATACCCAGATCTTAGGTTACTTATGAAATGTTAAACAGTTTTCAAAAATATTAGATAGATATTAAGTTGCTGGTATTAGAACTCAATTTTATTTTAAATTTATTTTTGTATCCTCATCCCATATTATCACATCTGCCTCTTCTGAGGTAATCTGATGTGTTTCGGAGATGGGATATCCACCAGCCCTGCCCCTATCGTATGGAGTCACTTTTGAACTTGGAACACCGAATGCCACCACCACCCAACCTCAGTTAAAATTTCCCTCGACAATGAATGCTGACAGAGACCTTTTACAACACAGTGAAGGAACTATCTTTTTATTGATTAGATTAAGATTTATTTGCTAAGCGTGTGTGCCATTGTTTAAAAAAATCCCTCGGAAGAAATCTACATCCTCATTTCCTTCTTTATTCCCCAATAATTGAGTGTTTTGTATGTGCTAGGCACTGTGCTAGGCACTGTGAGAGAAATAAGGAAGGGTAACTAACAAACACTCCCTTCCCTTAAAGTATTCACGGTCAAACTTCAACCATTCAAGTGATTTGGAAATATAATTTAAATGCACCAATTATTATGTAAAGCAAAGTATATGCTACCTTTTCCCCCCCCCCATATATAAGGCTGTAAAAAAAAAAAACAGGAGACATTTAGCAAGGGACAAATTACTATATAAAATGCAAAATGCCTCTACAATAAAAAGTTGGTTATAGCAGAGTATAATTTATTCTCTTAGCCTTTCTGATAAATGAACCTTTGCATTTTCATATTTTATTCTTAATTTTTAAGTATTAAAATACGTGCCATGAATGATCAATAGGCAGAGGGGACAGCAATACCACGGTGCTTTGAAACTGCTCTGTTAACACCTCTCTCCTGTTTTCTCCGGGGACCGCGCTCCCCACTCATCCCCCTCTCTATCGCAGCTGCCCCTGATGATTAAATATCAGCACCGAGCAGCTTTGTAGTATATTCTCCTAGGAGACTTCTGTTCATTTCTAGCATAATCTCTTAGACTCATTTCTTGGGAATGAAAACCCATCTTGTCGCTTTCGGCCAGGTCCCAGAAGTGAAATACTGGGGCACATTAATCTGCCATGACAGCCTAATCCCATTCCTCACCACCTCCCAACAATTCTCGCTTTCCTAATTACCTTTCATAGTTTTCCTTTTTTAAGTTTTCTATAAGCCGTGGCTGCACACTTCTGTTGAGCCTCTTTTTTTAAAACATATGCACATCCGGAGACGTTCTGAAGGTATACCTCCTTTCGCACGCTGTTTTTGGTACCTGTGCAAAGTGTTTGCATGCCTGTAGGGACAGAATGTTTTACTTTGACTTTCCTTTTCAGTAAGTTTCTCCTGTCCAAAATGGAAAAACTTCGGGGTGTTGGGATGGCCTAGTCAGTAATGAGCATCATGAATAAGTATAGGAATTTAAAAACTCTTCTCTTCATCTCTCCTCTCCTCCTCTCTCCACACACCCTGCATATATATATATGCAAATATATGCAGTATATTTAATATTAAGGCATGTGTGCCCCAAAGCTATTTATACAATGGATATACTTACCACAGACAATAAAAATGAGGTGTGGACTTAAAATCCATTTTTTCCATATGTGATTCATTTGGACTGTTTTGTTTTTTTTCAATATTTATATGAAAAAGTAGAAGTGTACCTATATGTACACTCAAAATATATTACATGAAAGACATGGCCTCTTTTAAAGAACTGATTTTATGATCAAGTAAGATTGGTTAATGATGCATATTATGTTCCCCTCCTGCAGAACCATAATGCGTGTTCTTACATTCTGGGAAATCTTGTAATGAAGAAACAATTTAACTTTTACCACAGGCCCAGCATTTTCCAAATGCATTTGACCATGGGCCCTTTTTTTTATTCCTGCCCAGTATGCCATTCAACATCCCAAATAACGGATATTTTGGAGAATATTTTTAATAAAGTTTATCCTAAAGATACATTTCATTTTTTTTTGCCACTAGTATCAAGTTTTATGATTGTGCACTTCCCCTCGCCATCCTACAAGGTTCACAGGGTATGTGCTTTTAATCCAAAGATGACATTTTTCTTCCAGGAAGGTGAGCATTGTTAGTGTAAGACTGGTCAGAGAAAATGCCCCACACAATTCTAGGGGATTGTGAGCTCCTTGAGGGTAACAGCCATGTCTTGCTTACCTTTGTATTCCACATGCCTGTAGTCTGGCATCATAGCTATCATCAGAACTTGTTGATGAATGAATGAGTGAATGAATGAATCACAATGCCTTCATAGCATTTTCATAGCACTAGTCTGGTTCCACTGCAAAATCTACACATTTTTGTGATTAAATCAATATTATGTAAGGATGGGAAGTGTAAAATGGAATATTATAAAAGAGAACAAAGAGAGAATCTGAGGATGAAGATGCTCAAACCACAGAAGCTAAAGGTTGCACCTGCACAAACACCCTGAGAGTCCTTCTGATGAAATGTAGCAGTTCAGGAACCATGCCGATCTGGGGCCGAGGGAGAGGTGCAGCGTGGGAGGCGCCACTGTATTTGTTATAAGCTGTTTCCTAGTTAAAGGAGGAAACAGCCTACTCATACTGTGAAAAAGAAAATTTAAAGTGATTTAGGATCATCTAATTGCTTTAACTTTGTGTGGATTCTGCTAAGCCAATGTGATGAAGAGGGAGACAATATATTGCACCTTGGCCCTACTTTACATCAATGGCTGCTCTCGGTAAAGGAACATCCAGGGATGGATGATCATTAGAAACGAATCATAGGAATCTGAGTCTGCGGTTAGTAGTTATACTAACAGAATTCTGAATTAAATTTGGCAATATTCTTTCATTGATGACAACCAGCTTGACAAAAATTGAGAATCAAATATCAGAAATGTATAAGTTACAATCAGCCTTCTCATTATCTAAAGAGAAGAAGCTTAAAAACATGGATGCTAATCCAGAACTTGTACTTACTAGCCCTATGAACTTGGAAAAGTAGCATAACTTCTCTGAGTCTTGGTTTCCTCATCTGTAAAGTGAAAAGACAATACTATTTCACAGTTGTTTTCAGGACCAGATAAAATAATGTATTAAGTTATTAATCTTTTGCCTAGTGCATGATAGGTACTTACTCATGATAGCTATTATTGTTAATAACATTATTATAAAATATCTTAACACACTTATCATGATCCTCCTTCTGATTTTAACTATAACTTCAGACATACCATTGCAAGCTTATTAACCAAGCAGCTAATATTTTTAAACACCTATTCCATGCCAAGCATATGCATACCACATGTAAATATGAAGCATTCTAAAATTTCATAGGCCAATGCAGATATAGCCAAGACACAATACATTGTGTTTTTTGAAAAATGCATTTTCATAAAAATGAAATCTATGTTAAATAACAATATCTAACATTATTAGTCACTGATTATTAAGGTTAGCCTACTATGTTCATTTATTAAATAACTAGAGGCTCAGTGCATGAAAATTCACGCACCTGGTGGGGGGTCCCTCAGCCCAGCCTGTGCCCTCTCACAGTCAGGGAACCCTTGAGGGATGCATTTGGTATAGATGATTGTTCTGACACTCAGAAGCTGTGTAAGATTTAGTTCATGAAGTCCACTCTCATCCCTAGAGCCAGAAATTATGCCTCTTGTTCTCCGAGCACCCAAAGCACTTTGCTTGCACCTAGAATACCTCTGTAGTATTTCTTTTGTGTGCTAAATGCCTTATTTTCCTTATGACCACTTCTCATCTCCCTTACTGGTCTGTAAATATCTTAGCGTCATAGACTCTGTCTTATTCATGTTTTGTATCATACACAGCATTTAGGCTAATACAGAGAAAGTTCCTGAAAGGTTTACTTAATAGATTATTCAACTAACAAGCAGTTACCTGTGAATATACCTGCTCATGGTCCTTTGTGTCAAAGCAGGAAAACAGTTTGATCCAAAGAGCTGGTGTGGGGAACTATTGACAGGTCACTGACCCTTCTGTCCTCTTTCAGGAGTGGCTCTGCCCTGGCCCAACTCTATGGAACCTCCGCCACCTTAGAGCACCACCATTTTAACCACGCAGTGATGATCCTTCAGAGTGAGGTACAGCCCTAACGTTCTGCTTCTCCCCTCGATGGAAAATGAATGAAACCATGCCTCCGACCTCTCTCTGTAATGCAGACGCAGAGAAGTGGAACAGATTTTTAAGTCAAACTATTAGACCCTTTTGTGTGGCTTTTTTAAATTTAGTTAGATGCCTGATCAAGGAATGGGTTCAAATTCTTCCTGACTGAGCTGATTCATTTGGGATTCATTGTTGGTTTGGAAGTGATTCCCATTCACCTAGCCGAGGAGATGGCCTCCAACTTGCTTACCTTCCTTAGGGCTACAGAAGCCCGCACACAGGGACCTGATCCAAGGAGTGAGTGGCCCAACCTTCCCATTGGGAGACACTCACAGCCCCATTAAAAGAAGGTGGAAACAGGATGATAAAGTTACACTGTATTGGCTCAACTGAAATATCTACATAAAATAAACACTAAAAGTAGCTGGTGGGGTCAGTCTGAAAGTGAGAATCGCAGCTGCATTTGAGACGCAGGATGGCAGGACTTGGAAGTGCTTTTCTCCTTTTAGCTCCCCCGGAGAAAAGGAAAACCACTCCTGACTCTGGCTGAGGCGGCATGAACTTGAAATCGCCAGGAAAGGCTCTATTCGGTTTTCTGCAGGCCTACAGACTGTGTGTGTGTGTGTGTGTGTGTGTGTGTGTGTGTGTGTGTGTGTGTGTGGCGGGAACAGCATCATTCAATATGGAGGTTTCCTCCAGCCTACCTTGGGAAAGCATGTCTTTTGCAACATCATGAAGACCTCGTTTGACCCCATAGAGTGGGCAGTGTGGCTGGGGACAGGCTTTCTGATAAAACCACTGGGGAAGACCTCTCTTTAGCTGGGAAGGAAGCAACACAGTTAGGCTCTCGGTAACTTTGACAGAAACTAGCATCAGGAATGTGTGGCTCGGGAATGTCCCTATGAAAGCCATGGTTTAGCCGTGCGATGTGGCAAAGGAAGGCAGGGACAGGAGGAACTTGGGCTCAGGCCATCTTTTCTACACTAGTAATAGGACGGGTTATACCTCAAATCCCAGGCATTCCTGCCTTTGTCATAACAGGGATTATACACAGGATATCAAAGTTTTCTTGAAAGATTGTTTGTTTGTGGAAACAAATCCCACTAGCACAGAATTTGTCTTCAGACAAATAAAATACCTTGACTGCTCTTCACTCAAGACTTCTCTATGAAGGACCGGAATAATAACATTAGTATGCAGCGAGCATAACTGGTGCATGCAGGCCCTGCCTGGGGCTCCCCCAGCCACTCCCGGCCTGACCTCAGAAGGGCAGAACTGCAGTGTCATCGTCACCCACTTCCTGAATGCAAAGGACAGAGCAGCCAGGTGGGCAGGCAAAAGCACCCAGACCTTCCTTCCTCCACTTGCTTCTCTTTCCATCAATACCACCCTTCTCCCTACACCAGGGGTGGGGGACCTTTTTTCTGCCAAGGACCGTTTGGATTTTTATAACATCCTTTGCGGACCGTACAAAATTATCACCTTAAAAATTAGCCTGCTATATTTGGTCAGACATTTAATCAACTCACCCCTAATGCCTGGACAGGGCCAGGCCAAATGATTTTGCAGGCCTTCTGTGGCCCCCAGGCCCTGCATTCCCCACTCCCGTGCCTAAACAAAATGGAAGCAAGGACACAAATCTATTTCCAGGACAAAACTCTTGAGGCACTGAAAGAAGCCAATTTGCATATAAACAATACAGTGATTGCAAATTAATGTTTGTTTGTTTTTATCAGTATTAAAGCTGATCTGGCTAGCTTTGTCACTCAGTTGTAAAGAACTGGCTTAGTGCTGAAACTGGTTTGGCTCGGTGGATAGAGCGTCGGCTTGTGGACTGGAAGGTCCCAGGTTCGATTCTGGTCCAGGGCATGTACCTTGGTTGAGGGCACATCCCCAGTAGGGGGTGTGCAAGAGGCAGCTGATCGATGTTTCTCTCTCATCGATGTTTCTAACTCTCTATCCTTCCTCTCTGTAAAAAATCAATAAAACATATTTTTAAAAATAAATTTAAAAAAAAGAACTGGCTTAGTTATTCTCCGTCCTTTAAAAGTGGTAAAAATGCACACTCACAAAATAACCAAGATCTTCAAATTCAGACCAGTGTTCTCCTGGACTTCACCTCAGTTCATTGGGACTTGCTCCTCACAGCTAGGGGGGCAGACCTCGGCGATAGCATGGGTTCACTCCCAGATCATCGCAGTAAAGAGAGCCATAATCGTTTCGCTGGTGGAGGACCTTGCCTTCAGTTTATTAAACAATGCAGCATCTGTAAAGCACGGTGAAGCAAAGCACAACAAAGTGAGGAGTGTCTGTCCTCCTTTCCCTGGGAGATGCTAGACGTGTGGCTGAATCCCAGGCACTGCTTGTCGGTGGCTTCCAACCACCGTTTCTCAGGCCCCCGTATACCAGCCTGTGATTGATCCACAGGGCAAGGCTGGGGCAAAGAAACCGGGCAGAATTATGGCATGGCATTCCTTTAGTTATTTGTCTTCTTCCTAATGGCTGAATTAAGGGTCTGGAAGAGTTCATTTGAAAATTATTAATAATATTGGACCTGGTCCCATGTGGAACCAATATACTGTAGTCTTCAGCAAGAGGTGGGTTCGCCCAAGGAGATAAATTAACTCGGGGAAGCGGATTTTCATCTGGTGCCTGGTAGGCGGTAATTTACTAATTGATATTCTGGTTCCCAGAAATAATTAATTTACTTCTCATTGGGAAACAGTTTATTCTCAGGCAGTCATTTCACCCCCTCCTTCTGCACCATCTTCTGGTTCTCCACGCGAGGTATCCGACTGGTCCCGTTCCCGGGCCCTGTGTTTATGAGTCCGTACTCCATGCTAAGAAAACCCGATAAATGAGGAGTCCTGACTTTCAAAGCAAATTAAGTGGCTTGTCTGTCACTTCACAAAAGGATTTTCCACTTCACTAAAACCATTGTACAGCTGCCAGCGTAGCTAAAACACATTTTGATGAAGTGTTCTTTTCAAAGGTGTGGAGATACAGGTGTGCTTTCACATTTTCCTAGGCGAAAGTCATCTTTACAGTAGCAAGAACTCTGCTGAGAACAGTATCGTATACATTCTAACTACTTAGGAAGTATATACTGAATAATTTAATCTGCCACACGCTTCATCAAGATGATCTCACTGTTTAACACAGGGTTTCTCAACTTCAGCTGCTCTGGGCCCCGTTCATCTTTGCTATTCAGGCCAAACTGTGCATTGTGGGACCTTTAGCAGCATCCCTGGCCTCGCCCCACTCGATGCCAGTGGCACCCATCACCAGTGTGACAATCAAAAATATCTCTGAACATTGCCAGATGTCCCCATGGCTCAAATCACCCCCAGTTAAGAACCTCTGGTCTCATGTTTTTTCTCCTCCTTAAAGTCATTTGTTGACATAGCAAGTATTTCCAAAATGCCAACGTCAGTTTTAATTAGTGAAATTAGTATTTATTTTAGGGTCATAAAGATCCCCAAATGTTTTGATAACTCCTACATTCAGTAATTCCACAGGAAATAGGTAGTCAAATGGGGTTGTTAGCACAAACACACCCAATAGGAAGACAAGGTCAACATTTTTCAGAATTTTCTCTTTAAGACTAGACATAACAAAGTGTCCCTTGGTAGTCCTTCTCAAGAATGACTGCACTTTCTGGCATTGTTATGTTTGCCAGGGACTATGTCTGTATTTGTGCAAAATTTCATTAAGTTTTTTTTAAAATGGTTTGTCATGTTTTTCCTATATACATTTAATATATATAGAAAAATATGCAATTTATATTTAATATATATAGGAAAAAACATACAATCAAAAACTCATATTTAATGGGGACTTTTTGTGACTCTTTACTTTCTCATTACAGGGTCACAACATCTTTGCTAATCTGTCCTCCAAGGATTATAGTGACCTCATGCAGCTGTTGAAGCAGTCAATACTGGCCACAGACCTCACGCTGTACTTTGAGTAGGTATCGGCATTTGGTCTATTTGACAAATGGACATCTAAAGTTTCATCCTGTAATTAATTTCCAGGCCCAATTTGGGGGTTGCCTGTTGTTCTGGCACTGGTAGCAATGTGTAAATGAACTAAACCTTTTGCTTTGTTTTTCCCTCATCTAAAAAAAACTTTATTAAGGTGATGTGTGTAAGGTAAGAAAATCAGGGCTACCACCACAAGATTTAGAGCTTTATTTTTTTTTATGATCCTTGTGTGGCACTCTCGACTCTGAAACTAAGTGATGGTCATTTTTATTTTAAAGACTATGCTTTCTATTTTAGACTATTATTTCTCTTCAGATCCAAAATGGCATTGCCGATGCTAATGAAAAAGGTTTGTTGCTGGAAGGTTGACTAGAATTCCAAGCCTTCATTCCTTGCCTCTCCTCTAATTCTCTTTCTTAGAAAAGCTGCAACCCCCTCCCTTTTTTCCCCCTCAGTTTTAGACCTCCACCTGAGCTGGAGATTCCATCCCTCTCATTTCCTCTAAGACCTGCTCTATCAGGTACTGCCTCTTTCAGAAGCCTGAAAATATCTTCTTTTGCTGGTATACACAGTTTTTTCTTAAAGACCAAACAACTTTCCTTCCTTCAAAAATTATCTCACTTACCCCATGGAGATCTTAATTGCTTTTCAATTTACATTTCTTTTAATGCCCACTTTTAAAAATAAATAAATGGAACACATTTGTACCTTTGTTTTCCTAACCCCCGTTTTACCTTAAAGAGTAGTGTTCACCTCCACGTTCTATCACAATTAGATTTTCAGAAGTCACCAGAGACTTCCTTGTCCCAAAATTCAATGTGCTTTACTCATTTCTAAGATACTCTAACTTCTTAGAGAAATCTGAAGATTTACTGACTTCTCATTGACAATTTCTAATCTCTTTTCTTCCCCCAATATCCAGCTTCCTTTATCTCCCCTTTTCTGAATCTTTTCTAAGTTTCTTTTCTCCTTACTCCTTTGGGTGAGTTCTTGAATCCATGGTCTTCATTCTCTATTTAGATTCACTCCCCTGGTTATATCTCTATAATACCTTTATATTATAGAATACTGAAATTCTTCAGTCTAACCCTAGTCATGTACCTCTAATATCTGTTGCAAAAGCCTTTAGAGGCTTCATTGCTTTCAAAGCAACCTTTAAACTTGGTTTGAGTTTTAAGCCCTTCCATAATCTGCCCCCAACTTTTTTTTCATTCTTTTATTCCACTTCTCTCCTACATGATTTGTCTTCCTTGACCAGTCTGGTCTACGGGTTACCCTGTAAAACACCTATTCAGTGCCCCTTGTGCCCCAATCATATTACTGTTCCTACATGGAATCCTATTCCTCTAGTTCCCCATCTGGCTGAAATACCCTTTAAGGTTCATCTCTTCTACCACCTTTTCCAGGAATCTTATGTCACTCCCTCTGTAATCTTACTGCACTTTGGCATTATATCGGTTAGTATTAGATTCAATTATAAGGGACCAAAAAATAACAGTGGCTTTCTTCTCTGTCACACAGAAGAAGACTGGAGATAAACAATCTGTAGTTGGTAGAGTAACTACATTAAATCACCAAGAGCCCAAACTACTTTGGTCTTTCTGTGCTGCCACTTTCAACACATAATTTCTACCTTAGTCCAAGATAGCTACTCAATGTCCACCCACCTCCCAGCTAGCAGGAAAAAAAGGAAGGAGTGAAGAAAAAAAAAGGGCCAAAAGGTGATACAAGTTATCTTTTAATAGAGTTTTCTGGAAACTCCCAGAACACTTCCACTTACATTTCATTGGTCAGAATTTAGTCATTTGGCCATACCTAGGTTGAAGGAAAGTTGGAAAGGAAGGCTTCATTCTGGTACAGTCCTGTGCTGCACAACACTTTGGTCAACAACAGATGGCATATACAACTGGTATACCATATAGGCTAGGTATGTAGTGGGCTATGCCATCTCGGTCTGTGTAAGTGCACTCTGTGATGTTCACATGACAATGAGATTGCCTAGTGACACATTTCTCAGAGGGATCGCTGTTGTTTAGTAGTACATGACTGTAATCACTGTTCCACTAAAAACTAGGACTTCTATAACTAAGAAATAAAGGGAGGAGAGGTACTGGAGGAGACAACTGATCATGTATGCCACACATTGTTATTGTTGGCTCCTGCTGAATGTGTTATTACATGGAAATAGTGGGAGGAGTAAAGGCTTTAGAATTACTGTCTGGATTTAAATTTCATTCTGGCATTCTAATTAAACCTGGTGCATTGAGCCCAAGTGTCTATGTCTTCTCCCTCCTGAAATTTTACTGGATTGGCAAATGAATTTAAAACGAAAAAGGGGGACAAATCTGCAAGGGAAAAAGATGGGGGCATACAATAACTGATAGATGTCAACACATTTGTGGAAACAGGCCAGCTAATGAAGGGTAACTGACTGAGCAGAGCAGAAGTGAAAAGTGGGACCCACGGAGGAAGACAGCTCTGAGAAGCAAGCCCATTGGCGCTGCAGAACCTCACTGGGGGCTTAGAGACAAAGGCACCATGAAAAGTGGATTTGACACTTAGAACTTAAGACAGGTGAATACTAGAAGGTTAGTTTACAGAACACCCAGTGCCCATGAAATCTTCCACCAGCATAGTGATAACTTCCTTTCCCCTACACTTGCAGAAGCCTAAAGGATTATTCTCCGGAGAAATGTAAGAAAGAGCTCAAGTGGGGAAAATTAAATGCAAAGCTCAGAAGAAGGGATGACGCAGAATGGAAGGAGTCTCTGCATTCAAAGCCCACACCCCTAGCCAGTCACCAGAAGCTAGAAGTATAAGCTGCACACTCAGGGTTGTCAGATTTAGCAAATGGAAATTCAAGAATTCCAGATAAATTTGCATTTTGGATAAACAAATGAATATTTTTTAGTATAAGTATGTCCCATGCAATGTATGCATGGGACTTGGGACACACACAACTCCAGCTCAATCTTTTAGTGTCTTGCTATTGCACACAAAAGGATAACAAGGATCACACAACATTGATATGAAACACAGAGGCTAACACAACCAACAAAAAAGTAGAATCAGAGAAAACAAGGAGAGAAAGAAATAAAACAAAAAACTATCGTTAATATCCTTAGGGAGCCAAGATATTACATCCATGAAACAAGAATAGGATGCTTTAAAAAAAATAGGAAAAACCATAGAAGAAGACAGAGCTGTTGGAAATTAAAAACATAATGGCCAAAGTGAAAAATCAAATGATAGCATTGGGAAATACAATCAAAGAATAATAAAGCAAAACTATTGAAAACACTGCTTTGTTTTATTATAAAGTAAAATAAAAGGTTTACCCGTGAACGACAGAGGTCTGAACTGTGCAGGTCCACTTATACAGATTTTTTTTCAATAAATGCAGTCAGCCCTTTGCATATGTGGGTTTCACATCCCCATATTCAACCAGCCATGGATCTAAAACAGTATTTTCAGTCTTCTGTTGGGACTCTGCAGATGCAGAGGGCTGACTCTATACATTGTTCAACACCATTGTATATAAGAAACTTGAGCCTCCGCAGATTTTGGTATCTGAGGGATCCTGGAACCAATTCTCCAAGGAGCAATGAAAGTATCTGGAAAGTCAAAACGTATATGCAAATTTTCAACTGTGTGGGGGTTGGCACCCCTAACCCTAGCATTATTCAAGGTTCAACTGTAATGCTTTTTAGGAAAGTTAGATTTGTTAACTATGTGCACGTATTACTTGAATAAATATACATTTTTAATCCCAGCTCTACCACTACCTAGCTGTGTGTCATCAGGTGAATGATATACCTCTCTGAGCCTTTTTCCCCCATGTGTAAAATGGAGATAATGACTGTGTTATCTGTCTTATGTCTTGTAAATGTCTTGTTTGTTTTATAAACGGCTACACCTACAGCCTCATTTGCTCTATAGCCTATTTGTTTTGCATGTTTAGTGGCCTTCATGTTTGACTTAACTATCATGTTCTTCCCTCTTTTTCTGAATGGATGCATCTTGATTTGGGATTTATCAAAGCTTGTATCCCTTTCATATTTTTCTTTCCTGTCTCTGACACTTGTAAGATCTTGTGTTATTTTCCTCAAGGTAGAAGCATTTTCCCAAGCTAAGTTTCCAAGTAATTTCTAAGGGGAAAGAAAGAAAGAAAAAAAAACCCTCAACAGTTGGAGTCCATTTATCAAGCCCTGTTAGTCACGTGACGAATCACCAAGTGACCGCTGGAATGTAGTCAAGGAAGTGGCTGCAACCCGTTTTCTCATTACTCTGCTCTTATCTTAATGCTGCAGCCACCGCTAATGTCTGCTGACTCCCAAGGAAGCTGCTAGCTCTCTTTTTGTCACCATTATTGTTTTCCGAGGTTCTGAATAGCTGTTCATTCCCTAATCTGGACCTTCAGGAGGCTGATTCACTTGCCTGTCTGAAGTTGCATTAAGGTGTTGCCATATTTTTTTAGCCAAAAGAATCCCTGGGTTAATGAGGGGGAAGCAACTACTACAAACAGCCACTGGCTGCTTTCATGTCATAATTTTAGTGTGGGGCTGGAAGGGATGCTAGAGGTGATGTAATCTAAGTCATCTTTTTCTTGCACATCACGTACTGAGCTCGAAAATGTTAAAGAGTATAGTTTGGGTCATATGTAATTAGTGGCTAAATTGGAACCCACACTTTGCTAAAAATTACACAAAATCTTGCAAGTATCAGGGACAGGAAAAAACCTCCTCTTTTAGGGTGTTTTTTTCCACAATCGCTATATTCATCCTCTAATTAAAAAATCAAGAGAGACTTGTCATTTGAATTGGGGCTAAATTCAAGGCAATATTGACCTTCCCAGCTGTACATTAGTTGGTTTCCTCTGAGAGGCAGCCTGAGTCCCCCGTGCCCTCTTCCGAAGCACAGACAAGGGCTTGCTGGCGGGCAGGTTCCTTTAGAGGTGACATCAGACATAGGAGTAGGGGACTGGGGCGGTAAAACGGCAAGTCGGAAAGCTATTGTAAGGACACAGACCCTTGTTGGTCACCACTGTGCTCAACCAGGCATGACCCTGTGCTGCACCTCAAAATTATCCACCAGCCTCCACATTCCATCAGCCAAGGTTATCCCATGGTCGTTAATTCCCACACCGGTCCCAGACATCTGTGCCTGAAGGCTGAGGATGCCTACAGCGTCCAGTCCCCCAGGGGGAGTCAGAGCAGCGACAGCACAGAAAGCATGCTAGGCAGGGCCAGGGAGCTGGGAGCTGGGCCCTGGCTGGCTGAGGCAGCAATGGCTGAGAGAGGAGGATGCCCTAGAGGAAGTCAGGATCAGCACTGGCTCTTCTGGCCTGGCTACGCAGATCAACAGTCAGGACACAGTAGAGGTCAACCACAGAGGAACCGCACTGCCTTCCTCCCCTAGGAAGCGGACAGCTGGCTAGAGGAAGGGCCAGGCCTTTGGAGAGGGTGTAAGACTCATTCCTAGGCGCAGGATCTCCTGTGATGCGCTGACAGGGAAGAACGTATGGTTCCTGGAAACCTGGGACCTCTTTAAAAATAACCACAAGACCCTGTAACTTTAATTTCTAATAGCTTTAGATGTCCTCAAGATACTCTCCTGCAAGTGACAGATAAAAACAGAATTTGCAAGTTTAAAAAACAAAACAAAACAAAAACCCCAGTGTGAATTTCTAAGTCTCACCGACCTGAATCTGGGGGTTAACTCTTCAGCCTGGTTTTCCAACTCATTAAACTTTATCCAGTTTCTGCAGAATGATTTTCTAAAATGGATTTCTGTGTCTATTTCCAAGTTTTTGCAGTGAACAAGGCTTTGATATTTAAATAGTAATTTCAGCATCCCAAGCAAGAATTAGATGTACCTTATCAGTATGCAGCCATGTGACTTTGAGGGTCGCTCAATGTCCTTTTGCCCCAGTTTTCTTGTCAGCAGTATGGGGATAGGCACCCCACCCACACCAATCCCCTAGGGTCCTTGTGATGGTCACAGGAGGTCACCTATTTGAAAGATACCTTGGTAAGTTAAATAAGTAAGATTTAAATAATCTAAACAATTAATATTTAAATAACTTAAATTTGATAACTTTTATAATTTAAAATACCTTATAAAGAAAAGACCCATTGAGCCAGAAGCTAAGTAAAATTTCTATAATTATAGATTACACTTGAGGTCTGCAAAGAGAGAGAGATCCAAAATTACATGAGTTAAAATATCAACAGGAAATCATAATGCCCTGTACTATTTGCATGGGAGTCAACGAAGATAACCTATGCAACTTTCACAGCTTTCACACTAATAAAAACAATATTTCCTGAATGCTTACTTGGGGGCTTTATATACACATTATCCCATTTAATATTTAGAGCAGTCCCATAAGAATAGGTACTATGGCCAAAACCGGTTTGGCTCAGTGGATAGAGCATCAGCCTGTGGACTGAAAGGTCCCAGGTTCGATTCCAGTCAAGGGCACATACCTTGGTTGTGGGCATATCCCCAGTAGGGGGTGTGCAAGAGGCAGCTGGTCTATGTTTCTCTCTCATCGATGTTTCTATCTCTCTCTCTTCCTCTCTGTAAAAAATCAATTAAAAATTTGATTTAAAAAAAAGAATAGTTACTATGTTTGAGCTCAAATACACCTGAGGAAACTGAGGTTTGGAGAGATTCAATAAATTTCTCACAATATCACATAATAAAGCTGAAAGTGATGCCAAGTAGTTGGGCTGCAAAATGTTTGAACTACTCTGCCATTTTCTCTGCACGTATGGGATTGTTAGCTAGTCCTTATATTATCAGACTACTTAAGCAGAAACATAATTCATTTTCCAAATTAATATATGACTTTTGTTTCTTTAGTCATAATTACTGAAGTTAACATCTGCATATTAATTTACTCTTCGTCAGTGTTTTTACATCCAAAGTCCCGAATCTCTCAGAATCTGCATTTAGCAATCAGTTGCAGATGTACCCTTGCCTGTTGAATGAGCTGCGAGGACACTGAGAGAACAGCATCCAGCTCCTCCCCGGCACCCACCCAGCTGCCCACACACACTCCTGCCTTCCCTGCCTGATGACCCTGGGGCTGGGGAGTCACAATCATGATTTTCCACCTCTCCTAGCGTTCCTGGGCTCTTAGACTCTTGGTAGATTCAGAATAGTTAGATAAATAGGGAAAGAATATGTAATATATAAATTTACACACACACACACACCCAAAAATTATATATATATATATATATATATATATATATATATATATATATATATATATATATGAATGGTGATTTCTCCCTTTACCAACAGATAAATTACAAACCAGAAAGATTTTCAATGTTGTGATGGGTGACTGGTAGCCAAACTTTACAATTATATTTGAGGGTAATTTTAGCAGTTATGTTCAAATGATGCTTTTGTAAAGGCTGCTATATTTTTCTTAGTGGAGCGTACGTCAAGAGCAGGATAAAAGCCTAATAAAAATATATTTGATTATAAATGAGATTTTCCAGTAAGCTGCTTTTCACTAGCTGAGGTATTCGCCATTGTCCCTGAAAAACAAGGTTCTCAGGATTGTACTTGAGAAGGTAATGATATTGGTTCCTGTGGCCGAGGAGTCCGGATCCAGGGAGTCTTATATATAATACTCGAGGCCCAGTGCACAAAATTCATGCAGGGGGGAAGGGCGGCCGTCAGCTCAACCTGCACCCTCTCCAATCTGGGAGCCCTCAGGGGATGTCCTACTGATGTCTTAGGCCTGCTCCCTGTGGTTCTCTGCTCTCTTGCAGGGCCTGCCTGCTCCACACCATGGTGATGAGCAAGCAGACCCTGCTGGGTTCTGCCTGCAGTGCATTTGCCTGCTCCCAGGTCGCTGCAGCAATATCAAAACAGGCCCTGCTGGGTGCTGCCTGTAGGCTGCGCTTGCCTGCTGGGCTCGCATTGCCAGGGCGATGCTGCCAGCATCCCGCCCCAGCAGCTATGAGCGCCACCATATTTGTTGCGGAGTGATGGTTAATTTGCATATTACTTTTTTATTAGATAGTATTGTGGACACAAATGGTTAGGCTGTTGACTATAAAATCTATACACACTCATACACAAACACACACACACACACACACACACACACACACACACACGTTGATGCTAAAAGGCTTTGTGGGCAAATACGTTTTTTAAAAGCACAGTGAATTTCACATTGTTGTTTTGTAACGATTGTCACTAAGGAGGAGTTCAGAAATAAACCACTCGGAGCCATGGACCCAAGCTGGCCTGGGCCACCTGCAGCTCTTCTTTGGAGCATCCCCTTGTGTGATGCCTGCCATGGGACTGGATACTAGTACCGCAGTCCATGGTGCCACGGCATCTCAAGAAGGGGCTCAGCCACTGCTTTCCATATCCTCTCAACACACAGGACTGTCTGGGATGCTGGGGACCTGGAATCTACCTACATCTTTCCACAACTTCCCTGGGACCCTGAGCAATTCAGCTCAGTCATTCTTCACCTTGAGTTTCCTCACCTGCAAAATGACAGAGTTACAGTAACTTGTTCTCAAAAGTTTCATACAGGGTGGGACAAAAGTAGATTTACAAGTTGTTCATATAGAAAATAACATAATAATAAATAATACAAGAATAAACTCAATTTCTCATACTAAACAACTGTAAACCTACTTTTGCCCTACCCTGTATACCTCTAACAGTCTGTAATAATGAAAACTCAAGTTAAATATAGAAATAAATCATTCTATGACCTAGCAGTTGTGCACACGTGTGTGTGTGTGTAGAGAGAGACATATATTGTTATATGACCTTTGCATATCATCACTTCAAAAAACGTTATGCCTTATGAAAATGATGAACCCCATCTCCATCTTTCAAGATGTTAGTTTTCAAAAGCTTAAAAAAAATTAAATGCACTTTGGTTTAAACTTTAAAGCATCTATTTGTCACTTATATGACCAAATATATTATCAGATGTATGATGCACATGGTTCCACCAATGACTGGGCTTTTTCCATCTTCATCTTGATAAAACTATGTTGTGCAGGAAGTCTCCTATTCCCTTATGAGGTCATAGCCAAACCTTGAGATGCCAGAATGAATAGAGGCTCTTAAGAAATTTCATAGTTAGTCAGTGTGTGTGGGAGGAGATAAAATTATTATGCCACATTCTTCTGTGTCCTATGCAAGAAATTCTTCCTGCCCTCCTCTCTCCACCATCCTCTAGGGATAGTGGATATTCCCTTTTGTCAGTAAAATCTAGCTTTGTTATAATGTGATGGAAAGTCTACGGACTGATTTGGGGTTCAGTTGATTTAAGACTTTCACACCAGCAACTCTAGCTGTTAAACTTTCCATCATTGGGGAGCTTATTCTACAGTTCTGTTTGGTTGGCATGTCATAGATTTGTATTTCTAAAATATATTTTTTGTATTGAGTTAGCCACCTAGGTGCCTATACCTCCACTTTGCATCAAAAATGTCATGTCTCATACCTCTAACATGCTCTCAGTAGACATAATAATACTCAGTGGAAGGAAGGTCAGACAATGGTGTTCTTAAATTTCCTAGAACTCCTGGTTCAAGTTAGAATCTAGTCTTCAAGAATCTGACGGACTTTTCTTGGATAGACTTTATATTGTTTTCTTATCTCAATCTCTCTAAATGGCAACTGTGAAGACCTAGCACAATTAGAATTTAGGTGAAACTAGTAGCTAAAAGTTACTTTTTATGTGAATAGTTTTATGAGATTATCTTTTTCATTCATGGATCAATTCAACAGACATTTACTACCCTCCTGCATGTTGTAGGCACTGGGGACCTGGGAGGGAGCAAAAATGGACCAAGTCCTCATCCTCTTGGAGCTAGCCATTCTGGTGATTTTTAGAATAACACATAGGATTGAAATGACACCCAAGTACAATGATGACAGGGATGGTGACAAGCTTCTTCAGAAAGCCTTCCATGATCTATGATTTTCAAGCTGAGCTGAGTGGCTTGCTCTGTTCTCCCAGGACACCTGGGACATATCTTAGTTGCTTGGGACAGCTGCAATTCTAACAGGCTGTTTGTAGCCCAGCTCTGCTGCTCACCAGCTGCAAAACACTGGGCCAGTGAACTCAACCCTTCTGAGAATAATACTAGTTAATCCTTATGAACGCCTACTGTGAGCCAGGTACCCTATGAAGTGTTTTACATAAATCATTTCATTTAATCTTCCCACCAACCTTAACAATGTGAATCCCATTAATATTATTCTTTACTGATAAGAAAGCCAAACCCACTTGGCTGGGAGTACCTTTAGATGAAGTAACCTCCTAAGACTGGCATTTTGTGGGATGTACTTTGGGAAATGGTATGTCAGGATCCTTTAAATAGTCTCTCCTTAGGAAGATCCAAGAAGGTGAAACCCTAGGAAATAATTCTTAAAAGCTTAACATGACGTGTTGTTTCTTTTTTTCTTTCTTTCTTTCTCACTATAAAAATAATGAAGTCATCTAACTAGATTGAAGTTGTGAAAATAGAAATAAATCCCCCTTATTTTCACAACTGTGGAGTATTTCCTCTTGTCTTTTATATGTCTATACATTCCCAAATGTGTGTGTGTGTGTGTGTGTGTGTGTGTGTGTGTGTGTGTGTAGCACTTAAAATGTGTTGACACTGTGCTAAGGGCTTTGCATGTCATCTCATGTAATCTTCACAATAACTGAGAGTTAGCAAACCTAATCCCCATGTCAGAGGTTGGGAAATTGAAGGTTTGAGTGGCTTCCCAAAGTTGCACAACAAGTAGGTGCCTGACCCATTGCTTAAAAGTAGTTATTTTTCACTCTGTAGCTCGTGTGTTTAAACACTCAAGTGCCAAAATAGTTATTTTCTTACCGAGAAAAAAGTATTCATCTGAATTTACTACCAGGGCGCGGAGCTTATCTTGGGTCAGCTCAGTTCTATGTTGAATGACCCAAGAACGCTGCAAAATTGCCTCTGCTTTTTATTTGTCCTTGCCTTTCTTCTCTGACTTTCGGTGCCGCAAGGGCTCCCAGCAAGTAATCCTAAATGTTTTTAGTTTTATGGCTCAGTAATCTTCTCTGTTGTAAATACAGTCAGAAAGGATGGCGGCTTTTTCTTGAAGCCTCAACATTTTTAAAGAAGTGATTCATTTTGATAGTGCTTTAGCCTCATGATTTCAAATATTAAGTTACTTGGTTCAGGTGGTCTTATATTTTCCCATAAATGTGATTATGTCACCCACAGACTGAGAAATTTCATTCCAGGTGTGTGTTTTTCTCTCCTCCTTTGATTTTGTGCAGGAGGAGAACTGAATTCTTTGAACTTGTCAGTAAAGGAGAATACGATTGGAACATCAAACCCCATCGTGATATATTTCGGTAAGAGAAAGCTCTTGTTTGCATTTCTTCATTATTTGAGGATTTAGCTTTGCTTTCCTGACAGGGCAAAGAACATGCAAATGATTTTTAAAGCAACAAATCTTAGCGTACACTCAAAGGGATTAGTTGAATAATTGGAGAAAAGATAGACAATGTCTTTTTGTCTTCTAATGTATTATATTTCTCTCTCTCCATACATTTGCATTCAGAATTAGAAAATCATATTCACATTGGTTCAGTTTCAGCAACCCATGACCTCATCTTTTTCCAGAGAAGGCGGGTGTGCAAGTTGGTTGGGAAAGAGGGGGAGGCGGTGTTTGAATCTCTGAAAACAGTTACACAGTACAAAGGAAAGCAGAGTTCACTGTGGCTTTTCTTTAGAGACAACAGGTATTGTAGCTAGAAAACCAATGGGAACCATTTTGGTGGTGGGAATAAGGAGTCTGTTCTAGACTTTCACAGGACTTCTTCCCGGTTGTTTAGAAGAGACAGCTGAAAACCGTCATTTTTATGTGGCACATTTTAACCACCAATTGCAGCCACGCCAGCTGGAGAGACTATTTCTCTCTGTGTCATACTGTCCCCTGCCTTCTGCCGTCCCCACCTCAGCCATCAAGGACCTTCTGCTGTCTTATTCCTACTCCAGAGCTGTTGACTATTCCTGGGAATGGTGAGGCCAGGATTATGGTTTGCTGTGTCCGCTCCACAGCAGACAGCCGCTGGGATCACCCCGAGTGGGACCCCATCAGACCTCCCCTTCCCGTGTTTGCTCTCTGAAACCTCCGCCTCTGGCTTCAGAACTTGAGCTCCCCCTGCGCTGCCCCCCTGCAGCCAACCTCTTCCCACTGTCTCCCCACTGTCCCCTCCCCTCTCCGCATCACTCTTTCTCTGTTATCCTTACAGACCTTTTCTATGTCCTTTCCTGAGGGTGAGGGGGGACCTTCCAGTACCTCCACTTCTATCCTAATGTCCTAATTCCATCCCCTCCACCACCACCACCTGCATCCCCAACTTGTTGTTTGTATTCTCTTGACTTGCATTTTCAAAATCTGCTGTGGTTTTTTCCCCATTATGACTTTCCTAAAAATAGGTTTCCATCTCCTCAGCCAAAAAATTTATGCCTGAAATCTACCTTCTTCTCAAGCTCCAATCCTAGTTCTGTCCCTCCCTCAAACATAGTCTAGTATGAATTTATATGTTTTAATATAAATTCTGCATTTACATGTCAATCTGAACTTGCTTGTTCGCTCAACTATATGTGTTGGAATTCTTTTCATGTTCATACCTCATCATCTTTTAGTGCTCCATAGAATTCCAAAATATAGACCCAGCACAGAGGAGTTAGCCATTTCCCTACAGAGGAATTTAGTCTATGAAGGTGATTCTTGTTCCTTTTGAAAGTCATCTGTAAGCCCCCCAGGAATCTAATTCTACAGTCTTTGTTCTCTTCTGGTTCCCTGATCTATTCATAAGCTCCGATTTATGTTGGTTTTTCCTTTCTTAAAACTCTCTCCTGCCTTGGATTCTGGGAAGCCATGCTCTTCTGGCCTCGCCACATCCTTTCTGTCTCTTCCTTGTTCTTGTTCTCTGTCCTTTTCCAGGCTTCCGCTTCCCCCTGCCACCTTCGTGTAACTATCCCCCAAGGACCTGGCTTTGTTATTCTTGTTTCTGAGCATCCTCCCGCTTCAGCTGCCATCTCTTCTTACATGACTCCCACTTTGGTGGGCCTGGCCTCTTCTAAGCCTAACTCCTAAAATGCCAGTTCTTATTCCTCACTTGGGGGTTTTCCTGCAGATTTTCAAATACTTTTGGCAGGGGACCTCATACGGGAAAAAAAAGAAAAAGAAAAAAAACTTACCTGGAAGTATATGTAAAATAGAGGTGCTCCAGGAGGTCCGCCCCTTAGCTCCGCCCTTTCTCCTCATTTCTCGGTTAGACTCTAACCATGTGCACCAAGGCAGGGTGGGGTGGGGGTGGGGAGGGAAAGAGTGCTCCTCTGGAGATCACTATTAGGGAATTTTAAAGTAGTAATAAAACCTACTAAATGTCAGGGGGGTTTTTGTTTGTTTGTTTGTTTGTTTATCATCACCATGTACTTGAAATCTAAACAATGTCGATGATGAGATACTCCTGAGAAAAATATATTGTTGGTATGAGTTGTAAACAATTGCTGACATTTCCTGTTGAGTGTCAACATAATTTATAGGAAAGCTTCAAAGTTGCACATTATTACGTATGCATTAATTATACATGTATCGTACATGTAAGTTAATTCCAAGAACGTCCAGGTATACAGTCAGCCCCCGGGACAGGTGGAGACGCTTCGAGACTTAGTTCCTATTGGCTCAGAACCTTTGGCACTGGCTCCGGGTGTCCTGCGTGCCTCCAACCTTTGGGAGTGTCGCGGCCCTGCTTCTAAACAGGATATTCAGAACAAACAATGATAATACAATGATGGTAAGATGGAAAACACATAACTTGAGTTCTTCAATTCTGTCATTTTATGGGACCATTTGAGGGGAGGTGGTTATTTGTGTTTATACTCTAAAGCTGTGGTCGGCTCTCAAGCCACATGCGGCTCTTTGGCCCCTTGAGTGTGGCTCTTCCACAAAATACCACGGCCTGGTCAAGTCTATTTTGAAGAAGTGGTGTTAGAAGAAGTTTAAGTTTTAAAAAGTTGGCTCTCAAAAGAAATTTCCATTGTTGTACTGTTGATATTTGGCTCGGTTGACTAATGAGTTTGCCGACCCCGGCTTTCGAGTATAAACACAAGTAACCACCTCCCCTTAAATGGTCACATAAAATGACAGAATTGAAGAACTAAGTTAAGTGTTTTCCATCTTGCCATCACTGCACTATCATTGTGGCACTATCGGAGTCTAAAGCAATGATAGAGTGCAAACTGTGAGGTAGGATATTTTTATTTCGTAAGTGCAAAATTCAGTTCATACATGAAATCTTTTATTGAATTTGGATATATCTTTAAATTTAATACTTATTCCTTTTAGGTTACAAATTGAAGGCCTCACCAGGTCTCCCTGAGCCCTCAACCTTAATTAACTCCCCATGCCAATCAAATAAGGGTTTCAGACACCCCACCATCCTCACCCCCACACACACCCCACCCCAGCCCTTTTCTGTCTTCCTTTTCTGTATAGACTTTCTGCTCCACTGCCGAGTATTCATTGAAAGTAGAGGGTCTTTTGTCAGACTTTATGGATAACAATCCTAGCTTAATTTCTTAGCTGTAATATCGGGCAAGCTTGTGCTGCACCAACATAGCCAGGTTCAGTGAGCCTGAGAGGGGGAGGTGAAGGATTTAGAAAAGACAGACACAAGAATAAAGCTGGGTGTAGGTGTGACGCTGCTTCTCTGATGGAGAGACAGCGCCATGGTCTGTAAGCCAAGTCTTTATTTTATAGCCAGGTTCCACAAGTCAAAGTAAAGGCATGGTCAAGATGTTTACAACATTCTTGTGAGTTTTAAATCTACTCAATAACATGCATCTGATCAAGGTTTGTTTACTTGCTGCACCTCCCGCAGCCTATATCACTCAGCCACGTGGGACCACAGGTTCGGACCATAACCTGTCCAAGCACTGTAGATGCTCTCCACACAAGCTACCTAACCTTTCTGATCACCATTTGCCTTGTAAAATAGAGATAATAATAATAGTGTGTCTACCTATAAGCCTGCTCAATAAGTAGTCGCTATTAGAATTATCATCATTAGAGCACCTAGCACGTACACAATGAACTTATTGATTAACCGATTAATGTTGATATGAATATGAATTTGAAAAGTAAGTTTCAAATTCTCAAGCAGATGGAACCTCAGTAGTCATCCAAGCTATGGTAAAAATAGGCAACTTTAGAGAGATGATTTCCTGCCCAGGAGATGGCAAATTCTAATGCATTGCTACAGTCCTGTTCCCCTCTGGTACCAGCAGAACCTAAAATGAGAAGCATCCGAGTGTAGCAAGAGTAGGTCTGAGGTCTGCCTACCTCAGAGGGTTGTGATAAGGATTCATTTAGTTAGGAGTTAGTTGGTAGACCACCTCGTACAGAGGCAGGCAAACAGTGGGCTGCGGAAGTGCTTGTTACAGAAGATCAGGTATGAAGAACAGACTGGGGTCTCTCTGTACAGTGCTTACCCAGCACATGGGTGTTGGGGTTAGACGCCGCCTGGCTCCCAGAGGGCTGCTGGCGCTGGTGGGCCCGGCTGTGTTCTGAATGGCCTGTGTGCGCCCCTCTGCTTGTTCCCCGGAGGGATTTCCTGTGGAGTTGCACAAAGCCCACCACCACCGGCATGCTCCGCCCTCTGGGAGGCAGACATGTTTCCGAGGCCCGGGACAGTGGGTCTGAATGTTACCACCTGACGTCAGGGCTGCCCTCTGACCTGAAACAACGCACCCTCTCTTCCAAAAGGAGCTGGATAAGATATGATTTCCCAGCCCGGATCCGTCAATGCTTTTCATCGCTCTCTGCTGCTCTTAGTACAGAGAAAGCAGATTTGGGACAAAGAGTGTGTTTTATTGTTCCCTTTCCCACCATATCCGATTATAAACCCCTGAGCTCTCTGCAATTTGACTTGTCCTCTGCATTTTCTCTCCACAGCTCAGTGGGAATGCTAGTCAAACCCAGCAGAAATCTGCTCCTCCACAATCTGATTCGGAGCTTGCCTGTGCTTCCTTACCCGCTCACATTCACGAAAGCTGTAGCTGGATGTCTTCCTCGTGACCCTTATCACACACGGTTGCAGCCGGGCAGGAAACTGGAGAAAAACCGTGTGGCCCTCACCCATAAATCTTAGCTCCCTGGAGGAGAGGAAAAGGAGTTTCTAATGCAGCATGTGCCTCACCTCTTTGGTGTGGATTTTCCTCCGTTCCCTTCCATCAGTGATAGCTGGTAATTAGATTCATCAGCTATGCATACAGGATGATATACGGACTCCCTTGCTGATAGTTAGGAATACAAAGCCTTGTCCATTGCAAATTATTTCAGGCAGAGCATGCTTCGCTCAGGTACAGAGAAAGGCACGCTTTGCCTTCCTCCATCTGCTCCAGACAAAACAAAGGGCAGCCACGGGAGCGTTCGAGCTTTGTCTTCCGGCCTCAGGACAGAGATGCTACACACGGGGACCACAAACAGTGCTTCCCTTGTTGAGGAAACGATGTGAGCTGGCCTCCGCTCCATTTTGTTTATTTATGTATCCAGGACGGTTTGTTTAGCAATACAACAAAAGATTATTCAGGCCGTTTTCTTTGGTTCTGTTTTTCAGATCAATGTTAATGACAGCCTGTGACCTTGGAGCCGTGACCAAACCGTGGGAGATCTCGAGACAGGCGAGTGGTGATTAATGGCAGGGCTCAGCAGAGGGGGACTGGGGGGAATGGAGGAGGTGGGGGTGATATTCCCAGAGTCCTGACGACCAGGCCCTGAAACCCCAGTCAATTTGCATCAGTATTAACATGGTGCAAACATAGCGGGAGGCTCAGGCTCCACATAGTTTATTGCCCAGCCTTCCTTTATCGTGCTCCCACTGACTAATAATATTTCTGACTCTGGAATAATTTCTTTTTAATGCACTAAATCCAAAGAACACTTTGACCATTTCTTTAGGCATGAGTTTCAAAAATAGTGTTTTTGAATTAGTAATTATGTTTTAGCATAAGGTTCCGTTTTTTACATCTGAAATAAAAATCCAAGGAGGTAAATAAAAAATTCTGTTTTTCTTTTTAATTACTATTTCAAGATCAGAGAGCTCTTTGGCCATAGTGTGCAATATCCAAATTAATCTGTACCCCCAAAATTATGCCTTTGCTATCTGGTTTCACTGCCAAAAAACTGTTAGCTCTAAAACAAGAATAGTTTTCAAGCCATGATTACACAACTTAAAGTCCTTGATTACTAATAGGATTTGAGGTTAATATCTCTTTAAGTTTTATGAGGCACCTACTATGTGAACTAGGAGATCTAAGATAGTGACTTGGTGTCTTAAGACTTCATATTTTAAGGAAATATGATTCATTCACATAACAATGCATAACTAATATTTATTGATTGAATAAGTAAATAACAAATGTTAAATGATGGCATATATATACATATACATATATGTGTGATCTTATTTAAATCTTCAAAACCCACTCTGAAGTAGGTGTGGTTACTGTAGTAGGCTGAATAATGGCAACCCAGAGATCTCAGATCCCAGTCCCTGGAAGCTGTAAACTTCACTTTGAGTGAAAAGGAGTCTTTGCAGATGTGGTTAAGGACCATCAGTATCATTATGGTTATCATCATCATCATCCTGGATTTTCCAGATGTCTTTACCCAATCACCTGTGGCATTATAGGAGACAGGCACAGGGAGATTACACATGTGGAGGAGGAGAAGGCAATGTGGAGACAAGACAGAGACTGGAGTGAGGCAGCCACAAACACAGGGATGCTGGCAGTGAAAAAGGCAAAGAATAGGTTCTCCCTACAGCCTCCCGAGGGAGGGTGGCCCCGCCGACACCTTGATTTCTGTCCAGGGAACTGGTGTTGGACCCCTGGCCTCCAGAACCCTCAGAGAATAGACGTCTGTGGTTTTAAGCCACCAAGTGTGCGGTAATTTATGGCAGCCCCGAGAAACTAACTCAGTAATTATCCCTATTTCACAAATGGGGAAAATGAGGCTTTGCAAATGGTGGAGCTGGATATTAAAATCTTAGCACAATAGGCTCCAAAGCCTTCATTCCTCCCAGCAGCTTATGCCTCCTTTCACAGGATGCCTCAGTCAGCAGTTTTAAATGATGCGTGTCCGCAGGATAGGTGATGTTGCCACTAAACCCAAAATTCCAGTGGCTTAAACCGACCAATGACTCCTGAATGTGTGCATCAGGGTGGGCTGGCACTTACCTCCTTGTCCTTGTCCTGGACACGGGCTAACGGGGCAGCCGTGTCTGTGTGGCTGCAGCAGATGCACTGTGGGTCTTGCCGTGGAAATGAAGTCCCCCGCCCTCCAACAATTCATTGGCTGGAATTGTCACAAACCTTGCCCAACCAGGAACTATAATCTTCCAGGTGCACAGAAATTAAGAAGCCAGAAGTAATTATTGAAAACATGACTACCGCAATTTGCTCTTTTAATCACCAAAAATATGATTCACTCTCCTCCTGCAGGCAAAAGGCAAAACAGGCTCACCCACTCCCCAGGGGAGATGACCAAATGCCCCAGCAGTCATGGTCTCAAGCTCAAAGGTCAGGATCTCTGGGTGATATTTGCTCATCTCTACATCAGGCCTGGAGGCACGTTAAAGACCTACACACCCCCAAAACATAGCTTCTGGTGCACCCCGAACACGCAATTGGTGTGGATGCGTAGCTTGTTTTTACATCTCTGCCCACCCTTCGCCTCCCAGGGTGGGAAGGCCTCTCTTGCAGTGAAGTCTGAGAATAAACTGTGGAGATGAGGCAGATGGCTCTTCCGGGTTTTGGGGGAAATGTAGTCCTGGCAGGGAGGGGGCACCATGGTAGGGATGAGTGGGGGAGCGGAGGGGTGGAGAGTGGGAGGAAGTTAGGGGGGCCAGAGGAAAAGTAGAGAAGACTGGAACGGGAGCGGGTAGGGCTGATGTGCCAGGGCCTTCGGAAACCCCAGTGAAATGCACGTCAAGAAGGAACTAAAGGGGCAGGAGCCACTTGGGGCAGGAAAGTGACAGGACAAAGTAGTAGGAAGGAAAGAGTTTCTGCTTGATATTTAGACCAAAGAGGCCAGTGGCTACTTGTAGATGGTCTACTTGGTCACTGATGTAATACATTAATTTTAGGATGTGAACTTTGCTGATAAATGCAGAATCTCAAGAGCTCAAGGAAATAAATCCAAATGCCATGCTTTTCCAAATGTTTCCATCAGAATCTGGTCACACCTCTAAATTGGAGATCTCATTTGTTTGTCTTTAAATTGAATAGCTTAAGGTACTTTTAAAAAGTCACTTTCATTATTTTAGGAACCATTTGAACAAAAACAGTGGAACTTTCTGCGTTGTCCCATGTGCTGAGGGGTGGCTGAAGGGTTCCATCCCCAGACAGGGAACATACTCGGCTTCTGGCTGGCTCCCCAGTGCGGGTATGCAGCAGGCAGCCAATTGATGTCTCACGCTCTCTTTCTCCCTTCCTCTCTCTCTAAAAATAAATTTTAAAAACTTAAATAAGAATAAGTAAAAACATAAATGTATTTCTAATTTCCTAGAAGGTTTTTTATTTTTTTAATTACCTCTTAAAGTTTTTGTTTGTTTGTTTTGTTTTGTTTTGTTTTGTTTTTACTAGTGTCTATTTCACTTTTCCTTCCTCACAAACATGATTGCAAGCATGTGGCTTTCCCCAGTGATCCCCCAAGGCCTGATTAGCATCTCAATTTCCCTCTTTAACACAAATTCAATCAGGAGCCACTTAATGTTACTGCTTGGGGTTTTTAAGTACAAAGAACACAGTGGTACAAGTTGAGCTTCGAAAGATGCATGAGGGGACACCCAGGACCACTTTAGAAAGATCCAGGACAAGATTTGTTTTAATTTCTGTGCTTTCCAGAGGCACACACCTACAGGAGCCCCGCCTTGGGTGACCTGATTGTACACTTGCGTTCTTCAGTGCAAAAGACACACCTCAGAGCAATCTGAGGGGAGTGCTGGGACCGGATAAATAAGGCCGGGTCCTGGGGGGACCATTCATTCCTTTAAAAGGCCAGAGACCAAGGACACAGACCTGAGCACTAAAGTGAAAGGTAGTGGCAGAGACTGGAGAGCAGAGAAGTGAAACAAGTCCCAGGAAAACTTAGTTGGTCCCAACTAGTTTTATGCTGTTGAATTTTTTAAATGTTTAAAATCTGAACTGACTAAATATTCTATTTCTTTATAAATGACTGTATACTTGCTACTCTCAGATTTCTGTGAGTGTGTGTGTGTGTGTGTGTGTGTGAGTGTATGTGATGTTTTTATGTTTTATCAATGTTATGATTTATGGTTGACAAAGCTCTTAAAAGATACACTTAGGTAATTATATTCCTTCTATGCACTTAACTAAAATTAGGCCATTCAAGTCTTTGCCGACCTAAGAACCTCACCTTTATAAGAGCCTAGAACAAGGGAAAATTAGTATGGGGATCCAGGTCTTCTTGCAATCAGGTTGTCTAGGGGTTTTGTGTGTGTGTGTGTGTGTGTGTGTGTGTGTGTGTGTGTGTTTCTGCTCTTCCAATATTTTGTAAGTCCAGCTCATCTCAGAGATTTTCTAGATGCACACCACAGTGTTGTTGCAAATACCTGTTCAACACTTACCTAGTATGTCAATTTGTTTCCCATAAAGCTACCCTTAGCACAGGACTCAGAAAAGAGTTCTTTAGCTTGACTATGCTCAGTAACTTCTGATCATCCACACTAATGGATGAGAAGTAGAAAAACGCAGGTCCTTTCTTTGGACAAATGCCTACGGTTTGGGGTAGAATAGTCATTTCATTGTGCTCAGACCAACTAGAATCCGCCACAACTGAACACTTTTAGTACATAGTAGGTCAGACAGCCTGAAGAGCAAGTTACGTTCTTCAAACTATTTAATGACATACTGTAAAAGTCTGGTATGAGCAGAGACTCTAGCATTAGTCCTGCCCCTCGGCTGGTTCCCCCAGCAGAAAGCAGGGTTACTCCTTCCAGAATGCACACGGATGTTGGTAGGGCAAGGCAGTTTAGGAGTCTTTGTGAGGGCAAGATTAAACCAGGTTTAAGATAAAAGTGTGCAACAATGTAAAGAATCTACATAGAAACAACCAGAAGTGGGCTAATTATTATAACAAATATATTTTAATAATATAATAAGTACTATTAGCTTATTATTTGCTTCATCCCAAATATGCCAGCTAAGCATGCTCTTAGAAATTGTCTACTGGCATGCATCTAAAATTACACCGAACAAGTTCTTCTGATGAAAAGGAAATATGTTTCATTGATTAATTTCTATAATTTCTATAATTAATTTCAAACACAAAAGGTTAATGTACTTCCTCATAAGCCTTTTAAATGATTGTGTGTTGAAGATAATTGCCATACACATAAGCCAGAAATAACTTCTTAGAATGGTGGTAAAATAAACATAGCCATAAATTGAAATATTTACATGTTTCAGGTGGCTGAACTTGTAACCAGTGAGTTCTTCGAACAAGGAGATCGGGAGAGGTCAGAACTCAAACTCACCCCTTCAGTAAGCTCATCCTTTTATTATGATGTATCTACCCTCTTGAGTGACATTTAAAAAAAAAAATGACTCCAAACCACAATTTGAAAAGGGGGAAATTAAGAATAGATTTAAGGAAGCACTCCTGAAAGTTTAAAACTTTAATTAAGCTTAGCTGCTAAGCACTCTTATTCCCAGGTGTCTGATTAAGAGTGGTGAACTACTTAACAAGAATTTCCCAAGCACCCACAGGAGGACAAGCAGGCACAAGAGAGAATGTTTGGAGTGGCATTCGAATAACTCAGAGCCCAGAGCTGGTATTTCAGATGTGGTCTGAGAATGTCCCATGTCCTGTGTGGTTCAGGATTCCGGATCTGGAGAAGGGGCCGCATGTAAACGAAAGAGAATGTTATGCCCAGACTTTGTGATCCCCAAGGACCACCAGGGAGCAGAGTCCGATGCAATAGACAAAAGAGCCTCTTCCATGCTAGCATGGGCTCTGTCCCACTCATGCCGACAGCATGGCGGAAGAGAGGCCGAACTTCGACAGGTCAAGGGGTTTTATAAGGGTGGTGATGTCACTGCTTTGGCTGACCCTGATTGGTTGGGTGAGGGCTAGGGTCGTTACACAAAATGGAGGATAGTTCCGCCCTGTTCTGCCCTGCCCCACAGTACAAAATGGAGTCAGGAGTTAGCCTTGCCCTGCCCTGCCCTCTCAAGATGAGACAAAAAATAATAATTTGGAAATTGGGGGAAGGGGGACAGGCGGGAGCCCATCCCAAGAGGAAGGACTCTGCTTGGGCTCCGGCCTCGCCATCGTTTTATTCAATTTGGGACAAACCAATAGCCCTTGGGCAGGCAATTTCCAGTAACGGGCAGACTACCTTATCAGTAAGGATTTACATGCCTGTCTGGTGGGGAAGTTGCTTCAGCTACCATTGTCTCAACTAAACAGTGGGTGCATAGCTCTGACCTTTGCCAGGGCTCAAGGGTCACCAGCATTCCGGGATCCTTGTCCACAGCTCTCTGCTGGTGAAGACAATAGGCAGTTCCCCACAGTGGTCAATGGAATATAATTACAGAAAAAGTTAATTAAAGGCAAGCTGCCTAGAACAGGCTGCTGTTGTAAATAATGGGTGCTGAAGATTTTATTTTCTAGTTTTGAACATAACAAAATGAAAAGTTTCACCTGGAGATTTAGGTTCTGCTGACTGAATTGTTATTTACAGGAGTCCATATCCACTCAAATATTATTTTAGAATGCTTAGCGTAGGCTCAGGCTGGTGCTGTTTTTACTCATCAGGATACAAAAGATATAAATGCCTTGATTACACCCTCAAGGAGGGGGCGGCCTCTTTTTTCATAATGAATGGTTAGCTAAAAACCCACTGGCTCCAAGAAAGGTACAAAGAATTTTAATGCATGGCACAGCATAGTAGATTCAAGGAAACTCAGGAAATGTGTCCGTTGAGTTTTGAATATTTTAAGATCCTCTTTGTTTACTCACATTTAAAAGCAGGGAAAAGCACCAGAACTAGGTCTTAGCTTAAACAGTTTTCCCTACTTGAAGTCAGACAGTTTTAGTAATTTTAACTCTCCTTAATCTGTTACTTACCTCTAGAAGGTCAGAAGACTACATAGCAGCAATATTCATAATAGCAAAACAGTGGAAAGAACCCAAATGCCTATCAAATGATAACTGGATAAATAATAGGTGATACATCTATACAGTGGGATATCATTCAGCAATAAAAATGAATGGAAGAGCTGATGCATGTTACAGGAATAAACTTTGAAAACATGCTAAGTGAAAGAGGCCAGTCACAAAAGTGCACATAGTATATGTTTTCATTTATATAAAAGGTGCAGAATAGGTTAAAACACCAACCCAGTTTTCAAAGCTATATATATATATATACACACACACACACTCTAATTTTTAAATATGCCTTTATTTTTAAAACAAATTTGGTGTCACCAGATTTAGTCATAATAATAAAGATACTAAATTGGAATACATAGTTAATGTGTAAAAACCTAATTCAACCCAAATTTCTCTTAGCCACATGTCTATCCTTTATAATAAAAGGTTAATATGCAAATTGACTGAACAGCAGAACAATTGGTCGCTATAATGTGCCCTGACCATCAGGGGGCAGGTGCTCAATGCAGGAGGTCAGTGAGCTCCCACAGGGGGAGTACTGCTCAGCCAGTAGCCGGGCTCAAGACTGGCGAGTGCAGTGGCAGTGGCAAGAGGCTCTCCTGTCTCTGAGGCAGTAGGGCATCCCCCATGGGGTCCCGGACTGTGAGGGGTTTCAGGCTGGGCTGAGGGACACCCCCCTCCAGTGCACAAAAGTTGTGCACCAGGCATCTAGTTTTCAAATAAAAACTTTTCCCTTTAAAAAAAATTTTTTTCAGTGTTTTTTTTATTTATTTTTTGCTCATCATCAATAAAAGAAAGGAAAACATGGATAAAGATTGATTGTGATTTGTGAAGTGTTCAGTTGGTAAAAAAAATTGGTAAAAATTATATCCTACATGTGAGTGAAATCATGCAGATCTTGATTTTTTTTCTGATTTTTTTGCATAGCATGATATTCTCAAGACCTCTCCATATTGTCAAAAATGGCAATATTTCATCTTTTCTTATGCTGAGTAGTATTCCATTGTATTTATCTACCACATCTTCTTTTTCCAATCATATATTGAAGGACACTTGGGTTGTTTCCATGTCTTGGCCACTGTGAATAATGCTGCAATGATCAAGGACTATATATATCTTTATGAATAAATGTTTTCAAAATTTTCAGGTAGATACCCAGAGGCAGGATTGCTGGGTCCTATAGTAACTCTATTCCTAATTCTTTAAGGAACCTCCATATTTTTTCCCATGGTGGCTGCACCAATTTACATTCCTAAGGGCGGGGGGGGCTGAATCTGCCCTCATGACCTATGTGAACACCAAAATGAGAGGGATGGCACATTTTATCTAGAGGAAAGACAGTAACTCAGGGCAAGGTTAGTTGTTTCTTAGACCCTGATCTTCGCACTTACAAACAAAGGAGGGCCCAAAACCGGTTTGGCTCAGTGGATAGTGCATCGGTCTGCGGACTGAAGGATCCCAGGTTCGATTCCGGTCAAGGGCATGTACATTGGCTGTGGGCACATCCCAGGTAGGGGGTGTGCAGGAAGCAGCTGGTCGATGTTTCTCTCTCATCGATGTTTCTAGCTCTCTGTCCCTCTCCCTTCCTCTCTGTAAAAAAATCAATAAAACATTTTTTTAAGTACAAAGGAGGGACATTCTCCCTGGCATTAAATGTCAGTATTTGGTCAAGGAATCCATTTTACCCCTCCAATTCCTACTGATTGTTTCCTTTTTCATATCTGCTACATAGATATATGTCATTTATTTTTCTCACAAACATAGCCAACTTTTCTAGACATTATAATATCATAAAGTTTAAAGGCGGGGAATGGGGAGAGAATGGGTACCTCCTACCATCATCCATTCAGTGATAGATTTAAAAAATTGGGAATTTATTCATGACAGACAGAACCTTATTGAACTGCCACATCAACACCCCGCCCTGAAACATTAATACAAATAGTCCCTATTTAAAATGAAATTGTTTTCAAGGATCTTTTCTAGTCTATCCCACCCTCTTTCACTGTAAAAATAAAAGCCTCCATTAGTTTGGTGGCAATAAAACTTGTGCCCAATTCCCGGTGACCTGATGACTTGATTGAGTGGCAGTTAACTTGTATCTGGAGACCGATATTGGCCCCGAGGAGTTGCGTGCTGAAAAGTTCAAATAACTTCACTTACAAATCTCATAAAAAGAGGTGAAAATATTTTATTTCTCATCATAGATAAAAGAAAGGGAAACATGGGTAAAGATTGACTGTGATTTGTGAAGTGTTCAGTTGGTAAGAATTGGATCATTGTGGCAAAGTATTTGACAAAGCACCAGAAAAACTCTCGGGTGTGATAAAGCAAGTTTCTCCTCCCCCATCCCAGGCTATTTTTGATCGGAACCGGAAAGATGAACTGCCTCGGTTGCAACTGGAGTGGATCGATAGCATCTGCATGCCTCTGTACCAGGTACTCACCATTCAGGAGGGGCCGGGATAGCGGGGCGGGGAGGGTCTGTGTGCCCCGACTGGGCCAGAAGGGTGCATTATGTAGCAAGCACACTTTCAACGTTAGTTTTAGGAGCCTCTTCGGGTATGTATGTTTCTAAGAACCATGGCTACAGTGGGCTTTTTCTCAGATTTGTTATCATGCCCTGAGAAAGTTGGCACTAGAAGCCTGAGACCTGAGGACATAATCTTCATGGGCCTCCACTCCCTCATTTATAATTCACGGATGATAATGTTTTTCTTCACTGTTTCTCAAACTGTGCCCCATGGCACACAATATCTAGTCATAGCCTAATGGATAGATACCTCTTCAAAGAGGGCTCTCAGGCCCAATGACTTGGAAACTCCCTTGCACATCGAAATACTGAAGCCTGGAAGAAGTCCTTCAGGAAGAAACGTGTTTAACCTTGATTAACTCTAACTTTCTCAAACATTTGGCTGTGAAAATTTTTTTTATTTACTTTTTACAGTTTTTCTTTTACATTCATGAATATCATAAGGGTTCCATGAATCACAGTTTTCTGCTCTGACCCCACGGTCTGGGCCATGGAGTTTTGTAAATCACCTTTCATCCTAACATCCCTGTCTCCAGATGCATGTGACAAATGCAGACCACTGAATTCGGAGCAAGACGTGCTAACGGCTCCGGCTCTGGTGTTCGGGACCCAGCTCCTGGCAAGGAGACAAGTGCCATGGGCTGTGAATGTGCACGCTCCACTTTCTGAGTATGGATTAGGGCTGGCATCAGTTAACGTTAACGGTTTAGTGTACTCTGACTTTTAATTCCACTTCTAAGCATTTGCTTTCTTGTGTAAAATCTGGCAGATTCTTTACCCCCTACCCAGCTCAATCAGACCGAACTTCGTTTCTAACTTCAAATGAGAAACACATGCAGGGAAAGCAAAACTGCTTTACTTTCTCACTCTGTGTAACTCCATTAAAGACACGGGATTGTTTTTTAAGGACCTCACAATCATTAAGTTTCAGGCTTATCTACCACTTGGTTTTAGCACTTTTAGGCACTGTGGAGCCCTGTCACATTAACCTAAACACACACACACACACACACACACACACACACACACACACGCCAAAAACTTAAAATACTGTCTTGAAGATAGAAATCCAATTTTTAATGATTACAAATAACAAAAGTAAATTGATTTTTATTTTATGTTATCCGTTTGATATATAATCACATGAAGTCAAAGTTTAAAATAATCTAAAATAGATCATTTTAATTACAATTGGAATATAGTTTCCTTTTATTTAATAATGAAAGATTGGATGAAAAATAAAAAACTATGTACCCTTAATTATAAGAGGATCCTCAACTCTCTTTTCTTTCTGTCCTCTCCTCCCATCCTTAATCCTGGTATCTCTGAATAAGCTATGCAGCTGTTGGGTCTGGGAGATCTTCCGTTGCTAAACTGACCTTGACAGCACGTGTTAAATTATTTTTTAATGATATTCAGGTTTTTTGTGCACACTTAAGTTATAATGGCATGAATAAATTATTCTTGCAACTAATAGATTCCTTTTATATAGGTAAAGCTTAGGAGGATGAAGACTGGATTTGAGGAGCTGATAAGTTTTTAGTGCTGGTTTGCAAAGCTACTTTGGAATGAACCCAAAGTAAACACTCCTTCCCGTGTGATTAGTTATAGTAAATGCTGGAAAGAACGCTCATATGCTTTTCCATGTTAATTAATTGTTTCATTATTGATTCACAATCGTTTGAGTTTATTTTATACTCCCTATTGAACACTTTGAAATTTTTAAGTTCAAAAGAAAGTTTAAACTGAAAATAGCAATTTTCAGAATTTAGAGAGTAATATTACCACATCACATTGTTTATCATCCCTGACTTTTCACATCTGTTTTACTTTGCCACTTATCTCTAAGGTTAGATGCCTGCTATTTTATCATCAGGTAATTAACATATAGAAATGTTAGTGGCACTACCACCAAATTAGAATTGTGTCCCGCTCACCCCGACTTAGTTTTGGTATGACGGTCTCTCTACCTCTGCTAGATAGTTCTCCCATTATCTTTTCTTATTAAAATAAACTAAATGCAAAGAGCCAGGGCATTCTACAGAGGCATGTGAAAGGAGCTGTGTATTTTAGCTCTGGCAAATGTGGCTTAGTTGGTTGGGTGTCGTCCCATGTACCAAAAGGTTTGGTGGTTCAATTCCCGGTCAGGGTTCCATCCCCAATAGGTGGTGTGCAACAAGGCAGCCAATCAATGTTCCAACCTCACATCGTTTCTCTTTCTCCCTCTCTCTTCCTCTTTCTCTAAAGATCAATTAAAAAAATATTTTTTAAAAGAAATTTATTTTACACCTGTTGCTGTATCTTCTCAGTTAACAAAGCATGAAAACCATGTTCTTTTTAAAATTCCTTATTATGGCTAATTTTAAAAAATGATCTCATGGGTTTCATTTATAAATTCTTCACAAGGTTTGAAACCAACATTTCAAAGAGCCCCCAAACTGAAACTTCATAGAGTGATTTTAAGTATCCTCTTTGAGGGTCCCTATTTTGTTTCATCTCACACAACGTCTTTTTCATCATTGAACTAGATAATCTTGCATAACTGTGGGCTGTGCGTGTCAAATGGCAAAATAGATCACGCACTCTCTGCTGGCACTCCAGTAGCAGAATTTGGTCTCTCCTCCAAACAAAGGGCCAGGATAATGGCTAGTCTCAGGTGCCTGAAGAGCTTCTTATTTGTGTGCCAAGATGGGGGCTCACAGAAACTACACCGGTTCATTTTGGATGTCCATTGCCTTTAAAACTGAAACTCTTATCTCTGTGACTATGCTGAGATAAAACAAGGAGAACCTTTTCTTCCCCCCTCTTCCACCAATCCGCTCAGCAGGAAGTTACCTACCTCTGTACTCTAGTGATCCATTGAACGTGACTGACAGAAGATGCACAAAAATATAGAAATAAAGGGAAGGCAACTTCAGAAAAGTTATATATTCGGGAAGATGCCATGTTTATAGGTGAATATATAATTCTCCAGAACTTGCTCATCTTTTTAATCTTCTAGTTCCAAACTTTTCTTTAAAAAAATAAAATGGTCCTAACTGGCAGAAGTCATGATTTATCTGTGACAGCATTTTAATCAGGAAGCATATAGGGAGCCGGGAGTGGGCCGGGAACCAGCAAAGCGTGCGCGTGGGGCGGACGAAGCCCTGTCCTGGCGGGGTGTCTGGGAGGAACACATTGACATCTGATTCCCCTGCTTTCCGCTGCCTCTGCACCCCGCTGGGGAGCCATTAGCCTGCTGCTCAAAGTCTTCGGAGAGGGGGGGAAATACAAAGAAAAAAAAAAAGAAAGGATAAAAAAAGACACCATCAAACTTTGAAGCCATTGCTGCGCCAGCCTTAGGGATAAACAGAAAGCTGATGTGCCAGCGTCACACTGAGTTGTCTGTGAAGTAGCAGGCTACGTTTGCCCTTCATTTTCACTCTCGACTTAATCAAACCTCAGTGCGCCTAGAATTTCAATGACGCACAGAGGCATTATAAATCTTCTGTTTGTTAAGGATTGAGGGACTTAATTTTTCTATGAACATCATCAGATTTTCAGCTCATCCCAAACCATTCTTCATATTGGAGTAGATTTTCCCCCACAGATAATGCAAAAGGACAGCATCTATAGCCAGAGTAATAGTTCTCTCTCTCTCTCTCTCTCTCTCTCTCTCTCTCTCTCTCTCTTAAAAGAAGAAAAAATTGCCAAGGCTATTGTGTCTTTATAAAAATGTGATGGGGCTCCTGCAACAGACAGTGGAAAGCTGGAAAATTCTTGTTTCCTTATTGGATGGAATGGCCCTTATCTGGTTTCCTCTGGCTCTCCACCAAGAGCTTTCTAATACAGCTGGAGGGCCTGACCTAGCCAGGCTTGGTTCTCAACAGGACAGGAGAGTTCTGGGATTTAGAAAGCCCCTTTTTTTGCCGAAACTGGTTTGTCTCAGTGGATAGAGCATCGGCCTGCGGATTGAAAGGTCCTGGGTTCGATTCTGGTCAAGGACCTGTGCCTGGGTTGTGAGCACATCCCCAGTGTGGGGTGAGTAAGAGGCAGCTGGTCGATGTTTCTCTCTCATCGACGTTTCTAACTCTCTATCCCTCTCAATTCCTCTCAGTGTAAAATCAATAAAAATTTATATAAATATATATATATATATATATATATATATATATATAGCCTCTTTTTTACCACACCAAGCTGCAGCTGAGGGTTATTCTCTCTCAAAGCTGAATGAGGAAGTTTTCATTTAGGTCCCCTGCCCCTTGGCCTCCTGTCCTCTCACCCTGGTGTCCAGCACAGTGCCCAGCGTATTCAAAGTGCTCAGGAAACATTTATTGAACAAATGAATGAAGAAAAGAGAAGAAAGAGTGATAGGAGGCAATGCCGCAGATTTAATTATAAGCAGTGGAATGAATGTACGAAGTTGGGTTATGATGTCACTTTAAATTATCATCTATAAATAAAAAGAAAACATATTATTGAGTATGCACTGTTATATTCCTACCCATAACCAGAAGTATATGGCCATTTCTTTTTAGAAAGTGGTTTAGTTTTCACCATGGTTGAATTGGCCCTTAATTCTAATGTAAAAGGCCAGGTTATAGCCATGAATTTTTCAGGGCTTTGAGTTGTTTCAACTAGGAAATACATGAAAAAAAATTTATTCAATGTTGTTAGAAAATGTAGTCATCATTCAATCTAACATATACATATATATCAAAAATTTTATTGTATATTTTATGTATGATTTTAAGAAATAAAGCACACTAAGTTTTTCATGATTAAAATTAATCTTTCTTTTCACTTTGAAGACTTTTCAGATCTTGCAGTACTAACAGTTATTGATACAAACATCAACTAATTCTGTGCTGTGTGGGATGAAGGGCTGAATGGCAGAGGGCTCGTTCCTAGCAGACCATTGATGTTCATGCCACTCCCTCATCGGACAGGATATGCAGCCAGTGAAGGCATCTCACAGCCTTGGCTACATCTCAAAGTTCTTCCTGATGCCGGGATGTTCAATTTTGTAATGTTCCACCTCTAAAAAATAAGTTTTACTTCATAAAGCAGCCAGCTCTGTATACATTTTTTAAATTAAAATGCACTTTCACTGATTTTACTTCATGCAACTAAAAACACCTCTTCTTTATACAGTAGCATTTAATCCAACCCTGTTCATATGTATTTTATGAGCTCAAAACTGCCATCATGAATCCATATTAAAATGTTGGACTCCAGTGAAAAAAAAATGATAATATACTCCCTAATAAGGCTTTTGAAGGTGGAATTTAAGATCAGATCTTGTTCTCCTTATCCAGCTAACCAGCATAAATAGCTATTTTTTAAAAGTGTTTCTACTTTGGAATCATGAAGCTAGAAATCATTTAACTCCAAGTTCATACAAGGCTTGGAATGCTGTCTTTACTTAGTTCCTCTTGAAAGCATTTTTTAAAATACATTTTTGATTGATTTCAGGGAGGAAGGGAGAGGGAGAGATAAAAGCATCAATGGTGAGAGAGAATCATTGATTGGCTGCCTCTTGCACGCCTCCTACTGGGGATCAAGCCTGCAATCCAGGCATGTGCCCTAACTAGGAATTGAACCCTGATCTCTTTCTTGCTTTATAGATCCACGCTCAACCACTGAGCCATACCAGCTAGGCTAGAAAGCATATTTTAACAGCTAATTTACCTCTTCCTCCTGGTGCTCTCTTCTTTGACTCTTTTCAGAAGAAAAGGGGAAGAAGGGAGTGAGAGAATGAAGGTGGGTAGATAGAGAAGGGAAATTACCATTTTTTTAAAAAACCAGGTCATGAATCAAAACCTCTTTTAAAGATTATTTTCTTGTACTGTAAATGCCCCTTAATAATTTCTGCACTTTAATGTTCATTTTGAGAGGCAGTGTGGTTTGAGCTCCTAGAAAGTGAGGCAGGAGGTAAGCAAAGTATTATTACTATGCTATTGCCAAATAATCTTCAGGACTCTCTTCAACATGTTCTAAGAGAATTCAAGGTGGCACTATTTGAATCCTCAGTTATCACCACTCATATTTAATTATCTGAGTTGTAGCCATAAAAATATAAAAGTACTCAACTCACATTGCCTCCTTGTAGCAAGCAGATGCTATATAGCAATGTGACTAGAGAGAGCCAAGCTTGCCACCTCATGCAGCACCAACAGGACAGCCCAACAGTTGCGTCTGTTAGCCAGCCTCAAATGGAGTTAGAGACTTCTGTCGGACTAGTTTGGAGAGGAGGCTCAGAATGAGAGTCCCTCAGATACAAGAGTATCCTTATGCAGACTGGAGCAGACTGGAGTTGACACTGAATATGGGCTTAAATTTTAAAGTTCACAAGCTGCTTTTATATATGCAATTAAATTGGACCCTAACTTTGTGAAGGAAGAAAATACTCCATTCTGGATCCTATAGTGTCTAATGCTATAAGGTCTAACGGTCTATGTTTTACATATGAAGGAACTGAAACCTAAAAAAAAGCTGATGGACTTGAAGTGAAGTTGTTAATACATAGCAGAGCCAGAATTTCAAAGCCAAGTTCTCTCAGTCTACATCCTTGTGCCTTTACTTACAAAGTCTCTCTGCCAGGCCTACCTTCCCCTTTTCCCCCAGAAAATCCCATTCTAACCTTAGGAATCTGCTCAGATGGCGGGCTCCTGGTAAAACCCTTCACTGCACCCAGGAGGTAGATGTCCCAGCTTCTGGGACTCCGTGTTTTCCCGTGATACCACATTGTACTGCTTTGCGTTCATTATCTCCGTTACTCAGCCACACTGAGGGCCACAGCCACGCTGGAGCAGGGATGTATATGTTGTTACCCAGCCACATAGCCAGTGTGGGAGTGACAGAAGCAGGAAGGAGTGACAGGGTCAGGAAGAGCCTGCCTTCCCTCAGCATCTTTCAGCATGCCCCGAAATAGCATGCCATTTCTGAGTTGCCCTGTGGTGGGCGTTAGCATTTCTGGTTTTATTTCACAGTTGAGAAACGAAGGAGGTTATACTTGCTGTACAGAATGGCCCCAGTGAATCAGGGGGAGTTCCAGCACGTGAACTAATGCCTCCTACAAGCACACGGAGGGCCGAACCATGGAACCATAAAATAACAGCAAAGCAGGAATTATTCTCCAAACCCTTGACGTACTGTGTAAAACGTGACCTCGGTGCTATAGATTATCTGATCAGCTGGAAAATCGAAATAGGAAAGGAGAAAGAGAGAAAGACACAGAGGAAAAGAGACCTAAGATGAGGCAGTAAAGGCTGTTTTTATAAGCTTCCTCTTTCAAATGTGCCCGCCACACCCGTAAAACCTAAAGTCCATTATAAGTTTTCTTAAGGTGATAGGATAGTAAGAATGCTTTGTTTACCCGCCTTGTAGGTTTGACTAAAGTAACTCGACTGTGCTACTTTTTTAAGGTCTATGGCCTTTAAAAATGATTTTCTTCTTGGGACAAATGGAATTGATGATAGTTAATATCAACCTTTCCCAGAGTCTGAATAAAGGGGAATGAAAGATGTAGAAATGCTTTCACATTATGCGTTAAATCCCTCCATACATGTAAGTCATTGTTATTATCATAATGAATATGCCCTCTCAGCTTCAGTAGCCTCTGTAGAAAATTTGGATAAAAAATAGCCAACGTGCCCATCTCACTGAGTTGTAACGAGTCTACAACCACAGCATTTCTTGAGCAGTTTCTATGTGCCAGGGACTCACTTAACAGCACTATCTGATTTAATTCTCTTAGCAATACCAACTTATATACTATTCTTACCTCCCTTTTCAGATGTGAAAACAGAGGCTGCAGAGTTTCTGTTACCTGCCCAAGAGACTCACTTAGCAGCACTATCTGATTTAATTCTCTTAGCAATACCAACTTATATACTATTCTTACCTCCCTTTTCAGATGTGAAAACAGAGGCTGCAGAGTTTCTGTAACCTGCCCAAGAATATACAGATATTAAGTGACACAACTTAGATTTTTTCTGCTGTCACATCTGGGCTCCTTGTCAGTTCAATCACCTGAGATGTGTGTGCAGGCATTCGAATTATGTCGGTCTCAGGTGGTTATTGGGTCGCCTTACACAGAAGCAACATGCTATTGTTAATACTGACATGTTTTAACTGGAAGCAGGCTTGCTGAGGAAAGCAAAACCCTGAAAGGTCGCTGTGACCTGACTTGATGGTGGCAAAACTGGGTTTAGAACCAAGACGCTGGACTTGTATTTTCAAGTGTGTTCCAGTGTACCCAGCCATCTACCCATAACGTTTGAAACATATTGTCTCAGAGTTTTGAAAGCAATCCAGAAGGGACAGGATTTAAAAAGGAAATCTGCATTAGTGGTGGCGACACGAGATGTCAAACAAGCAGAACGCAAATGGAGCCAGGGAGTTTGCATAGAGAACTGAGGTGCCTCCACGAATGGGAGCAATGGAATGAAAAGTCAGCAAACAAGGTAGTAAAGACAGCCCTGAAAGGGCCTGAGAAACTGAACAGAAACTCTGAAGGAAGATAAATGGATAATTTAAAAGCCATTCAGTTTTTAAGAAAGACAAAGAATAAGCTACATTGCATCAGAAAAGGCCTAGAAATGATGATGGATGGGGCCCTTCACAGGAGTGGTGAACACCACGGAATCACAGTTGCCTGCACAATTCCCAGCTGAGGGCACATTTGAGCAACTAAATAAGGATATGAGACTGATAGGGATTGAAGAGTTTTTCAAAATCTATTTAATGGCCAGGCAGGGGACATTGATCGCTTTTCAGAGGAAATGTTTAGGATCGATGAGGTAGTCAGCCTTTATTTGGGGATTGGTGACTAGGGCGGGGGAAGGGGGGAGTATACACAACAGGGCAACAAACATTAAGGTACTAAAGCAATGTTTGAATTATGGTGGTGAAGCCCTAAATTACTTTGATTTTTATGAAATAAGCCACTTCTCTTTTTCTTATCCTTGTAAGCTTTCTTTAGCTATTAATAATCCGATGACTTGTTACTTAATAATTCCAACACATGATCAGAGGTTGCTAGTTCCTCTATCAAAAAGTTCATGCTAAACTTTTACATATAATATTTTATTGAAAATAGTTTATACGCACCCAGTAAACAGTGTTCAAAAGGAACAAAAGCATTAGAGAGAAGTGTCCCCAGGTACTCAATTCCTGACCAACCACCAGTAACCAATTTCTTATGTATGTGTCTAAAGGTGGTCTCTATAAAAGCATAAATACAGTGTATTTTTACACTCTTTTAATACATAATATTTATATACTTTGTTTTATAGAGTGTATCTATGTATTTATTTACACTGAGCTCATATACATGTACCTATGTGTATGCACATATATATATGTATTGTACATATGTATATATGTATGTGTACATTCATATATGTGAGCACAGTGTATATCCCACTCCATACCTTGTTTTTCACACTTAATCTATTTTTGAGATTATTGTTTTCAGTGTCCATAGCAACTGTCTCATTCTTCTCAATAACTGTAGAGTATTAGATTTTATATATGAATAAAGTATTAACCAATAATTAATGTTTTAGTTATTTAAGGACACTGATGATGTTTCTGATACTTTACTGTCATGAACAATGTGCAATAAATATCATTGTAAATGCATCATGTTCACACTTTATTTGTAGGATTAATACCCAGAAGTGTAATTAGTGGGCTTTTGGCATATGGACATTTGAAATTTTGATATATTACCAACTTTCCTTTGTGGAGTTTGAACAAATTTATATTCCCACCAGCAATATCTCAGCTGCTTATTTTTCTACATCCTTACCAATACAGTATGTCATTCAACTTCTTGAATTTTGTCCATAGGATGGGTGCAAAATCTTTCTCATAGTTTTCATTTGTATTTTCCATATCATAAATGAGTCTGATCACATTTTTAGTCTAGATATATTTACTGAGGAACCATTTGCATTTTTTCTATAAACTCTTCTCATTTTTGCTCATTTTCTGTTGGGCTGGTGGTCTTTTCTTACTGATTTGTGGGAGGTCACTATATATTAAGAAATAGGCCTTAAACTGTAGCAAAGCGGCAAATGTTTTTCCCAAGTTGTTACTTACCTTTCTACTTTGTTTATGGTGTACAGAAATACATTGATTTTATGTTATCAAATTTGTGAATCCTTTCTTTTATGGCTTCTGGATTTTATGTCATCTATAGAATGACTTCCCCATTCCAATATTATATTTTTAAATCCTCAGAACTTCTTTTAGTATTTTATAGCTTCATTTTTATGTTTGTAATCTGTAGTCTATCTAGCTTTGCTATATTTTGTTGGGTGTAAAGTGTGAAGTCAGAATCCAACTTTAGTTTTTTAAATTGTTACCCAGTTATCCTATTAGGTTTGGACTAATCTTTTCCCTTGGTCACCTTTATCATATATTAATTTCCCTTAAATTTAACACTATTTTTACTCTTTCTATTCTATTCTATTGATCTTCCTGCCTCATAATACTATTTTAATTAATATTGCTTTATATTATATTTTAATGATAAGCTTAGTTTTACCCTCCCATTACTCTTTCAGTATTTTCTGGGTATTGTTTATTTTTCCACATAAGCTTTAGATTTAGTTCAAATACTAATCCAATGTGTTTTTATTGGGATAATTACTTAGTTTTAAGTAGTCAGTGTTTGAAAGTTAAATTAATATAAAACTCCCCAGCATTAGATAGAAAATCTTGCTGACTAGGAAGTTTTTGTTTGTAAAATTATAATGTTCCCATTCTTTAGCAGTACTTCAAAGATTAATTAAAAAGTATACAGGGTATTAGTCCTGTGTCCCCACACATGGGGGCATTTTCCATATCTTACTCCTGTGGGGTTTTAGCAAAGTAGAGAAGAGCCACAATAACAAACCCTCTATCAGGTCTTAAAGTAGACAGATTGAACCCTTTCTGTGGACAAAGAGAAGGCCAGCTAATGATCCAACATCCTCCCCATACACCCAGTGGCACGTGTAAAATGTTCCTTTCTTGTCTTTTATTCTTTATCTCCAAAATCTCACTTTTTAAATTATATTGTAAAGTCCAAAAAAAGAAGGTTCTCTTGATGGGAAGAAACCACCAAAATCATAGAGGATTTTTGTCCCCAAGGATCTTAACCTAAAGACAGAGCATTTCTCATGGGTGCTTGAGGTCTGGCCCTTGGTAGGTCTGGATCATTGGGTGCTGGGCTTTATGGCTTCCCCTGTCTCAGATCTGAGCACTGTTTAGTTCTGGGCATGAGAACCATTTTTAAACTCTCACAAGAAATGCTCATAATTATTGGATTTTCCTAGCACTAACTAAGCAATTCATTAGTGCAAATAATTAGTCTTTTGGATCCTTGGGGACTTACAAATACAGTCAGCCTCCCATATTCACGGGGTCCACATTTACATATTAAACTAAATGGGGATTGGAAATATTCAGGAAAGCCAATGGTTGAGCATTTATGTACGAACCAGGAGGTCATGGTTTGATTCCCAGTCAGAGCATATGCCCAGGTTGTGGCTTGATCCCCAATATGGGGCATACGGGAGGCAGCTAATCAATGATTCTCTCCCATAATTGATGTGTATATCTCTCTCTCCCTCACTCTCTGAAATCAATAAAAATATTTCTTAAAGAAAATATCCAGGGGGAAAAAGTTACGTCGTTGCTAACATTTACTATGTAGGTAGGCCTATAATGTTTTTATTTATACTGAACGTGAAGAGACTTCCTTGTCATTATTTTCTAAACAATGCAACACAGCAACTATTTACATAGCACTGACATTATATCAGGTATTATAAAGTAATCCAGAGATGATTTAAAGTATACCAGAGGATATATGTGGGTTATATGCCAATACTTTGTCATCTATATATATAAAAACCTAAGTGACCATTAGGACTGGATGACTGGCCGGTAGCTATGGCACACACTGGCCACCAGGGGACAGGTGCTCAGTGCGCTCCCACAGCCAACCTCACATGGCTGACCAATCTCCCGAGCTCCCTCCCCCCAGCTGGCCAACCTCCTGTGGTCCCTCCCTCTGGATTGAGCCAGATGACCCCAATTGACCCTGATTGCCAGCCAGGCCTAAGGACCCCACTAATACATGAATTGGTGAACTGGGCCTCTAGTTTTTAATAAGGCACTTGAGCATCTGCAGCTTTTGTTACCCCTGGGGGTCCTGGAACCAATCCCCTGCAGATACTGAGGGATGATAGTTTAAGCTAAAAGCTAGAAGAGCAAATGCTAATAGTCTTCTAGTATCTATTCTTAGAGGTCCCATAGAGGCACCCTACCCATTTTGTCTGGAGAATCCTAGGACTCAAGACACGTACTCAGTATAAAAATTATATCTATTGTAAACAACTCTGGGCAACTCTATACACTAAATTTTAAATATGGCCTTTTTTACACATTAAACTTTGCAAAAATAATAGATTTTATCTAATTCTTTAAAATCTCAGGTGCACAGTTTTACCAGGTAGCATGCTGGTGTGTGGAGAGGTGGATTGTTACCATGTGGCTGTGTTTTACTTACATGTTCCTACCACCTCTTATACGAAACCCCATTCATCAAGGGCTGCGGCTTCTGGGTCAGCAGCCATTCCTTCCCAGTCAGCTGTTGCCTGCCCAGCGAGCATGATTGATTAGCTACCAATCTGCTTGGAAAACTCAACCAACAGGATCACCTATGACGGGATCCTAGAGGGACTCATTATAACAGAGGAGACAGTTCTCTTTGCTTCCATTAGCACTGGCTGTCTTTGAGCTTGCCTGTGTTTTACTACTTAAAACCCTGGTTTTATTCTCTCAAGGCAGGAGAAAGTAGATGTGTCACAAATAAAAGATTCACTGCCCGCACCTAATGTTTGGGAGGTGGTGTTTCCTCATTAACCGGAGAGGTCACATCCCTCCTGTAAATTTGTCTTGAAACAGTGTCTCAGACACAAGGACAAAAGAGTTGCCCACTGTCCCCACACCACAGTTAGGTGTGAGGCACCTGTCATTACCAACATCCCAGTTGAGATCTTTCATGTGAAGACACCATGAGCTTTGTACTCAGACGGGCCCAGACTGATATTCCAGCCCTGCTGTCTACTTGACCATGTAAACTTTGGCTCTTTTAACTTGTTTTTCCCATCTCCGTCTCCTCGTCTGGCAAAGCAGGACAGAGAAGACTTATGTCACAGCATTGTTGTGAGGTTAATCAGCTCACACCTGGAGACGTCCTAGCATGGCACCGGGAACATGGGACACATTCAATACTCTGGTTAGTTCACTTTGGCAAGATGTGTCTCAGTGTCAATCACAGTGAGTGAGCTGTGGCCCCCAGCAGATTTGGCCCCCAGCTTACTTATTCAGTTGAAGGTTGTTTTTAAAATTGTAAAATGGCCGAAACCGGTTTGGCTCAGTGGTAGAGCGTCGGTCTGTGGACTGAAAGGTCCCTGGTTCAATTCCGGTCAAGGGCATGTACATTGGTTGCGGGCACATCCCCGATAGGGATGTGCAAGAGGCAGCTGGTCAATGTTTCTCTCTCATCGACGTTTCTAGCTCTCTATCTCTCTCCCTTCCTCTCTGTAAAATATCAATAAAATATATTTTAAAAAATAAATAAATAAAATAAAATTGTAAAATGTCCAGTTTGCCATAGGCTCCACCACTCCTAACTGTATCATGCAGTGTATTTCATTCATTAACGTTACTGGCCTGACCCTGGAGACATCTGAATTTAAGATTCTTGCCCTATATTATGGAAATAACAATGTTGTTAACCCAAGGAGACAAAAAGCCCCATCTCGTACATTCAGAATGTTAATGTCATCTGTAAATATAATTTTCCACAGAGGAATCCTTAAACTTATACATGAAATAAGCTAGCCAAGCAACCCGAGAGGTCACGAAGGAAATGGAAAGTGAAAGACAAGAGGAAGAGAAAATCACTGTAACGCTTTGTTGCTTTTTCACTTGTACAGGCACTACCAATCTGCTTCAGAGCCTGGGAGGAAAATGACCTCTCCCTAAGTTATTACTAGCACTATAATTAGTCTTCAGGATATTAGACATCGATGCTGCAAACGTCGATGCTATAATTTGGCTGGACTATGCCCTTAGGATCCTGATTACAGATCTGAATCATTCTCTCGGTAGATTCTAATGAGCTTGCTTGCCTCATACTAAGCATTAGTAGCTCCGTAGCTTTATCATTTTTACTGCTACTTGCGTAACTGTCTCATATTATTTAGGTTTTAAGATCTCAAATATCACCAACAAAACAAAGTCCTGACAACATTTTTTGACATTTGCAAAAATCTGATATAGCCAACCTGTTACTACTAAGTAGTAACAAATCCACAGAGTAAATATTATATATACAAAAATAGTCTTCCCATCTGGAAAAATACTCTCAGCCAATACAATAATTATGGAGTAATATTGAATTCCCATTAAGGAGAAAATAACATCTAGTTACTGTTTTTCCTGTCTGTCCAAGTTCTCTTAGTCCATAGAGAAAATCCAGGCTAAATGGATGCTGCCACCAGATCTTTTGAGTCCTCCTTTCTTGGAAGCCAGAATTGATAGGCCTTCTGACTTTGCCGCCAGAAGAAATGGGCATCCTCTCAGAGTCCCCATACCATAGAGGACTAAGAATGAGCAACCTTTTAAAAAACGTTTTAAATGTTTGACAGACTCGCGGGGTTCAAGGAGAAAAGAGACAACTGCTAACTGGTCCCTGACTCTCACTAACTTGGGGGATGAGGGCTGCTCAGCTGTTTATGCTGGGGACATTGAGACTCCCTCACATCAGCCACCAGTTCAAGTCCGGGGGAGTGGGGGGTCAATTCCAAGTAATTCCTGGGGGTGACAGAGCAATAAATGACAATAGTAAAAGACCCACTATTTGGAACCTAGAAACTCACTCAACTTAGTTTAAACAGAAATGGAATTTCTTTAGCTCAAGCAACTGGGGAGCTTTGGGGTCCAGTGGGCTGGTGCCTTCTGCTGCATCATGGGAGTCAAAGACCAGCATAAGACACGCGTCCCCTCTCCCTGCTCCAAGGTATGTTTTGGCTTCACCCAACCAGGCTTTCCTCACATGTCTTGGCAGCTTTAAGATCACATGTTTAGTACAGTAATTATTCACACCAAAAAAAAATACATAAATAAAATACAATAAAAACTTCCTCTTCAGTAGTTCCATGTAAAACCTAGAGAGAGCTCTGATTGCCTCAGCTTGATGCCTATCCCCATCCTTCCACCAATCCCTGGGGCATGCCTGTTGGTCAACCCTGAATTATGTGCCTACTCAGAGCACATGGAATGATTCTGGGGTAGCTTCTGCTGTCTACTACAGTCCACTTATAACCCATTGCCCAAAACACATTAACTCCCCACGGCATGGAATTTGTTCAAGAATCAAAATGCCTAGAATCATCTGACACCTGCACAGGTAGACAGAAAATGGAGACCCACAACATAACATTGATTCTCTCAATCGGGAATTGCATGCAGCTGCTAGTGGCAGAGATCTGAAATCACAAGAGCTTAAACAAAAGAGAAATTTGTTTTTCTCTATGTGATATATAATAACCCAGAGAAGTCAAGCCGAGGTTGCTATGATATGGCAGTCCCATAGCCATCAGAAACCCAGCCCCTGCTTATATTCGAGGGTGCCTCATAATTTCAAGATGGCCACTGTGGCTCCAGCCATCATGTTAATATTCCAGCAGTGAGAGAGAGAGGCAAGGGCAAAGGATGCACCTCCAAGCTGCATAAACTCCCATTTAAGAGTTGTCTCAGAAGTTCCTCCTTATGAATTCTGCCTACACCTCCCTAGCCGTTCCAAAGCTCAAGGAATGCCAGATTCATACTGGGAAGGCAAAGTAGCAATCTCTGCTAGAGACATCACAGTCCTGATGGAGTGAATGACTCTGTCCCCACAGAAGTCATAAGGCTGGAGCCCTTTATACGCCCACTGCCCTCTAGCCTATAAAGAACCCAATAGTGCACAATGCCTAGCATGTTAGATGTGTAACCTATGTAAATGACGATTCACTTTCTGACTTTAGCAATTACACACTAAAGACTTATTTTAAAGCTGGCTTCTTTAATGTGAATGTTAAAAACATATTGATCCACTGAAGTCTTGGTTTGCTTCTGTGTTCACCATTAGGGTTTGATTGTTTGTTTTTCAAAGCAAGTTTTAAAAACTGCTGGAAGCCCCCTATGGTAGTTAATACATTATCTTAAGCAATTGAATGCAAATTAATTTTTACACAACCTTGAGTTTCAGAGGCCATTGAACTGGGGAGGGAAGAAGTGAGGAATAGGAGGACTCTGTTTGCTGCTTCCCATCTGGGCCCCACAGCCAGCTCCATCTGCTCTCACATGGAGTAACTAGCACTTAGGCTAGTCCCCTGCCAGACACACCATGTGGAGTTCAGCTTATTTTTTTTCCACTCAGGAAAATGTTACAATACATAGAAAGATTTTAGAAAACTTGATGGCATTATTTGTGGCATTTCTAAACTCTATGTTTTTAATATGGTGGGGTTTTGTGTGTGTGTGTGTGTGTGTGTGTGTGTGTGTGTGGTTTTTTTTTTAATTGATTTCAAAGAAAGGAAGGTAGAGGAAGAGAGAGTTAGAAAGATCAATTATGAGAGAGAATGATCTATGGGTTGCCTCCTACTGGGGACTGATCCCACAACCGGGGCATATGCTCTGACCTGGAATCAAACTGTGACCTCTTGACGCATGGTTCATGGCTCAACCACTGAGCCACACAGGCTAAACTCTGTGTTTGGTACCATAATCCAAATTTCCATCGGGTTTTATGGTTTATTTCTTCTTTTGTTTGGTTTCTGAATTTAGTTCTCTGTTAATACTACAATTCTCCTTTTTTTGGTAGGGTCTCATAGCCCATTTGTGTGAAGCGGGAGTGGGAGTAAGGAGTGGCGAGGATGGATGTGTGGTTTGGAGTAACCATTCAAGGGTGGCCACAATGTGGAGAGTGGACTGGACAGGAACAAGGGGCCCAGTGAGGAGGCTGCAGCAGATTTAAAGCAGCTGAAGAGATGATGGTAGTCGCTTAGCGCGCATGCCCAAGGCCCTGCCTGTGGTGGCCAGGCGGGAGCTTAGAGCCCCAGTGATAGCCACACAGTTGCCCCCAGGATGCAGCGCACCCCAGGCTGGGTTGTTGGGTCCGATCCAACCCTACCCAGCAGTTGAGGCGGCACATGAGCCATCCATCAGTCCTACATGCCCAAGTAGCTTCTGGTTTAAGGGGAAGCACCCCAAGGACTGAAACCATTGGGCAGAAGTTACGGGGACATAGACTCCAGCTCAATGTAAGGAACAGCTCTCTAAAGCCAAAACCAAGAGTAAACTGAGCGCCCCTGGAAGCAGCGAGTTTACTGCCTCTGGACAGGAATAAAAACTGGAAATCCACGCCACAGGGATGCCACAGGGAGACCCAGCAGCCCCGGGCAGATGGCACAGAGCACAGGTACCTTTGAGTCCCTCTGTGTGAGAGCAGACAGGCAAGAAGTGGCTCCTTTCTTTTTCTCTGAGTGAACAGCAAGTCAAGACAGATTCTAGACTAGAGGCATTCGCACAGAACTCATCCGGTGGCACTTGCTGATGAGAAGTTGTTAGGAATACCCAGACCTTCCTAAATACTGGGAGCAGTTCTCCTCCCGACAGACCTTGGAACTTAGGTGTGTGGGTCATCCTTGCTTTCCTAATATTCTAATAGTTCTGTATTCTCTCAGCTAACTGCATTTGTGTAACACATTTGTAGTGTGGGGCAGGGGGGGGAGAGTAATTCTTCAGGATTGTACTTTCTCTGCCTTTGCCTAGAACCAGCACCTGCCAGAGAAAATGATAGTCTAGATTTAACAGTGTTTCCCAAACTTCTCTCATGATGAGAATCACCTGGTGGAGTTGTTAAAATACAGATTCCTGAATTCCAGCTAAGAAGGGCTGAACTAGAATTTTTGGGAACATATAGGTTTTAGCACTTCTTAGTTGGGACTCAGGAATCTGTATTTTCACAGCTCCACCGGGTGATTCTCATCATGAGAGAAGTTTGGGAAGCACTGGTCTAGAATGTCCATTCTGTGTTTAAGGACAATGTAGCAGAGAGAAGGAATTCTGAGAAATATGTAACCCCCTCCCCCAAAAGATGTCTTTCAGCACAAAGGAAGCAAGAGGGAGAACAAAGAACTAGATGAAGGCAAGAAACCTCTTTTGGGGACTAAGCCAAACAAACTTAAATGGTGTAAGGAACAAATCGGTGGGGTAATTCGAATCATGGGCAGGTGCTACGAATGCAATTTAGTAAAATGCTCGGGAACCTGCCAAAGCAGAGAAAAATGTGTTGCTTTTGAGATCATTTCCCAGCAGCTTCATAAAAGAAAACTGATTACTGGAATTTAATAAGTAAAACAGAGCCAGAAATATAGTAATCAAATGAGTTTTTAATTACATTTCAGACAGAAAAAAAATCCAATTTGTGCTCCTGGGATTAAAAAAAAAATAGTTCTTAGAGAAATGCCTTTGTAGCGGGAAAATAACATAAACACTAATTTCCATAGGAATTACAGTAGTCAGTTTAATTAAAAGGCCGGAGCAGAGAGAAGAGAGCCGGTGCCAGGCTGTGCTAAATGAAACCGCGGCCCTGCTTGCTACCTCACTCTGCTGGCTACACAAGAACACTACACACTGAGCGGGAACAGGCACTCGCTTTTTTCTTCCATGGACCTAGATGGGATTTTGATTGCTGCCTGAGTTATATATGGCTGTCTTGTTTTCATATGGAATAACTAGTACATCTGGTTTACAATTAGATATTGCTCTAGGGGGTTGGCTCAGTGGTTGGAGCATCGGCCCGCGGACTAAGGGGTCCGAGTTCAATTCTGGGTTGCAGGCTCAATCCCTGGCCCAGGTCAGGGCACGTGGGGGAGACAACCAATCGAGGTGTCTCTCTCACATCGATGTTTCTCTCTCTGTGTCTCTCCCCCTCCCCTCCACTCTTTCTAAAAATCAATGGGAAAAAAATACACTGAGTGGCCAGATTATTATGATCTCTGAATGCATGATAATCTGGCCACTCAGTGCGTGTGTTATAGAATAATCCTATATATAATAAAAGGCTGATCTGCAAATTGTCCCCTCATGCAGGACTTCAACCAGCAGGCAGGCTGGCCAACCGCCCACGTCCCCTCCCCCTGGCCAGGCTGGCCAGTCCCCCACCCATGCACGAATTCATGCACCGGGCTCAAATAAACACACACACACACACACACACACACACACACACACACACACACACTGAGTGGCCAGATCATTATGCATTCAGAGGTCATAATAATCTGCCCACTCAGTGTATATCCTCAGTTGAAGATGATCAACAACAAAAATGTAGGTGCTGCTGCTTGGTGTGGTATCACTTTCAAAGGAGAGAATGTGCTCTGTGTGAGGGACATAGATGTGAAAGAACATCATCTCAGCCAAGTTGCTCCGAGGGATACCAGTTATTTCCGGGCGTTTCAACCCTCACCTACTTACTTTACCTCCAGTTACCTTTTACCTGTGGCCCCAGCACTTGCTGGAGAGGCGGGGGGGGGGACAAACAGGGGGCTGCAGCCAGGCTTAGGGAAGGGAGCTCTTCCTCCTGCGGAGGACTTCGCTCTTGGCCGCCCTGAGCCACCGCTCAAGCTGGGAGAGAGCTCCTCGGGAGGTGTGCCTCCCTCCGGCGGTGTGTTTCCCTGGTGGTGCACGGGCAGGCTCACCTGAGGGTGGCTCCACGCCCTGGGGTTCTCCTCTGTGGCCGCAGAGCCCGGACCCAGGCCCAAGGCATAAAGAGGAAACGGGAAGTGTTACCTTTCCATGAGCTAACACCCCACCGCTCCCCGATCCTTGTTCCCCTTTAGGGGTCATCCAAGTTTTGTGAGGCCAAACCTTTATACCATTGGGAAGAAGAGGACTTAAGAAAGAAAAGACACACATAGTTAAGTAAAAAGGCAATATTTAGAAGGGTCTCCTACAAGTAGGACCCTAAGTCCTGACCTTCATTACCCTCATGGGTCAGTCGCCACATCCTTCATTTCCTCTCCCCTCGTCTCTCCTACACGCCCTTGTCCCTCTCCCCACCACACACACTTCTTCTTTTCCCTCATGTCCATCTCCACACCCGTTCTCCCAGTGATCTGTACCATTGCCACCGTTCCAAGATTATTGCTTTAACAATGAGAACCGGAGATAAGAGATCAACCGAAGCACTGGTATGCATGCATATAAGCAAAACCAATGGACGAAAAACTCTGGGGAGCGAGGGCATGAATGGGACTGGGGGGAGAGGGCAACGGAAAAATATGTACACATATAATACCTTAATAAATAAATAAATATGAGAACCTCCTCTTGTTTCAAGATTTTACCTGGCCTCTTATTCGGGTAAGTCCACCTGAAGTCATCTCCGGTGGAGCAAACGGCAAGTTTATTTTTATAAAAATTTAAGTTCGTGGTCTATTGAGATCTGGAGGCCTCCAAGGCAGACAAAGATACACACATTAATAGACATGTGTGAGCTAGATAGTTTGTTTCCTCTTGCTTGATGTGGATCTAAAACAGGATCACAATCTCATTGGCTGGCCACCTGTCTTATTTTTTCATTCTCCACATCGGCTCTATTAGTATAAAACAGTGGCACCCAGTGCGCGTGTGCTTCTTGTAAATAGCTCGTGGTTACCGAATAATCATGACTTTCCTTCCTCACAGCCGGTTTCCATTCTCCCTGTGAAAGCTGGAAAATCACGTCAGTGACTCCAGTTCCTCTCCCCCCCACCTTCTGCTTGTTTTGCTGTAGGCCTTGGTGAAGGTCAATGTGAAGCTGAAGCCGATGCTGGACTCGGTGTCCGAGAACAGAAGTAAGTGGGAAGAGCTGCACCAGAAAAGGCTGCTGGTCTCAGCGGCCGCCCCCTGCTCCGCGGGCCTCGTGGTGGCCGGGGCCAACGGGAACTAGCCCTCGGGGTCAGCGGCTGCTGCAAAAGGACCGCATCCTGACTGACGGGCCAGCTCTGGCCCAGCCTCTTCATCCTACTCTTCCTTTAAGCTCAGACAGACAGGAAGTCTGGGGGATGAGCTGGGAAGCATGCCTGGGGTTTCACCTTGACGTGTGGCCAGCCGGGAAGGGCGTGACGGGAAGGACAGAGGAGGAGGTGGGGCAGGGAGCACACCCCAGGACCCTTGACTTTCCATGATGAACGGACCTGGGCCGAGACTGAGACAGGCGCTGGGCAGGGGGCAGCTGTGGATCCAGGCGGCCCTGCCCACTCTGACCCAAGGCAACACGGACCGGTGAGGGCGTCGCTGGAGCTGCTTCATTTCGTCTATGGCTCTTCTGTTTGCTACAAGGCAACAATGCCTGCTGCCCTTGCATCCTCTCCCCAGTGCCCTTCAGTGCCGGGCTGTCCTAAGAACCCTGATTTGTGTTCTGTAGAAGTATTTTATTTTTATCCTAAAGCTTCTTAATGATGGCCCAGAGCCAAGAGACTTGTAAAAGATAAACTATGTTATCCTTACAAACACCAACTATTCCCACGTTTCCCCTAAAAATATCTGTAGTGGAAATACATCAGATGTGTTTGTCTGATTGGGGCTTATACGAGATTCATAACACTGCATTGGGGCGGTGGTCCCCTTTTTCAGTTTTTTTTTAATTCAGTCTTCATTGTAGACCAACTCTGCTCCCAGAAGGAATAGATTAATAGGCTTTAATTAAAGGAAGGGTGAAAGAAAATCTATAATTGGATTTACCACAAGTGGCATATGAGCATTTAGAAACTATTTCCAACAGCCGGACATTTCAGCAGGACACAGCAGCACCACGGAGAACGATCCTTGACGACCTTGAGTTCTCCTAGTGATGGTGTTTGTTTAAAACTGAAGGTCACTATCACGACCAACCTACAGGCAAATGCAGGAGTCTCCAATTTTGGATTTTACCTTAAGTGTTGGAAATAATGTCTGGCGGGTTAACAAACAATGGTGTAGGCAGAGACCACACATTCTATGGCAAGCCAGGGTTATAATGGCTGAGAATAAACCATATGAAATAAATGCAATGACTAGAACGCCTCTTTGCTTCCCATTTTACCTGAGATTGAGGTCACGCTATGCCTTATCCAAAGAATGGGAAGTGAGAAGCTCGCTCTGGCATAGTGACTGGATGACTTTGGACACTTCACCTAACCTCTCCCAGTCAGTCTGTTTCCTCATTTGTCAAATGAGACTACACTAGGAAATGGTTTTCAAATATGCTTTAACCTTATAGCTCTTTGTTCATATAAATCTCACAAGGAATGTCCAAGATATAAAACATCCTCCGTCAGCCCTCCCCTGGAAGCCGGTTGGGGGATCCAGAGCCCCTGCACACCCGCAGGTCTTCGATTCCATACACGGCGCTCCATAAAGGGGCTCTGAGGAGTTTGAAAATCCCTGGACCAGTTGAACCTTGAAGTTCACTCCAGCTTTTTAAAAATCTAAAATTTATAAACCATGTTTTGTTCTTATTGCCCCTGGCCAGTATCCATTATTAACTTCATTACTCAAACACTAAGGAAACAGGGGCCGAGGTCCACAAAGAACATTGTTTTCCTGGTATGGAGCAGGCATTCAGGACATATGTTTTTTTGTTGTTGTTTTTTTAATGGGTAAATTAAGGTACCAAAGCGGAAGTGAGAGAAGAGCAGATGCACATAGGGAAGAAGTGAGCTGCCAGGTGGCAAGAAACAAAGTAAAATTATAAACCAGGCAAAGAGGGGTAAAAGAAGGAGGAAGAGGAAGAGGAATAGGAAAGGGGGCGAGGGGGAGGATAAGCCACTGAGGCAGGTGGTCAGAAAACTGCCAAAGGGAAGGCGAAAGCCAATCCACACAGACGAAGCGCTGGTAACCAAATCACCTGGGCGTGCACAATCCTGTCATCAATTGCTTAGACGAGAGATACTTGAGCAGGGAGGGGTTTGACAGAGAGAGAAGGAAGGAGTGGGAGTCCTAAAATATAATGTTCCTAGCTGCCCTTTACAGCTGCCTCTGCAGGGGAGACCAGGGGGACGAGAGGAGAAAATGAGTGCAGGAAAAATTGCCTCCGCAGAGCAGGTAAGAGGAGGCTGTTCAGATTTATGGATTTTATTAAGCCAGTTTTCGGAATCACTCTGCTATAAAGGAAATAGCTTCTGCAGGGCTGCGTCTCCTCAGGTGGGGAACAAAGGGTGGGCGGAGTCAGGGACAGACCCTGGGCGTCTGCAGCTCGGGAGCACTGCAGGTGCTGCTGGCTCTTGTGCCAGCTCAGGTTTATGTCACGAGCGGGAATTGGAAAGCAGACCGGGGGAGGCAGGGATGAACCTACATCTGTTATCCTCCCCAACAGTATAAGTAGCCCAGACAGACGGATGCCAGTCTATCTCCAGCGACGTTTTAAGGCATGTGCCTGGTGATAAAACTAGACCCAGGGCCCGCGGAGACCGCAGGCAGCTACAAGCACTGTAGCAATCCTGGACACTGATGCTGCATGTTGCTAAGGGGGACATAATTTATAGCACAGCCCCTCCGGCTTCCACTAAGGTTGAGCTTTCCCCTCATCTCCTTGCCTTTTTATTGGCTTCACTGCACGGTTGCCAATAGCAACGTCCACTGGTAGCAAGGGGAGTTCAACATCATTGCAATCTGCCGTACAGTGGAGCCCTGACAATGTCAACCATCCATCAAGCAGCTGTTTGTAATTGCCTCCATCTATTTTTCCTGTCTGGACGCATCTTCCCTATTGTGGGTCAGGATTCAGAAAGTGCTGACTAACGCCTTGGCCTGTTCCCCCTCGACCCGGGCAGTGGGAAAGGAGGGTAGCAACAGCCCAGGGGGTTAGAGGTCGAACTCTTGGGAGTCTGAGGTTTTTAAGCCCCTTTTCTAAATAATCTATAATTTTCCAAGAATGTGTGAGGTCTGCGAAGTTATTCATATATTCTGCTTTTTCCAAAAGAGAGAACGCGGAATTCCCCAATCCTCATTATTAGTTTATTTCCTATTGGAGGAAGGCATTTAAAATGTGAGCCTTCTTACGAAACCTCCAACTGACCAGATTACGTTTGGTTCTTCGAGTCGCTTGCATTCATGTTGGAAATGACTTCATCCTATTTTCTCCACACGATGCATTTGTTTCAGAGATGCTTTTTATTCTCTTATCAGTCGGTGTGGAGTTACACGCGCACATACTTCTCTGTAACTGGCAAGCCTGGCCAATAGGGTCAGCTTGGCAAACTGTAAAGGGCAGCATCGTGCCCAGCAGGACCAGGCTCCATCCTGCCTTGGCTCTGGGCTGGACCTGTTACCTTGGGACTCTGCAGCCTCCGGTTTTCTGTTGGTAAAAGAAGAGCACTGACTTCATTTCCACACCCAAGGACCAGCCATATTTAACTTTCAAAAAAATGTCTTCAGATAGCTGTCTTGTTTTCTGTTCTCAAATAAAATAGGAATAAACCTAAAAAGGTCATCTCATTGAAGACAAAATGAAAAGTTACATATATGGGATAGATTTAAAAATAACCTCACCACGGATTTGTCTGAGCCTGCCTCTAGGAATTATGAAAGATTATCATCAGTACAATTTTAAAAATATATATCCTTTTATCGCATAAAGTACAGTTTTAGATGATTTCATATCATAGATATCCCATAAATGGTAGTCTATTTAATTTAAAAGTAAATTTATAAAAGCGAGTCAAAAGAAATGAAAATTGCATGTGTTTTCTGTTTCAAAAATCTGAGATGTCAATAAAATAAAATTTAAATAAAATATAATAATAAAATCTGAGATTTCTATCCATTTCCAAGTATTTTATATTTACATATACCGGTATATTAGGTTAGAAATAACCACAGAATCGTGTGGTAAAGGCCTGAGTGGGGGAGGAGGGTGTGGAGGAGAGGAGGAAAGGTTAATTGGGGGGGGGCATCTGTAATACTTTCAACAATAAAGATAAATTAAAAAAAGAAATAACCTTTAAATTTTTGTTAGTGTAATAATATTATTGGTAAGTAATTCAGTTGCTGTTTTCATGTATCAAATTCCTTCATACTTTTCCCACTTGCCTTAGGTCATTAAACAGAGTCTGCTTAATTTACTTCGCAGTACAATTATTTTAAAATCAACTTATCCTGCTGACTCTTCTTGAATAGCAGAACATAAGGTAACAGTTTTCTCTCCAGTAGTAGTTCCCTTCAAATAGGACTGAAATCTAAACAGATTTAAATATTTTAAAATGTGTCTTAATTGGAAAAAAGAAAGAGAAAAAAAAAACCCAGAAAGGATTCATTAAAGCAACAGAAGAAAACCTGATTTGGGAACCTAAGAACTCTGGCAGAGCCACTGTAGTGAAGTTCCATTACCTGTTGTTCTGCCATACTCTGTGAGGAATCCCCAAAACTCAAATGTACCCGGAAATTTAAAGGTTGAGTCTGGCTACAAGAAGGCCAGATTTTCCTGAGTTTCATAAGTGAACAATAATAGAATAAAACACATAGCTGGCAGAAATAAAATGCGGTGTGTCTGGAGAATTTCATGATGAGCACACCTGGATTTAGTAATGGCTGATGTTCTCCTTACATTGTTTACCTTTACCTCTGCTAGTAATGTGGGGTTGTACGTCTTGTCTAATTTAATTTTGAATGTTGTTGCACATTTGGTACATTTCTCAACAGTGCTAAAGATGTGTATCTGTGTATTAAACCTATAACAATGTTGTTGAATGTATACACTCCTACTGAAATGTTTTATTAAGTAAATTATTTGCTGTGGAAAAAAATGTTATTTGAGGCCATCGTTTATTTTGTGTTTATTTTCTGTGTGCACATGTGTCTGTTACAATATCATTATTTTCTTCAGATTTAGATTAAATCATACTGAGATGAATTTAAAAAGAGAGAGAAAGAAAACAGAAAGAAAGGGAGGGGGGAGGAAGGAAAAAATGGAGGGAGGGAGGAGGGAAGGAAGTAAGAAAGAAGGGCATGTTGGTGTGGAAATAGACTAGGTTTTGGGCCTCATTCCCTTAGGGAAAAATTGCTTTTGCCATTTTATTTTTATGTACAATAATCTAAAATGGATCTCCTACTGATTTGTTTCCTAATTATTGCTTTACACCAAAGGAGGGAAATATGTTTTCAATTGAGTTGACTGAAGTCACTCCCTTTGTGTAGATTTCCCAGGCTGATGTTTCATTGTAAGAATCCAACATTATAAATGGCTTGACCACTTCACAAGCAACTAACTAATCCATGATTTTGAAATATTCTGCTGCTTTAAGAGACCTAAATATCTTTGTTTTTAATAAAATGCTTACAGTTTAAAGCTTTGGATTACTCTTTCTCTTCATGGGGGGGAGGGGGCAGGATATAAGGACTGAAAGAGGCAAGCATGCATCTGAATACCAACAACTGAAATTGTGACAATCACGTTTAGCTCATTAACCTTGCCTGGATCTGTGATGTTTGCCTGTGTGAGAAGGATGCTGGGACAGCCGTCTCCTTGGAACATTTTAAAGATGACAAAATAATTCGGATTATTGAAGTTTTCCTAGAGGGAGAAGAGTCTGCAGCCAAATGCAGGTTCCAGGGTCCTCACAGATTGCTCAAATTTGCATGGGCAATTACACAGGGGGATTGCATCAATTCAAGGCCGTCAGCCACACTGATGCCATACAATTACACAACAGCTTCGGTGCTTAAACTTTAAAATTCTTACAGCGTTGTGCCTCTTCTATTAGAACAAACTGCAGCAAATGACCCAAAGCCAATTCAAATGACTGAAGAGGAGGTACCCAGGGGAGGGGAGAGGGGGGTTAGAGGGAGGGGGTGAGGGGAGTTAGGGGGAGGGGGTGAGGGGGAGAGGGAAGAGGTGTAGTGTGGCCCCTACTGGCCAGCTTAAGCAATCACCAGTCCTTCGTGCTGGCTGCAGCAACCACTAGCATCTTAATCCATGCTTTTCAAGTGTGGCCAACAATAAGAATCACCAAATTCACAGAAGAGCTTAAAGATTATGAGGGAAGTTAGGCAAAGCTGACCTGGTCTTGGTACAAAAAGTGCCCTTTATAAACACAGGGGCTAGAGTAGCTCTTTGTTTGGGTAGGTGGTTAATCATTTCTAAATGCCAGTATCCACAGTTGTGCCTTGTCTAATTCCTTTTATAAATCAGTTGCTGCTATGATCTTCGATAAATTCACTTAGATCGTAACACTGTAAGCCCCCAAATATAAACTACTTGGTTAAAAAAAAAGCTATATTCAAGAAGAAAATCAAATTTAAAAAATTAATAAAACTGGAATTACCAGGAAAGAAGAGTTCATAATGAGGTTAAACGTCTCACCATCTGAATATAAATGTTCCTAGGCATTGATTGGGAATACAATATTTCTAAAAGTCTTAAAAAATTAAACAGATTCTCCTAAAAGCCAGTCAACTAACTGGCACTAATTTATCATTACCAACTTGGCACTAATTTATTATTTTCTTCTCCGTTATGGTGAAAGATGGAGGAGGGAGGAAACAAGATAACAGAGCCCCCCACACTGGCCATGTTGTAGAAAATGGCCTGGAACTAAAAAGGGAAAGACATGACAACTGGAAAGTGGTCCTGCAGAGGGTCTTCCTTTATGAAGGAAGATGTCTGACCACGGCTACGGTTATGGAAAAGTTCATAAGTTAACGATGTTTACCAATAGGGCACTTACAGAATTAATAAGAAAACATAACTTCCAACTAGTTTTAAAAGAAAATGACAAGTTAACAACACAAGTAGAATTTGATCATTTCACACTTTGGCAAGCAGAAACATAAGCATGTTAAGAAGCAAACATGCTTGGTCTAAATGCTTTTGGCTTTTATACATTTTGCCTGAATGAAATTCTATGTGGTAAACATGCCTCCCTTATGCAGCAAAATCCAACGCCGTTTTCCCAAAGTAATTCAATGAGGCACTAAATCATTTTATTGCAACCACTAAATTCTTTCTTATTGCTAGGAATGGTACAATACAGTTACTATATATATATATATATATATATATATATATATATTCCAGATTTTCAAGATCCTATTGGAAACACACTGATCCTTATGACATTTTATGTCACCTATTGCTTTCCAGAATTTCTATCATTAATTAAAGGGTCTTCTTTCACCTTCAGCCACCAAGGGGAACTCCCTGAACACTTACCCAAAGAAAAAAACAAACAACAACACCTAAATCTATTTTCCAACTGCCTATATGAGGCAAAGTAAAAGTCTATCACAGCAGCAGTGATGATCATGCCAATCTCACAGTGTGATTTGGGCACTCATTTCATTTTGAAAATGAACCTGCCCTCCATCTGTCTAAGCTGAAAGTCCTGCTTTTGTCAAGCCAGCACAGGAAATAAGGGGAAAGACACAGAACAGCCTCCCTCATGCCCCCTTCTGCTGCCACACTCAAGATAGTCACCAACACAAAGAGGGGAACCTCAACTGATACCTGTAGGGATCAGAGAGAAGATAGTCCTTTTATCTTTTTATGTTTCCAAGAAGCCATTGGAAGGTGAATGCTTTCATGATGCAATTCTGAGAAACAGAGAGACAGACTAAAGATATATAACACAATTTCCTGTTTCCATGTTCTATCATCTTACCTTGATTTAATAGGAATTTACTCAAAGTAACAGTTCATACAGAAGGAGTTTAAAATACTGAGCCTGAGTTTCCAAGGGACAAGTGTAGTTAGGCAGCTGTAGAGAAGATTCTCCTCCACTCACCCTCAAATATTAATCAGCACTAGCCAGCATCCCTCAGCCCATGTACCGCCCTGGTTTGAAGGCCCATAAATGGTGCACACAGAGACTGGCTTGAAAGAAGCCTCGAGAAAGGTTATGGTGATCCTCGTCAACTGCTTTCTATAGGTGGCCCGGAGCCTTACTCAACCCTCCTGAAATGGGTGTAGTTTGTCCCTTTCTTGGTATTCATACAGTGGAAGCTTCCTTGTCCAATTCCACCCATAAGAACACAGCTCTGCCAGTTTCTGAGCAGAGGAAAAGACTGAATTAGTACATAAAATCAGTTGCTTTGTGATAGGAGCAATCACAAGTCTATAAAAGTTCCCTCCTAGCTATTCCAAGTGACTAGGACTCACATCACCCCCACATTATTTCTTAACATCTGCTCACAGCTACAGTTCAGCCTGGAAGCTCACACTTCTATTACCAAATAAACTTGGTTGCTTTTTTTAATGGAGGGAGAAAAAAGACACTAATCCACTGTCATATAACTTGGCACCAAAAACTGAGCCCCTAAAAACTTATCTATAGGAGATACATGGAACAGATTATTCACCGGTCACTATTTCCTACTGAAACTAGCTGTTCGAACATCATGGCACAGCTACTAACTATTTAACTGTGTGGTCATGGGCAAGACACTTGAACCTTTCCAGTAGACAGATTCTTCATCTGTAATATATAGACTACAGGGTGGACAATAAGATTAGAATTAATACACATAAATGGTCTAATAGAGTCTCGTATAATACAGTTGCTGTGGGCTCTGAAATTGTATAACTAGGAAATATGTAGAGGCAGCAAAACTATAAAGGAGGCAGATAAAGGACTGGCACTGAAGTCTTTAGATATATAGCAAAGATGCTTTTATTCAAACACCGTTTTTCTTGGGTATACACAGGTCAATATAGATCATGGAAAATCAGTGGAGATGTAGAAAGAGCAAGGAAGATTTGTTTCTTAATTTCAATAAAATTTGGAGGACCAGGGCAGAAAACACAGCCAAGTTTAAACACCAACATCGGCTCAGTAATACTTGTTTATTAAAAAGGGAAGTGGAAGATACTTGGATCTAAAATTTAAAGACTCTCATACCTGATAAGATTCACAAAACCATTTCCTGGGGAAATGGGGAAAAATAAGGACTCATGGTCTCTGCATATTATGTTATAACAAAGTGTGCCCTCAAGGCAGCTTAAAAACAGAAGTTTAGGGGAATTCCAAGGAAATATTCCACCTTCTCTATTCCATTAATTTACAAAAACAAAACTCGAAACAACACATGTATGCAGCACGTAATATACAGGACACACGACCACAAACCTTCCCTCCCCTCGCCAAAGACCAAGATGACACAACTAGGAAGCAACCCTTATCCACATAGAAAATGAAAGCCAGTGAAACCCCATCTGCCAGGCTGTGGCGCCCTCCCTCAGAAACTACATCTCCCAGAAAGCAAAGCGGCCAACTCCCAAGGGGCCTGGGTCCATTTGACCGGTGCATGCCGGGAAGTAGAGTTTCCGCCTCAAAGCTACCAGGAGGGGATTCCTTTCTTTTCCAATTCATTTCCTCAGCAAGTCGTCTTTGGGGACTGAATCGATACTCGATAGACTCTTTTCAATGATTCCTTTAGATGACTAACGGTCTTTTTCCGTAGCAAAGTAATATCCGGGCAAGGAGGTTTCCGTTTCCGGTTGGCTCGTTGCCTTGGTAACTGGAACGCGCGTAAGCATTTGGCGGTTATGGCGGGGCTGGGAGGTACGCCTATTCCCGACGGGGAGTTCACCTCGGCGGTGTACCGGCTCCTCCGGGACTCCCGCTACGCCGAGGCGGTGCAGCTGCTGGGCCGGGAGCTGCAGCGGAGCCCCCGGAGCCGCGCCGGCCTGTCGCTGCTGGGCTACTGCTACTACCGCCTGCAGGAGTTCCCCTTGGCGGCCGACTGCTATGAGCAGCTGAGCCAGCTGCACCCCGAGCTGGAGCAGTACCGCCTGTACCAGGCGCAGGCCCTGTACAAGGCCTGCCTGTACCCCGAGGCCACCCGGGTCGCCTTCCTCCTCTTGGACAACCCCGCCTACCACAGCCGGGTCCTCCGCTTGCAGGCTGCTATCAAGTACAGCGAGGGCGACCTCCCCGGGGCCAGGAGCCTGGTGGAACAGCTGCTGAGTGGGGAAGGGGGCGAGGACAGTGCGGGTGAGAACGACCCAGACAGCCAGGTCAACCTGGGTTGTTTGCTCTACAAGGAGGGACAGTATCAAGCTGCGTGTTCCAAGTTCTTTACAGCCCTGCAGGCCTCGGGCTACCAGCCTGACCTTTCCTACAATCTGGCTTTGGCCTATTATAGCAGCCGACAGTATGCCTCGGCGCTGAAGCATATTGCAGACATCATTGAGCATGGCATCCGCCAGCACCCAGAGCTGGGTGTGGGCATGACCACGGAGGGTATTGATTTTCGCAGTGTTGGCAACACGTTAGTTCTTCACCAGACTGCACTGGTGGAAGCCTTCAACCTTAAGGCAGCCATAGAATACCAACTGAAAAACTATGAGGTGGCCCAGGAAACCCTCACTGACATGCCACCAAGGGCAGAGGAAGAGTTAGACCCTGTGACCCTGCACAACCAGGCGCTGATGAACATGGATGCCAGGCCTACAGAAGGGTTTGAAAAGCTACAGTTTTTGCTGCAACAGAACCCCTTCCCCCCAGAGACCTTTGGCAACCTGTTGCTGCTCTACTGCAAATATGAGTATTTTGACCTAGCAGCAGATGTCCTGGCAGAGAATGCCCACTTGACTTATAAGTTCCTCACACCTTATCTCTATGAGTTCTTAGATGCCATGATTACTTGCCAGACAGCTCCCGAAGAGGCTTTCATTAAGCTTGATGGGCTAGCAGGGGTGCTGACTGAGCAGCTCCGGAGACTCACTAAACAAGTGCAAGAAGCAAGACACAATAGAGATGATGAAGGGGTCAAAAAGGCAGTGAATGAATATGATGACATCCTGGAGAAGTATATTCCCGTATTGATGGCCCAGGCAAAAATCTACTGGAACCTCGAAAATTATTCCATGGTAGAAAAGATCTTCCGCAAATCTGTGGAATTCTGCAATGACCATGATGTGTGGAAGCTGAACGTGGCTCACGTTCTGTTCATGCAGGAAAACAAATACAAAGAAGCCATCGGCTTTTATGAGCCCATCGTCAAGAAGCATTATGACAACATCCTGAATGTCAGTGCTATTGTGTTGGCTAACCTCTGTGTTTCATACATCATGACAAGTCAAAATGAAGAAGCTGAGGAGTTGATGAGGAAGATTGAAAAGGAGGAAGAGCAGCTCTCCTATGATGACCCAGAGAAGAAAACCTACCATCTCTGCATCGTGAATCTGGTGATAGGGACACTTTACTGTGCCAAGGGGAATTATGACTTTGGGATTTCCCGAGTTATCAAAAGCTTGGAACCTTACAATAAGAAACTGGGGACTGATACCTGGTACTATGCCAAAAGATGCTTCCTGTCCTTATTAGAAAACATGTCAAAACACACGATCATGCTTCGTGACAATGTTATTCAAGAATGTGTCCAGTTTCTAGAACACTGTGAGGTTTTTGGCCGGAACGTGCCTGCTGTTATTGAACAGCCCCTGGAAGAAGAAAGAATGCATATTGGAAAGAATACGGTCACATATGAATCCAGACAGTTAAAAGCTTTGATTTATGAGATTATAGGATGGAATATGTAGTCATGTCTGATAATGGGCATGCTTGTTACCTATATTTGGTATTCTCTTTTGTCTGTAGTTATCCTTTGGTTTCTTTACATTTGTTGAAATTTTTACCCTTTAAAAGTTAAAATAATTGTAACTTTTCTTTTTAATAATCTCATGAAATGAAATGTAATAAAAGGAACTTGAACCCTAGAGGTATAGGAGAAAATTCAAAAGTGAAGGAGGAAATTGTGTTTAAATAGTATTTCTAGTGCCTGTGTTCCCTATCCTTTGCATATTTGTGCTTTGCTATATCCTGAGGGAACACTCCATGACAATATTACATTATCCAGGGAATAGGTACTATCAAGTCCAGGATTCAGTTAATGTGTAGGACATCTGGGCATTAATCATTTTAAGAATATTGTGTTTTACTCTAACATAAACCCTTATAATTACATTAATTTCTAATGCATATATTTTGCATAGACCTTCTAAGTGGGATTTTGTTGTTGATGATGATTTTGTTTGGTTGGTTTTTAATATGCAAGACACAGGGAATTCTTGTGCCATAACAAAATTGTGGTGCTATGGTTCGAAGACAATAAACAATTGGCCAATTTTCATGTTTCTTCTCCATTTATTAATAATTTAAATATACAAACATGAGCGTAAGATATAATCATACTATTTCATAATTTATATTTAGCATCAATTATAGGTAGTTTTAGACTAAGTTCTTATTTCTTACCCTTGTATTTCTACTTAGGACACATGAATCCTAGAACATTGTTTCCATGTTCTAGTCTAGCCTCTTGAAAATGAAAAAATTCTGCATGCTGTTTCAATGATCCTATTAACCCCCTATCCTATTCATACAACAGAAGGAATGGTCTACCAATGGATTCTGAAATCATATCTGGTAGATTCATAATACAAATTTCCTATTTAACAGCCTCTCAGTAATGTTTTGGAGTTCTCACTATGAACCCAGTCATTCTGCTCAGGCATTTAATTTTCTATAAGCTACAAAAGCTTTATTATTTGTTCTACCCTCAAGTCTAATAATGGTTTTTGGCTTTTTTTAAACCTATATTTCACACTCTTAAAATTTATTTTATCCTTTGTTATATATTGAACTTTGTAAAGATGCAAAGGATGGTAGTAGTAATAAATAATAGGTTGAGAGAGTTTTCCATTTAAGAGAAGGGAGCATATAATATGAGCTAAATCAATTTGTACCATGTCTTGCCTTCATGCAACAATTGCTAGGGTGATATCTTTATGTAAGCAAGGAACCAGGTACCCTAAAAGCAGTTTATATTCTACTTCAGGTTGTAAAAAAAGAATGTGATGAGCCAATGAACTTTCAGGGTGGGTGTGTTTGCCTTTGATTACTAGCCCATGGCTGGACCATTTCTCAAAAAAGAACAGTTTCATTGTGCCATTCCAAGATGGACTGTGTTTCCAATAAGACTTAATTATGACCTTAACTGTCTGGCTCCACTCCATTTTTTAGTTCTTTAACAGCAGGCTATTTGGACACTGGCCCAAGTTCTTTGAGAAGTACAGGTATTAATGGATGATAATTTTTTTTTCTTGGTTCTTATGAGGTTTGGTCCATGATTTAATTTTCCTCCATAATTTGGTTGGTTGGTTGGTTGGTCTTAAATTTTATAATCAATTAGAGGCCTGGTGCATGAAATTCATGCAAAGGGCTCGGCCCTCAGAGCCTCGGTGGCTTGCCTCGGCCTGAGGCAACCATAGTGGCTGCCTCAGCCCTTGCAGCCCCGGCTTCCTCTGGAAGGTCGTCCGGAAGGATGTCTGGTCTAATTAGCATATTATGCTTTTATTACTATAGACACTTCCCTTCATTTTCCATGTTTGGTTTTCTAGAACTGTATATCCTTGTGAATATGCGCAAATATCAAATGTGGAAGCTTTCTAATATGTTCAGGGTAGGGAAAAATAAACACTGAACTGAAAATGAAAAGACTAAGATATATGCTTTTAATTATTCCAAAAAATGTTATACAAAAATGATATATACCCAGACTATTATAATATGCATTTTAAATCACTTACTCTTGAAATAATTACAAGCTTTCCTGCCCTTGAGGTGAAGGCCCCAGCTGCCAGTCTGCCAGAAATCTGGAAACAGAACAGGGACAGGTGAGGTGAAGATGAAAGAGAGACTTAGGCTGTGTGATTTACTTCACCTTGGATCCCCTTCAATTCCAAATCTCAGCAGTTAATCAAATGTCTGCTACCATTAATCGAACAGAAGCAATGAATAACAGAGTGGAAGTAACAGATGCCAGAGCTACTTACGTAGCTAACTCACCAAATCAAATCACCACTCCTTTCACCCTTGCTTTATCTAATAAACAGAGGACAGGATATGCAGCCTTCCCAAAAGGACAAAGCCACAGGAACAACAAGACAGTCCCTAGTTTATAAAGCTTTCTCGCTGTAGCCCTTTTCTGCCTTCAAAGGAGGTAGTGGTGTCTACTACTATAAAACGTATGATAAGAAAAGACATGAAAAATCTACCTACCTTACCTTTCCCTTTTAAATTTTATTTTTTATTTTTTCCCTTTTGTCAATTATAGGAACACTTCTCTGATAGCTGGCAGTTGTAACCTCACCAGGTGTAAAAACTGCATATCAACCTTTTAGCAATGTGTCAGGTAGGAGAGCATTCTCATTAAGTGGCTTTAGGTACTATTTAACCTCATTTTTGCATTTCAAATTAACATTTATCAATTAAAAGTGACTCTCAGCATGGCTCAGTGGTTGAGCTTTGACCTTTGAACCAGGGGATCATGGTTTGATTCCCAGTCAGGGCATATGCCAGGGTTATCGGCTCCATCCCCAATGTGGGGTGTGCATGAGGCAGCCAATGATTCTCTCTCATTGATGTTTCTCTCTCTCTCCCCCTTCCTCTCTGAAATCAATATATATACATATATATATATGACACTCAAACTGGTAAAGCCAGAGAAAAATTTAAGAGTACGCATGAAAAGCACAGGATCTATACAATTTGTAGAATACAGTGAGCTTTACTAGTATTTGTGTACTTGTAACCTCTATGTTTTTCTTTTAAATTCTATGACAATGTATATGTAAGATTTATAATGAAATGATTGGCAAATTGTGGAATTATTCTGGAAGTAATCACGTGGAATATAAAATGGAAAATATCACCAATTCATTCTTCTACAATATTTGTAGTTATGACTTAAATTACAAGTTGCACATTATGATAAACATTGGAAATGCACCAGCAACAATGAACCCAGGGCTAGGACTAGCTCATCTCTTGAATCCTAAAACTGAGACTCACAGAGATCATATGACTTTCCAAAGAGTGGCAAAGCCAGGATCAGAATCCAGGCCTTCTGGATCAGTTCCTGTGCTCTTTCCACTCTTCCATATTCCACTCCTTAGGTTTTTCCCCCAAATTATCCTGATTCTAAGCATTTTTTTATCCAGAGCTATGACTTTCACTACTTCTGTTGCTGCTGATTTAGTTAGTGGGTTAATAAGCCTTTCCTGAATACACTTATTGAGCACATTCCTGGGCTGGCCTAAATTATACAATAATTTTCAAAAGTGTGCTGGAGGGGACTTGGGTAGCGACCACATATTATTTGCAACAGGCACAGATTTAACTGTGGTTGGGCACAAAGATCAGTGACCCACCTATTGTTCCATCACCTCCCCCCCCAAAAAAAAAAATCACTTTTTATTATCCTTTTTCAAGTTAGTGATTTTCTTCTCTTCATGATAGTTCCTTGCCAACGACCACAATAAACACAGCTGTCAGAAGTTTTCTCTGCAACTCAGTACAAAATGATACGTACGCAGTTCTTATTCAGAAATCACAGTAGAGGACCAGCTGCTTCCACAAGCATTTCAGAGTGTTACTAGAGTCTTTTGAAGCTTCATAAAGCTTTACCTTTACTTGCAAAACCCATTTGAGCCAAGATATTAAATTCTTACACTTTTCCACACGATTGATTAGTCAATTTAGCTTAGATCCTGAGAAGGAAAAATTAAAAGCAAGCTAAGAACAAGAGAACAGATTGAGTCTCTGCCATCCACTTCTTATTTTCCCCTTTGTACTAGTAACTCTCAATTCTCGCTCTACATCAGAATCAGCTGGTAAACTTTTCAAATATAGCAATTCCTGATCCCTAACCCTAAAGCTTCATTTTAATTTATGGAGTTGGGAGTGGAAGAGAGGGGTCCATTTTTTAAAAGTCCCTCCAGATAATTGTAATGTGTAGCCGAGGTTGATAACCACTGTTCTATACAAACATAGCTGACCACGTGAAGGATGCATGCAGGGCATGGGAGTGAAGTGCACTCTGAGAATGAAATGATCCTGGTATCCGACCTAAAGAAATTATAAAACACTAGAGACCCACAGTGCACAGAATTCATGCACTTTTGGGGGGTCCCTCAGCCTGGACTGCACCCTCTCCTTGTCTGGGAGCCCTCAGGGGATGGACAGGCTCCCACCACTGCCACTGCGGGCAGCCTTAGCATTATCATTAGTTTATTACCCTTTGATTGGTTGAATGGGTGACTGGACACTTAGCATATTAGGCTTTTACTATATAGGGTGAGTAAATAGAAAAAAATTAGGTCATCTGACTTATTTTAAAGCATTTTAGTCTAGAGTATTCTCATTTGTTCATATGTAGCATTTTGACTAGTGAACCTCTTACAAAACTTTTTACTCTCATGTATTCGAGAGTTCTTAAGAAATATTTGATTCTCAAAGATGGAATTTGAAAAATACTGAAGTCTCTAGAAGCTATGAAATTTGATAGTGGAATCCTTTTAAAGAGGATTTTCAGAGTTTAAAAGTACTCATACTTTTTTTTTCCTTCAAAGATTCATAAATATCATTTATTGACATCACTTTTTAGTTTATCATGCTTTGCTAAAATCAAAAGTAACTCTATATATGCATTATCTTATCCTCACAGGTGGTTTTGATTGGCCTGGGATGCATCCAATTTGTTGTTCTAATATGGTCCACATTCATCCATTCTTCTGGTCTCCCTATAAATATGGATTCCTCTAAACCTGACTCCAATTCCATGTGTATATTCATACATATACATACATCCTTTTAGATTTGCCTTGAAAATATAACACTATTTAATGTGTATGGTGGTTTATAATCCAATATCCATTCTCTACCCCTTTCCCGCCCATAGCTCTAGATGTTTGATCTAAATGTATGGTTCTCAAAAGCCCAGCTGTGCACAGAATCACTTTAGGAGCTTATAAAACTCTCGTTGCCCCAGGCTGCACCCCAGGATCTCTGGGGGTGGCACCCAGGTATCAGTATTTTTCTCAATTTCAAAATGAAGCCAAGATTGAACACCACTGATCTATGGTATACCTATTGTAATTTTTTCCTTCCGTGATTGATTTAGGGGTACACATGTGACCCAATCTTTACCAAGGTGTGAGAAGGCTTCTTTGCAGGGCTAATAATAAAGCTTTTCTTACCTCTAAAAAAGGGGGAGAAAGGTATAACAATGACTCTTTCTTCTGGGCATTGTTGATCTGAATCTGCTACCACCATCTTATAACTATAACAGAAATCAACCTAAAGATGAAGATGACTTTGAAGATATCAAAGAAAAAGAAAGAACTTGAGTCTTTGATGACATCTTTGAGGCATAGTTATTACCTATCCTAGAGCCCGATCTACCTCTGAGACTCCTGTAGAATGAGGGGGAAATCAACTATCATATTGCTTAAACTGGAGCCAGATTTTTTTTTGTCTCTTGTGTCTAAAAGCGACAACACTCATCCTATTAAGGTAATATATTTTGAGTGTTGACAAGGAAGTGATGAAATCTTATGCTTATTCCCAACACTTTAGTCATCCAGTCTTCCTTGAGAAGCAGCGTCACTCCTTAGGTTCTACGTAGAAAACAGGACAAAGTTAGCTGATCTTTGTAATGACACTGCTTGAAACTTTGACTTCCTTAGTATTAACTGCTCATTCAGTCTTTTGAAATTGCAACAGCCACTCATGATATTGAGTATACCTTCATATTCTTGGGCAAGCATTCACTTATATAGAAGTAAATGTTGAAAAATTGTTCTACCCAAATGAGCAGCCCTAAATCTAAGGCTTGCTCACTGGTTCTTGGCAAAAACCACAAGATAAATACCACTGCATGTAGTGACTCATACAGAAAATATATTCCTCCATTTTATAATTTCCCTCGCATTATGTAAAGTTGTTTTAATAAAAAAAATCTCAATAATAATAGAAGTATAAAAATGAGAGAAAAACAGCAGCATTTATTCATATCTAGTAAGTATTAAAGTGAGACAAATTGGAGAGGAAGATGGCTGCTGATGGGAAGGTAGGCTGCAAGATAGTATGTGAGTGAGAGAAGGAAAGGAGAGTGTGTGGATGTGCGGGAGTGTCTATTTGTGAGTGAGGGCCAGCTATATTCCAAGGGACTGTTTGGGACTGCCGGCCGGACTCCCCTGACCAGGCAGCCTCCATTGCTGCTGAAATCTCTCCCAGAGCTGCAGGTTCTGCTGCAGAGACCACACCATCTGGAAGGGGAGAGTGGCTGTGATTGGAAGCCTAACCTTACCTTCAACTGGGGAGAATGGGATACCTCCCAGTACCCCACAACCACAACACCTAGGGCACAGCTGCGAGCCCACGATCACTGGGTCTCAGGCAGCACAAATACACAGACTCAGACAGGCGCTGCACCTTCTCAGGGAAAGGTAGACTGCGCCCAGAGGAAGGCGAGGTCTGCGATCCAGGCCGGAGGGAGGAACGTGCGCGGCGGGATCTAGAGGTTCAGAGGAAATCTGCACTCCACAAAGTCAGTGGCCGTAGGGACCAGCGTAGTAGTCCGGGAATGTGGGAGGGGGTCCACAGGGCTGCTGGCAGAAGGGAACTCTGGAAATCAGCCCATAGCTGGGCCGGGCACAAAAAGGCAGCCTGAAATGTTGCCAGTAAACCGGCTGCGCTGTGCCAGGGGAAAGACATGCACAGAGATGTGGACAGAGTTGTGCCGGGGTGAAAGAATTGTGAGTTCGCGCGCTTACTCTGGCAATTTTTTTCTCCTTAAATCCTTGCTTTTGATTACTAAATCCAGTACATAGGATCACCCAATTAAAAACCCTCTCAGAGACTGCAGGGGAAAGTGTTTTTGGATCAGAGCAGGGAGACATGATCAGAAAGCCAGCTCTGGGGCAGTCCACTCGTCCAAACCAGTATGAGGTGTGACAGAGAAAACAAAACCTACATACAGGGTAGAGAGGACTTATAGCGCTAGATGTCAATACGGAAACACTACCGCAGAGGGGTTGAATCACAAACTGACTCTTGTGTAAATACAACTACAGGCAGGCTGAGAAACAAAAATACTGCCTGCTTGAAACAGGAATGTGGCTTATGACACAGAGGAGCAGACGAGTGGATTAGAAAACTATGGTTTTCTATACAATGGAATTTCTATACAATGGAATACTACGCTGCTATTTAAAAAAAAAAAAAAAGGAGGAATTCTTACCATTTGCAGCAGCATGTATGGGACTGGAGAGCATTATGCTAAATGAAATAAGCCAGTCAATGAAAGAAAAACACAACATGATCTCACTCATTTACAGATAATAAAGAACATTATGACCTGATGGACAAAAATGTAGATGCAGAGGCGGAGAAGCATCGAATAGACTGTCAACTTAACAGCAGGAATGCTGGGGAGGGTTGCAAGGGGGAGGTAAGAGAACCGAAGAACTTGTATGTATGCATGTTAGCACAACCAATGGACACAAGACACTGGGGGTGGGGTGAGAGGGGAAGGTCAATGAAGGAAAAAGGGAGAGATATGTACTATTTTTTGTAATACTTTAAACAATGAAATAAAAAATAAAGTGAGACAGCCTAATCTCTCCAGTGAGAAATGCTAACCTGTGTACTGTACTGCTTCGGCCCTTTCCAGTCATAAAGCTGGTTATAGAACAAGCTTCACACAAAAATAAACACTTCAGTTCTTGATAATCCCCACAGCACTGCATTTCCCCTATCAGGCCGAATTTATTCCGAGTTGTTGGCTTACATTGGTTCTCTAGCAGAAAGAGGAAAGGCATTCAAATTCAAACCGGATGGTCCATATCACATCGGGGGATTGGGACAGCTGATTTACTTAGGTAATCTCTTCAAATATCTACCAGGAGAGGTTCTGAGGCAGAATTTATTGCCTCCTCCTGCCGTCTTTGAGCTTACAAAAGGCAAAGCAAAGTCCTTCTATGCAATGTGAAACTCCAGTCACTGACTTCCTGACTGATGTCATTGGAAAGGGCGCGCAGCCCTGTGATGGTTGCAGCGGAAACCCGCCTCTCCCGGGGCGTCCATCTGTTCGTCATCAGAAAGAGCCTCTTGGGGCAGCACAGCAAACTCCGGGCACCCACTCCTCCCCCTGGCTCCAGGAGACAGTCTCTGAGTGTTTTAAAGGTCAACTGGTGTTAGGACTGAATTTGCTTACACTTTCCCAAAATAATAAGGTATATAGAATTACATTGTTGTAATGGTAGTTTTTACTTATTTTTTGCTTATCAGAGGTGATTTTGTAAAAATGTTCCACATGGTTTTAAAATACTATGCAAACGATACCAAAATGAAAATTCACTCATTGAAATTCTTTCTTTTGGGAGAAGAGTTTCCTAGCTTTATGTAGTGCATTTCTTATAAAACAGCTTATATTTGAAGCAACTCTTTCTGAGTTCTTTAGATCCAAAGTTGCTTAAACATATAAATATTTTTGTTTCAAAACCCATTTACTCACTTCTCATTAAGAGTCAACAGTGATGATATAATAAACTAAAGCAAAAAAAGTATTATAATGACAGGAGGCTTTAAAACTGATTTTTTACAGATCAGCTTCAATACCTATAATCCATTGTATATAAAGTAGAGTTCACAGTAGCACCAAGTTACAGCTAGCTGGGCATTGAATATATTCACTCAGCAATAAATGCATAATGCCTGCCTTTATTCCTGAAGAAACAAAGTTCAAATTAATTCTGCAGGAATGTTTAATAAGGGTAAAAATTTCATGAACATCAGCCTTTCTCTCCTCTCCGTTCTTCCCGACAGGTAACACAACTTTCGCAGTGCCTGGACAAAAACAGACTCTCCATTGTATTCCTCAAGGAATAACTTATTAAATGTGTTTTTACAAATTGGGCTTTCTGTGGTTATGTGCCATTGCCTCAGAGAAGCTGACTATAAGGATGAAATAGAAATAACATCACTTTTCAATATTCCTCAAGCCCCAATTCCTGGAAAAAGACAGGAACACAAAGGTCTTTGTATTCATCCTGTCAAATACCGGTTTGTTTCAATACGGTTTCCTGGAGTTCAGCATCCAATGAGGTGCGGTCCCCCGTGGGAAACAGAGAAAGTTTTCCTCACCTAACTGGGGGAAGGAAATATCCACACTGAACCAAAGGACTGTGAAAGGATGGAGAGGGGGATAGGGAAAGACGTCAAGACATGGTGAGGCCCAAGGGAGAGACCTGGTGAAGAAAAGCAATAAATGACTCACTTTTAGTGGAAAAATGAAATTATAACTACTATATTTACATGACTTACGCATGAGGTATATTTACCTCAGTGTTTTCTAAAGCATGGCAAGCACATGAGATAATTAAATGAGATGAACTTCATTGGCACGCAGAACATTTTAAAAACAGTCATGTATTTTATTGAGTGTATGTATATACACACATGCACACACATATTACATACACATGAGATATCAAACTTGAAATTCCCTGGATCCTATTGCATGGGGTGAGACTAAAATAAAAAAATGACTCGGCTCAAAGAAAAATGGTAAGGCGCATAGTATTTGGCTACGGCAAGAAGCCTGTTGGGGATGCTCAAACGGTAGAGGTTAAGAAACCTTAGTTTAGGCAAATGGAACACAACATTCCAATGAGGGGTGGGAAAGCCCTGCACTTCCCTTAGCAAAAGCAGGGTTTTTATCCATTATTGACTCAATGAGTATTAGTCAAGGCCCTTCTACCGAAACCCAACTTCACGTTTTAATACAGAGATTTTTTTGCCACCTAGTGTGAACATTTCCTCAGAAGAATGTTGCCTAACAAATTTGTGAGAAAACAAGTTTTAAGATCACAGATCTTTTGTTTCCTCGCCTGAAAAGTTGAGGTTTTAGAGTAGACACTTCTTCATGTTTCCTTTCAATTAGAATCTGTTTTGATCCTGTTTTAATTTTTTTTTTTTTTTCATCTCCCACAAACCTAACAAGCCTGCCGTTTTGGTGAATGAGGAATCCTACCAGTAGAGGGGGCTTCACTCTGCTTCAAAAGTGTTCCGAAAGGCCAACTTCATGGTCACTGCCCTGGGAAATAGGATTGTCAGTCCATGGCTTTGCTAAACTCACTTTCCTCTGAGCTATGAATTGTGAAGGAGCTGGCCAGCCGGTGGCCCGGTCCACCAGTGGGCATGCTGTGGCAGTTCAGTCTGAAGTTTTCCTAGGGTCTGCTGAGCCACAGTCAGCACGGCACATCTTGCTAAAACAGGGAACGTTCTAATCGTTACCATACATTTCATTAAGTGTATAGTTCTGGGCTGATGGGCAGGGGTCCAATTGGATTCATTTCAAGTTGGATTCAAAGTTGTAGAGTTGAAAGGATTTTTAAGAGCATCTGTTCCAACTCCCATATCACAAATGAAGGATAGACACTCAAAGAACTTATGATACTAATGTGGAAATAGGGACTATTCAGCTTATGGTCCCCACCGGCCCCGCCCCCCCCCCCCCCCCCCCCGCAAAAAAAGGGCATTTCTAGGAGCTGCCTGGCAGGTCATTTAACACTAGGCCTTCGCTTCCCTTTTTGTGAAATAAAGTCACAAAATGTGTTCTGGATATAGAAGGGATTGAAATTCAACTATAGAACAACAAAAAATACATAGTTCCATTATGAATGCAACAATTAAAAATATAACCCAGTACAATGAGAGAATGCAGAAAAGTGAAAACAGTCGGAGTATTAAGGTTGTAAAATTATGAACGATTTGTCTCTTTAAAAAACTTTATAACCGTTGTATAATAAGCATAACTCCAGAGGATGAAAAAGTCCATCTAAAAGGCAAATTGGAGGTTAACAAGCATCAAACCGTGGCCAGCGAGGGATTTCAGGAGGTGGGATGAAAGTAATCAGCAGACCCATGGCGCTCGGCCCCAGGTCCCCACTGCTGGGGTACTTCAGCCTTGCAATAAAGCTTCCCATTTTTCAGGATATTAAATTTGAGTTCAGGGAAAGCCAGACGTCACGTAATCACAGTTTGGAATTACAGTATATATCTAATAAAAGCCCACAGAACTTGCCTCCAAAATACTCAGAATCTGTAAAAGAGCTAAGTGTTTGCTAAGAAGGAGGGAAGTGCGAAAGAAATCTTGTGTGAGGGAAGCCTTTTCAGAGCCAAGGAAACTCCAGACCAGGCGAAAACTGGCAAACAGCTTGAAATAAGGACCCACCCTCTCCCTCCAGCCTTGAAGGAAAGGAAGGAAGAGAGACAGGAAATCAGTCCCCTTTGCAGAGTGAAGACACCTCTGTTCAGACTAGATCTTGGTGGTCACTTCCCTCCTCCTGCTGGCACAGCTGCTCTGTGGAGAGAACAAAGTTCTTTCGTTGCTATGTAAAGTAAGTGCAGGAGAGAGTTTTGATGGTGGACCCTACACATTTGGACTGTTTCTTTTGGGGACATGTGGCCAATTTAAGGGTGGCTGTGCAGTCAGAAGGGCTCCAGGCTTGGCTTAATCCTCTGCTGCCACTGTTTTAAAACCCTTGAAAATTTAGGAACAAGGGACCCCATATTTTCATTTTGCACTGGGTTTTGAAAATGATGCAACTGAGTTTGGCTGGCCATTTTTGTGAAGCTATTCAAATTACTGCATATACTTCTTACATTGCTGCTCCCTGGCCAACATCTCTATATATAAAAGCCTAAGTGACTGACTGTCTGACCAACCATTCAGTAGCTATGTAGCTCTGATGCATGGTAGTAGCTATGATGCATAATGACCACCAGGGGACAGATGCTCAACACAGGAGCTGCCACACTGTGGTGACTTGGCAGCTTGCGGTTCTCGGGTAATGCACCCAGAACCAGAGAGGAGGGAGCCCGATTCCAGGGTGCATCACCCCAAGAACTGCCCTCTCGCAATCCAGCACCCCCTCAGAGGATGTGGGAGAGCCAGTTTCAGCCCAGTCCCCGCAGACTGGTGTATGAATCCATGCACTGGGTCTCTAGTTTTAAATATGCTTAGCTGTGGTTTACTGTGCACCAAGAGCTGTCTTCCTATGTGCTCCAATCCAGAAGGGTTAGTCCTTTCTCCCTTCTAAACCCCAGGTCAAAGCCCAAGACTTGTCATAGACCATCGGCTTGCCTTTTGTCTTTCCACCAATTTCTGGAGTCCTATACTGTTCATGTGTGGGTGCTTGTTGGATCCTCTTAGAACCAATGTTAAAAGCAGTTGTGTTTTTCTTAAAGCCTTACCTAAGGCAAGATTTGAGTAAACTCTTGCTATTCTGGGCACCCCACATTGGCCATAATCAGACCTGTGTATGACAAACAACAGAGACCCCTGTGTTCCATTGCATCTTGTCCAAACCTCTGTGGACCTGTTTTCTGCAAGTCGGGGTCTGGTGGTGGTTCTTTCAAGTGGCTAAAATACAGCAACTGATTTCAACTCGGGATTATTTCTGCAGCCAAAACTCTATGGGCTATTGTAAGAACTGGAAACTTTCCCACTCCATCCTCACACACAATAGCCCTGGGTAATGAAACTCTTCTAATATTTCAGCAATCTTCTGCTTCCTGCCCCTCCAGCCTCACCCCAACCCAGGGCAGAGCAGAAGAGAAACCAAATACTGTTCTGCACAAAAAGTGGGGGGATATTGCCTCAAAGGGGGAAGGAGGAGACTCAAGGGGTGGGATGAAAGTAATCAGCAGACCCACGCATGGCAAAGAAAGTGAGCGAGAAGAGGAAAGGAATCTTAAAAATTTGGAAAAGACTTCTCAATATCAACTTAGACTGTATCATTCCTGAAATTAATGTGGCCGTTGGTGAGACTGGCAGATACAACATAAGAGGTAAAGTAATAAGCATGCCTGTACCTCATCCTGGCAGAAATAATAAAAAATGAACCTGATCAGTGAGACCTGATCAGGAAACTAGGTGCATGTTAGAGACGTCTCCTAGTCTCTACCAGAGAGCAGTTCCCTGTTTCAGAACGAAAGCAGTCCACGACAGTCTCTCCAGCAACCACCACAATGTCCTCTATCCCATAGGATAGGACTGTATGCACAGTATCCCGCCATTCCTCGGGGATAGAGAGGATTAAAAAAAATAAAAAGGCACTGCAGATCTTTGCCTTAAATCTGCTTTCACAGTGAGCACAAAGCCGGTTGGGTAGTTCCCGAAGCAAAGCCTGTTTCCCTGCAAAAGGTTGTACAGAGGCGGCAGTGTCTGAGAAAACCATTGAACAACATCCAAGTCCTGCCTCCCTGCAGTTCTGAAGCCCAGAGCGCCGTGGCTGATCTCTGCAGCATGTGCTGGGAATGAAATGGCAGCTGTGACCGCCATCAAGGACAAACCAGATTCCACATCCAGTGTGGGGGGAGCTTTTCTCCCCGCCTCCCTCCCCCTTACTCTCTTCCAACCTACTTGCCTCCCTGCTGCTTCCATAGACAAGGGACAAGTTCTTCAGCTGAGGGAGCCGATGTTTGCACAAAAAGAAAGAAGGTGCAGCTTGCACTTCAACTACACAAAAAACTACAGACACCTTCACAGAGTCCCTGTGGTCCCCCCGAGGAGCCCAGGAAGAAGGTCTCTGGGGCCCTCTCACCATCATCCTCTGACCCTTCCTTTTTTCATCTGTGGAAACAGAATCACAATATCTGAGCCTCCTACTTTCCAGAGCTGTTATGAGGCTCAAACGAGATAATGTATGTAAAGTGCTTTGTAAGCTGTAAAATGCTCTACAAATGTAAGGGATTATGATAAACCACAACACAGCTCTGCTTTATGCTTTTATAAAACTACTGGCTGGCACGGCAGGAAGGGGAATCCCTCTGGTGATTTTTATTTTGGAAACAGGAGGACGTGGGTTTGCCTCCTGGCCAGGCATTGGATTCCTGGCAGCAGCTGTTTATTCCATTTTGCTGGGCGCCGCACATATGGTCCCTGCGCGCCTCCTGCCGAGCTGACAATATGTACTACTTTGTCTGAGCACATCAAGGAAAAGGGTCTTCTCACCTCCCTCGCCATTTCAAACAAGCCAAGTCTAACACCCAGAAAGTCGACTTTCAAGTCTCACTTCGCCACCGAAGCATTTATTTTTCCAGATGAGATCTTTTTTCCTCCTTAACAACCAGAAATGTACAGCCAGACTCACCACACACACACACACACACACACACACACACACACACACAGCCTTCGCTTGAGCAGATTTTTTAAAACTCAGATTCTGCAAGCTTGGCCATGATTAAAGTGAACATGATCCTAATGCTAGTATTTGTCCTGGGACTGAGTTTGGGCCAGCTGAAAAGGATTAAGCTGCGGACAGGCTCTCTTTCCCGTGTCTCTGTCTCTGCAGCGCAGGGATGGGCGGGCGGTGGTGAGTGGGGGCGCCTGGGCGCGGTGGGGCAGAGCCCCCACAGCTCTGCGCACATGCCTGCCCCCGCAGGGCATTGCAATGCAGCCTGGGGTGTTTTGAGATCACTTCATGTCTCAGAACTACTACTTGCTTGTAAATGTCAAGAGGAATTATGAACCTTTGTAGAAAAGCAACTGTTTGACTAATTTCCGGTTCTATGGAGCAAATACACTACCCTCTGTATTTAGAATCTGGTGCTGACAGCCGGGCCGTGGCAAGCTTCAAGGTTATAGGATCATAAATGGGATTAGATAACCCAGACAGTGTGGCTCAGGCACTAGCACTTTTAAAATATTATTAAAAACCCCAAAGAAGGCAAACAATTTTGAAGGGAAAGATAGAACAGACCCCAACAAAGAGAAATGGTGGCGATGGTACCAGCAACTTGGTAACCGGCTGGAGCATTTCCAGAGTGCATGTTAGAATAAATAAATATTTTAGAACATAAAACAAAGAAACAGGTGGTGATTGATAGCTCGGAAACATTTTTTTTTCCTATTAGATTTGAGGTATGGCAAAAATACATAAATAAAAGGGAAGGATGAAGAAAAACGTATTGAGAAGACCCGACGTGACACTAATAATTTGCAATCCCAGATAGCAGAATGCAGTGCACCACCTGGAAGCCTTTGCATTTTAAATGATCTGTTTCTTTTTAATTGACTAGATTAATTATTTCCACCTTGCCACTTGGCAGGTAGGTCACTGTGCCTTTTCACAGCATTAATGAACCCATTCACTTTTTCTCCATGTAATTAAAACTGTGAGTTACAGATCACATTCTTAAATGGGCTTTGTGTACAGCCAACTTGGTCTTTATTAAACAAAATATATGACATCAGGTTATTTCTCACTGAAAACGTATTGAGTTTCTACTGAGTTTTCCTCCAGTTGTTGTGAGAGTGGTGACTCTGTTCTTTTTTTTTTTTTTTTTTTTTTTGGAAAAGAAATACAGACCTATAATGATTATAGCATCCAGGGTGGTGTTTCATTCTCAAGGTACTTAATGTCTAGAGACTTAAAGGGCAGCTGAAGGATTCATGTACAAGTATTTCTATTGCCACCAAATTTTGACCAAGGCCTTTCATGAGCTATTTAAAAAGAAATAACTTTGGGTATGTCGTTAAAGTTAGTTAAGTGAAACATATTGCTTTCTTCTGCCAGCTTTATTTCTAGGCTACTTGGGGAACCCTAGGAACATTAGAAGTCACTCAGTGCACTGAATACAGTAGCAGAACACAGTAGAGAGAGCTTTGTCAATGGCCCTCAAGAGAGCAAGCTTTAAGCCAACCCAAGCTGTCTCCCCAAGCATTCAGTTTCATTCCGGACTCCTGGATCTCAACTTTCTTCCCAGAGGAACTATATTTAGGACTAAAGGTTAAGGTGCTTTAATCTTTCCAGGATCTGAATGGGATTTGCTCCTGAAAATGAGTCTGGTGGAGCACCTAATCAAGAGGAAAACTGTGTGACGGGTATGTTAATGGTCGCCATCTTTGCTGCTGGCAAAAGACTGGCACCACAGTTCAAAATATCAGCAAGCTTTTACTTATTAAAAAGCTCGTGAGAAATTCTGTTTGCATTGTCTGAATACAATGGGATCGAGATCAAAGATATAGCAGCCAATGTTTTTCCAATTCTTGCTCCATTTCTTTGTGAGAGTCTAATCTTCTCGTCACAGGTAATGACTAAGCTCTATGAATCACTCTGCGACAAACCTACCCAAGTATGTAACAAAACTTATTTCCTAATTTTTTTAATGAAGCCTACGTTTTGCAATCTTTTGTCCCACACTTGTAAAACTTTATGGTGCTCTCCTTTTGTCTACTGAGATTTCAGGTAGTTAACTACTGCATTTCCTTACAAGCAAAAATGCAAGTGCAGTAATGATATCCATGTGCTTTGATAAAGGCACGTTGGCCTGTGGTTATGTTTTTAAGTAAGTGCCTGAACACACATACTCACACAGAGTCAGAGTCAGCTGGAATGGCATTTCATCTTGGTCTCACGTATGGCAGACTGTGATTGTGACAAAACACACGCACAAAGCTAATTGTAGCTTGGCTTAGCATAGCTCTGTCTTTTGCACTAAAAGAGATGGCTTTAAATGCCTTTTCCTATTGCTGGAATGGCTTGAAACAGCATGCAGTCTTAATATGAACAGGGCATTTCAAATTCATGTAATAGGCATGTGTGGGAAGAGAGGTAATGGGAAGAGAAGCATATCAATTTCAGAAACTGGGGCGTTTATACACACTGTTGGAGTCCTCTTTGGAGCCTATACCTAAATTGTTTTGTGCTGGATAAAACTGAAGGCTGAGATCCTGGGAGCACAATATGTAAAGGAAAACCTACTCAGAGAAATGAGGCTTTCAGTTTCCAGAAAGCAAACCAAACTAGGAACCGCCTCAATGCATTACAACTCCTGGCTGGACAATTTTACCATATGGACCAAGTCATTGTACACGAATCCATCTCTCTGCTCACCCTTCTAGGAATAGGCTACCAAGATGCAGTAATATCTGCCTTGGGGAAATCTTTGGGCATTGTATAAGTTCCCTGCTCCCCCTTCAACCAGATTTTACTTCTGTGATGGCACAGCGGGCTGCCAAACACAGCACTTGGGAAACCTGCATATTGTAAGGACCAGCTCAGCTGCCCTCACCTCTGGCTCTGTTCTCTAGACCCACACCTTTATTTACACCTCCCTTCTTGCCACCCTCCCTCTTAATTCCCCCTCAATTAGCTTATCTCACTTTCAATCCTGAGGACTGAAAGAGGAGAAGAATGGGAACCATGATTGGACTAGGTCTTGAGAGTTTATCCCACAGTACAAAATACTGCAATATGGTATGTCATGCTATTTTATGTTCAGAAATACTGATATTTCTATTGGTGTAATAATGTTATTTTGGCCATTAACCAACCAACCCTACCTGGCCCTTACCTATCTCCCACCCCTATCAGTTGTGGCCCTCTGAACTCTCACACCAGGGAACGCTTAACTCTGAACTGCATGCTCTCTGACAAGGGCGTGGGATCCTGGTTGCAGATTGCTCCCATAATACCGTGTTTCCCCAGAAATAAGACATCCTCCGAAAATAAGACCTACTTCATGGAAACATAACACATCCCCTGAAAATAAGATCTAGTGCATCTTTGGGAGCAAAAATTAATATAAGACACTGTCTTATTTTCAGGGAAACAGGGTAGCACCTGCCATTAACTGGAAGCAGTGTAGCCTGTGCTGACAGGCCCTTAGTGGCTCTTTAGCCTCTCCCCATCTGAGACGTGAGGATGATTAATTGAAAACATCCCTGTTAGAAACCCACCATCTTTCAGTGCCTGACCACTCCTTTGCATGCATTAATCCCAAATCCTTTATGGAAATAACTGTGGGTTTTTAAAAATATATATTTTATTGATTTTTTTTACAGAGAGGAAGAGAGAGGGATAGAGAGTTAGAAACACTGATGAAAGAGAATCATCATCAGCTGCCTCTTGCACACCCCCTACTGGTTTCGATGAAATAGCTGGTTTTAAGAAAGAAGTGGAAAGCTTTGCCCTGGACAAAAATAAAGTTCACTGAGATGCATGGGTCTGGTTCACACACCAGAGCGGGAGAATGGTTCCAACATGAAAATGCCTCTCAGGCTAACTGAAGGGGACACAAGGTGGTGAGTATGCAGCTATGCCAGCTACTGCTATGCAGTAGAAAGCCATATAGATTCCCCTATTTTTATTTTTTTAAATATATATCTGCTTAGTAATCTTTCCCCATAACACACCAATCTTCTGGAAGGAGTTCAACTCCACCAACCACAGGAATGGGAACATGTGACACATTTTGGCCCAATCATAGTACCTTATACTATGTTTCCAAAAGTTGGGCAGATAATCCAACCAGGACTAAATGGAATTCTTCCCTGAGATTTTTAAATGATAACGTGCCTCCTGGGTCAGTGAGGTCTCCACTAAACTCAAGTGTAGCTGATTCACTTGTGTTTGGGGATTTGGGGATTGTTTTGGGCTTTTTTTTTTTTTTTTTTTTTGACAATGTGCTGCAACCTGCTACTTATGACAATAAGCTTTGCCATTTCCCTCCAGTTATGAAGCATGTATTATGGCTTCTTGTCCTGACCCATGTTCCATGTAGTCTATCACTCTTCTCCAAAGCCACTGGTACTTCTTGGCCGGGACTATTCACCATTCAACAGGCAAGGGCCATAGGAAGTTCCAGCTCAGGTTCCTCTATCTGAAACCTCCCTCAGCCATTCTATCTTCCTCTATCTTCCAGAATCAGGTAGGAGGCGGGGCCATGCCTCTCAGGAGTCTTCTGAGGGGTATTATAGCCTTTTCATCTGTCCCTCAAGATACAAGGAATAATCATACTTGTAGGTGTCCCCAAGCCTATCTGGATGTTCCTCTCACAGCAGCAACCCCACAGGTTGGACCCCAAGTAAAGGAAGTGTTGAGAATAGTCTGACCTTTCATTTTTCTTCTTCTTTCCTGCCTTGTATCATGTTCCTACTTCACTTTCTTCTTTAATATGAACTACCACTATGTCATATCTTCCTCTTCTTCCTTTCTTAAATGGCACTGGCTCTTCCTTTTCTTGGGAAATCAACATTGTAAAGTCTGCAGAGAAAGAAGGTAAATTTCCAAGGTGGGAGGACACATGAGAAATAGCATTATTGCTACTCCAGCAAAAACTATATAACTTTAAATGAGCCTCCACATATTTTATTAATTCAGCAGCTATTTACTTGCCTACAGTCCTTTTCTACAATAAAACTAGTCTTCTAGGAAGACCAGCAAGTACTCACAAATGACAATGATATCAGCACCTGTAATACTGGATTACACACTCTCAATGGTATGTCTTCCCTTAAAAGATGCAGAGACTTGCCAAAACTGGTTTGGCTCAGTGGATAGAGCATTGGCCTGTGGACTGAAAGGTCCCAGGTTCAATTCCGGTCAAGGGCATGTACCTTGGTCGTGGGCACATTCTCTCTCATCGATGTTTCTAACTCTCTACCCCTCTCTCTTCCTCTCTGTAAAAAGTCAATAAAATATATATATTTTTAAAAAAATATGCAGAGACCTTTGGTGAAGAGTTGTATTTTATTCTGTAGTACCTAATTTATAGTCTAACACAGTGGTGTGTGTTTTTTTAAGTATTTGTGGAATAGATGAATCATTGAAAGGGATAGTGTTGCAAGAGCATATGCATATGGCGTCCTGTGAATATACAGAAGGGTTCCCTATTTTCACTGTTTTGGGGGATGGGACTTAGTCAAGGAGAAGACCCCTGAGAAGATGGTACTGATGCTGAGCCTTCCTGTTGAACAGATGCTGAGAGGTGTAAAAGGCACACTCTCTCTATATATAGTTGCACTGTGATGGGAAGAATTCTGCCACTTCCCAGCAACTGCATGTTGGATTGGCAAATTGCAAAAGTCCTAGAATGCACTTTGGGGACATAAAGCTGGTGAGTGGGAAAGACCTAGACAGTGTAGAGCCTTGTGTCCATACAGGCAGCCTCTAAAAGATTTTCACTTTATAGGGAGAGATATTTTGTCTATTTGCTCACCATTTATCCTTTGTTCTTTAGTCATTTCTTCCCCATCATTTCAGCTTATTCATGGTTTCAGCCAGCCATGGTTCCAACTTAACCTCAGGCCAGCCCGGACTGCCTCCTTCTCTCCATATTTCCCAATTCAAATTTCCAGGAGCATGGATCAGAGTGACACAGCACATATTTTACCACCAGGAATCAGTATATTGGATGGCTACTCTGGGTGAGGTGCCAGCCCGGTCCAAACAGTCTGGGCTTTAGGGACAGGTCACATGGCACCACATTTGCTCAACTTGACAGGAGGGCTGTGATCATGGTATTTCCTTTAGGAAACTGGAGGGGAAGTCAATGAAGCCGGCACAGGACTGATATATCCACTGTATATCTAAATAGAGAAAGATCTTATTCTTACACGCACTCCACAATGTATATCCAGTTGCTTCATATATGTTTCATGAATCGATAAATAAATGAATGAACATATGAGGGAATAAATAATATAAATAAAGTGGAAGAAGTTGCTACTAGGAAGACAATGATTCTAACACTGGAAGGAATCAGAACACTGCTCAGCAGCCCTCCTGAACCAGAGCTTCTTTGTGGCCCACTCTTGTGTTCCTAAACCCCAGATCTGCCCTTCATAGGATGCTCTCTTGGAGAGTGAGCAAGGAAAAACCATGTCTGCCGGGTGTTTCATCCAGAACCTCCCTCTGCCTGTGAAAATCTCCCTCGTGTCCATGACAGGAGCTTGACCAAAAGGCCTCTGGAATGAGAGAGGACTTTAATTGTACTGCTCAATTAATCTCAGGTTTGGCAAGAGTGACTGGGAATGTCAAAAATATCTAGTCAAACAGATGCTTCTCCTGAACTTTAACAACAAAATTGTCAATGATGTTGAGGAACAAGAAGCTACAATATTTTTTAAAAGTCCAGTATGCTTGTTTGAGAGATAATGAAAAGTCTTGGCCTGGACCTAAAGAGGTGAGTTTGAATTGGATTTTGACTTTGAACAAGCCACTTGACCTCTAAGGTTCTAACTTTCCTTTAAAATAAGGATAGTCATTTCTGTTCTTCCCATACCTCATTAGGTTGTAGTGACATTCGCAGAAAGAGTTTGTAAATGGTGAAAGATGGGAAAATCTGAAGGTAAAAAGTCAATGGCTATAAGCAATGCTAACTTGAACCAAGGCAGAAGTAGTGAAAATCGAGAAAAGAAACAGGGAACCCTCTCTTCATTTTCTGGCTCATCTGAAACATCTCTGTTGTTTAATAAATGAATGACTGGATTATAATCAGCAATTCTTTATAATGATGCCATTTATCTTTTCAAAGCATTACCTGTTACAGTAATTTTTGAATTTTGAATTCCACTCCTATTTTTGTAACACCAGTGAACATAGTAGATATTTTATTTCCTTTAACACCCAGTTTAATGTGTTTGTTAAATTTTTCATCTCCTCTTCTATACTTGAGTCCCTATAGTATAAGGGCCATGCTTTACTAATGACTGAAACCTCTCTTGTTGCTTAGCACACTGCTTACTGCATAATAAAGAGGTAATGTTTGATGGGTAAATAAATGATTAGTTATGTCACTGTGGATTAATTTATTACTTCAAATCTTCAAAGGACTCTTTCAAGGTAGGTATTTTAATTCCCATTTATAAGAACCTAAGACTCAGAGAGGGTAACTAAATAAGTTGCCCACGGTGCCATAGCTGGTAGAGGCTGGATTCTAATGGCCTGCTTCAGAGTCCATACTGCCTCTGCAGTTTCCTCAGTGCGCAGCTAGTGATAACAGCTCTGGATGGGTGTGTCCTTGTAATTTCACCTTTGTACATGGGTGTTCAAAAAAAAATAAGGAGTTCATATCATAGATGCTCTTTGGTACTTTGATACATCCACAAAATGCATGCTATAAATAATACAAACTATCATCAAATGGTTTTGAATGAAAGTAAATGAATTATTAATAAGTGAATGAGGTGAATATATCCCTTGATATGCCCCTGAAATGATTTAGCTGTAAACTCTCCATGAACCCTGCTCTTATTTCCCAATCAGTCCCACCTTCAGGTTTTCAAAAGGCACAACAGACAAGTAAGGAGCATTTTTGAGCACCCCATCATCCAGAAATCCCAACCAAGCAGGTTTGTTTTTTTTTCACAGCCTAATAACACACCTCTAAAACCTAATTTGTTTTAAATGAGCCTGAGTTACAGCATAATTCTATAATAGAATCTCATTGAAATAAAAAATATGTTTTTTTCCCAATAAAGTTCAGGCCAAGCCTGGCCTTGTCAAGGAAAAGACAAGAGTCATATGTTATTTATTCAGTCCCTAGCATATCAACTACAGATATTTCAAAGCCCTTGTATCAGATTCTTTTTAATTCCCTTAGCAAACACCTTCTAGGCAGCTGGAACAAAGATCAACTTCATTCCAAGTGGGTCACTCCTAGGGAATGAAGTTCGACCACATTCCTGGCTGTGCACATGAGCTCTCAGGGTTTCCTGACCCCCTGGATTGCTATTCCAGTCCAGTACCTCCATCTCAGTTCCACTGGGATGGGCAGGAGGGAGTGCTAACCTAGGGAGGGTGCTGACCTGCAGCTGGTCCCTTATAGAGTATAGGAACCATGGGAAATCCCTAGAATCTCAACCTGCCTTTGAGTTCTCAGAGTGGGAAGCCCAACCTGGGGCTGATTCCATGGTCCTCTTATCCACACTCTTCCCACAGGTGAATTCCTGATTCATCTGTGGATCCCTCTCACCCCAGTCCCTAAAATGACATATCACTGGCCAAGGAGCTGGGCATGCAGATTTTTTTCCCAGCCGAATGCCCTCTGCACCATCCATTCCAGAGACTTCCTCAAGATGCCCATCTTTTCCACCCCATGCCACACAGACAAGAGGATTTTAACCAATCCAAAGGCCCTGTGAGGAGAGGGAACTGATATACAGAAGACTCTTTCCCATCCAGTAGAGATTGTTGGAATGCTGATTACCTTTCCTCCATGAAGGAGTCAAACACACAGGAGTACATTTCCTGACCCCTTCACTCAATAGACGTATAGCTGATGAGGTTACTTGATTTCTCTGAATCTCACTTACACAATCAACAAAAAGGAAGGACAATACCTACTTTATAGGATTATTGTGAGAACTAAACTACACATAGCATAATAGTTCTCACTGACTGCTTTTTTTTAAAATATATATTTTTATTGATTATTTACAGAGAGGAAGAGAGAGGGATAGAGAGTTAGAAACATCGATGAGAGAGAATCATTGATCAGCTGCCTCTTGCACACTCCCTACTGGGGATGTGCCCACAACCAAGGTACATGCCCTTGACCAGAATCGAACACGGGACCTTTCAGTCTGCAGGCTGACACTATATCCACTGAGCCAAACCGGTTTCGGCTCACTGACTGCTCTTAATACTAACATTCATTTTTTATATTTTTGCTTTCATCTTCAGAATGGAACTCCTACCCTAGATTAACAAAATTTCTCACCACTTATAATAATCATTCTTATAATGCACATATATTATGTAAGGAGTAGATATACTGTCTGTACTCTAATTGAAGGCAGGTTGGGTTTCTCCTCGAATAAAATACTAGACAAGACTAGTTGTGGTTTTGTTTGTTTGTTTGTTTGTCTTGTGTTTACATGCTTACATAGCACTGTCTAAAACAGCAGGGGTTGGATAAACCCTTGTGTTAAATGTGACAGTTGGCCGAACCATGCCTTCAACTTTGAAACTCAAAGAGCCCTAAAGTGATCCCTGAGTTTGGCTGAGCCAATAAATTCATCAATCATTGTACACCTTTTGAGGCATGAGATCAAAGGTGAGTCTCTCCCTGACCTCCCTTATAAATGGAGAGACAACCATATACATACAAGGAAAGCTGACCATTCAAGGAAGTATATAAGGGCCAAAGAATGGCACAGACCATACTCTGGTGGTGCAAAATCTCTCCTATAGAACATGAGGAATTTAGAATCAGCCCTTCCCTACCACAACTTCTGTGTCCTGAGCTAAGCTTTAGACCAGTGTTTCCCAAACTTTCATCCTTTGTGTACCACCTCTGTGGTTTCTCATATCCATGCAGTCTTATTTTATATGAACCACTTTCTTTCGTTTTTTAAAAGCTTAAATTTATTTTAAAAGGAAATGTACATGTCTACTTTAAATAGAAAACCGTAGTTTTGGTGTGCTAATTAAAATACTAACTTGATCTCACATACCTCCAATGGTACACATATACGTTTTTGGGAAACACTGCTTTCTACCTTGAGATCAGTTATTTATGACATTATCTTTGTACCACACCAGAAAGATAACCAAGTTCCTTGATGGTTTGGAATATAGTAGGTTCTTAGTAAATGATAGGGTACAGATAGCACTTGTACCTGCTCAAAAAAATTTCTTTTATGTTATTGCTGCCTTTGTTATTTCTTTGTAGAAATATAAGACACAAATTTCTGCGTATTAATGCTCTTTGGCAGCCAACTTATGGAGGTTGGATGGGGATGGGGAAAGAAGTGGGAGGTCTCTTTGTTCAAAGGAAGCTCAGAGGATTACAGAGAGAGACAGAAGTGAATCCTGGTCCAACTATGACAGATGTTCTGCAATTGCTCCTGGCAGCTGAAGAAACTGAGATCTGAAGTTCCCAGTTTGCCGCAAACCTGCCTAAATATGACAAGGAGGGCCATTCATTAGAGCCCCAAATCATTGCCAAAGGCCAGTTTCAGGGTTCCAGGCGGGGTCTGCTTCTTTTGGCATGCCACCTGGACCATGAGACCTGGAAGATTACCTAGATGGTCACATCAATTTGGCAGAAATGAAAAGGCACAGAAATATCAGGCAAGCTGCTAGAAATGGCCGTGTTTGTGATCTTCTGGCACTTGTAGCCCAGGCTGGCTGGCTTTCTAGCTTGCCTGGCACATAGGGCAAGCATTTCAGAAAGTTCTGGCAGCAGAACCTGGAAAACAGTATCTTTAAAAAAAAAAAAAAAAGTGGAGAAAGCTAATGTCGTATTGGCAAAGCTCACTTGGGGCCACCTCCATCTGTCCTTCACTCTCTTTATGGCTCTCCATTTTCACTTTCTTTTTAGTGGTCAGAACATCTATTGTCCTGCCCATGCCCTTGTTAGGGGAGAATTGTGGATGATTTTCCACTGCCACTGGTTTATGACTCCCTCTTCCTTACAGTTTGACAACTGGGCAAGACAGTAGAAGAAATTCCCATAAGCAATTCCCACAGATGGGCATAGGGGCCTGTGCAGAGCCTCAGATGGCCATAATGGGGCAGCAAGCTGAACACAGACAGTTGTGGGATATAGGGCATCTCCTGCTCTCCTCTGAGCATCAGCTAGGGTTCCTTAAGTGCAAGCAACAAATAAATACCCAGTATGTTAAGTTTGAAAAAATGAATTTGCTTAAAGGATAGGGTAGCTCATGGAATCAAAGAAAGGCTGAATAACTTAGTTTTAGAATGGGCAGCAAGAAGGGAAGGTCTTGAGGTCAGGGCAACAGAGAAAAAGCACATATTAATCCCTTCAGAACATTTTTTTTTTTTGCCCCAGTGTCAAGCTGTTCAAGACTCCTGATGAATCTGATTGGCTATGCTTGGTAAAATGATCCAAACAAAGTCAATCATATTGCCTTAATTTTATTGGCAGACCTACCAAAACTTCACAGAACACAGTGGAGGGCATATTCCCAAATGGAAACTAGGATTCTACCAGAGGAGAGTTGGACAACTGGGTGGCCAAAACCAACAAGTGTCCAAAATCTCAATTTCTCTTCACTCCAATGTTTGCTCTAACTTGCCAACAACTGGATTTTACTGTGAGAAAAAGGAAGTCAAGGATAGGTGGGGCCTGATTATTACTGGCAAGTCAGAAAGACCTTGAGAGGGGAGTTCTAGAGCCATTACCACTTCCTTAAAAACCTGAATAGAGAGATAGCATTCATCCAAACCAAAATCCTGGGAGTCATCCAGATGCCTCTTTCCCCTAAATCAAATTAGGCACCAATTACTTTCACTTTATCTCCTAAATATTTCTCACCTTTACATTACCTTTCAGGTCTCCAACTTGTCTCCTGCCCAGGGCCAGAGCCTCCTAACCAGTCTCTTTGCCTCCAGGATGCTCCCTCCAATACTCTCCCACACTGCAGCCAGAGGGATCTCTTGCAAACCCAAGTCTGACCATATCACTTCCTCTCAGGAGCTTCTGCTGCATTCAGGAAAGCCTTAGAACATATAGAGGGCCCCTTGGGGCACTAGAAGCCTGGTGCATGGATTCGTGCCTGGCCTGCAGGGATCAGGCTGAAACTGGCATCCAACATCTCCCAAGGGGTCCCAGATTGCGAGAGGGTGCAGACTAGGCCGAGGGACCCCACCAGTGCACATATCCATGCACCAGGCCTCTAGTATACATATAAGATCTTTGGTTAATCTAATCCCGCCCTCCCCTATCCCCTCTTCTGTCTGAGATTCATAAGTCTGTTCCATGTTTCTATGCCTGTGCATTGACAGTCTGCCCCCTGGTGGTCAGTGCGCATCATAGCTACCAGTCAAATAGTCAGGAGCTTTTTATATATATAGATTAGGACATCTAAAATCAATCATCTATTCAATCACTCTGCATATCATCTGCCAGGTGTACTCACCCCACCCCAACCCTGCATGTATTTGGAGAGCAGTCTAAAGGAGTTTAAGCTCTTCCAGTTTCTAGCCTCACTTTAATTCACAACCTTAGTCAACAAAATAGTCAACACTGGCTATAGGCATTCACAGCAGTGTATTCAATGGATAAAACCCCTAGCCCTTGGGGACCTTATCTTCTATCCTTCCAGGTTTATCTACTCAACTCCCTTCACCCTCTTTCCCCACCTGCTCCTATCACCTGCACACACTTCCTCATTTCCATTTCCTCGCCTTTGCTTCAGTTATTCCCTGGCCTGGAATGTCCTCTCTACCTGAGCCACACTTAGCTGAATCCCTGTCAACTTTCTCCTATCTCTAAAGGCTTTTCTAAATACCTCATACCATAGCCATCTCTTTTACCTTCCTCTGAACTCACGAGGCACTGATTCAGTCACCACCCACTTACTGTTTATGTGATTTTGGCCTAGTTTCTGTGCACATATATACGCGACTTTGTGTGGATATGCATGTGTATTTCTACCACTAGAATGTAAACTACCTGAAAGCAGAGATGAGTTTATCTCTATCTCCTTCTGGGTCTTGCTCAGTGCGCTGCACATGGAACTCAATGAGTACTAGCAGAAGCAGGGAAGTTAGTTGCAGCAAACAGCTCTATGGGTCTCTCCCTGACCTCATTGGCTTCATTTCCAACTTCCCAGATGCCCCTTCTCTCTGTCACTCTGCCTGGCTCCTGTCGGCTGAGGCATCTATGTGGATCTCTCAGTTTAGGATGATGCTGGTAATGGGAGAAGGAGCAAGTGTTGAAGGTGTCACAGGCAGACATTTTCCTTGAAGCATGACAGAATTGGCCAGGTCCTCCTTCCTTTCTTGACTTCTTCAGAATAGAAACCATATGTGTATATACTCTGAGACATATTCTAACCAGTGGGAAATCTCTTTCTATTTTTGTGAGGGCTGAGGATGTTAGAGCAGAGGAAAAAAAATAAGGCAGCAAGAGGACCTCCAAAGAGCTGAGGTGTCCTCTCCAGAACTTCATTACACACACGTACACATGTTTTTCACACATGTGTACACATGTGTATGCACAGTGGCACACAAACCAGGGAGCCCACAGCTTGCATTGTCACTAGAATGGAGCACAACATAGCTCTCAGCAGTAGCATATCCAGATGGTTGCGCTGGCATAGTCAGACAGAGCCTACTCAAAACATATAAGATCACTTAGATTGTCCATCCATAGTCTCTCCTTCAGAGCAGAATCCAAGACCACCACCATTTCCCACTGACTAAGGCCATTCCTAGTGGGATCTGCCAAAAGGGAAGAAAGGAAAGAGGCTCACAGGCATCATTACCACTATCTCAGCAATGTGGACTCCTCTAAACTGGCTTTCTAGTCTGCCAAATGTGGCAGCCCAAACAGCTCCTGAGCTGGGACCAAATCAAAGAAGAGAGGAATTTAAGGGAAAAAATTAAAATCCTCCTAGACATAAAGACCCACAATGCTCTGGGGCCACATCTAATTAACTTACAGCCTCTGATGTCAACAGCTTCGAAGGCTGGCATAGTACATTCACAAACACATTCCAGGAGAGTCAACATGATCTGGTGTTGAAACATTCCCATAACTGTCAGGGGCAGTAGTTTTCAATTTATGGATGCTATAAAGCTTTGGCAATATGATTACTACAATGTGTGATGTGTTTTTGACAATAAGCAGGAGGTGGGGGTTAGGAAGTAATGGCTCTACATTTGGCCATGGACTTAGGCTCATGAGGGCAAACCTGTAGTGATTTCTGCTATTGCAAGCAACTGCAATAGTTATCTCCAAACACTGAACCCCAGAATGTTATGTTGTTCTTTACCAGCAAATTCTAGACCTCTATATCAGACACAAGGTACCTTATTGATCCAATAAACATTGTTGCCACCTATCCAGTGCCAGGATCACAGTACAGAATCAACTCAGTGGTAGCACAAGAAATAGGGGTGGGAAGTTTATCTCCGGGGGACTACCAATATATGGTAGGTCTCCTTGGAAGAATGATGGTGGAAGGGGAAAAATAAAGGAGACAGATGGTGAACATAGCTCCTATCGTCTCGAGATGTGAATGTCCATCAATGCAGGTGTGGGACTTATTTATGTGGGCTGCCATAGGAATAGTGACATTTTCATTGACTTAAACTCAAAGACAACACTAGACCTGATTATTGTGACCAAAATAAAATATCACCCGAAATAGTATTCACTTATTATCACTTATAGTCCAAATGCCAACATTTAGAGGTACCTTGAGTTTGGGGTTCAAAGGCCTGGGCAATATGGTTCCCAGCTGGTTGCAGAAGAATGCCTGTGGCTCGTGTGTGTGTGTGTGTGTGTGTGTGTGTGTGTGTGTGTGTGCATATGCCTACGTGCTAGTCTGAATCTCTCCAAATGGTTCTCAAAAGCAGAGACAGTCAGGTCATTGAGAATCATGCAACCAGCAAATCTTTTCTAAACACCTACAGTGTGCCAAGTATGCTGCTGAGACACAGTGACCAAAGGGCAAATTGTGGCTAAGGACAGAAGTTAGTACACAGCTGCTTAAGAATAGAGAGGAGATAATCTATTTAAATTCATATTCACGAACTCATTTCCAGGCATTTCCAAATAGGAAAAGCTTTTATCTGAGAGAGGGGAGGGGAAGAAAGGGAAGAAGAAGAGGAGAGAAGAAGGGAGGGGAGGAGAAGGGAGAGGAGTTACCACTACCTATGAGAATGGCTAAAATCCAAAACACTGTGCTAAAAAGACATGTGTAGCAGCAGGGACTCTCATACATTGCTGGTGGCAATACAAGATGGTACAGCCACTTTGGAATACAGGTTAGCAGGTACTTATAAAACTAAATATTTCAGCAATCATGCTCCTTGTTATTTACCCAGAAGACTTGGAAACTTGTGTCCAACACAAAAACCTGCACACAGATATTTAAGGCAGCTTTACTCATATTTTGACAAAACTTGGAAGCAAACACGATGTCCTTCAGTAGATGAATGGATAAATAAACTGTGATACATCCAGACAATAGCATACTATTGAGTGCTAAAAAGAAATGAGCTATCAAGTCATAAGAAGACATGGTGAAATCTTAAATGCATATTACCAAATGAAAGAAGCCAATATGAAAAGGCTACATGCCTTTATGATTCCAACTCTATGACATTCTATAGCCAAAACTATAGAGATAGCAAAAATGGTCAGTGATTGCCAAGGATTTAGGAGAAGGATGAATAAATGCATGAAGCAAAGGTTTTCAGGGCAGTGAAATTATTCTCTATGATACTATGATCGTGGATACATGTCATTATATATTTGTTCAAAAGCATCACAGATACAACATCAAGAGAGAATTCTAACGTAAACTATGGGCTTTGGTTGATAATGATATGTCAATGTTGGTTCACAAACTGCAACCTGTGTACCATTCTGGTGGAAGACGTTAATGGTGGGAGGAGGTGCTGTGTGTTGGGGATGATATATGGGAACTCTCCATACTTTCTGCTCATGCTTTGCTCAATTTTTGTGAACCTAATCTTTACTTTTTAAAGCCTAAATAAACAGGTAAGTGGATACAAGAAAATAACATTTCAAGCTGTGAACACTTGAAGAAAGATAAGTAGATACTATCCTTAAGTTTCTCAGCTAGGGCCCTGAGCAGATTTCTTGGGTTCTTTCTGACATGGAAATGTTTTAAGTTTTATGCTAACACTATTCCTTCTGTGAGTATATAGCCATGCTCAGAACTGGGATAGTGGCTCCAGTGAGCTCATTCCCAGCCCCAGGAGTTGGGCCATTGCTTCCAACCCAGGAGTCAGAAGAGATCTACACAGGAGCTCTCAGTGATGTTGAAGAGTAAGAATACCTGGCCAGGCATAGTAACATGGTTGTAATATATTAAGTGGAAAACGTGCTTTGCAAAAGAGCATAAATGGGATGGATCCTAATTCTATTTGATTGTTGAAGAAAGACATACAAATTATTAATAGCAGTTGTCTCAGGGTGACAGGTTAATGTGTGCCTTTATGTCCTGCTTTGTGCATCTCTACGTTCTAAATTTTCTGCAGTGGATAAGTGTTATTTTTAAATCAAAGACAAGAGAGAAAATATGAGAGAGAATGATCATCCATCAACTGAGTTGCCACTGAGGGTGTGAATTTATCAAAATAAAAAATAACCAGCAGAAAAGGCCTCCTTCATCTGACCCAGAGCAAGCTTCTGAAAGATTGGGCTACACTGGGATTAAAATGAAAACACTGCACATGAGAACATAAACACATGTGTGTTGTTTAAGTTAACTACTTGGCCATAGCAGTAAGGATCCACCCAGTTCGTGTCCACTCCCAGAAGAGGACTGAAAGAGTGCCAAGTATTTGAACATGGCAGGTTTTCCCATCAACATCCAACCTCTTCATGCATGGAAAGGAAAGGCTCCCCCCGAAGCTGTAAAGGGCAATTACTGGTAGAGTCTGTGGCCCCAAAACAGATTGCAAAAAGGATAACTGCAGTTATGGGCCCAAGTGAGAGTAGGGAGGTGTGGGGAGGAGACAGAAATGAAATAAACCTGAACCACGGCAAGGAATCAAAACCTAACACCTTCCACTGATGTGATGGCTCTTCCAGGAGCCTGTTAACACCTCATAACTTAACTGACACCCACAAAAGAAACCATTCCACAGGGAAACACACAACAATCCACACACCCAAAAGTGATCCTAGCCTCTGGAGCAGAACAGTCAAGTCTTTCCAGAAGGCTCAGCAGTGAAGAAGCAAGACAAAATGAGGGCATTTCTTTAATGTCCCTCATTCCCCCATGTGGTTTGTCTGTTCAGATTCTCAGTTTCCTGGGACAGCACATGTTTTTATTTCAACAAAGGGCTCCTGTTTGACATTGGAGATAGTGGGTCCCATCTGGAGGGCTAGATGAGAGCTTAAGGATGGCCTGTGAGTTCCTACCAAGAGCTGCTATATCCACTAACATGGTGAGAAACATCCTGAGTCAAGATCACTACTGAGGTTAGGAGCTCAGGTGGAGTTTATATTCTGGGAGGTCAAGCAGATGTCATTCTTATCCTGAGCCTTTAAAAAAAATAAATAACCAGAGCTTAAAAAGTCTCGGAAGTCATCTGGATGGTAGTCATCTGAAATATCAGGGGTTACAGAAGTAGGGTTAGGGTTAACTATGTGTTTGATCATGGCCATTCTAGATTTTTATGATGTATGATCAATGTTAATATTATGTCTCCTTTATCTTTCATAATAAATCGATATGATAAGTAATACTGTCGCTCCCATTTGTAAAAGGAAAAACTGAGCCTCAGGGAAAATGACTTGCCCAAGATGGTAAGCTAGTAAGTGATTTGGGATTTGAATCAACATCTTCTCACTCAGCAATGAAACTTCTTAGAGCACCCTCGAGGAGCAAATGTGGGATGGTGACTGCAGCTATGCGCATACACAAACCTCCCTCCCCGCCACTTGGGGACTTTCAGAAATAACCTCAGGCCACTTGTAAGGTAAGGATATGGGGAGGTAGAAAGGGAGGAGGGAGACTTGAGCCATTGAAGACTGATGCAGAGGATATTTAAATTGCTTTTGTATAGTAATATACTAAGATAGGCTCATACCTGTTTTTAGCTTACCCAATCTATAGTAGCCATCTTTCTAAATCAGTAAATATAGAGATCTATATTATCATAGTTATTAGCTGTACTGTTCTCCACAATATATAAGAATGCAGTAATTTATTTTACTGACACCCTATTGATAGTCATTTATATTGCTTCCCATTTTTTTTTGCTATTATAACCATGTTGCTGTGAATTTCTTTGCAAAGATAATTTCTGAACTGAATAAAGAGCATTAGATGGCCAGAGAGAACAGGTGACCTTCAGATTGAGAAGCAGAATCAGGGCAGGCTTCATGGCACATACAAAATCTGGCTTGGGCTTGATGGTTAGCTAGAGAATAGAGAGTATGAAATAAAGATGGAGAAAAGGCAATCAAAGTAGATGACTGACTAGAGCACATGTACAGAGGTGGGAAAGCATGGGGGGGTGAGAGGAGAGAAAAATGTGCAATGAGATTGGAGCACAAAGTAGATGAATCAAAGGGGCTGGAAATAGATTCACAAGTAAGTTTGTACAAAACTGAGATTGCCAGGCAAAGGGACCTATTCTTATAGATCAACCTATTCTTACAGGTTTCAAGGTAACTCATTCATCTTAGAGATCATCCATTCAGGCTTTCAGTACTCAATGGGTAACTGTCCTGTTACTGGCTGTAAAGGAAAAACAATGCCCTTGATTTGTAATTGTAAAATCTGAAAAGTTCACAGACGCAGAAGTTCAGTGATATATGCTTAAAAGAACTCTGCATGGGCTTGTCACATAGTAACTATGCAATAAAACCTAACTACTATTAGAATGAAAGATCATAACAAGAGGTCATTTTTAAAGTCTGGGCCTCTGCAGTTGGAAACTAAGCTTTTTTTTATCCTGTTGACTTTGCTCTGGCCTGCATTTGTGTTGTTACTTTCTGGTAGTTGCCTGGGGCGAATACAAGATCACTTCAAGGAGAGCAAAGGAGAAGCCCCACACATCTGGGAGGCACAGGAATTAGCTTTCAGATTGCTTTATCTCTTTAGTATTCAAACCCTCACCATCGGATCATCAAACTCACTTCAGTCTAAACTGGCTATTATTTTTTTTTCTCTGTTTGGAGTTTATATTAGAAATTAAGATTTACTGCATTTACAGACCACTTTTAGCCTTTTTATGAAAAAAAAAGTGGAGGCAATAGAGACCTACTTGTCCAATGTGTCACTTTAAACACGGTGGGCAAGCGGAGGGTGGCAGCTTTATTTATCACCACATGCTCACCCGAGTGCTGGTAAATGGAATTGCTTGCTCTGCCAAGCACACGGGGAATAAGCACAGAGCTGTGGCTGGGTTTTTACAGCAGCTCTGTGATCTTGAATTATGAAAGGATTAGATAAGGTTTGAGAGAAGGGAGGCTCTGTTGTTTTTCTTCCTCTCTAGTGAAGATGTAAAGGTGAGGGGGGGAAAAAAAACCTAGAATAAAGACAATAAAAAAGTCTGCCACATGATGCTCAATTGGAAAATGGGTTGGAAGATTTCTGATTTATTCCCTCTGGCTTATTTGCCAAGTCAGAAACCATGGCGCAAATAATGACTTCTCCCTCTGGAGTGAGGCATGTATTCGTGTTAGACCCAAAGCCCTGTTGGGCTCTGGAGCACCCAACCTGAAGGGCCACACAGTATTCTGCTTGAGAGCTGAAGCCCATGTCTGCTCAATGACGTTATGGTCAGTGAACTCTGTATTCTGCAGCCATCTTCTCTTCAATGCTAAAATGTATCAAATCGAATATCTTCTTCATTAAAGAAGCTACAGATGCTGAAACCGGTTTGGCTCAGTGGATAGAGCGTCAGCCTGTGAACTGAAAGGTCCCAGGTTCGATTCCGGTCAAGAGCATGTACCTTGGTTGCGGGCAGATCCCCAGGAGGGGGTGTGCAAGAGGCAGCTGGTCGGTGATTCTCTCTCATCGATGTTTCTAACTTTCTATCCCTCTCTCTTCCTCTCTGTAAAAATCAATAAAATACAAAAATTAACAATATAATGCATAGTAAATTCTTAAAAAAAAAGAATCTACAGATACCACTAGAACTATTTTTTTTTCCCTAGGCCAATCCCTTATTTGTCTCTGCCTGCCTAATCTTTAGACCATGCCCCCAGGTCCCTCTCTGTGCTGCCCACCATCCTCACGTGCCCCTGAAAGGAATGTGCCTGGCCTGACAGAAGCTGTCTTCCCAGGAACCTATGCAAAGGCCTTAGGGTAATGTGAGCCTCTCCTTGCAGATCGAAATACCCATCTGCCTCAGTCAGCAAGAACTGTCATAACTAAGTTCCGTAGATTGGGTGGCTTAAACAACAGAAAGTTATTTCTCATAGTTCTGAAGTTGGAAGTCCAAGATCAGCATGCCAACATGGTTCTGATGAGGATTCTCTTCTTGGCTTGCAGATGGCTGCCTTTCCTTCTGTTTCCTCAAAAAGTGAAGAGAAATCCCACCTCTTTTTAATTTTAGATTAGGAAGGCCACTAATCTCATCATGAGGGCCCCACATCCATCACCTCATCCAACTCTAATAACCTTGCAAAGGCCCCATCTCCGAACACTGTCATATTGAGGGTTAGGGCTTCCACTTAATGGATTTTGTGGAGATACAGACATTCAGTTCATAACACCATCCTAACCATCTAATAGGCTTTGCTTCATTCAGATCTTGACTTAAATGCTACCTCTGCTGGGAGTATTTCCTGTAATGCCGCAGGCTGTGTTCTCTCATAGAATCCCATGTCCCATGTTTATCTCATACTTATCACACTATATTGCAACTGTAGATCTAGAAGGATATACTCTTTTAAGGGCAGCAATTCTGTCTTATTCACTAATGGATCCCTACTACCCAATCTAATGCCATGCATACAGAAAGCATTGAAATGCCTGTTGCCTGACTGCATTAGTCAGGGTGATGTTAATTGTTTCAACAACAACAACTTTAGACATAGAGTTTAATTTTCTTACATATAACAGTCCAGTGCAGTTGTTCTACAGGGTGATTCAGTGACTCAGGTTCCTTCCATCCTGAGATCCTCCCATCCCCTAGGGTTTCAGAGTCTTATTCCAGTCAGCAGATGGAAAATAAAGGATTGAAACAATACACCTACTGCCTAATCACTTTTCCCTTGAAATTACATGCTCCTCTCCAATAGTAAGAACTGGCCCCAACTAGACACAAGGGGTAAGGGGGTCAGGAAGGGAGGAGAGGCTGCAAAATATGATGCTGGATAGGCAGCTGCTTCTAAACAGCCACTCCTTACTATGGAGTGAATTAAATCAAAGATACAGTAGAGTGGAAAGAGCACAGGGCTACTGGGACCAAGAGGGAAACCATATTTCATAGGAGAAGCAAGAGGTCCAGAGTAGCCCCAGACCACACTAGTGGAATGCCTTCGTTCTTGCTTAGTTTGTTAAATGGGAAGGTCACCCCCACACAAACCTCTCCAAACCTCAATTTTGTCACCTGTAAAATGAGTCAAATTTGTGCTAAAAGCTCCCTAAGTTCCAGCCCAGCAAAGGTGTCCAAGATCTTGGGGGTTGTTCCGAGATGTTACATTTCAGGTATCCGACATTACACTCAACAAGATCTGAAAAGTTATACACTGGTCAGTTATTTTATCTGCCTGTTGATCAGAAACCACCCTTTTGAAGTGAACCACGTTGTGAAGGTGTTTAGAATTAGGCAGATAGAACACTGTCCGCATTCCTCTATCCAGGATTGGCCTGCGTTTGCACCCGAGGTCAGTGAGCATGGCATGGATGCATGTGTTATTCCTCAGGCAGATCTCAGAGCTCCACACAGTGAGAATGAGAGAGAGGCTGTTTCTCACTTATTTGAGATGACAATTTGACACCTGGTGGTATTCTGATTAATGTCAACCCCATCCTCCTGTCTTTTTAAGCAGTTCTAACCAGATATTTCACACTATTCAGATGTGCTTTGGGTCTCAAATTTTGAAACAAATGGATAGAAACGATAACAGTGCTGACTAGCAATGCTGACTTCATTACAAGCCCATTCTAGAAAATAAAAAATAATAAACTTGAATGAAGGAGTTTTTAAAAAATGAATTTCAAATAAAGATAAACTTAACTAGTCATTTTTCAGAAGTTACTGAGAAACTTCAAGTGTTTTTGGCCCCAAGACTGTTTTTTAACTATAATGACTTTCTAGACCAGCAATTTTTCAAACAGTGTGCCACAATTTTTAAAACATGCAGTACCTGACTATTTAGTCAAGGGCACTAACCTCTTTTCCCTTTGATTGCCAAATAAAAAATAACATCAGCCAACACAACAGCCATCCAGTGTGAATAAATCAAAATTGTACCTATTTTTTGTCAAATCAGCAAAAACTATATTTTTTTGGTGTGCTGCAGAATTTCAGTAATTAGTTTGTGTGTGCCAGGAGATGGGAAACATTGAGAATCACTGGTCCAGACACTCGTTTCACTAAAGGACTGAGGCTTAAATCCTCAAACTGCAAATCAGTAAGATTGTGTCCTACAAATCTTACAAGGTTTTATTTTCAATTAGATAATTGCACTTCCTCAGCACAAAAGGAAAGGGATACCCAATGTTTTGAAAGCTGTGTTCCCATACATATAACTCAATAAATAATCCTAATGATTTCTTTCACTCCTCCCAAACTCCGAGTCCTTTCTCTTTGAAATCCTGCTCTGATTTACTCGCCTTACCTCCTTGTCCTTTATCCTTTTCTTCCTCTATATCCCTTGGGAAGAATGTCTACATCCTGAGGATGGCAAGTGGGTGGCATAGAAATGACACAGCCTTGGAAGTCTCTGGCACAGCACCCTCTAGGTTCACCTTGGCAAGAGAGGCCCTCCCACCTTCCCTGGCCCCACCACTGCCATTTCACACAATTTATCTTCCACCCCAACAGACTATAAAGAAAAAAGGGAAAAGCAACCTGTCTAAAGAGTCTTAATTCTTCTTCTTGGAATAGCGCAACATGTTAAGGTGGCTTTTGACCTCCAGGGGTTGGATTAGATGATTTTCCACATGGTTTATTGTGAAAGGTTTTATTGTGCAATCACCTCACAGATCCCCCATCAATTTAATTGCCATAAAAATAGCTAACATATGTGGCAGGTTTTAAAAATGTCCATCTACCAAATGGATTTGCTTCTTGTGCGGCCACCAGGAGCTGGCAGCTTTTCCTCGCATCCCTTGTACCCACCCACCGTCAGGGTCTAAGGGAGAGGGTTAGAGTCATCCTGGTGAGCTGTACTGAATGTGGTTCCCAGGAGAGAAGAGACAGATTCTCTGCTTCTATGACCCTCAGAGACACATCTTGGTTGCCATTTTTCTTTTTCTGTATTGGTAGGAGTTTTACTTGTTTTCTTGTTTTTCTTCTTAGGGAGATGAGTTTTTAAAAACATTTGTAGTCCTAGATTCCATGAAAGTAGAATGAACTAATATGGTCCATGATCACTGTCTCAGGGGGCTAGTCTGATCCTCATACTATATACCATGTCCTAAAAGTAGTCACCAATATTACTAACCTACCTGTCAAAAATGGAGAGAAATCTCTGATAATCTACAGTGCAATGCAATAGTTGCCTTGACAGGAAATCATTGGCTTTACATCCCATTCACTGGTAACAACAATACTAAAAAACTTATATGTGGATGCACTTCTTTTTACATAGCAGATTCTCAAAGTGAGACTGCCTGCTGAGACATACTTTTGAGGTCTAGCTAATTAATGCCTCCTCCATTGACCCCATAACAGGTGTGATGCCTCCCTTCCCCTATTTTGTCACTTGTTATAATGTCCCTTAACTATGGGGACCCAAAAGGCAGCCGCAGAGGGGCCTGAGAACTAGCCTGCTGATAGGAGAGTATCCATCCTTCTTCAGTGGTGGTTCTTCCTCCAGCTGCCTGCACCCAATCTGAATAGATACTGCCTAGCAGGAAAAAAAAATGTCATTATCTGTCCCAAGTACCAGCAAGGTTTCCTGTGCTCCTGACACCAGAAGGAAAAAGGGAAAGGTCAGGGAAGGCCTCCTTTGGTCACCTCAGAGCCTTGCCTTGTCCCCTGGCTTGGGGATCTCCCTCCTGATTCAGTGAAATATCTCCTGGGCAGCTCCATTAGCTTCTGATCTTCACCCCTCTTTCCACAGTGGCTCACGATTAATTCAAAGGGCCATGGAGGGACCCTCCATTCTTCATTATCCTGGTTCAGTTTGCATTTTGATCCCCATTTCTCTCCCCTTTAATAACAGCAGGGTGGAGGAAACTTTTAGGAGCTGGAGGCAGGATACAGGTGATGAAGACTTGGCTTTTGTCTACTAAAACATTTTGATAAGCTACTCTGGCTGTAGCGAGATGGTCCCTAGGACATGGGCTGGATGACACAAGGTTTATAGAGTGAGAAGTTTTTTTGAGTTTCCAGGAGCAGTGCTGGAGGAAGAGGGGGCTTGAAAACAGGGATAAGCTAGGACAGATGAGAAGAGATGACAGGAAGGAATGGCCCATCACGAGAGTGGAGAGTCCCTGGCTCAAGGAGAAGAGAAAAGAAGTGAAAAGTTCTCAGTGTAGGAGATGATGGATGGACTTTTTAGATTAAGAATAGCTAATCTTTTCAGTGTAAGGTGTTTACTCTACCATTGATACTATGGAAATCTTATATTAAAAGAAGCTGAATTAAATTAATTTACTGAAAGAAATAATGAAGATCATTATTAATTAATGAATATCATTTTAATTCGTTCACTATATAAAAATATACCCAAATGAACTGACATTCATTTTCTCACACAGCTACATATTGTACTGAGATAAGAGCTATGGTTTTATTGCTTCTCTAGCACTATCATTATCACATACACACTCCACCCCGACATTACTCAGACTTGGTACCTGGTGGGAATAGTATTTGGTAGAAAGTAAGGAAAATGAATGTCTCCCATATTTGTATAGCTATAAGGCCCAAAGAAGGGATATGCAACCAAAAGTAGTATGTAAGAAAATAAAAATAAAAAACAGTAGAAAGTGAAAAATATGAATATGAAATATTTATCTGTGTTGTCAGGTAAAATACAGAATGCCCAGTTAATTTTGAATTTCAAATAAACAAATAACCTTTTAACATAGAAGCTGACAGGTTAAAAAGTGAGGTGATACCATAGGTTAACCATTTGTTAACCTTTAAACAAATAACCTTTAACATTTAAAATGTAAATCTCCTATTCTATATGTCCTGTATTTTATTTGCAAAAACTGACCAGCTAGAGTGGTAGAATTCTGAAATATGTTAGCAGTAAAAAAACCAAACAACATTTTAAATGTTATAAAAGAGTATGATTTGGGTACAGTGAACGTCTGGGTTAAATAATATTGTACATTTTTTTCAGAGTTAATGTATTTGGAATCAGGCTCAAGACCCTTCACAAACTTACATCAGTCATATCATATTTCAGACGATGAAAGGTACATTCTGAATACACTCTTCCAACATTAACACTAGCAATGAGACACTGTCTTACTAATTGTTTAAAAAGAGTAGTTATTCTATCCTTACAGGGAATCTTTAAATGAAGCTAATTACTAAAGAGACAAGCAAATAGCTTCCCTTTTGACTCCCTAGATCTAGGGTCAACAGAAGGAAATACAGCCTAAGGACTCCTACCCAACAAAGACTGCAGTTCTCACTCGGCCAGTTTAGTCACCACGTAATCAAATTGGGGCCCTTTCCCCACTCTCCTACAATGTGGCTTTATCAGGCAAGAATAATCATGCTCTTAAAAATATCCAAATTTTGTTTTATGAAAGATCTAAGCCATCCACAAAAGCAAAGTGAAACAATAGGGGGGAAAAAAACCATTTCAATTTTTTTTAAAAAAAAGGTTGTTAAAAATGTGCTTAATAAAATACAAGGTAAATGTACTTAATAAAGTTACGGCTCAAAGTGAAATGTGGGAAGCTGTTTCATTTTTATTAAAGCTGGATTTATTGCTTTGGTTTATTGGTTTATGTTCTCAGAACTTAATTTAGTCTCTAGATGATTTGCCCAAAGGAAAGCAGATGGGTCAGCTGTATGTTGGACTACACCAGCCAAGGGTTTGTGATGGAGGCATTAACTAACCTTGGCCTGTACCAGCACCCCCAAATAAACAAGCACATTAAAAAAATTCTGTCCAACTCACTTCCAATTTTGTGAGGATGAATTTTCTACAAACATACCTGGTGATTTTTTTACCTTTGCACTGAAATTCTACCTCTCCCCCCCTCTCTTAAATCTGCTAGCTTAAATATTCCCCATCATTTAAGGGCCCTTTAATGGTATCACCTCACTTTTTTAACCTGTCAGCTCACAACGGTGGCTGCACTACTCTAGGAGGGCCTTCTCAATATTTGTGGGTATGTTTTTCTGGTATTGTCATGACCTAACACATATACACTGAGTGTCCAGATTATTATGATCTCTGAACGCATGCATAATAATCTGGCCACTCAGTGTGTGTGTGTGTGTGTGTGTGTGTGTGTGTGTGTGTGTGTGTGTGTGTATTAGAGGCAAGGTGCATGAATTCATACATGGGTGGGATCTGGCCAGCCTGGCCAGGGGGAGGGGACATAGGCAATTGGCCAGCCTGCCTGCTGGTCGAACTCTTGGTCAAGGGGACAATTTGAATATTAGCCTTTTATTATATAGAATATACACTGAGTGGCCAGATTATTATGCATTCAGAGATCATAATCATCTTGCCACTCACGGTATATGGCCAATAAACATGAATTCTGAAAATACAAACAGATAATGTGGATTTATAGAATCTCTTATACACGCTGATGAAAATATATGTCTGAACAACTATTGGGGAAAACAGTTTGGTTTTATGTACTGAAGTTAAACATTCAAGTACTCTAATGACACAACAATTCCACTTCTGGGTAGAAATGTACTCCAAGAAGCATGTACAAAAATGTCCACTGCAGCATTTTTTTTCCTACGCTTTAGAGAGAGGAAGAGGGAGAGAAATATTAATATGAGAGTGGAAGATCGATCAGCTTGCTTTCTGCACATGCCCAGACCAGGGATCAAACTTGCAATCTTTTGGTGTATAGGACAACACTCCAAAAAACTGAGCCTCACCAGCCAGGGCAACTGAAACACTGTTTAAAGCAACTGAAACACTGTTTAAAACAGTAATTTATGGCCGAAACCGATTTGGCTCAGTGAATAGAGTGTTGGCCTGTGGAATGAAAGGTCCCAGGTTCTATTCTGGTCAAGGGCATGTACCTTGGTTGCAGGCACATCTCCAGTTGGGGGTGTGCAAGAGGGAGCTGATAGATGATTCTCTCTCATCGATGTTTCAAATTCTCTATCCCTCTCTCTTCCTCTCTGTAGAAAATCAATAAAAAATAAAAAACAGTAATTATAAACAACTCAAATGCCCTTCAACAGATGATATCAGTAAATTATGGAATATTCACACAATGGTATATAGTAGAGTAGTAGAAAGAGGTGAATCAGACTAAAACATGCAATGTGGATGAGTCTTAGATTGTAACATTAAATAAAAAGAGTATATGCTATGTGAATCCTTTTCATTATGCTAAAACAACTAAAATTAAGATATGTTCAAGAAACTCATATAGATGCAATAATGAAACTATATATAAAAGGAAAGCAAGACAATGACAAGCACGGTATTCACGGTGATGGTTACCTGGGATAAAGGAGACAAGAGGATGGTTTGGGAAGCATTGGCATTTGTAGAGTCAGAGGCATGTTAGGGTAAAGGTCCTGCTTTTTATGTTGGGAAATAATGTCACTGGCAATTATTACATTAAAAATAACTAGCAGAACAAATGAACAGAAGACTAGAAGAGGACCCTGCATGGGTCAATAATGGAGAATGTGTCAATGATCAAGGACTCTGATCAGTTAGTTCATATAACTGATGTTTAAGGGGGGCGGAATAGGAAAAGAAGGGGAGGAAAGAAGAGAAAATGAATCATGTATGTAGAATGTTACACATTATAACATTTCAAAATAGTAAAGAGGGCCTTGGGAAATCATATATATAAAAGGCTAATATGCAAAGTGTCCCCTCAGGAGTTTGACCAGGAGACCGAGAGTTCGATCACTCATTATGACATGCGCTGACCACCAGAGGGTGGCGAAAAGTGAAAGAAGGCTCTGGCTGGCAGCTGGAAGGCTCTGAACAGCTTTGATCACTAGCCAGGCCTACGGACCCTACCTGTGCATGAATTTCATGCACCGGGCCTCTAGTTTGTTATAAAGGGAGAAACACAGCATCTGATAGGATTACAAACCACTGCCCTAGCCAAATGAGAGTTTGTTTTTACTATAAATTCAGAACCTCTTGTCCCACTGCTTCACTCAAGGCACTGCACTGCACACATTTTCTGGGTTGTGATTTTTGTATATATTTGTGATGTCTCCTCTGGATTGTATGTTTCTTGAAAGTTCTGATTCTTCACAATGCACAGTGCCTTGGGTAGAGCAAGCACTCACTAATTTGGTGCACAAACAAAATGTAATATTTAAGTTGTGCTTTAATTTATTGAAGAAGTGGGTTTAATAAATACACTACTTTATGCCAGAGAACTGTCCATGCACATTCTGAAGTTTATCAGGCACTCAGGAAAATAACATTTTACATATCAAGAGAACATCTACTCCTGGGTAACATACTTAACTCATTAATTTTATTCCAAGGAATCTCAATAGCTCCACTTATGTGATATTAAGAATCTACTATGGACCAGATGCTTTGTATTATCATGAACAAAGGAATTAGTATGGTCCCTGTTTTACCAATAAGGCAAGTATATTTCAGTAATGTTAAGAAACTTCTCCAGGGCAGAACAGAGAATTGACTTCAGATGGTTTTATACTGAAATAGCCATCCCTTTCAAGTATGTTATGCCAAAGTGGGGGGAGGAGGGCTTGTTTGTTTGGGTGTTTATTTTTTTCTATGTCCTTTACAGATAGTATTCTAGGTCTTCATGATTCTGGGGCTAGAAAGGACAAAACTACCTCTAAAGGTTAAAAGACACAGAGAGGGCAAAGAACACCTCCATGGCATAGAGACCCAGAAGAAAAGCAATTATAGGCTTATAAAACAAAATAATGTTATTAGATTCCTCACTAGAAGAAAGTGACTAAATCAAATGAAGTTTATACATCAACTTCTGATACCATATACAGCAACTATTCCTTTCCAAACCATATGAAGTCTCAGTCCCAAAATATTCTCATATATTCGAGCAGCAAGAGTCACTGGGGTGAATGATATCCTAACTACCTGAGACAGAAGCGCTGACTTAGGAAGAGAATTACCTAGAGTTCTATGTTGCACAAGGATCTTAAGATCTCCTGGGAGAAATGGTGAAGTGCATTTAATGAGATTCCCAAAGTAAAACAAAAAAGGGAGATAAAGTGCTTTGAAATCTTTGGAAGTGTCCCATGAAGAGATGAGGGAAAGCCATGTAGGAACATTGACCCAGGTCCAGGAGAGAGGCGGTGGTGGAATAAATCAGAGCAGCTGTAGTAGAAATTAAAGAGAAATATATGGGGTTGAAATATTTCAGAGGCAGAATTGTCAGAACTTGATTTACTGGATTTGGTGAGTGTGGAAGCAGGAGGCTTGAAAGACAGGCTTGGTTTCTGTGTTGGTCCCTTAGTCCACAGGCCACCCGAGTGTGTTTTATAACTCTCCACAGAGTTATGAGAAAAGCCTTAAAGACTAGTGCAGTACTTTGCAGACAGTTGGATAGCTAATCATCAAAGCCTTCATGGCTTTGTATTTCATTTCTGTAATACAGCCGGGAATTGAACAGTGACCTCCTGGTTCATAGGTTGATGCTCAACCACTGAACTACACTGGTCTATGGTTGTTTGTTTTAATGAGAAGATAACAACCCAAAAAAGCAAGACTAGTATTTCTTCAAAACTGGATTCTGATGTGATACATCGATTTAATTAATTCATCAGTAACTATTTCCTAGTGAATTTATATTTTGTATATCATGACTAAGCTGCTTCTTTTTTCCCTCTGTAAATGTGAGATACAGGGAGATTATTAAAATTAGAGATAATATATGTGAATAGTCTAATAAAGTGCCATGCAATATGGTTGATGGTGACTCCAACACGCATACATAGATAATATTTATTGGCAGCAATACTATGGAAGAGGCAGATAAGGGATTTGCATTGAAGTTTTTAATTATACAGCAAAGACAAGCTTTTATTTGGACTATATTCATTTGCATGATTGTTAGGCTAATGAAAATCATAGAAGAGTATGAAAGACAACCCCCTCACCCCAAGCCACCAGCAGAGGAGCTGCATGTGATAGATCTTCATAAATTATAGTCAATTTTATTATCATGAATACTAAACATTTATCAGTACCTCACTAGGATATGTTAGTTCTGTCTTTTGTTATATTTGTCTACTTCTCAAATGTTTGACTGAAAAAGTATATTCATTTCCCATAAATTATAGAGTCTCCAGGTCAGCCTAAACTATGGGTATGTTTTTTATTAGCCATCCAGTATCATTTTATAAGATAATTAAGTCCCTAGTTTTTCACTGCCTCATGACAGGCGCTATTAAATTCAAAATAATTTATATAAAAATAGCCCTGAGATAGTAACATGGAATGCAGAGAAGCTATTCCAAATACATGACGAAGTGAAAAAATAAAATCCAGAATTGTTTCTTGTAGTCTAACAAATCTCCACAGAAATCTTCAAACTAAGAATCTGAGGGGGAGGGATTCAAGTGTAGGCAATTTAAAAAAATTAACTGAAAGAAAAATCCAATTTTTATCATCTCAGTGATATCCAAAAACATTATTAAAGCCTGACAAGTCAGGTCGTGTATGTCTCTCTCTCCCTGTCTCTCTCACATACACACCACAGACTGGCTAATTAGGTAGGTCTAGAGAGTTAGAAGAGTAAGAGTGCATAGGAAATGGAATACTTGCTGTTTGTGGATGTTGTGTGTTTTTTAATTTTTGTAAAAAAAACGATGTCACAATTTTTTCCCAATGTTTCTACTTCATCGAGACCTTTGTAGGACCAGGTTAAACTCTAATTAAAGTGCTCACTAATTTCCATTGTTACGGAAAAGTCAATGCTCTCCCAGTGCCAGGTACCATTCAAATCATCCTTTCCTGTTGCTTATCTCTGGAAACTTCAAAATAAGGACTCCTGGTCGCTGCTCTATTCTGTTCTTAGAACGTGTGCCCTCAGGGCGGCCAGAAAACTGAACAGAATCAATCGGGGAGAAACAAAGTTGACCTTCCGCCTTTTCCATTTCTGTTTCTTTCACTAAGACGGCGGAAACCACACCATACTATGACACCGCGTATAACGCCCCAAACCCCAAGGGACTTCAGAACCTAACCCTCCCTGCTGCAAGCCAGAGGCCCTGGTGGCACCACAGGGAGGCAGCAACCCTCACCTGCAACAGGAGCTCAGGTGAGCCAAGCCTCATCTCCCCACCGCTCAGAGACTACGTCTCCCAGGATGCCGCGCGAGCACGTCCGCGCGAAAGCGCCGTTGAACCGGTGCATGCCGGGAGATGGAGTTTTGTCTGTGAATTGCTTCCAGTGATTCCTCCCTCCACGCAAACTAATGATGCTCACATTCCTGGACTCATCCGGGGCGAGATCAGGTATGGACACCCTCACTTTAGTCACTTCTTCCTAGTATGACCCTTCCGCTAAAAGTAACTTTGGGAACGTGCAAACAAACAAACAAACAAACCCCCAAACCACAACAACAAACAAACATTCTTTGCGGGTTTTCGATTCCTGTTGGCTTGTTGCCTTGGTAACAGGGACGCCCAAGGATGTCGGCGGTTATGGCGGGGCTGGGCGGTACCCCGATCCCCGACGGGGAGTTCACCTCGGCGGTGTACCGGCTCCTCCGGGACTCCCGCTACGCCGAGGCGGTGCAGCTGCTGGGCCGGGAGCTGCAGCGGAGCCCCCGGAGCCGCGCCGGCCTGTCGCTGCTGGGCTACTGCTACTACCGCCTGCAGGAGTTCCCCTTGGCGGCCGACTGCTATGAGCAGCTGAGCCAGCTGCACCCCGAGCTGGAGCAGTACCGCCTGTACCAGGCGCAGGCCCTGTACAAGGCCTGCCTGTACCCCGAGGCCACCCGGGTCGCCTTCCTCCTCTTGGACAACCCCGCCTACCACAGCCGGGTCCTCCGCTTGCAGGCTGCTATCAAGTACAGCGAGGGCGACCTGCCCGGGGCCAGGAGCCTGGTGGAGCAGCTGCTGAGTGGGGAAGGGGGCGAGGACAGTGCGGTTGAGAACGACCCAGACAGCCAGGTCAACCTGGGGTGTTTGCTCTACAAGGAGGGACAGTATCAAGCTGCGTGTTCCAAGTTCTTTACAGCCCTGCAGGCCTCGGGCTACCAGCCTGACCTTTCCTACAACCTGGCTTTGACCTATTATAGCAGCCGGCAGTATGCCCCGGCGCTGAAGCATATTGCAGACATCATTGAGCATGGCATCCGCCAGCACCCAGAGCTGGGTGTGGGCATGACCACGGAGGGTATTGATGTTCACAGCGTTGGCAACACTTTAGTTCTTCACCAGACTGCCCTGGTGGAAGCCTTCAACCTTAAGGCAGCCATAGAATACCAACTGAAAAATTATGATGCCGCTCAGGAAGCCCTCACTGACATGCCACCAAGGGCAGAGGAAGAGTTAGACCCTGTGACCCTGCACAACCAGGCGCTGATGAATATGGATGCCAGGCCTACAGAAGGGTTTGAAAAGCTACAGTTTTTGCTCCAACAGAACCCCTTCCCCCCAGAGACCTTTGGCAACCTGTTGCTGCTCTACTGCAAATACGAGTATTTTGACCTAGCAGCAGATGTCCTGGCAGAGAATGCCCACTTGACTTATAAGTTCCTCACACCTTATCTCTATGAGTTCTTAGATGCCATGATTACTTGCCAGACAGCTCCCGAAGAGGCTTTCGTTAAGCTTGATGGGCTAGCCGGGATGCTGACTGAGCAACTTCGGAAACTCACCATACAAGTGCAGGAAGCAAGACACAATAGAGATGATGAAGGGGTCAAAAAGGCAGTGAATGAATATGATGACATCCTGGAGAAGTATATTCCCGTATTGATGGCCCAGGCAAAAATCTACTGGAACCTTGAAAATTATTCCATGGTAGAAAAGATCTTCCGCAAATCTGTGGAATTCTGCAATGACCATGATGTGTGGAAGCTGAACGTGGCTCATGTTCTGTTCATGCAGGAAAACAAATACAAAGAAGCCATCGGTTTTTATGAGCCCATCGTCAAGAAGCATTATGACAACATCCTGAATGTCAGTGCTATTGTGTTGGCTAACCTCTGTGTTTCATACATCATGACAAGTCAAAATGAAGAAGCTGAGGAGTTGATGAGGAAGATTGAAAAGGAGGAAGAGCAGCTCTCGTATGATGACCCAGAGAAGAAAACCTACCATCTCTGCATTGTGAATCTGGTGATAGGGACACTTTACTGTGCCAAGGGGAATTACGACTTTGGGATTTCTCGAGTTATCAAAAGCTTGGAACCTTACAATAAAAAACTGGGGACTGATACTTGGTACTATGCCAAAAGATGCTTCCTGTCCTTGTTAGAAAACATGTCAAAACACACGATCATGCTTCGTGACAATGTTATTCAAGAATGTGTCCAGTTTCTAGAACACTGTGAAGTTTTTGGCCGGAACGTGCCTGCTGTTATTGAACAGCCCCTGGAAGAAGAAAGAATGCATATTGGGAAGAATACGGTCACATATGAATCCAGACAGTTAAAAGCTTTGATTTATGAGATTATAGGATGGAATATGTAGTCCTGTCTGATAATGGCTTTTATCATAATTGGTTTATATCTGTATTTCATACTGTTTCATTTGTATTTAGCCATTGGTATCTTTACTTTGTTACATGTTGAACTTTGTGTAATTTATAGTCACGATAAAAGTAATTTGATTAACATATTTTTAAAATCTTCACTAAGTGAAATATAAGAATTTTGAACATATATCTATGAAAAAATTCAAAATGGAATGGGGATACTATGAATTCGAACTTGTAATGCCTGTGTTCCCTTTCCTTTGTTATCATTTGTGCTTTGTTGTATTTTGAGAGTCCCCTGCACGAGGATTATGTTATCCAAGGACTTAGCACTATCAAGCCTAGAATTCATTGGTTACTATATAGAATTTCTAGCCTTTAAATAACATTAGGGCCCTGCCACTGTGGCTCAGTGGTTGAGCATTGACCCATAACCCAGGATGTCAGGGTTCGATTCCTGGTCAGGGTACAAGCCTGGGTTTTGGGCTCAATCCCCAGTAGGTGGTATGCAGGATGCAGACAATGATTCTCTCTCATCATTGATGTTTCTATCTCTCTCCCTTTCCTCTTCTGAAATCAATTAAATATATAAAACATTGGGGATTATGTCCTCTCACCTCCACTATTAGCCCTCATAATTAATTTGTAATGCATGCATTTACATAGACTTCAGGATGTTTTTCCAGGGTTTTTAAATATAGGTGTAACATTCTATGTAACCAAAATTATTTAGGTTATGTTTCTTTTAAATGTGCACGACTCAGTGGGAAGTCTGGTGCTCTTAATAGCCTTATGGTGCTATGTTGTAAAGAATGGTTTTCTTCCATTTGTTAATTTGAATTTATGAACAAGATAGATATACTATTACTGTTTTTTCCTAACTGCTCTTATTTATCCTTCGCAGTGGCTCATGGTACAGTTACCCTAAATACTCAGTTCTAATTACTACTTTTTTGTTTCCTGCTAAGAGTATGTTAATTCTAGATTTGTTTGCCTGTTGTATCCTCTTGGGTAAGCAAAAATCTACATTATTCCCATGACCTCATCAAGCTTCTCTCCTTCCTTCATCACAGTGAAATATCAATTCTGTAACATTATCTGACAGTTTCACAATGCTAGTTGCACACCCAGAACCCTCCCAATGAAAACTTCACTAATTCCACTTAGTAATTTTCACACCCCTTTTCTCTCCACAAATCAGTCAATACCAACTTGACTTGGCTTGGGGGGAGGGGGGAAGTATTGGGTTGAATGATATGAAATTGCTGATTTTCAAAGTTTTTGACCTACTAGCAATTTCTTATGGTTCAACCTACTAGTTTTCTTCTGAAAGTTAGTGAACCCCCTGCCATAATGAGATGATTTTTTTCCTTCAAGGAGAAATCACTTAGCCACTTAGGTACTCAGAAGTATGCTCAGTATAAATGCTCTGTGAGATGACCTCCGGGGTGTTCATATTCTGTTAGATCTATCAGAAATTGCTGGCTTATTCTGAAGTACAGTGGTCTTGAATTCACAGCACTTTTAATGTTGACGCCATTCACCATTTATGTTTTACCCCATATTTGGAGGACAAATGTTTAATGATCTCTTCAGTGCATTCCATTGTGTGATTATATATCTAGAGAATTTTCTTTAACAATATTTGTATTAAATACATTGCTTTTTTGTGTGTGCAGTAGCTCTGTGCCCTTCTCAAGCTTCATAGCCCTTAAGATCTGCAAAGTAAATGAACTGAAATCTTATTTTTCAACAGACATGCTAAAAATTCTGATTTTATTTTGCACAGCTCCTCTCAACTACTTTTTTTCTTAAGAAGAAAAAAAAAAGCATAAAGTGTAAGTAACACTAACCACCCAAAAGTAAATGTTTTCCAGATTCCCTTGTGCAAATAGCCAGGCCTTTATTCTGCCCCACTTTATTTACCCAGGTGCTGTGTGCTCGTGGTTTGCATCTACGTGTAATTTAGCTTTTCAGAACATAAAAAGCTTTTGAGAACAGTTTTTAACCCCTTGCCGCTGGGCAGTTGGGATTTCCTGGTGAGTAATGCATCAGGAAATCCTGACTGCTCCTACCAACGAGCAAAGGAATAAAGGTCAATCGTGGCATTTGTCCCCTCTCTGACTGTGGTTCTCCGGAGAGGCACCCACCGGGATTGATAGATTGCTGCTCAGTGACAGCAGAGACTCACGAGCCACGCCCACTGCGGGAGGTTGGGGTTGTGGGGGTGTTCCTAAGTCCCCGGGCTCTTATTTTCCTTTATTTTTTTAGGATATGCTTTTTTAAACTCACCTTTAAAGTACTCCGCTCTGCTTATTGATACTAACAGGCAAATGGCTTTACAATGACTCCCCATTTTGCCATTTGAATGAAGGCGTTCATGCCTGAAACTCTGATGAAAAGCTTTGTTCTGTGCTCCTAGGACATATGAACGTAGTGCACTGTTTCTTCACACACACAGAAAAGATTTCCCTGTATTTTTAAAGCTTTAATCCGATAAGATTCCTTCATAATATCTGCCTAGCATATTTTAAAGAGATCAGATATTAAATGCAGCATTTTATAATATTAGTCAAACTCTCCATCTCATCTTCAAAATATAACACAAGTAATTCTTTTCACTTTCTCAGACGTGACCAAGAACTTGGTCTTTGTGTGCAGAGCAACCACGCAGACTCTTGATCAGTAACATGACCTATTCCCCCTGACAGCCTCTCGTTGAATTTGGCCCCAGCTGTGGCATGAATGTTCATACCGATGCCATTTTTAAAGGTCAGGTGTATAGTGGCTAACCCTAACACATTCATGGACAACCGGGAAATGGGAAAACTGTGTGAGGTGGAGGTGGGTCATTGGGCAATGAGACAGCCTAATCATAGGAGATGACCTTCCCTCCCAGAGGGGTGGAACAGGAACATAAAGATATGGCCTCAGACCTGAGGAGGGCACCTCAGGTAGAATCCATATAGAATTGTCGGTGATAGGTTTGACCTGAGGTTAGACTAATTTGTTTCTAGATGCACAAATAAATGAGCTTACTAGGAAATGTGAGACGAGGAGGGTAAATGGGTTGGAGGGGAAGCTTTAGGGGAGTAACTTTCTGACCCATCTTCCCTATCTATAATCCTTGCTTGGGCTCCTTTCCACTCTGGAGTCTGAGGTGAGCAGTGCTGGAGGTCTGTCCTGGTAAGCAGAGTGTGGCTACCACCCAATTTTAAAAGGATAACATCACCAAAGAAAAGCTTTTTATTTCAGGTGAACCTCAGCATTTTCTAATACAATTCTCATCTTCGGTTCCTTTGTCTCTTTCTTAATAGCTGTGGGCGATATGGACATATATGGGAGGTTGTGCTGCTCTCCTGAAGTTATTTTCCGTCACACGAAGTAGCCTCCTAGCAATGGTGTGACTTGCAGCTCACTGTCCACCACTTACTGCCTTTTATCCTTTGTTGATCTTCCAGTGGGATTAAAGTGATATTTGGGGGGTTTTGTATTCACTTACTGTGCTATATATACACCTTTGGTTTCAGTAACTGGGTTCTTGTTTGTCCAACCACATAATTACCATTATTATAATCACCAGATTCTAAACTTACATTTCCATTTTAGCTATAAAACATACGCAACTTTTATATATATATATATATATATATATATATATATATATATATATATATATATTGATATTTTACAGAGAGGAAGGGAGAGAGATAGAGAGCTAGAAACGTCGATGAGAGAGAAAAACATCGACCAGCTGCCTCCTGCACACCCCCCACTGGGGATGTGCCCGCAACCAAGGTACATGCCCTTGACTGGAATTGAACCTGGGACCCCTCAGTCCGCAGACCGACGCTCTACCACTGAGCCAAATCGGTTTCGGCCATACGCAACTTTTTGAGTACCCTAATGTAGTCCAAATCCTTCAACAGCAACTTAATTAAGTTAGCAATGTGAAGGAGCTGTGATTTTTTTAAAAAAAATCTAGATCGGCTTTAAGTTATAATAAAACATTTCTTTAATCTTAAACAGTTCTTTCAATTTCCAGTCTCTCTATAAGAAGATGTATTTCTTATAGTAATAGGCTATTCTTACACTTTTAAGTGCAGCTCAAAGGAATATAATATTAAAGTTATAAAAATGCATCAAATGCAGCACTTCCTTTTATGAGTTTCATAAAGGCATCAATGGATTAAACATTTCCAGAGAAAGCATCTGAGACAAAAGGCTTCTGATATTTCTGGGGTTTCCATAGTCAGGAGGAGACTGTTTCATTATTGGTGCCCTTCTGTAGAGGGCAGTGACTAATAGTCTACTTTAAAAAGCAGAAATTCTGCTGAAACCGGTTTGGCTCAGTGGTAGAGCGTCTGTCTGCGGACTGAAAGGTCCCGGGTTCGATTCCAGTCAAGGACATGTACATTGGTTGCGGGCACATCCCCAGTAGGGGGTGTGCAAGAGGCAGCTGCTCGATGTCTTTCTCTCATCGACGTTTCTAGCTCTCTTATCTCTCTCCCTTCCTCTCTGTAAAATATCAATAAAATATATTTTAAAAATAAAAATAAATAAATAAAAAGCAGAAATTCTGGCCCTGGCTGGTATGGCTCAGTTGGAGCCTTGACCCATACAACAAAAGATCATGGGTCCAATCCCTGGTCAGGATGCACAAGCAGCTGATCAACATTATTCTCTCTCTCTCTCTCTCTCTCTCTCTCTCTCTCTCTCTCTCTCTCTCTCCTTTCTCTAAAAATCAATGAAAATGTTTTCAGGGGAGGATTTTTTTTTTAAACAGAAATTCTCTGTAGACTGACTGCCCAGCACAGGCAGTGTAAAGCCGCAAAGCAAAGAGGCACGGGGTTGTGAATGTAACTCAACCTTGCCAAACCTGGTATTTCACCAGTAAAAAGGGGATGATACACTCACTAAACAGGGTTGTTGGGAAAATAGTCATTACCTCTTGTGTAGGTTCAGTGCCTACACAATGTCTGGCTAATAAGGGGTAAATTAAAAAAATAAATTATTAATGCAATGATCAATTCTAGGGTAGTTTTCAGCAAAAATACATAGAATCACAGAGACTGAGAAGGGACCTCAGAGATGTTCATTTTACAAAAGAAGAAATTAGGTCCCAATAGGGAAAGTGTCTTATAGTTGGTAGAGAAAATGAGCATACACAACATCTCCAGAATGGAACTCTTTGTACTGTGTTCTTAGCCTTTAGAACTATACCTTCTCCTGAGTTACTTCACAGATTTACAGTGACAAGTTTCAGTCATTTTTAAAGAGTATCTTCTCAGTTCAGCACAATGAAATACAAAGTACAAAGGATATGACAGGCCCTAGCTGGTTTTGCTCAATGGATACAGCATTGGCCCATAGACTGAATGATCCTTTCCTGGTTTGATTCCGGTCAAAGGCACATACTTGGGTTTCAGGCTCAGTCCCCAGTAGGGGACATACAGGAGACAGCCAATCAGTGATTCTCATCATTAATGTTTCTATCTCTCTTGCCCTCTCCCTTCCTCTCTGAAATCAATAAAAACATATTTAAAAAAAACAAAAGCAAATGGTATGACAGACCTATGTAAGAATATCCAGTTCAGAGCTTGTCCATCAGCCAAATTTAGGACCAATCAACAGATCATATAAAAAAAATGCAGCAGAGCCCTAGTTGGTTTGGCTCAGTGGATAGAGCAGTGGCCTGTGGACTGAAGGGTCCCAATTCAATTCCGGTCAAGGGCACGTGCCCAGGCTGCAGGCTCGATCCCCAGTAGAGGGCATGCAGGAGGCAGCCAATCAGTGATCCTCTCACATCATTGATGTTTCCATCTCTTTCTCCCTCTCCCTCTCTGAAATCAATAAAAACCTATTTTGAAAATGCACAGAAAGTGGGTTTGTGAGTATGTTGAAGAGAAATGCCCCTGAGGGTAAACAAACACCCGCAAAAGTAAACGTGATGGCAGCAAGACCTCATTGGTTTTCCTGACAGGGTGACACAGGGAATCGGAGCAGCAAGCTTTCTTAAATGATTTCAGTCTGGCGCTGACAATATTAAATTAAGTAAAAGTAATTGCATGTTTAATGTTTGTCTGGAATAAATGTTGATCATTGGGACAAAGTCTATCTGCGGACACAGTGTAAAAACATGAGGTGACAATAGCATGTGAAGGGGACAGGCAGCTGCCTGAACCCCGCAGGCTCTCTCCTGACTGTGCTACTGGGCAGGCCTGGGCACTGCGGGTATCTGCCGTCACTTGGGTGAGCATTCCGGCAGACAGTACATGTCTCAGTTCTGATGACCCGAAGTTTGATGGGACACAAAGTATTCTGAGTAAGAAACAATATTCTAAAGTCTAGAACTAACTTCAGAAAGATGCAAATTTTAGTGAGGCCTTATTAAATATAAGTAATGAGGCTTTAAGAAAACACCAGCCTTCGGGGAGATGTGAATAAAATGGCACACGCAGAAAGGAAAGGCCTTGTTAAATTCAAATTCAGTGTCAGATGACAGTGCAAAGTCCACGAAAAAGGCTTTTTTTTTTTTTTTTTTTTTTTTAGTGAATAGAATAAGGAAATCATTGGTACTACTCTGGGTCATCCAGGCCTACACACCGCAACTTTAAGACCATCAAATGGGCACCTATGGAGAGAGATTCGGATGGTGAAGGATCTCGAACTGACAGGAACAAGAGTTAACAGGGGGCTGGGGGAACATGAGCTGTCTGTCTTTAAATACCTGAAGAGCTGCCCTTTAGAAGAGCAATTGGATAATTCTTTATGACAAAAGAAGACGTAACTCGCACTACTGGATAACAGGGGACAAATTTCAGTAAATTAAAACAAAAACCTCTTAATACCTGTGGATTTCAGAAGTTGGAAAGGGTTTCCTGGAAAGACAGTAAATTCCCATTTGGTCACAGGAAGACTGGTTTTCTGTTTATGGCCTGGAGGATGGGGGAGGTTAGGAAATAATTTTTATGTTTTGGGGGGAAAAACGAGATGAGATGATTTCTCAGGTTCATTCAGTCTGAACTTATATAAAGTAGGTAGAAAATTGTTTAAATATTAAGAGCTAAAATCTCAGTGTGGCAAGTGATTATTGAAATTTGTCAACTAAAATGGATTCAGTGGGTCTAATTCTCAGTCATCCACAGCCTAGACAGCTACTACCTTCCCTCCAGTGTGGGAGCCATGGGCAGGGACAAAATCAGTATCTGTGCACATGTATTTCACTATTGGAAAGGCTACTCATGGGTACAGCCTGTATCATATTTATTCTCTTGACTAGAGCATGATGCTGTCAACAAAAGTTAAGTGGAATCAACATGAAATAAGCAACAATTCCTGTAACAATGAGTGGTTTAGGTATTACTTTATTTTTTTTCCCAGAACATTTTAAAAAATCACACATGGGCATTTGCTTATAGAACAGTACAGTCTAGGAAAAGCAATAAAAGGAGAATGCAAACATACATGGGAAGCACAGTAGATAGACTGTGTGTGGAGCCCTTGTGGAAAACAGTATGGCTCAGTCTGAATTGACAAAACTACATTGGAATTCCTCAGGAATTTCCCTTCCCACTACATATCCACTTTTAGACTATAAATGTAAAGAGAAGAATTGTTTGTATGCATTAGTTACAGCAGCATAATGGCTTACATACAAGTGTTTACCCACATGTAGTTCCAAAAAGATTACTACAGTACTGGCAGCAGGAAGAATTGGTACTGCCTTGGAGGAAGACTCAGGATAAGATATTATTCAAGTCAAGTTGCATCAAAGCCAAAGAATTTCATAGGCTTAGCAAAAAAGGACAAAAAAATAATGTAATCTATACATATTTCTTGTAAGATTTATCATTGTCCAGGAACATAAATATTCATTATTCTGAAGGCACTATCACACAAAAAAAGGACTAACACAACATAAAAAAAATAGGACACCTCCCCTACACACACACACACACACACACACACACACACACACACACACACACAGCTTGCTCCTCAGGGAGCTGTGTAAGCAAACATCAGAGAGCATGAAGTGGGCCTCTCAGGAACTAAGTAAGTCACACTCACCAAGCCACATCTGAGGGTTACTAATTGGAGCAGTAGGAATGAAAATATAAAACTGAAAATACATATAAATCCCATTAACTGAATAGACGTATGTGGGAGTACAGATCCATCATACAACTAAATATGCCAGAACGGGTGATCCAAAGCAACACTGTGGGAAGAATCTCTAGTGTTTCTACATACAAGTACCTAATTTCTGACATGTTCTTAAAGAGGAAGAGTCCTGAACTGCTAAGCAACCTCTGTCTTTTAAAGACTTACTCTCTCCCAATCATTTTAAATAATGGCTATTTCATGAAAAAGAAGAAGAAAAAAATACCAAGGCACCAGGATCTTTTGGAGATATTCTGTAAATAGGTCAAAAAGATATTTATAGCAATTGTACACCAGTATAAGCATTTCATGTCCTTTTGTACATGTGAACAAGACTATTCGAAGGGTGAAATGTTTCATAGGGAGCTGATATTGTCCATGAAAAACACTGCCAATACTAATAAACCTTAAAAACAAGCATACATGACTGACCAGGTGGCTCAGTTGGTTGGAGCATCGTCCCATACACTGAAAGGTCATGGGTTCCATTCCTGGTACAGCATAGACCTCGGTTGTGGGTTTGATCCCAGTTGAAGTATATACCTAGGTTGTGGGTTCAACCAGTTGCTGTGTCTCTCACATCCATGTTTCTCCCTCCACCCCCCTCTCTAAAACCAGTAAACACATCCTTAAGTGAGGATTTTTTTTTAAAAAAAGCATTATGTACTACTTAGAAATCCAGACTAAAACATATTTTTTCCCTTCTCTATCTTAAATTTGGAAGTTTAGTCTCTGAAAAATGTTCCTAATGATATTTTTATTTTTTCCTTGTGGAAAAAATTGTAAAATAATCTCCTTTGAGAACCAAAAAAGAAATCTTTCCATGTTCACAGAACTAACATACTTAATTCTGTGATAGTTCTTTGGCGTGAGTGTCCTATATACCGTGTTTCCCCGAAAATAAGACATCCTCCGAAAATAAGACCTACTTCATGGAAACATAATACATCCTCTGAAAATAAGACCTAGAGCATCTTTGGGAGAAAAAAATTAATATATGACACTCTTATTTTCGGGGAAACAGAGTAGCAGTGGTCTTTACTCACGTGTGTTAAGAAATTGTAGTTAGAAGAGAACTAGAGTGCTCATTCTTTGCAGATCTTCCAAGATTCAAATGGGGAATGCTTCAGATTCACAGGAGACTAACAACCTCCTAGGAATATAACACTGATTTAAGAAAGAATTAGAGGGATAAAACCTACTTAACAACATACTCAGCCATAAATGGAAAGGGAATTAGTTATTTTTAGGTTGCACATGATTGTGCTTTATTAATAAAATTAATTTTGCTTTCAAAATTAGTGAAATCAGTGAAAATATGATGAAAAAGTAAACCTAGAAGAAAAACCCATATGCATACAGACCGACAAACAGCTTCGCACTCCCTTTGAAGAAAGAAAACTCTGAGACCCAGGTCCATTTTATTAATAATATAAGTTTCTACAATCTGTTGACATTACAAGTAGTTTTTACAGTTAAATTTCATACTAACGACAAACACTGTTTGGCTTAAGAAGCAGAAAGCTGAGTAATTCACATCCTCCATGTCAGACACTGTATTTCAATAGTTAAAAAATATCTTATGCTTTTGAATTTTAGCATCAAAGTATGCGTTGTTTCTCTTAGGAAACTGAAATTTATAAATAAAAATTAAATGAATAGACTGTCACGTGGCTCATTTGGGAACAGGAAGCCTTGGGCAAAGCGAAGCTTCCTTAACTTACGAAGCCAAAGGCGATTCTGGATTCTCAGCCCTGACTGGCACTGGCTACTTTTGGCTTTTATCCCCACCACGGGCTAAGCCCTAATTAAAACCAAAGTTGCTAAATATTCAGTGGTAAACAAAAAAAACTATTAAAGCTGTCTTTAGTTCCTATCTCAGTGTTTCTTCAAATGTAGATACATTTCCCACAGTATTCCATTTGGGCTGCTGCAAGCACCAGCACATGCGGTTTGTGAACCAACTCCTAATACATAACCATTTGTGTCCCGCATTTACATAGCATAGATGCTCGGCAAGCCCAGCCCCATGCGAACAGCCAAGATTGCACGCTCCAGCTTGGGGCGACAAAGCTTCCCTGCTCAGCAATGGGCAAGAAGTTGTAGTTATAAAAGAATAAAACAAAGGAAAGTCTCTGGAGCCAACATGCACAAAGGCATTTTGAAAAATGCAAGCGAGGACTTCGCGGTTACTGGGAATCTGTAAAAGAGGGTCCCTCGGGGGCATCTGTATCTGGTTTCATGTACACATTGATGGACGCTCATCCACTGCATTTGTTTTACGAAATAGAGAAGGCTTCCAGCTTCATAAGTAACTGTACTATACATATTAATGTAAGCATTTAGGAAGAAAACTCAATTCCTCCTAAGAGGAAAGAATTTAATTCTCTTTCTTTGTAGTAATACGCGGGGTACAATAAACATGTGGCTTTTACAATTCTTACTAAACTAGAAAAGTTCAAGTTACTCAGCACAGGACTAAATTCACTTATGTACTGTAAATTGCACCAAACATTAAGGCAAGTTACTCTAAGGGTCAATAAAGCCTGTCCATATTGAGTCTTTAGTATTCAATGTCATTTCTCACTGGCAGCTAGTACTCATTCCCACTAAACCCCAATCCAAATTGGTGATATCAATCAAATAACATGTTAGAAATATTAGAAATATGACTGAGACCAGCCAGTGTTATGTAGTACTGAGAACCAAATACCGAATTTAAAATTTTAAATAAACTCATTCAAAATGAGTTAGGAAGCCTCACAGAAACAGTGTCCTCCAGGCTTTAACTTTTACGAGGCCATTTTCAGAGATTTCAGAAATACAAGGCAAGGCTTAAGTGCTTCTTGCAGCCAAGAACTTAGCTCTCCACACACGTAAGTATACGCAGCGGCACCTCGCAGAGCTGGGTATGGAAGTGGGGAGAAAGTTTTCTCATTTACTAAGTCAGAGTGAAACTGCACTGATGAGTGCTCATGTGTTTCAATATGATCCCAACTACAAAACGTGGCCATCACTATAAAATCGACTGGGGTGTCCTGCAAACATGGGAGAAGGAAAACAAAGACATAAATCACTGATTTCCACAAGGTTCATGTAGAATAGTGAACACAGCAATTCCAGGGGTTACATTTACAGTTTCCTAATATCAAATACAGAATTTCTGAGGTTATTGAAATCTGAACTCCCTGGGAAAGAATGCTATAACAATCACATGCAAATAAAATGATCTGCTTATGAATCTGTTTTATTTTTAAAAAAATTACTCAGAAACATGTATACACTCCAGTGAGATATTAGTACCATATTAAATTTTACATTTTGATTACTGATTAATCACCTTCATGAATAGATGCATTTTATAAAGCTGTTATTTTATTATAATTCTAGAGGCAAATAAAATGTAACTTCCTCATTAAGTATCCAACTATTTCAAACATCAAGGGCTTTAAGCATTTGCTGGAAATTTTATACTTAAAAATAAATCACCAATGTAGAGAGGCAACTTCTAATATGTCAATATTTTGTTTTTGCTGTTAAAGTAACATTTAATTTTTATTTGCTTACAGATTTAAGTTAATTAGTTTGAGGCCAATTTTATTAATTAAAAATTATCATCTTGAAGTCTTAAAAATACCATTTTGTCAATTTTCACTTTTCTGGTTAAGGCTACTTCAGATATAAAAGGTATCAAACTGCCCAAAAATACTCTGGAGCTGTTGCTACATAGACAGACAGTGTGTCCTTTTACAGGATCATCTGCATTTTGACCTACATTATCTGATTAAATATTAATTTTAAAAAATTATCAAAAATTAGGTATTGTATTAAGAAAAGAATCCATCTCAAAATGTGAATCATGAACCTTGACAGTGATTCAAAGTAATGATTTCATGTATTTTAATATCCAGAATTGAATGTAAAAATGTTTTCTAAATGTGATTAATGTCCTATTATTTAAGAAATATGATATTTCAAATTTTTGATTATGCTATGTGTATTAAAACATTACAGTTTTTTAAAATTTAGGTTAAACCAGTAATTAAAAAAAAAAGGCAAACCATAATTAAAAACTAAACTGAAACTTTACTTTTACATGAAAATGTAGCATGTTGTTAGGGTTGATTGAAAAATAAAAGATTTATCATTAAAACTGTTGAGGCTTTCCCACTCAATAGCTAACTGATGACCGTGTTTCTTTAGCCAAACAATTCCTGGAACTGGAGATGTTAAATGCAAGGAGTCTTCCCTCTTTCCTGTTGCAGCGTCCGCCTTTGAGCAGCAGGAATGTGAAATCACAAACATCAGGATTCTAAGTTGATTAAAGGCATTCATTTCATGGTAAACCTGTTCTTCACGTACAATGAGCAATCAGCCAGCTTTTCTTATAAAACATATTATGAATGAAATAAGATATAACAATAGGTTATCTCAGTGATACAAATACAACTCATACTTCAGTAGAAACAGAAATATAGAGAACAAAAACACGTCCCCAAACAGAATAATTTGTATATTGATGATTTAAAGTTTTATAATTGTATACTAATTAAAAAGATAGGGTAGGCCAACCACCTTACAGAACTGAAAGCATTCCAAGTAACAGATTGCCAATACTGTTTCACGAGTATCCTCCCTTAATGGCCTATTCACACTAGAATGCACTCTTAAACATACATGTGCATCACTCCTCAGTGGAATTCTTCCCAAGATATCTGCTTCCCAGATATGTTCTTTTTAAAAAGAGGCTAGGTAAGCATTAGATGACACTAAAATCTGCCTTTGTTCAGAAGAAACATCAATACAAAACAGCTGGCAGCATCTTCCTCTGACATAACAACTGGCAGACTTACTAAAATCTGAAATGATAACCAAATGAGAGAGACTTAGGAACACCATCTGTCAATCCACAAATGCAGAAACAAAACAAATTACAGAATGAAACAAACTTATGTTAAACCAACAAACACATGTAGCCAAAATATAGTCCATGATATATATGATTACTGGCATAACCATAGTTGAAGACTTTTAAAAAAAAAGTGACATTTTTTTTCATAACAATAGTAATGGATTTATAAAAGGTTTCTGTTTCCAAAGATGTTATTGGGGTCCACATATTCCTTGACAGACTTCAGCATCCCAAAGCCGACATCAGAGATACTTTCTTTTAGCCATTGCTTCCGTAACTTGCCCACTGAAAAAAAAACAAAATAAAAAATGCTTCAATATACGCCGTGATGCTGGGAACCAATCAATCTTGTGACCACGAATGAACAAACACTGTGTGATAAATGCTTTTATTCAAAAATGAGAAATGTTTTGCTTTATTTGATTTATTGAGCCCACCAGACTATCAAGCTCATTAAGCCCAATGTATTCCCAGAGGAGGCCTGTGCTCCACAGTGTCTCCTTTTTCTGTAAACTATGAAATGAAGATGAAGAAAGCTTGGACTGAAAGTATGGCCCATTTTACAAATAACAAAATGAGAAAAACATGCATTTCAAAAGAACCAACCTCCTGTCTTAAAACCCAAAACAGCAAAAGTTTCAGAGCAAATGAAGTTAACTCAAGAAAAACATCATATTCAGATGAATCTGTCGGGTACAATATAGCAAAAATGACAGGCTATGTATTTGTAAAATATTTCAAGGAGAACAAAAGCTTTATAATTTTTAAGAAAATATGTACCCTGGGTTTTAAGGAAAAATAATCTGGTTATGAAGCTTTTTTATTTGCGTTTTATTTTCATATTAAATAAATATGCATGTTTACTTTTTCCTATTGTTTTCCCCAAATTAGAGATTTTTTTAGGCACTAAGTAAATCAAACACCTAACCCATTTTAAACTTAATCTTCTGCTTTTATATACTGAATAATTTTCCCCTTCTTTGTTTTTGGTCTAATTTTTTTTCTGAAAATAATGAAGTAATATAATGGCTAGCAGCATAAATCATCTTTTAAAAGGTACTCCATAAAAAAAAAAAAAACCAACCTTCCTCAGTACAAATTTTATAAGAAATGATTTGAACTAAATCTATAAAAGAATTCTGAAATGTCTATTTGTCATTAAAAAGCAAAACAATCTGCTCACTTATCTATAGTGAAGTGAATAAATCTTTTAATTTACGGGTAGGACTATTTGTGGCTAGCACCTTTCAAATATATTATTATAATAACTAAATTCAAATGGTCATTTTTCGAAAATGTTCATTACTGACCCAAAGTCATCAACAGTGATTTAATTGGCCAACGGAAATGGGAAGCCTTTCTTCATTGAAGTATGCAGCCTGTCACTCTAAGACGCACTCCCATTCATCAGGCTGCATGACACACAATAGCATCTGCCTTTTGGAAACCTTAATGCCATTTCAAGCTCAATTCAAAGCATCTTTTGTGCCCAGTGCTCCAGGAAACCATCAAATTGTCATTAAAATAACAAATAACATGATGTCCTCAGAAAGCAAAATATTTCTACTTAGCTTCTACAAATTAAAAAAAAAAGCATTGCTGGTGTTAAGATGGGGTGAATGGAGGTACAGAAGGGGGTGGGAGAATCTTAAATTCAAAAAAGAAAATTTTTGTTTAAAAGAACTCTAACACGAGAAACCAAACAGTACAAATTCCTATTCATGTAATCTCTACTACCTAAAAGATGTTCTATTGGGTCCTCCCACTGTCTCCCAAAGGGACAACTTCAGCCTCAGCTTTCTCATCTGCAAAGGGGTTAAAATCTATCGTCTTTTCCACCTTGATCAAATACCATCTGATTTTAAGAACTTAAAAAAAAAAGTTACAAATCAGTTATTTCCAGACTTGCTCCAAGGGGGGAAAAAAAAAAAAAGCAACTACTCTGTGAGTGGCATTAGTAGCATTATTGTAAACTCCCCACACTGCGGCAGCTCAGCAGAGGGGTGAAAGCAGCACTGCCAGGCTCCACTGTTATCTGTAATATAGTTTCACTGAATGTGTCCTGTGGTTATGGATCTAATTGTCCTGAAAAGACTGCAAACAACTGCTCCAACAAGATGGAGCACATTAGAACCTCAGCAGGATGCCCAACAGCTAGCTTGTCTGCCTGGTTTTACACCTCTAGTAATAATGCAATTCCACAAGGAACTGAACCATCATTTGAGAAGCCACCCAACAGCCATTGCATATTTAATGAAGTCGCTCACCAAGCGCTGGAAAACAGAAGGTGCTTGGAGTGCATCATTAGTTCTGTCAGAAGGATAATTTACACATCTATCTTGTCAAATTTTCTATGGTTTATACTTTTACAATAATCAATCTAACATACATTTGATTAGTGGACTAGAAAGTTTATAAAAAGGCAGTACAGTCAGCATAGCTGTGGCCTCTCATAAACATATTTAATAAAAGAATTTAACCCCTTCATGGCAGAGGTCCGTGAGTGTCTTCTGTCAATGATAATAGAATTTGAACTGAGATCAGAAATCATGGCTTTGGCAATTAAAGGGACCAGGAATCTTTTTAGTTTTGCTTAACAATAAAGGCTACTACTATGTAGGATTAAGTATCCAAAAAAATACAATTTAAGTAAAAATGTTCAATGATTCTTTGTAGTAAGATAATTACTGGAAATAGTCTTTATAAAACTCTGGAGGACCTTCTCTGTCTCAGATGAATTAATAAAACAACAACAAAATACCAAAGGCCCTAATCCAAAAGAGGGATTATACTTCAAAGTATAAGAATTTTATTCTAGAGCTAACCAATGATAATAATTATACCATTTCTACAATCTTTATTTGTACTGCAAGGCATTTAGAAATTAGCTGACTATACTGATCTGGACACATGAAGACATTTGCACACAACTCTATAGTAGCTGCTTAAACATTTGTAGAGCTCATTTTCAGACACAGAAATGATACTCTGTCCTTTACGTAGCATGTCATATTGGAAGAAGAGATAATCTATGACATGCACTGACCACCAGGGGGCAGATGCTCAATGCATGAGTGGAAGCCACAGGCATGGAAACAGAACAGACTGATGAATCTCAGAAGGAAGGGTTAGTGGGGAGAGCAGGAAGAGATTAACCAAAGATCTTACATGCATACTAGAGGCCCGGTGCACAGATTCGGCCTGGCCTGTGGGGATTGGGCTGAAACTGGAAGTCCAGCATCCCCTAAGGGGTCCCAGATTGCGAGAGGGTGCAGGCCAGGCTGAGGGACCCCACTGGTGCACAAGTCTGTGCACCGGGCCTCTAGTAGATTAATAAAAATAGCAATAGGTCCCTCAGGACTGAAATATTCCTTGTATATATAGTTATTCACGGAAAGGCATGTGTACAGATGAAACTGGAGAACATTATGCTAAGCGAAATAAGCCAGTCAATGAAAGAAAAATACCACATGATCTCACTCATTTGTGGATAATAAAGAACACTATAAACTGATGAACTAAAAGATAGATACAGAGACAGTACAGCATCAAACAGATTGTCAACGTACAGCGGGAAGGTTAGGGAGAGGTGGGGGAGATAAGAGATTAACCAAAGGACTTGTATGCATGCATATAAGCATAATCAATGGATGCAAAACACGGTGTGGGGGGGGGGCGGTTTGAGGGCACGTATGGGAGTGGGGTTGGGGGGGGGCAATGGTAAGATATGTATACATATAATACCTTAATAAAAAAAATGGGGGGAAAAAGAAAAGTCTTGGGCATATTCAGATCACATGAAGCTTAATGCTCTTTCCAGACCGGTATTATCTGATGTAGGATAGTCAAGACACTGACTCAATTATATTCCTTTAACTTCTGATTTTCTAGAAGTATAAACCTAGCCAGAGAGTCAACACTGGAGCTACAGAAAGCCAACTCCACCACCTCTGTAAACAAGACAGGGACCCTGTATTCCACAGCTCATAATGACTCTACATATATAATTCCCGAACTACGTAAGCCAGGTACTTAAGAGTCTTATAAGCACTTTTAAATATATAAAAAACATAGGCCAGCCCAATACTAAAGTAGAAATGGTATAATTATACCATTGTAGAAATGGTATAATTATTATCATTGGTTAGCTCTAGAATAAAATTCTTATACTTATACTAAACATTATAGAAAATAAATGAGGCAAATTCTTTATCTGCTTAAATTAAAAGTGGAGTTCACTTTTTTACAATTTCTGATAATGTATGTACAGACTATATAAAACAAGTATTTTTCATTCTTCCGCAATATACAGTACATTTTAAAATACTTATTTTTTGGAACAGAAAAGATGAAATTTTGGGGGATACTAAAATCAAAGGCTCAATAACCCTTTTTGAATGCTAACATTTCCAAGAAAAAAATGCATTTTGTGGTATGATCAACAGCATAAAAAAATGAACAAATATGTGTATGTAAGGTGGGAGTGGGGTGGGTAGTGAAAGTGTTGTATGTTGCCAAGCCATCAAAAACTATCTAGAACTACTCTTTGTGTACTGAGGGCCTGAAGACTTAGCAGGATCTACCCTATAGTCCTATCTTAAAAGTGATGTTTCTTCAGAGGCACAAGTCTCAACCTGAAAAGAGGACTTAGCTGTCCATTTGTTAGTGCAAGGCACATTTTGCGTGTTTGATTTCGGTGGAGGTACAGCTAAATGTTAGCCAAATGAGAGATGCTAACACCCCGGCCTTTAAAGGTGTATGAAATGGGATTATGACTATCCATGAGTATAATGTTTAAGGATACCTAAAAGTCATGTCTGACAAGCTGACAAATTCATGAATACTATGTTAACAAAGCAATTAATATCTGATAATATTTTTCTCCTATTAAATATTTAAAATGTCAGCCCTGGTTGGTTGGAGCGTTGACTGGAGCATTGTCCCGATGCACCACAGTTATCTATAGCGTATTTCTTCTTATTGCTGAGTAGTATTCCATGGTACAGACATACCACTGGTTGGCCATTTATAGTAGTCTCCCCTTACCCTAGATACAAGACCCCCAATGGAAACATGAAACCATGGGTAGTACCAAACGTTATGCATACTGGATTTTTCTCTATACCTACTATACTTTTGCATTTAAAGGAAACACTTTACGTCTTCTCTTTGGCATATCTGGATTGCCAGCATCACTACTCTTGCACTTTAGGGTAATTTTTAAGTAAAATAAGAGTTACTTATTTTACTTCACCAAAGGACTTGTATGCATGCATATAAGCAAAATCAATGGATGCAAAACACTTGGGGGGGGGTAGGTTTGAGGGCACGTATGGGAGTGAAACTGTTGGGTAGAATGGTAGTTGCATGTTTGATTTTATAAGAAACTGCTAAACTGTTTACAGAATGGCTGTGCCACTTTACATTACTATCAGCAATGCATGATTGATCTGGTTTCTCCACATCTTCCCAGCATTTGATATTGTCACTACTTTTTAATTTTAGCATTCAGATGGGTGTTTGAATTTTACTATTGAGTTCTGAGAGTTCTTTATATATTCCAGATATAGGTATTGTGTTGGATATGTGTTTGCACATATTTTCTCCCACTCTGAAGCTTATTTTTTACATCTTCTCAACAGAGTCCTTCACAGAGCAAACATTTTTAATTTTGATAAGCTCTAATTTATCAAATTTTCCTTTAATGAATTGTACTTTTGGTTATCAGTTTACAAACTATTTGCCTCACTCTAGATCCTAAAGATTTTCTCCAGGTTTTTTTTTTTAAGTTTCATTATTTTGTTTTAAATTTAAGTCAATTGTCTATTTTGAATTCATTTTGGTATAAGGTCAAGGTTCTTTTTGTTGTTGTTGCCTATAGATGTTCAATTGTTCCAGCCCCATTTGTTGAATAATCTATATGCTTTTGTACCTTTGCCAACACTGGGACATAATTGCGTGGTTTTATTTCTAGGTTCTCTATTCTGTTCTATTGATCAATGTCTCTTTCCGCCAATACCACACAGTCTTGATTACTGTACTAGTAGCTAGGTCTTAAAATCAGGTAGATTGATTTCTGTGACTTTTCTTTTTTCAAAATTGTTTTAGTGGTCTATTGCTTTGCCTTAGTATGTAAATTATTCCTGGATATCTTTACTATGTCCAAGAACACAGTCTCTCCATCTATTTACATGTTCTTTCATTTTTTTCATTAGCACTCTATAATTTTCAGAATAAAGATCCTGTGTTTATTTGGTTAGCATTATGCCTAAATATGTATATATTTTTTTAGATTTGTGACTATTTTATTTTCTTTGAAGCAACTGTAAATGGTATTGCAAATGGTATTTTAAATTTCAGTTTCCATGTTTGTTAATATGTAGAAACTAGTAGTCCTGCTCACAAATCCGTGTGCCAGTAGCTCTCTGCAAGGCCTGGCCGCTCTGCGCACGCTGCCAGAGACTCACCACGGTCCAGAAATCCATCTGTGGCTGGGCACGGAACGCTCACGCTGTCTGCTCTCAGCAGCCACCCCCTCCCAGGAATGGGGGACTCTGGTGAGGCTGAGAGGACTGGGCTCCACCATCTTGTGGATATGGGCACCATCATCTTTGTGACGGAGTGATGGTTAATTTGCATATTACCCCTTTCTTTGATAGGATTGTATTCTGCAATCTTGCTGAGAATTTTTCTGTAGATTCTTTGAGACTTTCTATGAAAACACACATATCATCTATAAATAGCAACAGTTTTATTTCTTCCTTTCCAATCTGTCTTTTATTTCACAATACAGATTTTTAACAAATGGCCTCAAAACCAATCTTTTGCTCATTCTTTTGAACAGTCTCTTTTTATTGTAAAGTTTCTGATACTATTGGATTCTGTTAAGATCACACAAAATAGCTAAGAGCAGATGTCTATAATTATTCTCTGAACAACAGTAAATAATTTTGGTAAGGTAAAGAGACCAATATTTAAACTAAGATTGATTAAATTTAATCAAGGCTTTTTACTTTCTGACAAGGCCTTAGGTATAATTTTAGCAAATGAACAACTTAAAAACTTAAGTCATAAATTGAAATTAAATATGTGGCTGACATAAACTCTGCTGTTTAAACTGACCAGTTCGTCAGTTACAAAAACAAGCACCATAAAGATTAAGTTAAGCAGGCTTTATATTTCCTATAGCCTCCAGTTCCAGACTACATCTGTTTTCTTTGATACACAAAACCAGAGTTAAAATAGCCCCATTTATCACAGCATGATTGTAGGCAGACAAACCAGCCTGTCTGTTTCCAGATAGTGAAAGCAACTGTTATTAATCACAATTACAGGCCAAACCTTCTAAGAGAAATTGCATCAATATTCTCACAACCCCCAGCCCTCTTGCTCTTGAACTTAAAAATGGTACTGAGAGTGTCATGGCTCTGCCTGAAGGTCAGTAAATAAAGATGCTACTATGAGATAAACTTGAGTTTTAAGTTCAGGGTGCAAATTAAGGAAAATCTTTTTAATACATAAGCAATCTCTCAAAATCTCTACTATTAAGTTTAGCAGGACAATTAAACCCACTCTTTAAAATCTATATAAAAGGTTTCTGCTTTATGAATCTATACCAGCCGTGGGCGAATTATGGCCTGTGGGCGGGATCCGACCCATTCGGCTGTTCTATCCGGCCCGCGGAGCCGAAAGAGCAGAGGGTTCTCTTGCTCTCCCCTCTGCTCCTTCACCAGCAGCCCAAGATGAGAGGGCCAGCATGGTCAGGTTGCTTTTGTTCCGGCCCTCCAGTCCAGTTTAAGAACCCATTGTGGCTCTCGAGTCAAAAAGTTTGCCCACCCCTGATCTATACTGAATAGCACAGGATATTTGAAATTTACAAATTAGATTATTAACTTTAAGCAGAAAAGCATTTATGAAAATAGATATTTTTCTATGCCAAATTTTGCAGTCAGTAGTGTGAAGGAAATTATTTCTCTTTCAAACAGAACTTCCTGAAGAGTGAGACCAACTGCAGTTTATGGATGAAAATATGCTAAGACAATTGTTGAACCATATCCCTTGAATTTAGAGCTTTTTCAAATAAACTGCAACTCCTTCAATGGTCAGGTTGAAGGCTTAAGAGTATAAACCATATACTAGGCTTACTGGGGTGAACACTTTCTAAGTTATATAAATGTATAATGACTATATTTTACACCTTAAACTAATATAATATATTTAAAAAATTCCCCACAGTCCTTGCTTTATTTCTTTTGGCCACACATGCTTTAAAAAGTATGCACTCACTTGCAAAACACCCAAACATCAGGAATTAAAAGGGCATAAAACATGGAGCTTACACAGCCTTCAGAACAAAATAAAACCAATCAAATACTGATAATTTCTTCGTTCAAAACACAGATATTTTATTTTAATGCAATTTAAGGTTTTGGTTTTTCTTTTAAAACACTTTAGGGACAGAAATGAGGCTTCTTGTGTTGCCTGAGGCAGAGCTTGGCTTCTCTTCTTTGAAGGACTTTTGCAAAATACAGATGCCATTCACTGGCCTCAATGTTTACCCCCCTCACACACACACCTGCCACCTGTAAACACAACATCTTGGTCCACCCTGGGGACAGCTGGCGGGGGCTACAGAGCATCTGGGATGTGGTTGATGTTAGTGACCAGCTCCTGTCACTTATCTGAGATGAGCTTCTCTTTCTTGAGCTTGCCAGCCACCAGCTGCTTACCTTCCATCACTGACTTCAGCACCAACTCCTTAACCTGTGTATCCAGTTTCTGCATTTCTTTTACTTGGACGCACAGGTCAGAGCACTGTCTTAGACCTGGACTGCAGCAGAGCAATCTCATTGGTCAAGGCCTTGTACTCCATCTCCAGACTCTTCTTGCCACTATTGAGGGACCATCAATGTAAGGGTAGAGACCTGTTCTCTTACTGACCATGGTTAACACCTGCTCTGTGATGCAGGCCACATCCACCCCGGCTTCTGTGGTCGGGCCCCTTGTGATGTGGCTCATGACTGTGAAGAACAAGAGGTAGAAATGGCACCACCAGCAGGGGCTCCTGCGGCATGAGCACCGTGTTGAATGTGTGGTGTACTATGATGTCCCGGATGTTCTGTTTTACCAGATTTTCCTTATAGGCAACAATCACAACACAGCCAAATGTGCCCAAGTAGGTGTAGTACAGCTCATCTGGGACACGGCTGATTTCTTAAGGACTGTCAACTTGGATATTCCTGTCCCTTTGGGCATAGTCAGAGGTGCACCAGCTGTGTTTTGAGCTCTGGTTCCGAGGCCAGCAAAAAGGAGGAAGCGTGAGATGTGAAGCTATCACTTGGGTGCAACAGGATCACCTTGGCAGTCACCTTGGCAGGTGTCTGCTAGGGTCCATTGTGCATTTCATGTCCTGCTGGACAGTGGCACCTAAGAAGTAGGAGCGGAAGCAGGCGATGGCAGGGACCTCTATAATTAGGTGAAAAAATTTTTTTTTAATTTTTTCTTTCCAGACCTTTTATTTCAAGCTGAGTAACACATACATCTTTAATGATCTTTACAGTTTTTCTTTTCTTTTTTGGGGGAGCGGCCCACAAATTTTTAAAAAATGTATTTTTATTGATTTCAGAGAGGAAGGAAGAGAGAGAGAGAGAGAGAGAGAGAAAGAGAAAGAGAGAGAGAGAGAGACAGACATCAATGATGAGAATCATTGATCGGCTGCCTTCTGCACACCCCACACTAGGGATCAAATCTGCAACTTGGGCATGTGCCTTGACCAGGAATTGAACCGTGATCTCCTGGTTCATAGGATGGCATCCGACCACAAGTCATGCTGGCCAGACTATTGATTTTACTTTTTTAAGAAGCCACTGTTTTTTAAGCACCTACCATATGCAAGACACCTAAATGCTTTACACACATTATCACATTTAAGTCTTACAATAATCTATGATGTAGGTACTATTATTCCTATTTTGCAGGTGGGAACAATTCAGCTCAGAGAAGTTATTACCCTAAGGTGCAGTGTCAGGAGTAATCAAACACAGATTTTATTTCAAAGCCTCTGCTCTTTCCCCTATGGTTACAAACCTCTCAAACCTCTTGTTTTAAGACCAAGTTTGAATGAAATCTTACATACATAATACACCCATGGAAAAACACTAAAATGCTGGTGTTATACAGTAAAAATAGTACATTATTTTACCTTCCTTTTCTATTGAATGACTATTAATTCTCTTACCCAGAAATATTATGGATTAATTAAGCCTTTCCATAATTAGACCCTAAGTGCTATGGATAAAAATCAAACAGGGAGAGAGGGGTACAGAGAATCCAGGGCAGGGGTATGAGCTAGGAGCTGAATTTTTAAATTTAAATTTTTTAATTTGGTGGTTATTTTTCCCTATGTTCCTTCCTAAAAATATTTTTACATTTAAAACCTAAATATATCTGGTTTTCTAAGTACCACATTATATTGAGGGGTTTATCAGAACAAATTTCTATAAAGAGGGACAGGTGGATAACTTCAAAAATTATAATTTTAATGACCAAATAGCCACCGTCTCACTCATAAAAAACTGCCTCATATAACTTTCATAAGCTCATACTTAGGTAGAGAGACCCTAATTTTTATTAGTGATGTGATCAATTCTCTCATAAAATTTAATATTTACCACAATGGTCACCAACTAACAAAACAGCATTAAAATTTTGAGGGGGAAAAAGCATTTTTCACATCCTATCTTGATTAATTTATTGAATTCAGGATGGGCAGAAAAACAGCTCTTTCAAAATATGGTATAAACTGATGTCTACTTACATTCTAATAGTAGCTGAGGAATACTTATGTTATTTTTATTTCTTTCCCTTTAAAAACTTTTGCTGCAATGGTCAGATACCAGTGAGGCAAGCTAGGTGGTTTTAGGGAGCATGAAGTTCTCTGAGGACTCGAAGGCTGTTTAGGTTCATTGTCAAGTCAAACTTCTATTGACTACTGCCATACCTAGACCACCTCAGGGACAGATACAATCTTCCAAGAAATTTCAAGTGCTTTCATATTATTTATACTATGACTCTCCTGGCATTTTACCAATGTCTTTTTACATTAAGAATATCAGAAATTTACATGAGAAATAGCAAAAAAGAATACCTCCGTGGTGATGTGACAGACTCCCTCCATTAGCGAGGATTTCTTCTCTAGCTGCTGCCTATATTTGGAAACAATACAACAAAAAGGTTTCACTTTGAAGTGAGAGGAAGATCCAACTCCCAAAGGAGGCACATACTTTCTGGGTCAAATGATAAACCAGAAGCCTAATTATCCTTTCTTCGTTTTTTTAAAAAACTTAAAATATATAGCCTAGCTTTATAGATTTTCCAGTAAATAGTCAAAATATCTGCAATAGTCGCTTCCAGATTCTAGAAAAGAAAAGAAAAAAGGCAAAACAATCAATTTTGTAGCACTAAGTTGTTAATAATGAAAAAAGCTTTATAAAGTCAAAACCAGGTTCTACTCTGAAGATAACATCTCACTCTTCCAATAAATAAGAATAACATTTCTTGACTGCTTATTGTTATGTCCAGAAAAGCACTAAGTTATTCACCTACAATAACTCATTTGTATTTTTACCATAGTGTAATGGAATAATTATAATTACTCATATTTCACAGATAAAGAAAATGAGGCTTAGATAGTTAAATTATTGACCTAATTGGGCATCAGACTCAAGATTACTCACAAAGTTATCAGGAATCAACCATAAAACCCCTTATGGGACAAATTACTTGTCTTACCTAAGGCTATTTTGAGTATGAAAAGAAAACAAAAACTTGTTTTATCCTCTTAACTTACTAGCCCCTGACTGGGCTTCTTATAAAGCACAATGGTGAGAAGGATAAAGGCTTAAACCACAATAAAGAATCACTGAAGTACAGGGTGAAAAATGGGTAACAGAAACTTACATTACATTCAATTCCCGAGTATGAAATAGCAATGAAGTGAAATAGCTACACAGCCTTGAACCTCTCAGAATTACTCAGGTAGTACAAACCATCAGGGAGGTGGGCCAGGGTGGAAAAGGGTCCATGTGGGACAGATAGACAATATCTCGCTGCAAAGTAATTTATAAGAACCTTCATCACTTAGCATTTTTCAAATGAAACATAAATATGGTAACCCCACTCTAAGAGATTATATCTTCTAACAAATTATTTTAAATAAAACAATAACTACTTGAAATTAGTAACACAAATTTGGCAGTTTGGACTGTGAAGGAATAATTCACTCTTTAGCACCACAGGGAAGGAGCACTGGGCAGCCAAAGGGCAATAAAAAACACTGAAAGCTTAAAATGATGGAAAAGAACTTGAACTTTAGAGGGTGATGGGTATGTTCACTATTTTTATTGGGATGACGATTTCACTGTGTAGATTTCACTGTGTAGATATCAAAATTAATCAAACTGTATTTGATTTACTTTGTTTCAATTTTACTCCAAAAATTTTGGGGTTGAGGAGAAGGCATAGGCAGGAACCAACCAAACCCTACCTGTGGTTTGGGACTAGAAGTATCCACTGAAAATCACCTTGTAGTTTTATCTTTGGTAGGCACATAATAGAGTTAAAACGCTAGGACACCCGAGGTTTTAACCTCAATGTCTTCCCAGTTCCTTTATATTCTAGTCTGTTTCTTAAACTCTAGGCATACTTGTAACAAGAAATATTTATCATCAAACAGAAGGTTTTATAAAAATTTAGAGGCTTAACGCTACTGTAGTAAAACTGCTGATGAATGAACCTCAATGACCTACACACAGCTTTAGCAAACAAAGTATAAAGCTAGACTAAGGATATTACAGCAACACACACTGAAAGCATCAGGGCTGCTGATCTCAGTAGCCACCATCTGGAGATGAGTGGGCTGCCAAGTGATATCAAGGATTCCCCGAGTCCTTCGTTATTTAATTTCATCTGGTATTATGTACTATGAGTAACAACAACAACAAAAAAATCACAAGCTACAGAATATTAATTTTAGAACATTGTAATATATGTATACAAGATTAATTTTAGACTCAGTATACAACCCAGTGCAACAAATATGCTTCTCATTTCTATGGGATATCAACCAGGTAAGCCACAAATGATTAAAGAGTCTAATTAAAATTAATAAATTGGTGGCAAAGATTATCAAAATTAATAAAAGAATGTAAGAGCTATATTCATGTATGCAACATTACCTCGGTTTGGTCAAAAACAGTCAGTGGATCACTTATTCCCCTGTAGTTAAAGGCAAAGTAGAAATAGATACATGCACCTGCATCATAAGTCTGCGTCACCCTAAAAATCAAACAGAATCACAAGGCTGTAGTTGAGTAAAATCAGATTTAATGCCTGGAAACTTAAAGGCAAGATCATCTGAATGATTTGCTTAAGCCATAACCTCATTTTCTACCCAGACTCTTACTCCATGGAGAAATTTAGATTGGCTGGACAAAGGCTATACAGAAACTATTTGTACTATTTTTATATCTTTTTAGGTAAATCTGGATTATTACCCCCCCCCCAAAACTTAAAAATTTTAAAGCAATGTAAATGTTTCCCCAATTAGCCTGAAATAAATAAAAACCACACCTCCTTAGAAGCGATTTAAAAAAAAAAATCTCAGCATACTGTAGCTAAAAACAGCCCAAAACAAACTAGCTAGAACTTAGTGATCCACTATAAGTCTTCTAAACATCCTCAAAATTAACAGAAATAAGTATGAGACCTTAAAACCATGCAATAAGATAAATGTACAAATACCAAAAATAATCAGGCTAGATAAAAAAATACATCTTCACTAAGTTCATGTTAATAATTTGTAAGGATTTCGAAAACAATCTGAATCGTACAAATTGTATACATACATTTTATACACACACACACACCCTATATAATAAGAGGGTAATATGCTAAGTGTTTGACCATTTGGTCAACAGCTCAACCAGTTACTCTGACACAGACCACCAGGGGGCAGACGCTCTAACCAGTAGGTTAGCTTGCTGCTGGAGTCCGGCCAATAGGGACTGGGCAAGAGGACTGGACATGCCCTGGAGCCCTCCAGTAGTCCCTCCCTGGCCGATTGACCCCCATCAGGACTGGGTGAGACAGCCCAACTGGCCCGATCACTGGCCAGGCCGAGGTACCCCACCTGTGCATGAACTTGTGCACTGGGTCTCTAGTAAATATATATACATACACACATATATCTGGGCTTTCAACAATTAGGTGAAGCAATTAAAAGGGAGCTAAGAGAATCATAGTCAAATCTCTGAATACAATTCAGAGTTCCCACAAATAATTTAACAGAAAGAGGGAATACTCTTCTTACTACACAATACAAACAGAATCTAATCTAAAATTTTAATGGCCTTTTAAGACAAATGTTAGGTGCCTTGGAACAGAATAAATGAACTGTTTAACAATAATAATGTCAATTTGCCAGCTGTGTTTCTCTTCTAATGTTAATTCACTCTCATAAAAAAGATCCCTTGAATATTTTCATTTTAAG